>OX359278.1:9339378-10084378 GCA_947179155.2 Hedera helix
ACTACAGGATCGAAGATGTAAAATTTTTGGGAGTCCGAAGACTGCAAGACTAAAGATGTAAAGCTTTTGGGAGTCTGAATACTGGAAGACCAAAGATAAAAAAAATTCAAGAGTCTGAAGGCTGCAATACCAAAGATAGAGGGCTTTTGGGAGCCCGATGACTAAAAGATCGAAGATGTATAGCTTTAGGGAGTCTGAAGATTGCAAGACTGAAGATATAAAGCTTTCGGTAGTCTGAGAACTGCTAGACCAAAGTCAAGGGAGTGATCTGCTTTAGGCTTGGGCCGATTGGGTATCCATTGAGTCCATATGAACTTCTAACAAGTGGACTTTGACCCAAATACTAGTTCAGGCCCAATAGTTCAATATTTAAAAAGGGGCTTCACGATATGATTCTTTACTTCAATTTTTGCTTACTGTTGGCATTAGTTTCTTCTTCTTTGTGATGAGTGAGTTCTGTGTTTATTATATTGTTCGATAGCATGTTAACATTTAGTCTTCTCTGCCCCCAACTTTATTTAATAAAACTGAAGGTAAGACTAAAAAGTAAGATAAGTGATGCATTGGACCAAAACAAAAATATAAGACAATAATATTGAGACATAACCATCATTTTATTGATCTTGAAGAAGTAACGTTATCTGTTGAAATAACCTCAAAAAATGTATCAAGCTTTAAGACTTCAGTAATCACACCTTCTCAAGTACATGCATATGCACAGTAGGTTTCAGGAGTCTGAAAACTGCTACAACCGAAGACAATAGGCTTCGGTAGTCTGAAAACTACAACGACTGAAGGCATGCCAGCTGGAGTTCACGTAAATATATCTGAGTAGTCCCGTAGAAAGGGCGATCAGGTGATTTTATAAACCTACTTGTAGTTCAATCCCTATGGTTGCCTAGGTATAACTCTATCTCCTCTATCTCTTCGATTGGCGTAGCTATCGGTTCAGCACCTCCTTCAGTGAAGTGTTTCATTTTAATCTTTATGGTTTGCTTGTTTGCTTATCCTACAAAAGTATCTTGAAGAGTTTGGAGAACATCTTTTGGACATGTCGTGATCTTCAGCAACTTCTCTAACTTTATGTTCATTTGAAAATTTCATCTATGATTTTAGCCCTACTAGTGTTCAAGGGGGGGGGGGTAGTTTTTATCCGAAGAATCTCTGTATTTATTTTTGCCCCTCATCCTTGGAGTGACCCATCATCTCTTTTGTTGTATCCATCACTTCTGGGTTTCTTTTCTGATGATAATCATCATTGAAACTCAAAGGACCCTGAAGGTCAGCGATGGCCTCTTCCATCTCTATAAAAAAATTAATTTTTTCATAGGCTTTAGTAAGAGTCTGACAGGCTTTAGAAATAATCTCCTCAATTAGGGCGACTAGATTTGTTAACATTTAAATCCATTGTGAGAAATTCTATTGTCTGAACTGAGTCTATGGTAGGTATCTCAACTACTGCCTCATGGAATCTTTTGTTGTATTGTTGAAGAGATTCGTTTGACTTCAATCTTACTTGGAGTAGCGAAGTCATCTTCTTTGTACATTTTTTTGATGTTTTCTGAAGTGTGTGTAGAATTGCTCCTTTAGTTCTTCCCAGGAGTCGATGGAATGAGAAAGAAGTGCGACCTTCCATTCTCTAGCAGTTTTCTTCAGGATAAATATGAAGAGATGACACTTTCCTATAACGTTATGACCATAGAAGTGTATTACAATCTTATAGGAGTAAGTGTGATCGTAATGATCGCCTGTTCCATCATATGTCTCCAAGTTCGGGACTTTGAAAGATCTGTTAATCCTAACTTCATCAAGCTTCTTAGTGAAATGAGATGAGTAGGATTTCTTGCCTTTAACTCAAGTGCGCCTTTCAAAGAACCTCTAGGGAGAAGTCTTTCCTAAACAATTGTCTTAGCGTTGTTTTCGGATCTGCTCACCACTTTTATGCTGTGGAGGAGATCTTGCTCTTTTCTTTCGGTCTCTAGAATTTGATGATTGAGCGTTAACGCTTTCGTGGTCATAGTGAGAGCCACAACGACCTGATTGGGAAGGTATCCCTTGTTTGTCATCAGCTTTTGTCAGATCCGGATACTGCTTGTCGAGCTCTTTACGCTGAAGTTGAAGAGTTTTATTCTTATCATGTACCTCTTGGAGACAACACTACTTATCAACATCTGTTGTTCGATATGACTAGTTATTGTGGTAGTTTTGTGACGATAGTGGTGCCGCTATGGAAGTTTTGTCAAGAATGGTTGAAAAAATCTCTACTAAATATTAGAAGGCCCTCATTCTAACAGTAATATTAATGCTCAAATTTGTTTGCACGTTCAACTACCAGTTTAGACGCGAACCTGCACAGTGGAATAAACTGGAAAGTGCTTGATGACTTAGGCTTTCGGAGGATACCTCTAGTGTGAAAGTAAGTACATGTTTCAAGATGTGTTTACAATGGAGGTGAGAATCATTTAGTAGGCTAGAATATTG
This sequence comes from Hedera helix, assembly GCA_947179155.2. Taxonomy (NCBI): domain Eukaryota; kingdom Viridiplantae; phylum Streptophyta; class Magnoliopsida; order Apiales; family Araliaceae; genus Hedera; species Hedera helix. Next base: position 9,341,860 of record OX359278.1, read on the forward strand.
TGCATGTACATTTATTGTTTACATTGTATTTATAGTAGTCATACTACTTAATAGGATTATAATTCCTAATAGAAATTGTGAAATAAATATTGTAAGACTCCGAATTTTATGAAATATAAATTTAATTTTTCTTTATATATTTTCTTCTGAAACGGTAAGTGAATAAATTGACAAAAGTTAAAATTAAAAAAATATTTTTTGTAAATTTTATCTTGTCGGAGAATATTCGTTTTGTCGGGTAATATTCGTTTTGTCGGGGAATATTCAATTCATACAACGGCGCTGAAAAAACTAAATATTGGTAGTCCCCCACAACGAACTATTGTCGGATATAGAAAACAACATAAACAACCTTTTTAAATAACAAATGTCAATGGTAATCTCACTTTTAACTGTTAAAATACCCGGTGGTAAAAGAAAAGTAACATACGGTATTACCCAGTAAAATATGGTAGCACACAGTATTACACAGTGTTTCATATTATTGAACTGATAAAGTGGCTATTGTACAATATTGACTTTATTGAATCAATAATTGCCACATGCATAATAATTCATATTATTGAACTGATAATTGTCACAGTAGTATATACACAGTAATTTACATTACTGAATCAACATCCTAATAGAGATAATAATAATTCAGAAAATAAGTAAAAGAAAGAGCATGTTACTACACTATATTTATAACAATTAGTCATAATAATGAATAATGGTGAATTATTGTTGAATAATTGAATTGATAAAATTAAATATTTTTATTATAATAAATTATATAAAGTTATTTACTGTATATAAATAATGTAAAGTAAATTGTTTTATTATGATATATTATATAAAGTTAGTTATTTTATATATAAAGTTAATTAATTTATATATAAAGTTAGTTGTTTTATATATAAAGTTAATTAATTTATATATAAAGTTAGTTGTTTTATATATAAAGTTAATTAATTTATATATAAAGTTAGTTGTTTTTATATATAAAGTTAGTTGTTTATATATAAAGTTAATTGTTTTATTAAATGAATGATATAGATTAAAGAAAATCTGAAATGAATGGTATATATTAAAGATAATATAATAATTATATAATTTGAAATGAACGGTATAGATTAAAGATGATCTTTAAATGAATGGTTTAGATTAAAGAAATATTAAAAGATGAAATGAGTGGTATGGATTAAACATTATCTTAAAATATACGGTTTGGATTAAATTAGAAAATCTTGGATTATGATAAGTTTTTTGACTATAAATAGAAGCATTAACTTAACGATTTTTCATAAATTTTCTTACATATTCTTTCTTTCACTCTCTAAATATTACTTTGTGTAAGTTTTATTTGAGTATGCTAAAGTCATTTAGAGTATTTATGAAGATCTGTAAGCATACGAGTACTGTTCAAGTAAGTCTTTTTATAAAAGTTATATAAGCACCCACACACATCACACGGTATTTATAAATTTTCCTTTAGAAGATTTATTTTGAAAAGTTTTCTTTGGAATATTTATTTTGAAATATTATTTTCTTTCAAAAACTATATTGAAGTTATTCTACTTTATTCTATCAAATAACTTTTGATGATTTCATACGAATTGGTATATACCATGAAATTATATGTGGTAGTTACTAATTAAATTATAAATATATAGGTTGATCAACTTCATCCAGTCACGTGTTAAGGTAAGGGGTATCATTCTTTTCATACTCTTAAAAGGATATCATTTTCTAGCTTACTACGGTAAGAGATATAATTTCTTTAATACTTTTAAACTTACTATGATAAGTACTATTTGGTAAAATTTTCTGAAATGATGATATGTTCTTTAATAGTTTGCACTTCATCTAATATTATTTCAATTGAACCTTCCTATTTTTCTGAATCTTTCTATTAAACTTTAACCGTAATTCTGAACTGTGTGGATCTTGAATATTATTCTTGAATTTGACTCCACATTATGTTGACAATTTGAACATTATTTGAATCTGTACAAAGTAAAATTATAAACTTTCGATATATTTTATTTATCCTGTTATTCTATTTCTTCCGTTCATCATTATATCACTGTTATTTATTCTATTCATTTAGAATCAAGTTCTTGTGAATATCTTTGGCCTAAGTGCAAAGATAATATAATTAGTAGATATTTGTGGTTAGAGGCACATATGATAAGATAAAGGCGATATAATTGTTACACAGATGATAGGATGAAGGCGATGATATGATAAATGCGATATAATTATTGTGTGTCTTTTAGGGCACGTAGTGAATGTTCTCTTTGGTCTGAGACAAAGAAGAATTATTGTTTGGTATGATTATGACTAAAGGTTGAAGACTAGTATAATCATGACTATTGGTGTTATATTTGAATATCTTTGGCCCGTAGTGCAAAGATGAACTGTTGGCTTGCATAATTATGACTAGGAACTTTGAATTTGTATTATCATGACTAGTGGTATTTCAGATGATAAAAGTTGACGATATTTTTCTTAAAAAGAAAAGCTAGTGGACATCATATTCTACATGATTCTTCTAATGGATTGCTCATTCCGCTACTATTATTGATCTAAAGCTTGTTGTTTATTATATTCTATCAAGAACTCAACTGTTGAGGGTTAATGATAATTTTCTCACTGTTAACTTAGTCGTGATATTTCTTTATTCGGTTATTTGAGCTCACCCTTTCTTTTTTGTTCCATTGTTCTTCAGAAAATGAAAGAATAACTGAGTCTAGTCAGATAATAGAGTGAATGTCCGAGAGATAGCTGTAATAGTATTCATGTGACGCCCCCAAATCTGGGCCCACACAGCCCAAACTTGAGTCGTCAAAATACTACAACAAAATTATTACAACAAAGCACAACGTACAACAATACAGTGTATAATAATACACAACTAAGTCTTCACTATTATTGCCACACTATTTTACAAAACGTGAAGACTATGATAACTATTCCTCGGACCCTCACTCCATTCCCCGGCTAGACCCTGTTATGTTTTCATCTCCTGTTGAAAAACAATGGAACAAAAGAAAGGGTGAGCTCAAATAGCCCAGTAAAGAATATCATGACTAAGATAATGACGAATAAATTATCATTAGTCTTCAACAGTTGAGTTCTTGATAGAATACAATAGACTACAAGGTTTATATCAAAAACTGCAGTTAAATTCTTAATCAACGTTCAGATCAATAATAGCAGCGGAATGAGTAATCTATTAGAAGAATAATGCAGACTATAATGTCCACTCGGTTCTCTTTTTAGGAAAAACATCATCAACTTTTATCATCTGAAATATCATTAGTCAAGATAATACAAATTCACAGTTCCTGATCATAATCATGCACATCAACAGTTCATCTTTGTACTACGGGCCAAAGATATTCAATATAGCACCAACGGTCATGATTATACCAGATTCAGCCTTTGGTCATAATCATACCAAACAACAGTTCATCTTTGCACTACGGGCCAAAGAGAACATTCACCACGTGCCATAAAAGACACCGAACAGATGTATCGCCTTTAACCTATTATATCGCCTTTAACCTATCATCTGTTCAACAAATATATCACATCTGTGCCCCCGGCCACAGATATTCACAACAGCTTGATTTTTTTGGATGATTAGAATGATGTAAATGATGAACAGAAGAAATAGGATAACAATAAGTATCGGAAGTTTACTTTGTACAGATTCAAATAATGTCCAAATTGTCAACATGATGTGGAGTGAAATTCAAGATCCACAGTTCAGAATAACGGTTACAATTCAATAGAAAGGTTCACGTAAATAGGAAGGTTCAGTTGAAATAATGAAGTTCAACTATTATGGAACATATAATATTTTCAGGAATTATAGAAGCAATAGTTCCATAATAAATTTCGATTTAGGAGTATGAAAGAAAATAATATCCCTTACCGTAGCAAGTTTGATTAACAAAAGGTGAAGGAAATTAATACAAAGGGTTATTCACCAATAGGCGGCAATCCGCTCCGTAAGGTTATTCCCACAATTTAATAGAATTTGAGTACAAAGAGTTATTCACCAAACAGGCGGCAATCCGCTCCGTAAGGTTATTCTCAGAGATTAATAATAAATGAATACGAAAGGTTATTCACCAACAGGCGGCAATCCGCTCCGTAAGGTTATTCCCACAATTTAATAGAATTTGAGTACAAAGAGTTATTCACCAAACAGGCGGCAATCCGCTCCGTAAGGTTATTCTCAGAGATTAATAATGAATGAATACGAAAGGTTATTCACCAACAGGCGGCAATCCGCTCCGTAAGGTTATTCCCACAATTTAATACATGGAAATAAAAGGCACGTCTTATGAGTAAGGAAGAAACAATATTATTATCGAGAATCAAATAATGATAATCCCTTACCATAGTATGTTTGAATAATGGAAGATGAAAAAGATGGTATCCCTTACGAGTAGTAATTTTAAGAGTATGAAAGAAAATGACATCCCTTACCGTAGTAAGTTTTAATAATAGAAGATGAAAGAAGATGACATTCCTTACCGTAATAAATTTAAGAGTGTGAAAAGAATGATATTCCTTACCGTAGTAAGATTAAATAATAGAATATGAAAGAAGATGATATTCCTTACCTTGATATTGTGAAACAAGTTTATAGCCGAACAAATCCTTCCTTGTTTGTAGCAGTAAAGAATCTGACTTTTGAGTCTTCTAGAGTTTTTAAAATCTCTTTATGTTTTTAAAATAATGTTACTCTCGGAAAGATAGACGGCATAGACTCAAGAATCACTCAATTCGGAGTTAATATGAATGAGTTATGAATTTTCAAAACTAAGACTGAAAATAGTGACGAAAATCAGAATATGTTACGGTTTTTAGTATTTTAAGGCATGAAGATGATTTCAGATGACTTTTCTTCCTTCTTCAAAGTTGTAGAGGACGAAAAACTGAAGAGACAGGCTTTTAATTCATTAAATTCTGATAAATAATGAATTTACTATGATTTTTCGAAAGAGTTACTGTACATAAGAAAATTCCACTCGGGAATTCAAAGAAGAATGCAAAAGATTTCAAAACTAGGAATGACTTAATAACACTTAGAAAGAACTTTCACAAGAAGTATTTAGAGAGAGAAAGAAAGAACAAGTAAGGAAGTTTATGAAAAATCCTTAAGTTAAGGCTTCTATTTATAGCCAAAAATCTTATCATTCATTTAATCTAAACCATTCATTTAAAGATCATCTTTTAATCTACACCATCCATTTCAAATTTTATATTATCTTTAATCTACACCATTCATTTCATATTACCTAATAATCACCTAACTTTATATTATAAACAAATCAATTCAATTATTCAACAACATTTCACACTTTAATCTACACCATTCATTTCATATCACCTAATAATCACCTAACTTTATATTATAAATAAATCAATTCAATTATTCAACAATATTTCACACTTTAATCTACACCATTCATTTCATATCACCTAATAATCACCTAACTTTATATTATAAATAAATCAATTCAATTATTCAACAATATTTCACACTTTAATCTACACCATTCATTTCATATCACCTAATAATCACCTAACTTTATATTATAAACAAATAACTTTATTTATTCAACAATAATTCACATTTTAATCTACACCATTCATTTCATATCACCTAACTTTATATTATAAACAAATAACTTTATCAATTCAATTATTATGACTAATTGTTATAAATACAGTATAGTTAGCTCTTAGATATCAAGTCAATTAATTAATGAAATACAACTGTTTAAATAACACCGTAATAGAGATAACAATAATGCAGAAAGTATGTAAAAGAAAAATACGTTACTGTGTCATGACAATTATTGATTCAATAATGTGAATTACTGTGCATATGTTACTGTGACAATTATTAGGTTCAATAATTTTAAAAACAGTGCAGCAACAATTATTGACTCAATGATATAAAATACAGTGTAATGACAATTATTAAATCAATAATGCAAAATACTGTGTAACAACAATTATTGAATTGATAATATAAAATATTATGCAGTGACAATTATCGATGAAATGATGCGTAACAGTTACGGTGTCAATTATCAGACCAAAAATATGAGACACTATGCAATACCGTGTGTTACTGTAGAGTACCGTGTGCTACAGAAAATACCATAAACTACCGTATGCTACTATTCTTTTATCACCGGTATTTTAACAGTTCCGTTGACTATTTTTATTTAAAAAGGTTACTTCTGTCGTTTTCTATATCCGACAAATATTCCGTTGTGGGGTCCACCAATAATTTATTATTTCGGCGCCGTCGTACGGCATGAATATTCCCCGACCAAACGAATATTCCCCGACAAAGCGAATATTGTCCGACAAAATAAAATTTGCACATAACATCCTTAACTTTCAATTTTGTTAATTTAACCACTTACTGTTTCAGAAAAAAAAATATATATGAAGAAAAATTAAATTTTATATTTCATAAAATTCGGGGTCTTACAACCTCCCCTCCTTATGAAATTTCGTCCCCGAAATTGACGTACCGGGCATTTTATAGTTATCCTCCTGATTTTCAGATGCCATACTAAACTGTGGTCACAAAATAAATGTTAGTTCAAATAAACTGACTCATCACTTCATGTTCCTACATTCAAATCGACTCATTAGATAATAAAATCTATTTTAGGTAGGACACACTAGTGACTGATTCTATTCGTCTCTCCCCTCCTAGTTCTACCCCAGATCTCCATTAAAGACCATATCCCTAAGCTCTGATGCCAACTGTGACGCCCCCAAATCTGGGCCCACACAGCCCAAACTTGAGTCGTCAAAATACTACAACAAAATTATTACAACAAAGCACAACGTACAACAATACAGTGTATAATAATACACAACTAAGTCTTCACTATTATTGCCACACTATTTTACAAAACGTGAAGACTATGATAACTATTCCTCGGACCCTCACTCCATTCCCCGGCTAGACCCTGTTATGTTTTCATCTCCTGTTGAAAAACAATGGAACAAAAGAAAGGGTGAGCTCAAATAGCCCAGTAAAGAATATCATGACTAAGATAATGACGAATAAATTATCATTAGTCTTCAACAGTTGAGTTCTTGATAGAATACAATAGACTACAAGGTTTATATCAAAAACTGCAGTTAAATTCTTAAACAACGTTCAGATCAATAATAGCAGCGGAATGAGTAATCTATTAGAAGAATAATGCAGACTATAATGTCCACTCGGTTCTCTTTTTAGTAAAAACATCATCAACTTTTATCATCTGAAATATCATTAGTCAAGATAATACAAATTCACAGTTCCTGATCATAATCATGCACATCAACAGTTCATCTTTGTACTACGGGCCAAAGATATTCAATATAGCACCAACGGTCATGATTATACCAGATTCAGCCTTTGGTCATAATCATACCAAACAACAGTTCATCTTTGCACTACGGGCCAAAGAGAACATTCACCACGTGCCATAAAAGACACCGAACAGATGTATCGCCTTTAACCTATTATATCGCCTTTAACCTATCATCTGTTCAACAAATATATCACATCTGTGCCCCCGGCCACAGATATTCACAACAGCTTGATTTTTTTGGATGATTAGAATGATGTAAATGATGAACAGAAGAAATAGGATAACAATAAGTATCGGAAGTTTACTTTGTACAGATTCAAATAATGTCCAAATTGTCAACATGATGTGGAGTGAAATTCAAGATCCACAGTTCAGAATAACGGTTACAATTCAATAGAAAGGTTCACGTAAATAGGAAGGTTCAGTTGAAATAATGAAGTTCAACTATTATGGAACATATAATATTTTCAGGAATTATAGAAGCAATAGTTCCATAATAAATTTCGATTTAGGAGTATGAAAGAAAATAATATCCCTTACCGTAGCAAGTTTGATTAACAAAAGGTGAAAGAAATTAATACAAAGGGTTATTCACCAATAGGCGGCAATCCGCTCCGTAAGGTTATTCCCACAATTTAATAGAATTTGAGTACAAAGAGTTATTCACCAAACAGGCGGCAATCCGCTCCGTAAGGTTATTCTCAGAGATTAATAATAAATGAATACGAAAGGTTATTCACCAACAGGCGGCAATCCGCTCCGTAAGGTTATTCCCACAATTTAATAGAATTTGAGTACAAAGAGTTATTCACCAAACAGGCGGCAATCCGCTCCGTAAGGTTATTCTCAGAGATTAATAATGAATGAATACGAAAGGTTATTCACCAACAGGCGGCAATCCGCTCCGTAAGGTTATTCCCACAATTTAATACATGGAAATAAAAGGCACGTCTTATGAGTAAGGAAGAAACAATATTATTATCGAGAATCAAATAATGATAATCCCTTACCATAGTATGTTTGAATAATGGAAGATGAAAAAGATGGTATCCCTTACGAGTAGTAATTTTAAGAGTATGAAAGAAAATGACATCCCTTACCGTAGTAAGTTTTAATAATAGAAGATGAAAGAAGATGACATTCCTTACCGTAATAAATTTAAGAGTGTGAAAAGAATGATATTCCTTACCGTAGTAAGATTAAATAATAGAATATGAAAGAAGATGATATTCCTTACCTTGATATTGTGAAACAAGTTTATAGCCGAACAAATCCTTCCTTGTTTGTAGCAGTAAAGAATCTGACTTTTGAGTCTTCTAGAGTTTTTAAAATCTCTTTATGTTTTTAAAATAATGTTACTCTCGGAAAGATAGACGGCATAGACTCAAGAATCACTCAATTCGGAGTTAATATGAATGAGTTATGAATTTTCAAAACTAAGACTGAAAATAGTGACGAAAATCAGAATATGTTACGGTTTTTAGTATTTTAAGGCATGAAGATGATTTCAGATGACTTTTTTTCCTTCTTCAAAGTTGTAGAGGACGAAAAACTGAAGAGACAGGCTTTTAATTCATTAAATTCTGATAAATAATGAATTTACTATGATTTTTCGAAAGAGTTACTGTACATAAGAAAATTCCACTCGGGAATTCAAAGAAGAATGCAAAAGATTTCAAAACTAGGAATGACTTAATAACACTTAGAAAGAACTTTCACAAGAAGTATTTAGAGAGAGAAAGAAAGAACAAGTAAGGAAGTTTATGAAAAATCCTTAAGTTAAGGCTTCTATTTATAGCCAAAAATCTTATCATTCATTTAATCTAAACCATTCATTTAAAGATCATCTTTTAATCTACACCATCCATTTCAAATTTTATATTATCTTTAATCTACACCATTCATTTCATATTACCTAATAATCACCTAACTTTATATTATAAACAAATCAATTCAATTATTCAACAATATTTCACACTTTAATCTACACCATTCATTTCATATCACCTAATAATCACCTAACTTTATATTATAAATAAATCAATTCAATTATTCAACAATATTTCACACTTTAATCTACACCATTCATTTCATATCACCTAATAATCACCTAACTTTATATTATAAATAAATCAATTCAATTATTCAACAATATTTCACACTTTAATCTACACCATTCATTTCATATCACCTAATAATCACCTAACTTTATATTATAAACAAATAACTTTATTTATTCAACAATAATTCACATTTTAATCTACACCATTCATTTCATATCACCTAACTTTATATTATAAACAAATAACTTTATCAATTCAATTATTATGACTAATTGTTATAAATACAGTATAGTTAGCTCTTAGATATCAAGTCAATTAATTAATGAAATACAACTGTTTAAATAACACCGTAATAGAGATAACAATAATGCAGAAAGTATGTAAAAGAAAAATACGTTACTGTGTCATGACAATTATTGATTCAATAATGTGAATTACTGTGCATATGTTACTGTGACAATTATTAGGTTCAATAATTTTAAAAACAGTGCAGCAACAATTATTGACTCAATGATATAAAATACAGTGTAATGACAATTATTAAATCAATAATGCAAAATACTGTGTAACAACAATTATTGAATTGATAATATAAAATATTATGCAGTGACAATTATCGATGAAATGATGCGTAACAGTTACGGTGTCAATTATCAGACCAAAAATATGAGACACTATGCAATACCGTGTGTTACTGTAGAGTACCGTGTGCTACAGAAAATACCATAAACTACCGTATGCTACTATTCTTTTATCACCGGTATTTTAACAGTTCCGTTGACTATTTTTATTTAAAAAGGTTACTTCTGTCGTTTTCTATATCCGACAAATATTCCGTTGTGGGGTCCACCAATAATTTATTATTTCGGCGCCGTCGTACGGCACGAATATTCCCCGACCAAACGAATATTCCCCGACAAAGCGAATATTGTCCGACAAAATAAAATTTGCACATAACATCCTTAACTTTCAATTTTGTTAATTTAACCACTTACTGTTTCAGAAAAAAAAATATATATGAAGAAAAATTAAATTTTATATTTCATAAAATTCGGGGTCTTACAATTCACATATTGTATATAGTGTGACAATAATAATAAAGACTTAGTTGTATATTATTGAGTTCTGTATTTTTATTTTATGTATTGTTTGTATTAGTTATTGTGTATTTTTGACGTCTCAAATTGAACTATATAAATTCAAATTTGAGGATATCACAAATATCCTATTAAAAAAGATACCTATTATACTAATTAATATTAAATATAATAACTAATTAGTATTCAGAATAATAAGACAACGAAGTTAAGTTTATAAAATATAAATAATTTATTTACACTAATAATTACGCATACCAACGCCAATTATTATACGGCTATAGACAATATTCTTTTGCCTTAGCTGGATGTATACTTGCATAGGGACATTTATTAACAATGATCACCTCCTCTATACGTACCACTTGAAGATGGTCCAATACATCTCTATACATTATATTATATATAGAGAGAGATTGATGGGTGATTGAAGACACGTGGGGTTACCACATATATTAGTCCATTAGTTTTAGTGAATGAAGACGGTAACTTACAAGGAAACCACTTCGGATCATATATTAATTATTGCATGCGCGTATTTTGATAAGTGTAATTAATTTGTTATTTAATTTAGTGAATTATATTTTGTTATTTTAAAGATTATTTGATGATAAAATATAATTTTAAATAAAAAGATGATATTATATAATGTTTTTTTGAAATATCAAATGTTTTTAAAAATTATAATAAATAATTCATGAGATTAAATAATAGATTAATTATGAAATAAAATAATTCAAAATAATAACAAATTAGTACAAATAATATTATTTCAATTATTATTTTTTAAAACAAACGTGGCTTAGGACTGTAATAATCCATCTATTCAAAAATTAAATATGTATTTTAATAAGATTCTATGATTATATAAATATATTTTTATGTTGAACCAATAAATATAACCATTACTGATAAATATATTCTATTCTCTCAACTAAACGTAACATTAATACAGAAAAAAAAAAAAAAACAAATCTATAATGCTGAAATAATTTTCGTATAATTACTCCTCAAATAAGTTTAAAAGTAAATATAAAACAAAAATAATATAATAAAATTAATTTGTAAATTTTATAAATGAGATTTATTTTTTATTCTTTGATAAGGAATAGTATTTGTCCTTAAAACTTGAAGAGATTATTGTCTTCGAAAGACTGTTAAAATTTCTGAGAGAGAGAGAGAGGTCTGCCAAATTTTCATCTTAACCTAGTCAAAAACCAGTGGTTGATCAAAAATGCATGTAGATGTTCATACTGATCTAGCATCTTCTTTTCCATGAAAATCAGTACTTCTGTTCTTCTTTAGATTAAAAACACAAGAGATTCCATAAAATCATAAATATATTTTGAAAATAATAATTTTTAGGAAAGCTTTTATGTTTTTAGATAAAACCTAGTATTTTTTAGAAATTAATAGGATTGTAAACTAGCCTAGCTGAATCAAACTTTTTGACTTGTCTAACTAGAACTCGACTAAGAAATAAACGAGTTCGAGTTGAAAGGAATTTTTAAATAAATCTGAATAAGTTGTTGTAATTAATTTGAATTTAACGTATTTCTCAAATTCAAATCGAGTTTAAGCGAATTTAGTTGAGAGTTGAAGTAGAGTCGAGATTTAATTGAGTTATATTAAATTTAAATAATTGTTATATATAATATGTAAAATCAATTATTTTAACTAATTAAATATTAGACATGACGAGATCAGGTACAACACAGTAAGTACACACTTGGCTCGTTTGATATATTAAGTGAATATGATCCTATGTTTAAACTCGACTTAACAAGCAAACTCGAATCATGTCGAGTTCTAGCTAAGAATACAATATAAAATAATGAGACAAAAGTATTTGGTATTTATTTGACGGATAGTTTTATATACACAAATATTAAATATAAATTTTTACACAAATTTTATTTTAATTATTAAAAAATAAGATCTGACATAAATTTTCACGTCAAACTTATTTTTTAATGATAAAATAGAGTTTATGTTTGATTATATGTGTAAATAGACTTATTCTTACTTGACGAAGTATTGTGATATAGCACGGACAATAAGATAAAATAATTTTAAAATTAAGCAAAAAGTGTTTCAATAAAAAAAGTTAAAAAAAATATATAGTATCTTGTTATGATTATAAAAATACTTTAGAAAAAATCAAAATTATGGAAAAGTATGTGATATGGACTTTTATTTTTATAAATAAATTTAAAAATAAATATGTAAATTTTTTTGGGTCTAAAATTAAATACTTTTACCGAAAGTATAAAATTTTCATATTTTTCTAAAAGTGCTTTTTAACCAAAATCTCTACTTAATAAAAACATTTATTGAGAGTCATCAAACACTAAATGTTAGAAGTGTTTCTATGATTCCATCCAACCCACGGCTCCGCTTAAAATACAAATAATAGCATGTTAAGAATTTTATAAAAAAAATATAAATTTATAAAAATCGGTAATAAAATACATTTCGATCATTAAAATATAAGGTTTGACACAATTTTTTTTGCCAAATATCATATTTTAATTATTGAGATGAATATCATGTTTGATTTTGTTACTGATTATATATATATAGTATTGTCCTATTTTATAATTTAAAATTTAAAATATATTTATATATTTATAATGAACCAAAAAGATATTTTCCTAATTTTAGATACATAGAAGTAGTAATTTGACGAGACATTTTCTTTATGGGCCGAGTCATTGCAGTGTTTTTATGTACAGAGAGTCGAGACTGACGCGGAAGAGGGAGAATTTTACCAACATGCCCCAGACTTCCTGTTCAAAACACGGAAAGTTCCATTCTCTCTTTCTTGGGAAGTAATCCTAAAAAAAATGCATTTCCTAAAAAAACCTAGTTTCAGTTCCCGAGGGCAAGAACGAGTCAATTTTTGTTTATTTTCCCTTTTTATTTTTATTTACCGTTTTCGTAAAGGACAACACTAGATTCATGATATCCAAACATAAAATTAAATAATATATTTATTTTAATTATTAAAAAATAAAATTTAATACAAATTTAGAATAAAACTCAATTTTTTAATAATAAAAATTATTTTGTATTTAATTTTTATATTTTATTTTTATGCACTTGTCATTATTCTTTCGTAAAGGCAGAATTCCAAACTTCAACATGTTGCCTCTTATTATTACTCTTTTTTTATATTATTATTATATAGATTGTTTAAGATAAAATTATATATATTAAAAAATCTTATTAATTTTAATATTAGGTAATTAATTTTAGTTTAAAATTTTATTATTATTTATGCATTAATTAATTATTATTATTTTTTAATTATTTTATTTTTAAAGATAAAATAAGAAATAACTAATATATTTTTTAAACATATGAAAAATGTTTATATATATATATATATATATATATTTTAGAACAATCAAATATAATAAAAGGTGGGAGTATTATTGTTGCATGAAATGTTTCTCAATTACCATTCCTTTTTAGAAAATGAAAGCTAATTAGGAAGCGGTGACATATAATAATAAGGCGGCAAAACTTTACCAACCATGAAAACTGTCGGTCATGACGGAATGGACTATTTTGGATTTTTGTGAGGATGGAAGGGTTTGACTTACTTTACCCTAATATTACTCAAAAAGAACCAGACATGTCAAGTTCAAAGACTAGATATTGAAAAGGTCAGATATGTCGAGTTCAATTGGAAATTAATAATTCAGAAGATCTTAAGTGGAATCGCAAAGAATTAAATAGAGCAAAAGTATTATGTAATAGAGGAGAGACCGATGCAGTGTCGCGTGAATATGAGTATTCGTATTCGTATTCGTATTCGTATTTGCATTTATATACGTACGAATGTTATATTTAAAAATTACATCGCATAACTATATTATATTATATCGCACATGTAGATATAATGTGAATATGATACGAATGTAATTATAAATACGGATATAAGAATTTTTAAATTTTTTAAAAATAAATAATTACCAAAATTTAGTTCATTAAGAAAATTAAAAAAAATACAATGACATGATTACAATTATTGTTAAAGAAGGTCGACAACAACAAATATGTTGCGATGATTACTGTATATAATTAAATATTATTCGGCTTTAGTCAACTAATAAAATCTGATAGGAAATTAAAAAAATGTGATATTAGTTCTTAAGCCACAAAAATAGTGAAATTAAACTTTCAATAAAAATAATGAAGAATTTTTTTTTTTTGACAAAAACACTCGGGTTATTGAATTTCAAATCACATATATATTACAAAGATATGATTTTTTAATAATTTATCTTGTAATTAATAAATTAATTAATGTATAAATCATAAAACCAATGCAAACAGTGTTTAGCTTGACAGTGAGCAGTAGTGTTCTTATTGTTTATTATTCTAATTTAGGTGAGGTCCCTAGCACCTTAATCTACTTTTTAGTATATCTAAAATAATTTATAGTTTATTCACGCGTTTTAGTTTTTGGCACTGTGTTTAGAGATAGACAAGAAAATTAAATTTAAATTTTAAAATTTATATATATATATATATATATATATATATATATATATATATGTGCGGATACAAATTTTAAAAATCTCCACACTGTACTGCATCATAACGTCTAAATTTTACAGATGTAGTGCGAATACAATTATAAGTTTGAATTTTTGCTCTCCCGGCCCTATTATGTAACATTAAATATATCAAGTTTTATATACTTTCCAAAATAGAGTTTAAAACGAAGAAAATCTTCTTCTTCTTTTTTTTAATGTAAAATGAGATCAACATAAAAAATAAAAAAACTAGTTCATGGAGATATAGGCAGATGTACGTGTAAACAAACGTACGTGTTTGAAGGACAGTTTTAAAATAACAAACTGGGAGTCCAGATATTCAAACTCTTTTACTCTTTTTCCTGCGTATTGTTGAAACAAATACCAAGCACTTTCTAATTACGGGTCTTAGTTTTAAAGACGTAGTATTCAATTCAATTCTTTCATTGAATTCCAAACCTTTTGAAGTCGTTAAAATCGAATGTTAATTTTTTATTTAGAAAAAAAATTCTATAAATACTCAATGAAGTACCTTGATCAAGCCACAACAAAATAAATTACACCAACCTAACATTCACACAAAATAACACAGCAAAAAACTAGATAAAATATTTATTTTTCAGTTTTTGTTTTTGGTGAAATATTTTTATCACTTTTTTTTCTCGGTTAAATTGTTTTTAGCCATGCAACGTTCAGCATCATCAGCCAAGAACATGTACAGTCAAGTTCTCCAACACCGGAGCAATGTCAGAGCGATCAAACAACCACCGTGTGACATTTTTATTAGTCACCGGGGAATTGATACTAAGAAAAATGTAGCCGGAATGCTATCTGATCACCTGTCCAGGCTTAATTATCGGCCTTTTCTGGACAGCAAAAATATGAAGCCTGGTGACAAATTATTTAAAAAAATAAATACGGCCATTAGGGATTGTAAAATTGGATTGTCCGTTTTATCGCCTCGATATTGTGATTCATATTTTTGCCTGCATGAATTATGTCTCATTATGGAGTCGAAGAAAAAGGTTATACCAATTTTTGTTGATGTAAAACCATCTGAGCTTCATGTTAAGGACAATGGCAGCTGCCCGACTAATTATTTGAAAAGATTTAGATGGGCTCTCGAGGAGGCTAAGTACACCGTTGGCTTGACATTCAATTCATCATCTGAGTAAGTTCATAACATGCGTGTTTATTAATAATCTTTTCAAAATTAGATTGATAATCAATTATACAACACTAAAAACAAAATAATCATGCAGGGTGACATATGTACATTTGTATATAAATGTATTTCTTGCTTAAAATTATTCACAAGGGATGGAATATTGAAAAATATGTGACCATATGTATGGTGATGGTATTTATAAAATTATGTGGGAGCATTTAAGGAATTTAAAATTTTATCATGAAAAACTCATATATATAAATATATAGATCATATTAAAAAATTTAAATTCCAAGGAGGGTTAATTACTGCCCCCAAAATCCATCCCCATTTCGAGAATAGTGGGATAAGCAAGATCTTAATTCAGATATGAACCGACACTTGTACCCCCATATGTTGATTAGAACGTCATTTTCTCCGTTTTAATTATATTTAATTAATTCTTTTAGCAATTCTCTGATGTTTGCGTTTGGTAATGCAGGAACTGGTCGGAGTTTCTAATGAGTGCTTCAGACGCGGTGATGAAGAACTTGCTTGAATTAGAAGAAGAGCGGGCTGACGAAGGCCGGAAATACTACATTTCATCAAGATCCGATCCTCATGCACAACTCCAGAAGGACCAGAACTCACGTTCACATAATGTACTTGATTCATTTAATTAATTGTTTAGTTTGTTTTTTCCTTAATCACCATGCGGGCTATATAAACTAGCTAACATGTTCATTTCATTCTTTACTTCAAGTGCCCTTTAAGTGAGTTCAGGCTTACAATATGTACGTATTTTAATTGTAACACCCCCTTTCTCACATAGAAAGAGAAGTTATATGAAACTACAACAGAAACGACAAAATAATATCAAAGTTTTAATTTGCAAAAAGAATAGTCTAAATAGACAGTAATGTTAAATAATTATTAACGAATCGTACTATTTCATAGAATAAACATTAAATTAATTAATCATAATAATAATAAGTACTTACATGAATTGAGGGAAGACATCTCGTACGTATCACGTTTTCGCTGCGCTTAAGGGTGGAGGTCTTCAATTGTCTCTCTCAATCTTAGGATGGATATATGGGTGTGTATAAAAATTCTTGAGACGACAATTGGGACCAAACCCTAACTGTTTTATTTATAGAATAGCTAAGGGTCAAAATCGTCCATCAAGATTATGAAATCCTAGGGCCCATTATGCCAAATACTATTAGTAATATTACTTATGGGTCACATAATTACCAAACCCATAAATAAAGTAATTAAATTAATATAATATGTAAGCCCAATAAATACATAAATAGTAGATGCCACATTAAGAAATAAAATATTCTAACATTCTCCCACTTGGCCGAAATACTCTTTATATACAAAACATAATGCTTACAATCATTAATTTGGCCAAGCATTAATTTAATATCTACATCCTGTTCAAACAAAAGCACCAATACGAATTAATACAATCTTTGTGTCACAATTAGCACAAGATCCCCATTAGTTACATAACTAGTACTTTAATTAAAACAAGGATTAACATTAAGCATAACAGGTATGAATAGAGTTTACATAAGTGGTAATAATTTAAACTCATTCATATGGTCCAAACATAACTGTTTGCTCATAAGTTCTCAAGTGTGCACAATAAAGAGAATAGCAAACCATAAACGTAATGTGAAGTCAAAACAACGAGCTCAAAATTAAGTTATCTTACATCAAAGTAACTTACCAATTAAGACTACCAGTTAAACCCATGCCGGCAACATGTTCTAAAAAGAGTTTGGGTGGTAAGCCTTTCGTAAATGGATCCGCTAACATATCATGCGTACTAATATACTTAATGACAACATTTTGATATTCAACTCTTTTCCTGACGAATAAGTACTTAGTGTCAAGGTACAGTCCAACACCACTCGAACTTGTGCTGTTGGAAAAACTAACAGCAGAATTATTATCGCAAAATTTTTTCAATGGCCTTGAAATGGAATCTACAATCTTAAGTCCTGAAATAAGATTCCTCAACAATATGGCGTGACAAGTAGCATGATAACAAGCCACATATTCTGCCATCATCGTGGAAGTGGTAGTTAACTCTTGCTTATGACTTCTCCACGAAATAGGGCCTCCTGAAAACATAAAAATGTACCCTGATGTAGATTTCTTTTCGTCTTTACACTTAGCAAAATCAGAATCAGAATAACCAACAACTTCAAGGTTATCTATTTTTCTGAATGTAAGCATAAAATCCTTAGTACCCTGTAAGTAGCGTAACACCTTTTTAGCTTATTTCCAGTGATCTAAACCTGGATTTGATTGGTAACGTCCAAGCATACCAGTTATATACGATATATTAGGACGAGTATAAACTTGAGCATACATAAGACTCCCAACCACAGAAGCATAAGGAATAAGATTCATTTGATCACGTTCCAACTGATTCTTAGGACATTGATATGAGCCAAATTTGTCACCCTTAACAACAAGGGCAACAGTAGGGGAGCAATTTTGCATGTTGTATTTGTTAAGAATTTTGTCAATATAAGCTCTTTGGGATAATCCTAATATCTCGTGAGACCTATCTCGATGAATTTTAATACCTATGACATAAGAGGCTTCACCGAGATCTTTCATATCAAAATTTTCAGAAAGAAAACATTTTGTCTCATACAACATGTCTGAGTTATTACTTGCAAGTTATATCATCAACATACAAAACAAGAATAACAAATTTACTCCCACTGAACTTCAAGTATATGCATTGATCTACTATATTTTTCTTAAAATCAAAATTACTCATCACCTCATGAAACTTAAGATACCATTGTCGAGAGGCCTGTTTTAACCCATAGATGGATTTCTTTAGTCTACATACCATATGTTCCTTGCCTTTAACCAGAAAACCTTCTGGTTGTGTCATATAGACATTCTCATGCAAGTCACCATTAAGGAATGCAGTTTTAACATCCATTTGATATAACTCTAAATCATAATGAGCTACTAGAGCCATGACTATTCTAAATGAATCTTTCCTTGATACTGGAGAGAAAGTTTCATTATAATTCACACCTTCCTTTTGAGTGAAACACTTGGCAACCAATCGAGCTTTATATCTTTCAACGTTCCCTTTATGATCTAATTTGGTCTTATAGACCCACTTACAACCAACAGGTTTAACACCTCTCGGTAATTCTTCAAGATCCCAAACGTTATTAAGCTCCATTGATTTCAACTCATCATTCATGGCATCAAGCCATTGAGTTGATTGAACAGTCGTAATAGCCTCTTTATAGGAAATAGGATCATTAATCTTACTTGAATCATAATCAATCTCATTAAGATATGTTATAAAATCATCAAAATTAACAGGTTTTCTAGGTCTTTCGGACCTACGTAAAGGCTGCACAATTTCAAGAATATGATTTTCAATAATGTGGGGTTCAACATTAGGTGGTGGCTCAGCTATCTCAGGAGCATCATTCACCTCATCCTCTTGAATTACAGGATAAGGAACATAAATCCCATTTTCTTCAAGAACAATTTTTCTAGGCTCACCACTCCCACTTAAATCACCATTCTCTAAAAACTCTGCATGTCTAGTCTCAACAATTCTAGTAGTATGTGAGGGACAATAAAAATGAAAACCCTTAGATCTATCAGGATATCTAATAAAATGGCAACTAATGGTTTTAGAGTCAAGTTTCTTTTTTTTATGGATTAAAAATTTTAGCCTCGGCCGGACAACCCCATACCTGTAAGTATTTTAAACTAGGTTTCCTACCTGCCCAAATTTCATAAGGAGTCTTAGGGACAGATTTGCTAGGAACCTGGTTTAAAATATGAACAGCTGTCTTTAATGCCTCAGTCCACAAAAATATAGGTAAGCTAGAATTGCATAGCATACTACGTACCATATCCATAAGGGTACGATTTCGCCTCTCAGCTACATCATTATGCTGCGGTGTACCAGGCATTGTATATTGAGTAACGATTCCATTTTCTTGACAAAATAAGGCAAATGGACCAGGACTATGACCTGTGTCGGAGTGTTTACCATAATACTCTCCGCCTCTATCTAATCTCACTACTTTAATTTTTCGGTCAATCTGATTTTCAACTTCAGCCTTGAAAATTTTAAACATATTTAGTGACTCAGATTTTTCATTAATCAGGTAAACATAAGTATATCGAGAATAATCATCAATGAACGTAATGAAAGATTTGTGTCCACCAATTCCAGGAGAAAATGGTCCACATATATCAGTGTGAATCACTTCAAGGACTGCACCACTTCTAGTGGCTCCTTTCTTACTACCTTTCACAAATTTTCCTTTTATACATTCAATACAATGGTCAAAGTTAGAGAAATCTAGTGAATGAAGAATTCCATCTTTTATAAGACGTTGCATTCTGTCTTTTGAAATATGGCCTAAACGTTGATGCCACAATTTTGAAGAATTCACATTATCTAGTTTTCTCTTATTTTCGCTTTTAAAGGTATTTTCTGTCACATTCATTGTTAACAAGGATTCAGCAAAGACATTATCTAAATTTAACTTATAGAGGTTTTCCTCTAAAGTGCCAGAACCAACAACATGAGAGTAATAATAAATAATTATTTTATTATTCCCAAACTTAAACGAAAAACCATTAACGTCAATGAATTAGTAATGTGAACCATAGAACCAGTGTCAAGCCACCATGTATTAGAAGGAACGTCAATTAGAAAGGATTCATAAGTCACATAATTAAAGGACATACCTTTCTTTTTCAAGCCATTCTCTAAACTTAGGGCAGTCTTTCTGAATATGTTCTTGCTTCTTACAGAAGTGACATTTAGGACCAGCCTCATATTTGTTACCTGAATAATTTGCCTTATTTGTTTTGGTAGAAATTGGCTTATCCTTATTTTTAAAACCTTTGCCATTTTTATGGGCCTTTTTCTTATGGAATCCAGTGGTAGTCAGATGAGCAACATTAGATTTTTTCAATCTTAAGCCTTTCTTCCTCTTGTACGCACATGGCGATCAACTCGCTCATCTTCCACTTTTCTTTCTGCGTGTTATAATTGATCTTAAATGGATCAAACTGTGCAGGAAGAGAAGTCATAATGAAGTGAACGAGAAAACCCTAAGAAATCTCCATGTCCATACCCTTTAATTTAAAGGCAGTATCATTCATCATCATAATGTGCTTGCGCACTCCACTAATCCCATCATACCTGCTGGTGAGCATTTTCAAAATTAGGGTACTTGCATGAGTTTTAGAAGATCCCTTAAATTGTTCCTCGACTGATGCTAAGTACTCTTTGGCATTCTCAGAGTCAGGAATGGCTCCTCGAATGGCTCCTCGAATGGCTGTCGTGATAGAGTTTTTCATAATCATAAGGGACATGCGGTTGGATCGCTCCCACTTTTCATAAGTAGCTTTTTGCTCATTTGAGCTTGTAGCTGTAAGTGGAGCAGGAGGATCCACTCGTAATGCATAGTCCAAATCCATAACGCCGAGAACAATTTTCACTTGCTCTTTCCAAACAGTAAAATTAGTCTCATTTAAGGCTTCAATTCCAAAGAGATATCCAAAAATAGTAGTAGGAGTCAATGCTGAAACATGATCAAGCTCATAAGTATGCTTACAAAAAACTAAAAGAAATCCACAATGTACAATAATAATTAATAATTAATCATAATAAAAACCAAATGTAGGGCAAGCAGTTAGTTATATAAAATCTATTTACGACACCCAAAATAGATTTTAATGAGATGTTGGTGCATAATTATCAGGTCCAATTAATAATATGCTAATAACATCCCCATAAAATAATGCACAACACATTTATCCACGCATCACCGTTGGGCAGAAACGAAATAAACATATTACTTATGCAATAAAATTCCATTTAATAAATTCTAATTCTAATTTTTCCGTTGGGTAAAATTAAAATCTTCATCTATTAAATGTAACATCATGTGACTTTTCTTAATCTTTAATTATTTCAATTAATAATCCTCCGTTGGGCTGATTATTAATTTTAACAATAAAAGAGTCACGCATACACGTAAATTATTATGATCAAACTCAAATTTCTTTAAACATCATATTAATCAAGTTTGAAAATTAACATTATTTATAATTTACAGGTAACAAATTAAAAGCCCTAATAATATATCATGTTCTAAAATCTTAAATTACGATATAAAATTATGAACATGAATTAATTATAAACAATTCACATGAATTCAAAATTGAATACATAATAACATACTGAATACATGCGGGCATAATATTACAAAATTCAATACATATGACTTTAGAACCATGTCCAGTAGAGTCAATTGAATAGTAATCACGATTCATCATGTATAGTATTTAATAAATCATCACAGTAATTTATGTATATATTTAACAAACTTATACTTCTTGTCTATTTAATTAATACGGTAACATGACTAGTTTTGCATAGATTTTAAATTAAATACATGATGACATGGTATAGTATACTGTTATCTCTTGAAAATTCATATATCACCATAAACAGATGCCCAAGTCCCATAATTAACAAGATGGGTGGATATATCAGTTGCACCTTTAATATTATAATATGAATTCGTGTTAACAGAAACATAGTTGGAATGGTTAGTAATATCACAATTTATATTCACACACAAACGACGCATGTGTATATTAATGAACAAACATGTAAGTACATGAATTACAGTTACTTTGATTTTTGAATGGCTAATACCGAAACAACAGTATGGCTATCAAATTTCAAAAAATACATTCTCTTCATGGAACATACTAAAATAATTCTATATCATACCCATGACGATGAGAATATGAATTAAAAATAAAATTTAGCACAATTAATTTATTTTATGTAATAGCGTAACCTTGCTCTGATACCAGATGTTAAATAATTATTAACGGATCGTGCTATTTCATAGAATAAACATTAAATTAATTAATCATAATAATAATAAGTACTTACATGAATTGAGGGAAGACATCTCGTACGTATCACGTTTTCGCTGCGCTTAAGGGTGGAAGTCTTCAATTGTCTCTCTCAATCTTAGGATGAATATATGGGTGTGTATAAAAATTCTTGAGACGACAATTGGGACCAAACCCTAACTGTTTTATTTATAGAATAACTAAGGGTCAAAATCGTCCATCAAGATTATGAAACCCTATGGCCCATTATGCCAAATACTATTAGTAATATTACTTATGGGTCACATAATTACCAAACTCATAAATAAAGTAATTAAATTAATATAATATGTAAGCCCAATAAATACATAAATAGTAGATGCCACATTAAGAAATAAAATATTCTAACAAGTAAATGTCAAATTGACTCAAATCACAATCATTTTATTATAAATCAAATCAAAGTATCACAGCCTAAACATAATATCTAAACCATTTGAATAAAAGGAAACTCTCATCACACTTCCCTTTGATCCTTTTGATTACTTGTTGAAAGAAAAAATATAGCATGAACCAAAGACATAAAATCCCCTGTAACTAAATTTCTCTGTTTCTCTATGTCGAGACTTATGGCGATAGTTTTTAGGGTCTATGGCGGCGGTATGTCCCATCGTCGTAGCCCTACAAAAAAATAAGCCTATGGATAGACCCTAAAAACTGTCGTCATAGGTCTCGATACAGAGAAACAGACAGAAAATTAGGTTACAGAGGATCTCATCCCTAAACAGAATGCCCAATACGTACAAATATATATATAGAGTGCAGAAATAAGGAATTGAAATAAATGACTCAATTAACTAAATTTAAATAAAACAAACAAAGCTAACACAATAAAATAATGACTGAATCAAATGACTATGTGTTATTTCATATTAAACTTAAGACACAATAGAAATTTATCTTACCACACAGATAAGTCAAAAATAATATCACACAAACATAACATATATCGGACTTGCCGAATCCAAATGCATGCAAAATTGAAAGATGTATTTGGCACAAATATCACCAATCCGTAGAACCGAACATAATATAAAACTAGAGTTGACCCATATACCTCCAAAAATAAAATCACAAGATGACCAACTTCCACCGGAGCACAAATGGAGATGTTATGGATTGGTGACACCGCCATAAAAGGTGTTATGATTCCCCCAAATCGGGCCCACACCACCCAATTTGAGTCGTCAAAAGACTACAACAAAATTATTACAATACATTGTACAATACCCTATAATACACAATTAAATTTTCATGATTATTACTATTCTACAATACAGTGAAGACTACTATAGTAACTATCTCGGACCGTTACTTTATTCCCCTTTCCTCCCTGCTAGTCTCGGCTACGCTTTCATTTCCTGAACAATGGAACAAAAAGGAAAGGATGAGCTTAAATAGCCCAGTAAGTAATATCATGACTAAAATAATAAAAAATAAATTATTCTTAGCCTTCAACAGTTGAGTTCTTAATCGAATATAATAGACAACAAGTTTTAAATCAACAGATGCAATTGAGGGTTAATAAAGTAATATAAACAGCAAGATTTAAATCAAAAATATCAATTAAATTCTTAAACAAAGTTCAACTGCAGTAAAGTAACCACCACTAAGAGAATCAAGTAGATCATGATGTCTACTAACGTCCCTTTTTAAGAAAATCATCATCAACTTTTATCATTTGAAACACCACTAGCTATGATCATACTAAACAACAGTTATTTTTTGCCCCCGGCCAAAGAGAACATCCATCACGTGTCCTTGTCATCCGACCAAAGACACCCAACAATTATATTGCCTTTATCCTATATCGTCTTTAACTTATCATCTGTGTCCCAGGCCACATATATTTAGAACAACCTGATACTTGATGATTGAAATAACAACAGATCTATAAATAATGAACAGAAGAAACAGGATAAACAATATAACATTAGGAGTTAGCAAATTTTACTTGTCTAGATTCAAATAATGTCCAAATTGTCAACATGATGTATAGAAAAAGGTGTCCAAGTCCAGTAGTAATGTCCAAGATCCACAGGAAAGAAGTTCAACGGTAAGATTTACGGTACAAGGAATTAGTCCAAAATATTTACAGTTCAAATAAATGTTCACAGTTCAAAAGTTCAAGTTTCATAAGTTCACAGTTCAAATATGATGATGAAAATTTAATAGGAATGTTCTTATCAAATGGTATTAGATGAAGTGCAAACTATTAAGGAAATATTAATGAATTATTAATTCAAGAATTTTCATCATTTAATAATATTAGAGATACAAATGAGATACTTTCTTATCGTAGTAAATTTAAGTGATAGAAGATGAAAAGAATGGTATCCCTTACAAGTAAGAAAGAAAATGATATCCCTTTATGATGATGAAAAGAATGATACCATTTACTGTGATAAATTTAAGAGTTTGAAATAAAATGATATCCCTTACTTTATCTCGTGACTAAATACAACTTCTATGAGGTTGATCAACCTATATGTATATTCATAATTTAATTAGTAAGTAACACCTACCAATTTTATGTATATAAAATCATCAAAATGACTATAGAGTATAAATATACTTCAAAATAGTTTTTAAAGAAAATAATTTTTCAAAGTAAAATCTTTCAAATGAAGTTTTTCAAAATAAATCTTTTAATAGAAGAATCTTCTAAAGGAAGAGTTGTAAACTGATATGTGGTGTGAGTGTTTATATAACTTTTATAAAAAAAACTTAGTTGAATAATACGTGTACCCTTCCAGATCTTTAACGCTTAAGATAATTTTAATACACTCAAAGAGACACTTATACTAAGAAATATTTAGATAGTGGAAAGAAGATTGAGTGAGAAATGTATGAAACTCCTTATGCCAAGCCCCCTATTTATAGTCAGGGCCTAACCAACTTTTCCACACACACGTTACATGTAATGTCCTAGAATTTCCACATCTTTATTAATTAAATTATTAATTTAATTTCCAACGAGTTATTTTTACGAGATTATTTAAATCTTTTTATGTGATTAATTAATTATGTGATTAAATAATTCTGTAATTAATTACTAAAATTAATTAAAGGAGGTCACTAATATGTTATTAAATTAGTGAACAAACCCTAAAGTTTTAATATCAAAATAATTGATAAGTTTCCTATTAATTAAATATTCAATTAAATTGAATATAATGAGTGAATTAAATATAATAAATTAATTAATATGATTATTAATTAATGTAAATAATGTAAAATATTAATAATAATATTTATTAGTCCATTTAGTAATTTAATACTAATGGGTTAGAATATTTAATTACTTATTCCATTTAATTATTTATTTAACCATGGATTGAATAATTAATGTGTAAATTATTAAATTAGCCCAACATGGGTCAATTAGTAGCCCAAGTGGGGAATAATAAAATTTGACAATTTAGTAGCCAAAACAATTTAATAGAAGCCCAATTGGTATTTTAAATTAAAGCCCAATGATTGGCCCATTTGAAAAATACTTAATAAAACTATTAATTATTAAAAAGTGAACTTGTGACACTCATTTTGGGACATGAAGAAAAAGCTATCAGCCGACCATCATGCAAGAAGGAGGAGAGAGAATGTGTGTTTTATTATTATTATTATTTAATTTTTCATTTATTTAATAAAAGGGTTGCTTGTTTTCTTTTTGTAGTACATGCACCATGCTTCTTTTCACCTAATGTGGTTAACTTGTGTAAGTATCCAATAGGTGCATGATGGGCTAAAATTATTAGATATAATTTGTGTATCTAGTAATATTTCAAGTATACTTGAAATGTGAGATATACTTCATTTTATTTTTCAAGCAAAAGAGAGCTAGAGAGAGTTGAGAGAAAACTTTAAGTGAGAGCATAATATTGGAGAGATCAAGTAAGAAGAAGAAATCCTAAGTTAGTTCATGCCATCCTCCTTCACAACATATTTTGGAAAGAAGAGGAGAATAGCTATCAAAACAAGGTAGTTATTTTTAAACCCTAATCTTGCTTTTCTTTCAAGTTATGGTATAAATATTAGTGTAATAATTTCTATGGTTAATATCATGCTATGTATGTTTATATAGTTGATCATGTGTTTAACTTATGTGTTATGAGTTTTATTGAATGAAAAACATGTATTTGGTGGTGTGAAAATAAATCTCAAAATAATGATTAACGATAATTTTTGATAATATTTAGATTTGATGTTCTAATATTATAGAACATTAAATCATGAGAAAAACAAAGTTTGAATCACTCAAAATAGAGTTTTATACAAAAAGTTATGATTTCTGGTAGTTTATGTGATGTAAATTTTTTTATAAAAAAATAATGATATTAAATCATGCAAAATTATTTTTTTCATGTTATAAATTAATATAAGGTGATTGGTAATTTTTTTGGATTTTTATTGAGGATTTAAAGCTTACTTGATGGTATATTTTTAATTAAAATGGGTACTGTTCACGTTCTGTCGGAGGGAAAAATTTTTTAAGGGTTTCCGCGCAATGCGCGCCTGTCACTGTTCACCGAGGACACGGAGCCAAACGACGTCGTTTGGCGTCCGTGGAATTTTACTCCGCGCGTTATGCGCGGAGGCCATTTCCGGCCTTTCAAAAACGACGCCGTTTTGGTCCGAAAAAAATTGTAACGCGCGCCATGCGCTGTAGTTTTTTTTTCCCCGGCGAAATTACATTTATGCCGCTCCGTGTTTTTCTTGGCAGAATTACAATTCTGCCCTCGGTTCAATTTTCGAATTATTTACGGAAATGTCATTCGGATTAAATTTAAATAATTTAAATATTTAAAAATTAATTTAAAATTATAACAAAAATAATAATAATACAAAAATAATATTGGGGAGGATATTTTTCATTCAGTTTAATATTTAAATATTTTAAATATTAATCTAGTTAGCTAAACCATGGTTAAGTTAAATAAATTTATTATTTATTTATTATTTTAAGTGTTAATAATAAATAAAAATGATAAATTAGCAATTATTATTTAATGCCTATTAAATAATATTTAAAGAGAGATAAAATTTATAAATTAATTATTTATTAGTTAAATATGATTAAATAATAAATAAGGATAATTAAGTAATTAATTAACATTAAATAACGATTAATGGAAATTAAGTTATTAGAGTAATAATTTATTATTTTATTTAAATAATAAATAAGAATGATTTGATTATTATTTAACCTTAAATAATAATTAAAATTAATTAAATAATTAATTATTATTTAATTGACATTAAATAATAATTAAAGAGGATTAAGATTAGTAAACTATTATTTAATTTCCTTAATTAAATAATAAGTAAGGTTAATTACTTGGTTAATTATTGGTTGATTAACATTAAATTAAAGAAGGTTAAAACTAAGTTAATAATTAATTATTATTTAATTATAATTAAATAATAAATAAGTACAATTAGTTATTATTTATTTTAAATAATAACTAGAGTTCATTAATTAATTTCTATTTAATCAATATTAAATAGTAATTAAAAAGAGATTGAGTTAATAAAATAAATTGAATTTAATTATGATTTAATTAAACAATTGTAATAAGTTGTTTAAGGGTTTAATAAGTGTCCAACACTTAAGAAAAATATTTTCTAACTTATTAAATTATTAACCTAAAATGATTAAGTGTCTATAAGGTTAATAATATTGTTTTGACTAATGTAAATTATGTGTTAGTACTTATGTGTGGTAAATAAGTTCGTTATTAAGCGTATAGTAATGCAAATACGCCGTACTAATTATTAGACCGACTTTATTAATGTTAGGTCTTTCAAAGCAAGTTAGTTAAAGCTAGACAATTATTGTAGCTGAGCAAACAGGCAAGTTCTCTAACCCTACTCAATTATTATCGTTGAACAAGTTTCCATACTTGTATTTATTGTTAAAGCTTGAAGTGGTTTAATTATTTAAAATTATTCAACATCCATATTGTTTATACAATCGCACGTAGTGCATTTGAAGCTTGTTAGTTCTTGATTCATGAACTGTATTAAAAATGTCTGAAGCTAATAGTTCAGCTAGACATTGCGTTTCTAAATTCAATAACTTGAATACTTTTAAAAGCTTATCCAAACCATTGTTGGGTGCGGATTTCTTATATTAAGTCTGAGAATTGAACAACCCTAAATTAGGGGATTTTGTGTCGGGAAATCGACTTTGGGCGCCAGTGACTAAATGTAATGCATATACAGCGGGTTGAATAGGCTGATCCCCTTGAAAACCAAACAACTCAAAGGGTCAGAGGAAACTCTATTATACCCTAGTTAGTTCAGGGTCCTTAGTGACCACTCAGCATTTTAAGATTCAAATATTCTGTTTATTAAAATTTGAATCCTGTTTAATTCACAATTGTTATATCTATTGTTGAATCATTGATGATATTTCCCATTCATTCATGATATATTAAATCTATATGATTGTTCTAAACTTGCTGAGCAAACTAGTTGCTCATTCTTGCTATATCATGAACCATTTTTCAGATAATCCTGATTGCTCAAAGAAGGATAAGGGAAAAGGAAAAGTCAGAGCTTAAGTTAGCTTATGCATGCTAATTAGATCTTTAATTATGTATTTATGGTTAACTGTTATTATGTTAAGGTTGATAGACCCTGGTATTGTAACCTTTTGAGGGGAACCAATATGTATTATTCCGCGATATTTAAATGCAATGTATGTATTTAATTGTTAGTAATGTGTTGAATAGTGAGAACCAAACTCGAGGTTATGGAACCCGAATTTGGGGTCGTCACAGGTTGGTATCAGAGCCGTAGGTTAGAAACGTTAGGATTTGCGAAACCTAAGTTATAACCTTAGTATTAAACTCATATCGAGTGCGTTAGGGGATGAATCGGGGAGATTCATCATGTTGTGTATTTTTTGAGATGGATTGAGAAAATCCATCGAGCCGAGATGTACATGATAAAATATCATTTCATTTCATCAATGAATATATTTTATTGCTGTACTAACATGTGTTATTGTTTTATGATATAGGATGGCAGAGATCGGACAGTCGAGTCGCACTGCTGAGGAGGACTATATTGATATCCATATGGATACTGCACAGCCGCTGGTGGCTGCACCCGTAGAGGAGCCAGAGTCGGATCCTGAGGAGGGGGATCATGTGGAGCCCGTCTGGGGCAGAGTCATGAGGCCTTACAGTGAGGATGAGGCAGAGTCAGAGGAGTCTGAGGATGAGGAGTCAGCTGATGGCATGGGCACCACTGCCGCTGACATCATAGAGGGACTGACCGATAGGAACGAGGGGCTGGAGGCAAGGGTCCAGCATCTAGAGGAGCAGAATCTGACCCACCAGCACATGGAGGATCAGTATAGGGATGCGGCTTATCAGTTCTCTGGCGAGAACACAGAGCTGAAGGAGAGGATTGTAGGACTGGAGGATCAGGTACAGGAGTACGAGGATTCAGTGGAGCACTTTGCGGTGCTAACTCATCAGCTGGTAGAGCAGGATGTAGAGCTGCAGGCTAAATTAGCAGTGGTTGAGACTAGGTTGGCAGAGGTTGAGCTGAAGGTTCAACAGGTTTAGGCAGAGAAGGCCGCCATCCGTGCACACTGGCAGGAGG
Organism: Hedera helix; assembly: GCA_947179155.2. Taxonomy (NCBI): domain Eukaryota; kingdom Viridiplantae; phylum Streptophyta; class Magnoliopsida; order Apiales; family Araliaceae; genus Hedera; species Hedera helix. The sequence continues at coordinate 9,372,727 of OX359278.1, forward strand.
CGATAGAGGACCGTATAGAGATGGAGAGACAGCGGGATGCCGCTTATGGTCAGATGATTGAGCTAGAGGAGGAGGTCCGCGAGAAGCGGGTGAGGACGGATAGACTTAGCTACGTCTACCGATCTTCATATGGTCGGCTTCAGAGCAGGGTGCACTACTACCCAGCTGAGGAGGGCCAGTCTATGCACACTATCAGCAGGAGTGTGGTGATGGCCATCGGGGATGAGGAGTATGACGACGCGATCCGTAGGGGGATGCGCAGTCAGTAGTAGTAGTAGTTGTTTTCTAATTTCGTATGTAAATAGATGCAGTAAAATCCAACTTTTATTTTATTAGAGGGTTAATATGTCACTAAATCCCAACTCTAGGAAGTTGTAGGATATGTCAGATCCCATCTTTTGTAGCTTCTCTGGGATAGAAGCATTTATAGCAGTATGCTTTTGATGTAAAGTGCTACGCACTACTGTTTTAGCATATAAATATAAATGCAGTCAAATTTATGTTATATGCGTGTTGAAATAATTACTTGTATGTTAGCTAAACATTGCCTAAGATACAAAATAATGAAATGAAAAAGATGTAAACAGTATAATAATGTAAATTTTTGTTTATAACAGAAAATGCCGCCACGTAGACAACCACCAAGGAACCAGGGGGTAGAAGAGTCAGTTAACAACGACGCGGGGGGTCACAACGTAGACCCTATGCAAAACTTCGTCGACATGCTAGCTGAGGCAATGCAACACAGACATCCTGTTGTAGCAAATCCACCACCACCACCACCAACTCAGTTGGCAAATTTCAAAGATTTTAAAGCGGTGGGACCGCCAGAGTTTAGGGGAACGTCGGACCCGATAGAGGCCCAGTCTTGGATAAAGGAGATAGAGAAAGCATTCGTTATCGCAAGAGTAGCTGAGGAGTAAAAGACAGTCTTTGCTACCTACATGATGAAGGGCGAAGCCAATTTCTGGTGGGAAGCCAATCAGAATAGGGCTGGGGATGGTGTGGTGCCCTGGACAAAATTTAAGGAAATATTCGACGAGAATTATTTCCCGAAAAGTATGAAAAGTAGGATGGAGGTAAGGTTTCTAGAACTGAAACAGGAAAACATGTCGGTACCGGAGTACGTGGCAAAATTTAATGAGTTGGCCAGGTTCGCTCCACATCAGGTAGACACGGAGGAACGCAAGGCCAGGAGGTTCGAGAATGGATTGAGACCTTGGATATTCAACAAGGTAGCAGTACTGCAGATTGACTCGTTCGCAACTTTGTTGGAAAAGTCAATTATTGCTGAAGGAGGAAGCGACGCGTTAACCAAGTACAACCAGGAGAGAAACAAGAAGAAAAATGAAGGGGGAAGCAAGAATGGCAACAGTGGAGGCAATAATAACAGCAACAAACGTAAATGGGACAACAGCAACAACGACAAGAGCTCGGGGAATCAACAAGGAAGTGTTCAGAAAAAGTCAGCATGCAATATTTGTGGAAAGAATCATTTCGGGGAGTGCAGGAAAGGCAAGAACACGTGCTATAATTGCGGTCAGGTGGGACATATTTCTCCAAATTGTCCCCTCCCAAAGAAAGTGAGATGCTTTTCTTGCGGAGCATCTGACCACTTGATAAAGGATTGCCCTAAGAAAAAGAATGACGGGAGTAGCGGCTACAAGGGCAATAACAGTAAACTGGCTATCGGGGGACCGGTACCACATAACAAGCCGACAGCCCGAACATTCAATATGACGGTGCAAGATGCCGTGGGGTCAAAAGACGTGGTGTTAGGTATTATTCCGATCAATAATATAAATGCATATGTATTGTTTGATTCGGGTGCTACCTGTTCATTTGTGTCTGATGATTTCGCTAGACGATTAGAGTTGCCTAGGGACAAACTAGAAAACTCAATGAACATAAAAGTTGCTAATAAAGAGGTGATTCCGGTATAGTACATACATAGAAATTGTTGTGCTGAAATCAGGGGTCAGAAATTAAGTGTGAATCTAATTCCAATACGTCTGGGGGAATTTGATGTAATACTTGGGATGGATTGGTTGTTTAACCACGGGGCGATAATTGATTGTCAGAAGAAGTGCATACACCTTAAGACACCAAATAAGTCTAAGGTTGTATTTTATGGCAGCAAGTCGTCAAGACAGTCTTCTTGTCTGACGATGATGCAAGCCAAGAAATTATTGAAGAAAGGTTGTGTAGGGTATTTGGCTCATGTGGTTGACACACAAGTGGTGAGTCCCGGGATGGAGCAAATACCAGTAGTTAGGGAATTTATGGATGTTTTTCCAGATGTACTGCCGGGTTTACCACCGGACAGGGAGATAGAATTTGTGATTGATTTAGTACCGGGGACAGCACCGATATCGAAAGCACCATATAGGATGGCTCCGGTAGAACTAAAGGAATTGATGGTGCAATTGCAGGAGTTGTTAGATAATAAGTACATTCAGCCAAGTGTTTCTCCATGGGGAGCACCGGTGCTGTTTGTAAAGAAGAATGATGGATCGATGAGATTGTGTATGGATTATAGAGAGCTGAATAAGGTGACAATTAAGAACAAGTACCCGTTACCACGAATTGACGATCTTTTCGATCAATTGAAAGGGGCGAAGTACTTTTCAAAGATTGACTTAAGGACTGGTTATCATCAGTTGAAAGTCAGGAAGGAGGATATACCCAAGACGACATTCAGAACTCGATATGGGCATTATGAGTTTCTGGTGATGTCGTTTGGACTAACGAATGCGCCAGCCGCATTTATGGACATGATGAACAGAATATTCAAGCAATACTTGGATAAATTTGTAGTCGTGTTCATTGACGATATTTTGGTGTATTCCAAAACGGAGGAAGAGCATGCTGAACACCTAAGATTGGTGTTGGAGATTTTACGGAAGGAGCGGTTGTACGCTAAGTTTTCAAAGTGTGAATTCTGGTTGGAGAGAGTTCAATTTTTAGGTCATGTTATTGACAAGGAGGGAGTTTCGGTTGATCCGGCGAAGGTTGAATCGGTAATGAATTGGGAACAACCAAGGACGCCGACAGAAGTAAGAAGTTTCTTAGGGTTAGCGGGTTACTATCGGAGGTTCATTCAAGACTTCTCAAAGATAGCAACACCGTTGACCAACTTAACAAGAAAGACGGTGAAATACGTGTGGACAGAGAAGTGTGAGGAAAGTTTTCAGGAGTTAAAGAAAAGACTTAGTGAAGCACCTGTATTGACCTTACCAGACGATACAGGAGGTTTTACGGTCTACAGTGATGCATCGCACAAGGGGCTTGGCTGTGTGCTTATGCAAAACGGCAAAGTCGTTGCGTATGCGTCCAGACAATTAAAAGATTATGAGAAGGGATATCCTACCCACGACTTGGAATTGGCAGCGGTAGTGTTTGCCCTTAAAATTTGGAGGCATTATTTGTATGGAGAGAAATGTGAGATATTCACAGACCATAAGAGTCTAAAGTATATCTTCACACAGAAGGAGTTGAATATGAGGCAATGGAGATGGTTGGAATTGATCAAAGATTATGATTGTGAAATTCTATATCATCCCGGCAAGGCCAACGTAGTAGCGGATGCTCTGAGTAGAAAGAGCAGGGAGAAATTGTTCATATTGACAGATCAAGAACAATTGGTTCAAGAGATGGCTCGAATGGAGTTGGAAGTGAGAAGTCCAAACGAGTCAATAGAAGTCGAGGTGAGCCCAACCTTGTTAGATAGGGTGAAAGAGGCTCAAGACAAAGATGAGGAATGTGACAGAATCCGGAAGAGGATGACCGATGGAGAAGAGGTCAAGTTTAAAATTGATAGCATGGGATTGCTGAGATTTGAAAATCGTGTTTGGGTCCCGCTAGTGCCTAAATTACGAGAGAAAATTTTGCAAGAGGCCCACAGTACGAGATACTCGATACATCCGGGGAGTACGAAGATGTATCAAGATCTACGTCAGCATTTTTGGTGGCCGAATTTAAAGACGGAGGTTGCAGAATGTGTCAGCCGATGCCTAACTTGTCAAAGGGTAAAGGCCGAACATCAGAGACCAAGTGGATTGTTACAGCCGTTAGAAATTCCTGAGTGAAAATGGGAGCATATCACAATGGATTTTGTGGTAGGACTTCCAGCAACACAGAAGGGATATGACGCAATTTGGGTGATTGTGGATCGGCTAACAAAGTCAGCGCACTTTTTGCCGATCAAGATTAGGTTCAGTTTGGACCAGTTGTCCAAATTGTACATCAAAGAGATAGTTTCAAGACATGGGGTGCCGGTATCGATTGTGTCAGACAGAGATCCGTGCTTCACGTCAAAATTTTGGAGAAGTCTTCAGGAGAGATTGGGGACACAGTTGAGAATGAGTACATCGTATCATCCGCAGACTGATGGGCAAAGTGAGAGAACAATTCAGACATTGGAAGATATGCTCAGGGCCTGCGTGATGGATTTCAAGGGCAGTTGGGAAATCCATCTACCACTAGTTGAGTTTGCATACAACAATAGTTATCATGCGAGCATAGGCATGCCGCCTTACGAAGCTTTATATGGCAGAAAATGCAGAACACCTCTATGTTGGGATGAGGTAGGAGAACGCCGACTGTTGGGGCCAGAATTGGTTCAACAGACAGTAGAAATTATCAAGGTAATAAGAGCTCGGCTAGTAGCAGCTCAAGACCGTCAAAAGAAATACGCTGATCTACATCGACAGAAACGAGACTTCGAGGTGGGGAGTTTTGTGTTCATTAAGGTATCTCCCTGGAAAGGGAAGATCAGGTTTGGAAAGAAGGGGAAATTGAGTCCAAGGTTCATAGGACCGTTCGAAATATTGAGAAGAGTGGGTGAAGTAGCATACGAGGTAGCTTTACCTCCTGAATTGGAACATATTCACAATGTGTTTCACGTGTCGGTATTGCGGCCATACAAACCAGACTACAAGCACGTTATCTCCTATGAACCAATTCAAGTCGGAAAGGACTTACCATATGAAGAAGTTCCTGTTCAGATACTCGATAGGAAGGAACAGAAACTGAGAAATAAGATAATTCATTCTGTCAAAGTACTTTGGAGGAATCACGCCATTGAAGAAGCTACGTGGGAATTAGAGGAGGAAATGAGGACAAATTACCCGTTTTTATTTGAGTAACCTTATTTTACAATTCCGAGGACGGAATTTTTATAAGGAGGGGAGAATGTAATGTCCTAGAATTTCCACATCTTTATTAATTTAATTTCCAATGAGTTATTTTTACGAGATTATTTAAATCTTTTTATGTGATTAATTAATTATGTGATTAAATAATTATGTAATTAATTACTAAAATTAATTAAAGGAGGTCACTAATATGTTATTAAATTAGTGAACAAACCCTAAAGTTTTAATATCAAAATAATTGATAAGTTTCCTATTAATTAAATATTCAATTAAATTGAATATAATGAGTGAATTAAATATAATAAATTAATTAATATGATTATTAATTAATGTAAATAATGTGAAATATTAATAATAATATTTATTAGTCCATTTAGTAATTTAATACTAATGGGTTAGAATATTTAATTATTTATTCCATTTAATTATTTATTTAACCATGGATTGAATAATTAATGTGTAAATTATTAAATTAGCCCAACATGAGTCAATTAATAGCCCAAGTGGGGAATAATAAAATTTGACAATTTAGTAGCCCAAACAATTTAATAGAAGCCCAATTGGTATTTTAAATTAAAGCCCAATGATTGGCCCATTTGAAAAATACTTAATAAAACTATTAATTATTAAAAAGTAAACTTGTGACACCTATTTTGGGACATGAAGAAAAAGCTATCAGCCGACCATCATGCAAGAAGGAGGAGAGAGAATGTGTGTATTATTATTATTATTATTATTATTTGATTTTTCATTTATTTAATAAAAGGGTTGCTTGTTTTCTTTTTGTAGTACATGCACCATGCTTCTTTTCACCTAATGTGGTTAACTTGTGTAAGTATCCTGTGACGCCCCCAAATCCGGGTCCCTTGAACCTCGGGTTCGGTGCTCACTATTCAACACTTGTCAAACATTCATAAAATATAATTTCAATAACTCGCGGAATCATACATCATTTCATTACGAAACGTACCTTCAATCCCAGGTTCCACTAACCTTAATACATCATCATTACCTTATAATACAAAAGATTTACACAAATAGTACGAACTAACTACGTCTACTCGTTCATCTTCCCTTTGCCGTGGTACTCTTTAGATAACTCGGCTTAACTGAAAAATAGTTCATGATATAGCAAGGGTGAGCAACTACTTTGCTCAGCAAGTTTAATTAAACAATAAAAGATCACTACTACAAAATAGTAAAAAGATAACACTTAAACAACAACGTTTTTGTAAAAAGCGTTGTGGTGTTTTTTTTTACAACGTTTTTTCAAAAAACGTTATAGATACATATGCAAAAACGTTATGTATTTATAAAGGATAATATTTGGTTTTAAAGTTATAACGTTTTTTAAAGAAAACGTTATCTATTTAAAAAACACGGAGCTTGAAAAAATAGCGCGGAAGTGAAAACTTGAAATTAAAATACAGAGCTCACTCATCCTTACAAGTGAAACAACTCTCTCTCATCTCCGATCTCACTCATCTATCTCACTCATCCTTAACTTAACTCTCTCCCTTTCTCTCTCAATCTAGATATCCTCGCTCAAAAGCGTAACTATCCTCATCCTCCAACGTCTGCTTCTCCGACTTACCTTCAAAATTTGACTTACCTTCAAAATTTACCATAAATAGTGGAGCCGTCATCTTGTCTGTCAACAGCCTCCGACTGAACATCTTGATTGCTTTTTCCGATCATTTCTCCGACATTCCCTTTCTCTCTCCAACACATTAATAATGGCGAAGAAGGCGGTTAAGTACTGTGTGGTAACAAACACTACTAATCTCTCCATTTCTCTCCTTATGCTTTATTTTATCAATGAGTAAGTATTCATTTTGCAATTTAATAGAAGTAGTAAAATTTGGGGTTGGGTTTTTGACAACAGGTGGATGCGTTTACAGAATCGGCGTTCAAGGGAAACCCCGTCGCCGTGTGTTTGTTAGAAGTGGAAGAGGAGAGAGAAGAGGCTTGGTTTCAATCTATCGCCACCGAGTTCAACGTTTCCCAAACCTGCTTTTTGACTCCCATCACCACCACCCACTCAAAATACTCTACAAACCCTAGGTTCCACCTCAGATGGTTCACTCATGTTGCTGAGGTAGCTCCGATTTCAATCTATTTCATGTTGTATTGATTATTGTTTTATTGAGTATTAATTTTTTCTAAAGCAATGTTATTGCTAAGATCGATATTTGTTGTTGTCCAATATCATTGCCTTTTTGATTAGAGGGTATGCTGTTTTGTTATATGAGTATGCTGAATTGCAAAACCATGGCTGATGAGGAATAAACAGTCCTGTAAACAAAGAACAGTGATAGGTGGTCTTATGGTATCACAGAAAAGGACTAGGGATTTTACATGAGCTATTTATTAACTTGTGTTCTGTTTGGTAGGATGGAGGTAGAATTGAAGGGGAAGGGAGGCTTATAGAGGAGAAATGTAACATTAGAGAGTGGTACTTGCAGTTTTGGCTATTTTATTTGGTAAAAAACTAGACAGAATATAAAAGAGGAAAGGGATAGGGAAGCATATCTCATATGGTGTAACTGATTTAATATTTTTCAGTTGTTGTATTTTGGCTAACTTATATATTTATTTGGAGTGTCTTAATTGTTTTTGAAGTCTTTCTAGGTAGTTAAAGGGGGGGAAAAGGATCTATTTTCTAAAATAAGTACCATGTTTGGAGAGTAATTTGTGATATTGAATTGAGATATAAAAACATTTGCTTACAGAGGACCATTACCTAATGGCGGCTGACTTTCCTTCTGTTTCAAACCATATAATACAGAGGCCTTTGAAGACCATTGCTAAAAGATCTGGTAATGTCTATATCCCTCGTGGTGTCTCTGTTCCAGCCTTCGACAAAGACATACTTTGGGAATTCCAGCCTAAGAAAATAGGTAATTATTCTAGATATTTTTCATGTTGTTCATTTAGTTAAACATGTTCGTATAATTGGCACTTTGTATTGCTCAATTTCTATTCCAATTGATTGTAATCTAATCACTTATGCTGAGGGGATACTTTCGATGTTTTAATTCCACAAAGGTTGCAATAAAGCCTTAGCAATTTTCTTTACTATAACATCTGTTTGTGTAACATACTAATATTAAAGTCTGATGCATTATTGTTACTATTGTACGTGGCTCACATCTGTGTGAATATTCTATATTTTAGGACTAGTTTGAGGAAGTAAAAAGTAAAGGAAATAAATAGTGGGTAGTTATCCGTGTTTCAATTAGAGCATATTTTTGTTCTCACAAAATTGAAACAGTGGTTCAAAAAAATAGTAACCAAACCTGATTGCTCTCACATTATCATTATTAACAGATTACTTTGTGGTGCCAGTGTACTCAGATGCCTTATGTTGAACTGCATTTCTACTTTAACAATGAAAATTAACTGTTGCGTCTGCTATCTCATTTCAGATTTATCCCATGTTTTCTCCTCTGTGAGAAGGGATCTCAATTTCATTGATCATACCAGTGACCTTGGATGGAAAGAGTAGGCAAAACTGTTTAACTATTTTTTGTCCATGATTTTGTGGTACATAACCCGACATCGATTAAATGTTGGCTGATATGATATTGTTGCAGGGGTCAAAGGGTTCTGCCAATTGTGGTTGATCCAGCGCTTTACTTAGCTAGGAGAGTTCAAATCTTTCACGCCACCGAAAAGCGAACATTGCCCGATGCATTCAAAGTTTTCACGGGCAAAGTTTTTCTCTGTATTTAATTTATGATTTTTATTCATCTACAATAATGGCACACATTAGAAGATTCAATAATTCTGGAGTTTTCTACAACTTTACCTGATTTATTCTTGCTTATCAGGTTCTTCATGGGTCACCTTGAGCAGATCATTTCTTGAATTTTGTGTTCTTGGCTGAGATAACTTTCCGTGAACCCTTTTGATGTATACTACAAATGTGGTTTTGTCCCAAGAAGTATACTTCCATTCTGTCGTTTGCAACTCACCTGAATTTAGAAACACAACTGTCAACAATGACCTGAGATACATGGTGTGGGACAATCCCCCCAAGATGGATCCCCTCTACCTGAATACCTCAGATTATGAGCTGATACTTATCAAATAGGTACTACATCTGTCCTAGAAAGAATGTCACATTTAGAGATTGTACCCAAATTATGAAAGTCAAATTTTGTTTACTGGTTATCTACTTTATAAAGAAATTTATAACAATAAATTATATCTACTTTATAAAGCAATTTATAGCAATTTATGATGACTGAATGATCTTATTGTAGCCTGGAGTAAGAGTCGAGTAATAGTACTAACAAAATTTGATATTGTAATTTTACTTTCATTAATTTGATATTATCATTTGATAGTGTACTTTCATTAATTTGCAGGATTGGGATAATTGAACATGGGTAATGAGATGGGAAACAATAATGTATCGGGGCTACAAGGTACAGTTTCTGCAAGAATTTTAGCTAGACTGTTAAGTTTTGTTTGTAGTGTATTTGGTTGAGAAATGAGCTAAATTAGTTCCATAAGTTGTATTGTGCTGATGATGCAGAAGAAGAGAAGTTAGGAGTTGAAGAAGCTCCAGAATTATTATTACATGCAGATGAAGTGAAGGGAGAAAATCATACAAATTCTGAAGCTGAAAAAAGAGATTTTCATGATAAAGTTGGGGATTATCATGTCGAAAAACAGAACTCGGATGAAAAAGGCTAGTAATCTCTTATTTTTATCTGACATGAGAAGAATTCTTACAATTAAACCAATGGTTTTTTGTGTTGAACTGGAGAGCAACATTGTCCCAAAGGTATGCATTTACTTATTGCACTATGTTTTATGTGATTGACCTCTATTGCAAATGGAAAATATCAGAATATCTAATAGAGACTTTCTGTCCATTTTTAATTTAATATAAATTCCTTCATTTGTTTTTTCTCTTTTTGATTTTATTTTTGAAGTGATCCCTTTAATTTTTGGGTTGATAGAACTTCTGTCGAGCTTTCTTGGATTGAAACTGATTTAACGAATCTTTTCTATGTGAAGGTTCAATTTTTGAGGGACATAGGTGTTCAAGAAGAATCTGTTGGCAGTGTGCTTGTCAGGTTCCCTCAGTTACTAACTTACAGCCTCTACAAGAAGATACGCCCAGTGGTTTGTTCCATTCTTTTTTCTCCTCTTTTTGTTTCTTTGGTATTTAAGAGAGGGTGCAGGTGGTCGGTGGGTTTTCTTGAATAGTGTCTGGATAAAATCTATCTAAGTTGATAGCATATCGCCTATAGATTTTGCTTCATTACTGGACTTCTTTCACAAAATATCATCCAAACCTAAACATAAATTGCTTCTTGCATTTGTTTGGATTTACATTTCTGTTTTTTTTTAACTTTAGTGTAGAGTGTGTCCTGGAAAATATGAAATATTTCTGTTTTGTATTACTGTTCTTTTTTTCTGCACTGTGGATCAATTTCAACATAGCATATAAAGGCTGATGTAGAAGTATTAACTAAGTTTTGAATCATTACGAGAGATGATATGGACTATTCGTAGGAAATTGATTCTCATTTAAACTTGTCTGCTTTCAATTAATGGATGAATTAGTTTGAAGATGGAGTATTTTGCTTCTTGAGTAAGGGATTTGCTTATTTCTGAACTTTTGTTTGTTTTGACTTTCTGATTTCTCTCCTTCTTTAATTTTACATTTTTACAATTACAAGTCTTATTCTTGTTATGTGGAATCAAAATGGAAAAATTGCTATTGATTTTTTTTCTTTCTTTTTTGTGTTGAAATTTACTTATACAAGTTTATGCGACAATGAAATAAAAACGAAGGCTGTTTATGTTTCCTAATCTATAGGAAAACTTTCATCAAATTGTTGTTAAAGTTGGCATTTTAACATAATTACAGCTGATATGTGGTTGTTTACTTGCTTTTCTGTAGGAAACTGGCTGTAAAAAAGTTTGATGGATAGAAATAAATGCTCAAACACATCCACGTGCAATTTTCTTGTATTGCCATGTTTGATGGATAGAAATAAATCCATAATCTGTAGTTCGTACTTAGGCATATAGATTGAACTAATTTCATTACTTGGAATGAACAGGATAATGTGTGTCTGTAACTTCATGAATTTGGTGATCTTTCTTTGCAGAATCTCTCTTTCAACTTTTGAAGGAGAAGTTCCCTTGAAGAAAAGAAGTGTATCACCACAAGAATGCAACCCTTAAGAATCCATCTCCGTCTGTTGAACTTGGTGCAGAATGGCTGAATCAACTCAAAGATGGAAAGCCTCTGTATCAGTTTAGGTTCTGAATCGTCTGTCCGTACAGGTTTAGATATTTATTTTGGGAGTTAATGGTGGATGTACAGGTTAATTTAGATTAATGTATTTTGGGAGAAGACTTTTTTGCACATGATTAGGTAGTAGTGCGCCACAGTTAATTTAGTATATTTTGTGGATAGTTGGTATATTTTGTGGATATAGTAATTTGAAACTATAAACGAATGGTATTATTAGATGTATTTTGAAACTGAGAATGGTTGATACATTTTGGTTTTAAATGAGAATTTAGAGTTTTTTTATAGCTATATATCATTGCATTAATGAGAAATTGTGTATGTATTTTCAAATATGGGTGAACTACAACTATTTTTCAGTTAAACTACAACTGTCTGAAAACGTTGTTTAAATGTTACCAAATAGATGACACTTTATAAAACTTGTATAAATTTGTTTAAATGTTGTATGATGTAACAAACTACAACATTTTAAACCAGAAATGTGCTAAATAGATGACACCTTTAAAACGTTATATAAATGAGCCTAAACGTTGTGTAATGTATTAACAAAGATATATTACAACATTTTTATGTTACACTACAATATTTTAAAAACGTTGTCTAAACGTACTACAATAGATGACATCTTATAAACGTTGTATAAATTAGTCTAAAGATTGTGTGATGTATCAAACTACAACGTTTTATACCAGAAAATGTTGTGGAATGATACCATCTACGACGTTTTTAAGCATCTTAGTATTTATTTAAAGACAATGTACAACGTTTTTTAGTAAAAAACGTTGTATTATGATCCAACTACAACGTTTTAAAAACGTTGTATAAAATGTGTCAAATAGATGACACCCTTAACCTCGACGTTTCTGGGAGAAAATTACAACGTTTTTTAAGTGTTATCTTTTTACTGTTTTGTAGTAGTGGATATATCATGAATGAAAAAGACTTAGCTCTGGAAACTTCAACAATATACAATAATTGTGAAGACATGCAACTTTGAATAATATAATTCAATTGACATAACATACTGCTTCATCATGCTGAAAAGGGTCACAAGACCATGAACACACGTTTTGAGTATTTACAATACCCTGTAGACAGAAGTCTGTCAGTTCGTTTTGAATATTAACAATCATTTCGATTGACATATCCGGTGATGGGTACTTTAGGTGATCAGCCTATCGTACGTTTATAGAGTGCATAATATAACCATCTAGTTCGTTTTGATCGGGAATATTCCATCCGACCGTAAGCTATCTGCTTACAATGCTCTGTTCATTTCAGCTTATCCCATCAGATTCTGTACCACAACAATATGGTTTGGACTAACTTCAATAATATTCAGATTATGAATTTAAATCGTACATGGTCTAGCCGAAACAATTGGCATAGAACCCTCACTTAGAACAGTTCATAACAAGAACAGTCATAATATCACATGCAATATCTAGCTGAAACAAATAGCATAGATATTTCTCTTTAAACAGTTCATAACGTGAACGGTCATGCAAATGCACCTAAGTGCGATTGTCAATAACAATATAGATATGAAATAATTCTTAATAATTATTTCATCATGCAATTTGAAATAAATTTCAGATTTTACATAAATAACTTGCCAAATAAATACAAGTTAGGGTTCAGAGAAACTTGCCTGTTCCGCTGACTACTGCTATTCAACTTAAAAATACTTCCTTTGGGTGACCTAATATTCAACAACATTGATCCTCCAATTAGCACAACACATATAGGTTTATTTAACATTAATAACCTTACCATATATGTCTTAATCATCTATCACTTAATCATAACCTTACATCTCTTAATAATATTATCAATCCCTTGATAATATTTTAAATCACATAACTATCACTTCATTGCTTTATAATATTATCACCTTTGATAATATATAATACCACAAATAATATTATTAATCGTATAATAATATTTTAACCATTTATTATTTCAATAATAAATCATCTAGTTCCTTAATATTATTAACCATCTAATAATCATCTTAATCTCTTCATTATCTCAACACTTATTAACATTATTAATAACTAAATAATGTTTTACACTATTCCCAAGGATATTATTTATCAAATAATATCTTAATTATTTATAAATATTATTAACCATTTAATAATATTTTATCATCTTACTAATATTATTAATCCTTTAATAATATCTTCTTCTCTCATTAATATTATTAACCATTTAATAATATTTTATCCTCATACTAATATTATTAACCATTTAATAATATTTTAATCATTTATTAATATTATTAATCATTTAATAATATTCTACTAACTTACTAATATTATTATCCATTTAATAATATTTTATTAACTCATTAATATTATTAATCATTTAATAATATTCTACTCATTATCTAATATTATTAATCATTTAATAATATTTTATTCCCTTTATAATATTATTAATCATTTAATAATATTCTTCTCATAATCTAATATTATTAACTATTTAATAATATTTTATTCATATTGTAATATTATTAACCATTTAATAATATTTTAATCCTTTATTAATATTATTAATCATTTAATAATATTTTATTAACTTACTAATATTATTAACCATTTAATAATATTTTAATCCTTTATTAATATTATTAATTATTTAATAATATTTTATTAACTTACTAATATTATTAACCATTTAATAATATTTTATTCATTATCTAATATTATTAACTATTTAATAATATTTTATTAAGTATCTAATATTATTAATCATTTAATAATATTTTATTTATTAACTAATATTATTAATCATTTAAATAATATTTTATTTATTTAATATTATTAACTCTTTAATAATATTTTACTCATTTTATAATATTATAATACATTTAATAATATTTCAATGATTTTCTAATATTATTATATTAATAATAATATTTTATTAACTTAATTATATTATTAAACCTTTAATAATATTTAACTCTTTTTATCTATTAAATCACTTATATTTAATTTTAAAAAATATATTTGTTAAATCCAAAAAATAATAAAATAATTTTTGGGACATTTTTCATTTTCGGATCCGTACGGACCCGACCCGACCCGGTCCGGCCTGGCCCGACCCGACCCGATTCGGTTTTTTTTTTTTTTTTTTCCAGGAACTATGGACTGCGCCCCGGCGCAGTGTGGCAGAATGTTTTGCCAATTTTTATTTTTGAGACAGTTTTGATACCCTTTGATCAAACCTTGATTAAATGAAATCTACACATCCAAATGACACCAAATCAGTGTTAATGTGTTCCTAACTTCTTGTTTTACAATATTCCATGGTTCGATCGTCTTTTTGAAAACGTTTTACACGAAAATTACGGATCGAACCATCTAGGGTCTAAAAACGACATCCTTTTCGGTAAAAGCTATAACTTCTTCGTTATTCAATATTTTTGAAAGGTTCCAAAAGGGTTTGTCTTTAAAACTCATAGATCTAGCTTTCTAGACTTTTAGATCACAAAAATAACTTGTTCATCTTAAATCATAAATCAACAACCTAGACATTTAACTAGGGCTTTAAAACCAAACATGTTCATACTACCATTTCTTCCATCATCTTTCATACCAAACATGTTAGAACACCCATCTAGCATATTTAACCATATATCTTAATATGTAATCAAGATCTAACATCACATGGCTTTTTATTTCTTACATAACAAACTAACTAACAAGTTAAGGTTCAAAGAAACTTTTAAACCTTTAATGAAGATCTTCTTCTTGGAAATGCTTCTAGCTCTTCTTTGATCTTCTTGTATGGACCAAAAATCACCCACACTTGATAACACTCAAGGTGTTTGCTCTCTAGAACTCTCACAATTGCTCTAGCTTCTCTCTACAACATTCTCTCTCTAAATTTTGGTGAATGGAGCAAATGAACCAACATTTGCACAAGTGTTGGTCATTTCTATTTATAGAACTCTAGGATTTTACCATTAGTTCTACTAATCAACTAACATTGGTTGATTAAGGCTCTAATCTTGCTTACTATGCATGGAATGACCACTTGATGGACATTTTGATTGACCCATTGATTGACTAGGGTGGTTGGGGCTTACTTGCACCACTTTACACTCCAAAATCAACCAACAAGCTACATTTATATCCATGTGGGCCCCAAAATTCGGGATTGACCAAATATTTATCCAATTTGACTTTATTTTTAAGTCCTATATAATTATATAAGTATCCATATATATATACATCCATATATGTATACATATTCACCTATACAAACTTATTGGGCTCCACTTTGGATCTTAGTATTAAATTCTATTGGGCTCATTCAATTAAATTGTTTGGGCTCAATTTATAACACACATTGGGCTAGCATTTACATAACTATGTTATCTTTAATTAAAATAAGCATTGGGCTTATTTAATAAATTACATGGACTAGTAATTAAATTAATTACATAGGCTACAAGGTATACTTAATTGACCTAGTTTAACAACTCATTTGGATTTAAAAATATAATCCAATTAGATTTGCTAATTATAAGTCCATTGGACTCCTTAATTAAATTAGCTTACATAACACTATCAATTGTCAATTATTGGGTTTGTTTTAATAAAACCCTATTATATATTAATACAAGTACATTGGACTTGATTAATTTAATTCATTCACTAACCCCTATCATCAAATTGGGTTTATAAAATAGTTAACCGTACACAAACAATTATTCCCACATTGAATTATCTCAAATAATTCACTTGCTTCTTCTTTCGCATTATTCATACAAGTAATTAACTTGCTTAATAAAAATCTTCTTAATTGCCATACGAGGCCAACATTCAAGCTTTGTGATTTTATCACATAAGTTTCTCTTGCAATCTTTTTCCTTCTTTAGTTAATTAATTTAATTAACTAATTTAATACATCTCATCATACCACTTATCACATATACACATACTTCATACCTCATATTTTCTTATGGATATAATTAAATAAAAAAAAAATAAAAAAAAATAAAAATTGGGTTCGTAATTTTCTAGGTCATTACATATCCAATAGGTGCATGATGGACTAAAATTATTAGATATAATTTGTGTATCTAGTAATATTTCAAGTATACTTGAAATGTGAGATATACTTCATTTTATTTTTCAAGCAAAAGAGAGCTAGAGAGAGTTGAGAGAAAACTTTAAGTGAGAGCATAATATTGGAGAGATCAAGTAAGAAGAAGAAATCCTAAGTTAGTTCATGCCATCCTCCTTCACAACATATTTTGGAAAGAAGAGGAGAATAACTATCAAAACAAGGTAGTTATTTTTAAACCCTAATCTTGCTTTTCTTTCAAGTTATGGTATAAATATTAGTGTAATAATTTCTATGGTTAATATCATGCTATGTATGTTTATATAGTTGATCATGTGTTTAACTTATGTGTTATGAGTTTTATTGAATGAAAAACATGTATTTGGTGTTGTGAAAATAAATCTCAAAATAATGATTAACGATAATTTTTGATAATATTTAGATTTGATGTTCTAATATTATAGAACATTAAATCATGATAAAAACAAAGTTTGAATCACTCAAAATGGAGTTTTATACAAAAAGTTATGATTTATGGTAGTTTATGTGATGTAAAAATTTTTATAAAAAAATAATGATATTAAATCATGAAAAATTATTTTTTTCATGTTATAAATTAATATAAGGTGATTGGTAATTTTTTTGGATTTTTATTGAGGATTTAAAGCTTACTTGATGGTATATTTTTAATTAAAATGGGTACTGTTCACGTTCTGTCGGAGGGAAAATTTTTTTAAGGGTTTCCGCGCAATGCGCGCCTGTCACTGTTCACCAAGGACACGGAGCCAAACGACGTCGTTTGGCGTCCGTGGAATTTTACTCCGCGCGTTATGCGCGGAGGCCATTTCCGGCCTTTCAAAAACGACGCCGTTTTGGTCCGAAAAAAATTGTAACGCGCGCCATGCGCTGTAGTTTTTTTTTCCCCGGCGAAATTACATTTATGCCGCTCCGTGCTTTTCTTGGCAGAATTACCATTCTGCCCTCGGTTCAATTTTCGAATTATTTACGGAAATGCCATTCGGATTAAATTTAAATAATTTAAATATTTAAAAATTAATTTAAAATTATAACAAAAATAATAATAATACAAAAATAATATTGGGGAGGATATTTTTCATTCAGTTTAATATTTAAATATTTTAAATATTAATCTAGTTAGCTAAACCATGGTTAAGTTAAATAAATTTATTATTTATTTATTATTTTAAGTGTTAATAATAAATAAAAATGATAAATTAGCAATTATTATTTAATGCCTATTAAATAATATTTAAAGAGAGATAAAATTTATAAATTAATTATTTATTAGTTAAATATTATTAAATAATAAATAAGGATAATTAAGTAATTAATTAACATTAAATAACGATTAATGGAAATTAAGTTATTAGAGTAATAATTTATTATTTTATTTAAATAATAAATAAGAATGATTTGATTATTATTTAACCTTAAATAATAATTAAAATTAATTAAATAATTAATTATTATTTAATTGACATTAAATAATAATTAAAGAGGATTAAGATTAGTAAACTATTATTTAATTTCCTTAATTAAATAATAAGTAAGGTTAATTACTTGGTTAATTATTGGTTGATTAACATTAAATTAAAGAAGGTTAAAACTAAGTTAATAATTAATTATTATTTAATTATAATTAAATAATAAATAAGTACAATTAGTTATTATTTATTTTAAATAATAACTAGAGTTCATTAATTAATTTCTATTTAATCAATATTAAATAGTAATTAAAAAGAGATTGAGTTAATAAAATAAATTGAATTTAATTATGATTTAATTAAACAATTGTAATAAGTTGTTTAAGGGTTTAATAAGTGTCCAACACTTAAGAAAAATATTTTCTAACTTATTAAATTATTAACCTAAAATGATTAAGTGTCTATAAGGTTAATAATATTGTTTTGACTAATGTAAATTATGTGTTAGTACTTATGTGTGGTAAATAAGTTCGTTATTAAGCGTATAGTAATGCAAATACGCCGTACTAATTATTAGACCGACTTTATTAATGTTAGGTCTTTCAAAGCAAGTTAGTTAAAGCTAGACAATTATTGTAGCTGAGCAAACAGGCAAGTTCTCTAACCCTACTCAATTATTATCGTTGAACAAGTTTCCATACTTGTATTTATTGTTAAAGCTTGAAGTGGTTTAATTATTTAAAATTATTCCACATCCATATTGTTTATACAATCGCACGTAGTGCATTTGAAACTTGTTAGTTCTTGATTCATGAACTGTATTAAAAATGTCTGAAGCTAATAGTTCAGCTAGACATTGCGTTTCTAAATTCAATAACTTGAATACTTTTAAAAGCTTATCCAAACCATTGATGGGTGCGGATTTCTTATATTAAGTCTGAGAATTGAACAACCCTTAATTAGGGGATTTTGTGTCGGGAAACCGACTTTGGGCGTCAGTGACTAAATGTAATGCATATACAGCGGGTTGAATAGGCTGATCCCCTTGAAAACCAAACAACTCAAAGGGTCAG
Organism: Hedera helix; assembly: GCA_947179155.2. NCBI lineage: Eukaryota > Viridiplantae > Streptophyta > Magnoliopsida > Apiales > Araliaceae > Hedera > Hedera helix. Next base: position 9,391,763 of record OX359278.1, read on the forward strand.
AGGAAACTCTATTATACCCTAGTTAGTTCAGGGTCCTTAGTGACCACTCAGCATTTTAAGATTCAAATATTCTGTTTATTAAAATTTGAATCCTGTTTCATTCACAATTGTTATATCTATTGTTGAATCATTGATGATATTTCCCATTCATTCATGATATATTAAATCTATATGATTGTTCTAAACTTGCTGAGCAAACTAGTTGCTCATTCTTGCTATATCATGAACCATTTTTCAGATAATCCTGATTGCTCAAAGAAGGATAAGGAAAAAGGAAAAGCCAGAGCTTAAGTTAGCTTATGCATGCTAATTAGATCTTTAATTATGTATTTACGGTTGTTAAACCTTTTGTAATTCCTTGCGATAGGAACTGTTATTATGTTAAGGTTGATAGACCCTGGTATTGTAACCTTTTGAAGGGAACCAATATGTATTATTCCGCGATATTTAAATGCAATGTATGTATTTAATTGTTAGTAATGTGTTGAATAGTGAGAACCAAACTCGAGGTTATGGAACCCGGATTTGGGGTCGTCACATTACACATTTTAATCTCATCTTTTAATCTAAACCATTCATTAATCAATACACGTTTCACACTTTAATCTGCATCGTTTGTTAATTAACACGCGTTTTATGCCTACACGTGTTACACACTTATGCGTGTTACACACTTACACGTGTAACACACTTACGTATTATTTTATTAATTTAATATCCCAATTATTGAACATACAGTTTTTTTCAAATAATAAATCTCTCTAGCTGTTTAATACCCGTGACTACTACCGTAACAATTATTGGCCCCAATAATGCTAAATGTTGTGCATTACGACAATTATTGATTCAATAATATGGAACACTGTGCAATTATTAATGTAAAAATATTGTGCAATGACAATTATTGATTTAATAATATAAAATACTGTGTAATGATAATTATTGATGAAATATTGTGCAATAGCCAATTTATCAATTTAATAATTGTGTAATACCATGTTCTGCTGTAAAATATCATATGCTACTATACTTTTATCACTGGGTATTTTAACAGTTAAAAGTAATAATATTATTGACCATTTTTATTTAAAAAGGCTACTACTATCGTTTTCTATATCCGACAATATTTCATTGTGGGGGTCCACCCATAACTAAATATTTCAGCACCGTCATACGAATTTTTCCCGACAGAACAAATATTCCTCGACCAATCGAATATTGTTCGATATAATTTTTTTTGCACATAACATCCTTAACTTTAATTTTTATTAATTTAACACCTTACTGTTAGGCATAAAATTATGAGAAAAATTAAAATCTATTTATTAAAATTCGGGGTCTTACAGGTGTCATATCTTGGTGCCAAGAGAATATGCCTGTGATACCCTCACATGTGGTTCTAGATCAAGTATACCCTAATCTAACAAAATATATAATGTCATAACACATGCGACACCATATCGAAAAGAATTATATATATATATATATATATATTATTTACATATTAAAACAAAACGAATCATCAACACAAAGTTTTCACAAATATATTAACACGTACATTTCTATAAATATCAAAATAAATACTAAATATGGTAAACTAGTTCAAAAAGTATAAATATTAGTTCTAAATATCAATGCCAAAACAGAACTATCATATGAACTTGACAAGGAACAATTATGGAAAACAATATTTGAATTCTATTGATGAGTAAAATGAACAAATTAAAATTGAAAAGAGTGTCGCTGAAAGAGTATGAAATTCGTACATGAATTAAGCAATATAATACTCAAAAATTATATTAAAAATATGACTCGTTTAAATTCTCTCCGTTCGAACTAATTAAACAAAATAAATTAATAAATAACCTATCAATTATTAAAATGTTTTAATTTTAAATCTAATAATCTTTTAATTTTATAATTATTTTAAATATTATGCTTAATTTATAAATATGAATAATTTCTAGTGTATATAATATAAATTATAGAATAATACACATAACGTAATCTTTGTTACTGACCAGCATAGCTTAGCGAATTGCAGGAGGGTAATAAAATCAACTTACTACCAACTTTATTTGACTTTGTTAAACAAATATATATTGACATTAGGGAGCATGCCTTTCTAAATTCATTAAGTTAATACTTTAATCAATTACATGCAAAATATATATACACACACACACACACCCCATGATATTACATATCTTGCTACTAAGCATGATTTACAATCTGTTATGGCAAGTTTTGTCTTAGTTAGTCATACATATAGAAATTAAAATCGTTATATGTATGTATCCCAAATTCCCAATTGTAAAATTATTACGATGAGGACCTAGTATCCAATGATATACAAGAAGTAAAAAAAAAAAAAAAACAAGCCTGCTCCTTTGTTTCTTCCGAATTGAAGCTATTTTTTTGTCCTAATCACAATTCTCTTTATCTCGGTTAATGGCAGTAAGTTGCAGCCACTTTTCCCTTCTTTTTTTTTATATCCGATGAACAAAGGTAAGGGACACCATACACTATATAAGATTAATGTTTTACTTATTTATTTATTAATATATTTTATTTACTCTCCTAATTTTAATTAGATTTAATAGTATAAAATATTAATTGGACTTAATTAATTTTAAGGCTGATCAAACTTATTAAATTTATGTTATTCATTACTTATTGTTAACCTACCAAAATTTGACCCAAATATAATATAAAATTCAATTAAAATATTTAAAAAAAATAGATTTCAATATTATTGTAATTATTGAGTATTACATCACCTACACTTTAAAAAGATTTCGTCTCCGAAACCAAAAGCAAGAAGCATACCTAATTCTTCAAAAAGATGCGAATATTCCACTCGAATATACTCCTCCATCTCCCAAATAGCCTCCCGCTCTGAATAGTTCCTCTACAAAACCTTAATAAACGGAATCACATTCCTCCTCATAATTCGCTCTCGACGATCCAAAATCGCATCGGTTTGCTCCTCACAAGTAAGATTCTCTTGAATCTAGTCAAACAGATATTACACCATATACAACGGATGATAATTATAACTCCTCAACACCGACACATGGAACACGTTATGTACGTGGGCTAATTGTGGAGGCAAATTTAACCGATATGTAACTTAACCAACTTTCTTTAAAATCTCGAATGTGCAAATGTAACTGTAGTCCAATTTATATATTGACAAATCCGCGTAAGTATACATGGTCAATCAAGTAATATAGTAGTAAGAAAGATGTCAAACCCACAGAAAACAGTTAATAATTACTCTAATTATCAATTTAATTCTATTTAAACGATCACCAATTTTTTATTAAGAAATATGTAAAATTAAAACTAAAACTAAAACAATCTAATAGGAACGGATTACCAGATATGTAAAGGCTTAGGATAACAACTTCCCCAATTGTATCACAAAAATATTAACATCTTACTTTCAATCAATTAATCATATTGATTGTTAACTGAGATTGTCTACCTATTTATTAATATTTTTCAATAATTAAAAAAAAAGACCTATTCCAATTATGTTGCTATGTTCATACAAAATACTTAAAATAGATTCATTAAGCACAAACTCTCAATCCCGTTATCTGTGGTATATAGATATTTTTATCCTATGCATTATTATGCTAATTCTTCTAAAAAGAATAAACAAGTTCATATGTTAGTATACTCAGATCTATTCCTAAGCTTCCTTTTTCCAATTCCATCTAAGAAATCAGATAATTGCTGATCAGACAATTATAAATTAACCACGAGATACAATAAACAATTCTATATAGATGAATTAAATGAAAATTAGACGAATCAATTAAAGCTCAACAATTGGTTCCATTGAAATCCTAAATAAAAGTTTAGTTCCACATACTATTGCAATTGAAAACTGAATTCAACAAAGAAATAAACATCCCAAAGATTCAAAATAAAAGATAAAAGAGAAGATTAAACTCTGTCGAATTTCCTCCCTTTCTGGTCTTCAAGTTGATCTTAACGTGTTCTTCCTTTGAAACCTTCAAGTCTCCAAAAGTGGCTCTCCAATCCTTTTTCTATTTTACATCACGTTCTATTCTATAGTCTCTCATCATAATCTGAAGTATGATACAAAACCCTACTAATAGTCCCAAGTCACAACAACATTGCAATCTTATTCAGTTTCAACTTCTGAAATTACGCGAACTGGGCCAATTGAGTTTTTTCGGACTGCCCCTATGCAGTCTTTAGCTTGCAACATCGCGCCCCAGCGTAGTTACTGTTTACAGAATTACAAAATTGCCATGAAGTCTGAATTTTCCCGTTTTAACCTCCCTAATCTGTTTTCTGCAAAATAAACATTAAAACAAGTAAAATAGAACTAAAAACACTCAAAGATAACAAATAATTAAGCCTAAAATCTGATTCATAGGGATAAAATCCACTCATTAATAATGCGAATTAAGTTTTCCTTTTAACTCAAATCGCCGAATACCATTCTAAGGAGAAACCATTAAGAAAACATGCTACCCAAGTTTAAACTCTAATGTCCTCCTATACTTATCAACATAACTATGCTGTCGTGATTGAGCCGATTTCAATTTCTCCTTAGTCATCGCTACTTTTTCGTGGTGATTTAAACTAATTCAAGCCTTTCTATGACCTTCTTGCCAACCTCATCTCAACAAGTTAGTGCTGGACATTTTCTACCGTACAAGGCCTCAAACGAAGCAATCCCAATACTTTTCTACCAGCTATTGTTATAAGCAAACTCGACAAGGCTTAAATGTAAGACCCCGAATTTTATGAAATATAAAATTTAATTTTTCTTCATATATATATTTTTTCCTAAAATAGTAAGTGGTTAAATTGACAAAGTTAAAAGTTAAAGATGTTATATGCAAAATTTTTATTTTGACGGGGAATATTCGTTTTGTCGGAAAAATATTCGGGTCGTACGACGGCGCTGAAATAACCAATCATTGGTGGACCCCACAACGAAATATTGTCGGATATAGAAAACGATCGAAGTAACAATTTTAAATAAAAATAGTCAACAATGTTATCACTTTTAACTATTAAAATACCGGTAATAAAAGAATAGTAGCATACGGTATTTCATAGTATTTTACTGTAGCACACGGTATTCTACAATAGCAGACGGTATTGCATAGTGTCTCATATTATTGATCTGATAATGTGGTCATTGCACAGTATTCATCAATAATTGTTGTTACACAGTATTTTGCATTATTGATTCAATAATTATCATTACACTGTATTTTATATCATTGAATCAATAATTGTTATTGCATTATATTTTAAAATTATTGAACCTAATAATTGTCACAGTAACAAATATACAGTAATTTATATTATTAAATTAATAATAATCTGTAACGTGTTTCTTATATTATTGTTGAATTATTGTTGTAGCATTATTTTATTTTATATGTAGGACCCACAAGAAGAAAAAAAATAATCTTTTTTATTATTATATGTGAATAGTATGTGGACCCTCTGTGGGGCCCACATGAAGCATGTAAAATGTGAAATTGCTGGATGGTTGGTGAGGCTGCTGCTACCAAAATTCTCAAGTTGGCGTGCAGCACGCCAACCCACTTACCGCACACAGTGACTTCTTTTCTCCTATAAATAGCTTGCTTAGCTAAATAGAAAAATCACACCTAAAACATAAAAAATTTCTGCAAGTATTTTATGAGTTTTCTCTGAGAATAGTAAGGTTATCTTGAGTGTTTGTAAACCAAAAGGAGTACAATAATTTTTCAAGTAAGTATTTTATTAAAGAGTAGTAATCGCACAAATACCTATTTTGCACGGTATTCACAAATCTTCCTTTATAAGACTCTTCTTTGAGAAGATTTATTTTAAAAAGCTTTCTTTGGAAGATTTATTTTAAAAAGCTTTTTTTGGAAGATTTATTTTGAAATATTAATTCAAAAATTATTTTTGAAGTTATTATTTTATACTACAAAAATTTATATTATATAAATAATTTTGATAGTTCATAATATATGAGTTATCAGACACCTTGAAATTTACATGTGGTAATTACTAATTATATTATAAATATATAGGTTGATCAACCTCATTTTTATCAATATGCAGTCACGTGATAAGGTAAGGGGTATCATTCTTTTTATCATCATAAATGAATATTATTTTCTTTCTTACTTGTAAGGGATACTATCTTTTTCATCTTCCATTATTAAAACTTACTACAGTAAGGGATATCATTTCTTTTATACTCTTAAACTTACTATGGTAAGTATTGTCCGGTAAAACTTCTGAAATGATTATAATTTTCTTAACAGTTTGTGCTTTATTTAATGTCATTTCAATTGCACCTTCCTATTTACGTGAACTTTTCTATTGAACTGTAACCGTTATTCTGAATTGTGGATCTTAAATATCATTTTTGAATTTCACTCCACATCATGTTGACAATTTAAACATTATTTAAATATGCACAAAGTAAAAGTTATAAACTTCCGATATTTATTGTTTATCATGTTTCTTTTGTTCATTATTAATATCCGTGTTATTATTCTAATAATTAAGAATCAAATTGTTGTTGATATCTGTGTCCTGAGGCACAGATTGGATAAAGGCGTTGATAGGTTAAATGCGATATATTTGATGATGTGTCTTTTAAGGCACGTGGTGAATGTTCTCTTTGGATTGGGGGAATGATGAACTGTTGTTTGGTATAATTATAACCAAAGGCTGTAGACTGGTATAATCATGACCGTTGGTGCTATATTGAATATCTTTGGCCCGTAGTGCAAAGATGAACTGTTGACTTGCATGATTATGACAAGTAATTGTGAAATTGTATTATCATGGCCAGTGGTGTTTCAGATGATAAAAGTTGATGATGTTTTTCTTAAAAAGAGAAGCGAGTGAACACCATGGTCCATATGATTTTTCTAATGGTTGTTATTCTGCTGCAGTTATTGATCTGAACTTTGTTTAAGAACTTAACTGCAGTTATTGAATTAAAACTTGTTGTTGAAATTATTCTATCAAAAACTCAACTGTTGAAGGCTAACGATAATTTATTTGTCATTATCTTAGTTATGATATTCTTTATCGGGCTATTTGAGCTCACTCTTTCTTTTTGTTCCATTATTTTTCAACAGGAGATGAGAGAGTAGCTGGGTCTAGTCGGATGATGGAGTGAAGGTCCGAGTTGTAGCTGTATTAGTCTTCATAAGTTGTAAAATAGTGTGACAATAATAATGAAGACTTAGTTGTGTATTATTTGAATACTGTATTGTGATACGTTGTATTGTAATAGTTGTTGTTTATTTTGACAACTCAAGTTTGAGCTGTGTGGGCCCATATATGGGGGTGTCACAGTTGGCATCAGAGCTTAGAGATATGGTCTTTAATGGAGATGTAGGATTAGAATTAGGAGGAGATAGACGAATAGAATCAGTCACTAGTATGTCCTACCTAAATTAAATTTTGTTATCTAATGAGTCAATTTGAATATAGGGGCAGGAAGTGAAATACAAAATTAAAATTTTCTTTATATATATTTTTTCATGAAACAGTAAGTGGTTAAATTGACAAAATTAAAAGTTAACGGTGTTATGTGCAAATTTTATTATGTCGAACAATATTCGTTTGGTCGGAGAATATTCATTTCATCGGAGAATATTCGTTTCGTCCGAAAATATTCGAGTCGTACGACGGCGCCGAAATAACTAATCATTGGTGGACCCCACAACGGAATATTTGTTGGATATAGAAAACTACAGAAGTAATCTTTTTAATAAAAATAGTCAACGGTGTTATCACTTTTAACTGTTAAAATACCGGTGATAAAAGAATAGTAGCATACGGTAATTTATGGTATTTTACTGTAGCACACGGTATTCTACAGTAGCATACGGTTTTGCACATTGTCTCATATTATTGATCTGTTAACGTGGTTATTGCACAGTATTTATCAATAATTGTTGTTATACAGTATTTTGCATTATTAATTCAATAATTGTCATAACACTGTATTTCATATCATTAAGTCAATAATTGTCATAACACTGTATTTTAAAATTATTGAACCAAATAATTGTCACAGTAACAAATACACAGTAATTTATATTATTAAATTGATAATGATCTGTAACGTGTTTATTAAATTATTGTTGAATTATTGTTGTAACATTATTTTATTTTATATGCAGGACCTACAGGAAGAAAATTTTTTTTTTAATTAATTTTACTATTTAGAATAGTAAACATGTGGGCCCTCTGTGGGGGCCACATGAGGAATGAAATTTGAAATTTGCAGAAGAAGTTGGCAGCCAGGCGGCGCTGCCAATTGAGAAAATTAAGCTGGCATGCAGCACGCCAGCCACCTACCATGCATAGTGCCTTATTTTCTCCTATAAATAGCTTGCTCAGCTGAATAGAAAAATCACACCTAAAACATAAAAATTTTCTATAAGTATTTTATGAGTGTTTGAAAGCTAAAAGGAGTGCAGAAAATTTTCAAGTAAGTCTTTTATTAAAGAGTAGTAATTTCATAAATTCCTATTTTTCACGGTATTCACAAATCTTCCTTTAGAAGACTCTTTTTTAAGAAGATTCATTTTTAAAAGCTTTCTTTGGAAGATTTATTTTGGAATATTATTTTAAAAACTATTTTAAAGTTGTTATATTATACTACAAAAATTATGTTTAATATATATAATTTTGATAGTTCATATTATACGAGTTATCATACACTTTGAAATTTATATGTGGTAATTACTAATTATATTATAAATATATAGGTTGATCAACCTCATTTAAATCAATATTCAGTCACGTGTTAAGGTAAGGGATGTCATTTTCTTTCATACTCTTAAACTTACTACCGTAAGAGATTATCATTCTTTGATTCTCGAAAATAATATCGTATCTTTCTTACTTATAAGATGTGTCTTTTATTTTCATGTATTAAATTGTGGGAATAACCTTACGGTGCGGATTACCGCATGTTGGTGAATAACCTTTCGTATTCATTCCTTATTAATCTCTGAGAATAATCTTACTGCGCGGATTACCACCTGTTTGGTGAATAACTCTCCATATTCAAATTTTATTAAATTGTGGGAATAACCTTACTACGCGGATTACCACATGTTGGTGAATAACCCTTTGTATTTAATTTTTATTTGTCTCTTGTGGAAATAATTTATCTACACGAATTATCTCATGACACTTTTATTCCATATTCGTTTGTAATATCATTTTCTTTCATATTCATAAGTGATATTATTTTCTTTTATACTCATAAGGGATACCATCTTTTTCATTTTTCATTATTCAAACTTACTATAGTAAGGGATATTATTTCTTTTATACTCTTAACTTACTATGGTAAGTACTATTTGGTAAAGTTTCCTGAAATGATTATATGTTCCTTAATAGTTTGTGCTTCATCTAATATCATTTTAATTGAACCTTCCTATTTTTCTAAACATTTCTATTGAACTGTAACTGTTATTCTGAACTATGGATTGTGAATATCATTTTTGAATTTCACTCCAAATCAAGTTGACAATTTGGACATTATTTAAATCTGAACAAAGTAAACTTCCGATACTTATTGTTTATCCTGTTTTTTTCTGTTCATCATTTGTATCACTATTATTTGTACTAATCATCAAGAATCAAGCTGTTGTGAATATATGTGGCCGGGGGCACAGATGCGATATAATTGTTGAACAAATGATAGGTTAAAGGCAATATAATAGGTTAAAGGCGATGCATCTGTTCGGTGTCTTTTATGACACGTAGTGAAAGTTCTCTTTGGCCCGTAGTGTAAAGATGAACTGTGGTTTGGTATGATTATGACCAAAGGCTGAATACTGGTATAATCATGATCGTTGATGTTATATTGAATATCTTTGGCCCGTAGTGCAAAGATGAACTGTTGATTTGCATGATTATAACCAGGAACTGTGAGTTTGTATTATCATGGTAAGTGGTGTTTCAGATGATAAAAGTTGATGATGTTTTTCCTAAAAAGAGAAGCGAGTGGACATTATAGTCTGCATTATTCTTCTAATAAATTGCTTATTCCGCTGCTATTATTGATCTGAATGTTGTTCAAGAATTTAACTGTAGTTTTTGATATAAACCTTGTAGTCTATTGTATTCTATCAAGAACATAACTTTTGAAGGCTAAGGATAATTTATTCGTCATTATCTTAGTTATGATATTCTTTACTGGGCTATTTGAGCTCACCCTTTTTTTTTGTTCCATTGTTTTTCAACAGGAGATGAGAACGTAGCTGGGTTTAGCCGGGGGATGGAGTGAGAGTCTGAGGGATAACTATCGCAGTCTTTACGTGTTATAAAATAGTGTGACAATAATAGTGAAGACTTAGTTGTGTATTATTATACACTGTATTGTTAAACGTTGTACTGCCTTGTAATGATTTTGTTATATTCTTTTGACGACTCAAGTTTGGCTAGCGTGGGCCCAGATTTGGGAATGTCACAGTTGGCATCAAAGCTTAGGGATATGGTCTTTAATGGAGATCTGGGGTTAGAACTAGGAGAGGAGAGACGAATAGAATCAGTCACTTGTGTGTTCCACATAAATTAGATTTTGTTATCTAATGAGTCTATTTGAATATAGGGATATGAAGTGATGAGTCAGTTTGTTTAAACTAACATTATTTTGTGACCACAGTTAAAGTATGGCATCTGAAAATCAGGAAGTTAACTATGGAATGCTCGAAGCCAATGTAGCTGAGAATCAGGAGGCCACAAATAATTCTTCTACAAACTCAGAGATGAATCTTTTACCTAAGGCAAAATTTATTCGTGTTCTATCCAGAAAGGATGAAGGTGAAAGCTCTACTACAGTCGTTCCAGATCCGTTCTTATAAGCAATTAAAGGATGTAATGAACTTGTAGAAATTATTGTCTTTAATCTGCTTACTAATTGGGAGAGTCATATCACCTAGTTATGCTTTATAACAAATGATCAGAATATATGGACTTTTCATATTAATCTTTGGAATTTATGGTGTTCCAGCTATAATTTTCAAGATTATTTAAAAATGATGTTTCTATACTTTTGGGCGTTACAATTTAGAGGAATTCAGGTTAAGTTAGTCACTATCGTGGAAACTGTAGTCTATCAAAAATACTATTCTTATGAAAATCATGTTAGAATTTATGCCCTAGAGGCTAATTATTTGATGTAATTGCTTAACTTTTTTGATATTATATTTGATTGAATAAATAGATTATTTTATTATGATTTCATTTACTGCGTTATATAAATGTTAACATAATAAAGCCCTTAGAATAATGATACAAATTATATAGCTTTAAGTATGTGACTTGAACATGAGATTATATAATTATAATTAGTATCATTGCTCTTAAATGTCCCTAGTCGAGTATCATTGTTAATGGGACAACAATGATGCATTGAGACTAATATGTGGATTGACTGATGGCCAAATCTCATTGATCATAAATATATGAGATATTTGAGTCAATGCATAGGTACATGTTAGAGAACAATGTGCTGGACTGACCCACCATGAGAATTCTACATGGAGCATTATGCAAAGTGTCATAAGAAATTCTTATAGTGACATTGATGTAATGATCCTCCGACCTGAAGTCACTATATTATTACACGAGAATTTGTATACTTTGATATCATCAAATGTCACCTTTAATAGGGTGGACAATAAAGGTGATTATTGGGTGCATCATGAATTGTGTGAGGAATATGAGTGATCTAGATATAATTTAACCCTCCTATATATCTTGGTGACTAGTACCGCAGATTCCTTTTGCTGCAGATCATGTGACGATTCGCGGAGCGTTCGTGTGGATACTGTAGAGACGCAGTCGCTAGATTGCGTTGAAGATTCGAAACCGTTTCAGAATTCCATCGTCTCCTGTCCATATAGAATAATCGGTAAATAATCTAAACTTCTGATTAATCTGTTTTCGCTTGGATCCTGTCTTAGGGTTTAGAAAAAATTTTAAATTCCACTCCTTTCACTGTGTCGAAACCCTAACAAATCATTGGTACGTTACTACTGATGAAGATTTATTTTACAATATTATTTCAAAATGAACGCTCTACTTATTAATGTTTAGATGTCCATTAATAAGTAGATGTCTATTTTATATGTTAATTAAGAGTAATATTGTACTGTGTATTAGTATTTATAATCTATAATTATAACATTTAAATGATATTTATAACACTTATTAAATGATGCATTTTATGTATATTGTAACACTATATATAACTAGAATAAGGAGAAAAAATAATGAGTTTTAAAGTATAGTTCATTAATAAATTAATGTTAATTTATTTATTTTTAATAAATACAATAATCAATACTCTAAATTACAATTCAAATAAATTTTCATTATTTTTTAAATCTTAAATTTTAAAACGAATGATCAACTTATTAAAGTTTAGATGTTCATTAATAAGTTGATATCTATTTTATGTATTTGAAATAATACTGTAGTGTTTATGAATATTTATAATATATAATTATAACATTTAAATGATAGTTATATCATTTATAACACTTGTTAAATGATCCTAAAGTTATATTGTAACACTTGTTAAATGATACATTTTAAATATTTTAACTTTATAATAGTAAAAATCCATTAATTATACTTAAATCAATTTATTTCAATTTATTAATATTATAATAAAAGTGTTATTTCCTACTTTTTAGAAGTGAAATGATATATTTTAAAAACAAGTTATTCGGATACGAATTCGAATTCGGATATAGGATTTTCGATATTCGTTATCTGCCGAATATATTTATGGTCGTTCGTATCCGTTTATTTGTAGTTATCTTTAAACCGAATAAGAATATATTCGTTTTTTTTTTCTTTCTGAATGCTAATAATATCCTCTCTTTTTTTGAATGAGAATGCGGACGAATATGAATTTTTCAATTACCATATACAGCCCTAGATAACAGAATTGAAGGTTAAAACATTGGTTTTAGAATAAGAGTTGGTGTACTTTAACAAAAAAAAAAAAGTATATTTATGTGCACACTTGTTCTCAAGAAATTAACATTGATGGAAGTTATAATATTAGCTTGCATGACACATATTTACGTGTGTTAATAGTGGGATATGTTGTGATCTTATATAATAGGAAATGAGATAATAGCAGAGAGAAATAAATAAATAAAATTATAGTTAAAAGAATAAAATAGGAAAGCAAAAAGATCAACTTCACTTTGTGTTTACACAGGATTTTTTTTTTAAAGCTAATTTCCTCCTGCTTTATCAATAGAGAGATTTGTAAAATGCATGCACTTTTATTGAAAATAGTGTGATGCAAAAGTAATTCCCGTCAAGTTATTTTTGCACGCACGTTCATTCTAAGGGTTTGGTGTTTATTTGGTTTCCTAACAATATAAAATATTTTCTTATTTTTATTTTTTCAAGTAATGCATGTCATCTTTTAATTTTTTTATTATTACGAAAATTAGTTGGTATCTTTAAGGTCATGTTTCACAATGACTTATAAGTTAGTCAAATTAACTTATAAGTCATTTGTTATGAGGTGTTTGGTAATAACTTATTTTAAATTTATAAACCTAACTTATAAGTTGACTTATAAGTCAAAATAAATAAGCAACAATTTGGAAATTATTTAAAATGGATTCCTAATAAGTTGGTTTGATAAAATGTAATGTCTGATTTGCCCCTATTCTATTTTGCTAAATTACATCTTTATCCTTCCAACTTAATATCTTTTACAAATATGTAATTAAAAATGTTAATACAAAAATAGCATCACCCATATAAATAATAAATATATATAATTGATACAATTCAATATATATATATATATATATATATATATATAATATTATAACACATAATATAATATATGCATATATGCATATATAATATATAATATTATATAATATAATATATTATAAATATGTATTATATTTATTTTATATTATATTATATTTATAATACAATATAATACATTTATTTGTTTAGTGTTTTATTTAATGAAAAACTGGTGATTCTTATGATATAATATTGAATCAATGTATCTTTTTATTAATGTTTTTCTTTAGTAATTTTAAATTTTATTTTTACTTATAAGTCATTATCAGTCGAACACCTTCAAAACTTGTTTTTACTTAATTTCTAACTTATAAATCAATCTGGTGCTGAATACTTTTATTTATAAGTCACACCTTAAAATGACATAGTTAAAACTTATATTATATTTAATTATGACAACACCAGCTTTAATTACAACAGTTGAATTAATGTTTTTAATAATTATGACGTAGGAATTGTCTCGTCTCTTTTCTTTTTAGTATTCAACACATAGTAATATTGTGGGCGATTTGTGAGTCGTTCGGTTCACACTCATTGTATTACGCCTAGACCACAATGTGACTTCTTATATATCTATCATCTACCAAAGATAATTGACTTCTTCTATATCATCTATCAAAGACAATGACAATGATTAGTTTGTATTATTTTGGAAATTTTTATGAATTTAATGAGACCATCCATATATTCAGCTAAAATCAGACTTTTCTAACAATAATGGCAATGATATTTCTTAGTTTCTCCATCCACAACGTGAATTTCGTGAATTTAAGTGTCTGACCTACGTTATACTCTTTTCTTTCTATTATATAAGTCGTTTAAAACATAATTACACATATTAAAAAATATTCTTAATTTTAATATTAAGTAATTAATATTAATTTAAAATTTTATTACTACCCATACACTAATTATATTTTGCTAGAATACAATTTAGAAGAAAATTCAGTTGTTCGTAATTTCTTCTAATTTTATAAACGTGTTATATTTGTATAGGAAATAATTGAATTATAAAAAAAAATACATTTTGTATTAATAATCTCAATACAACTCTTTCTTTCGTAGACTAATTTTAGGTTTAAATACACTATAAACTTTCAAGTTTTTCACTTTTTATAACTTAAACACTAATATTTTAACTTTAAGACATTAAATTTTAGTATCTTTAAATTTTTATAAATTAATTTTTTTGTCATCAACAAATAATAATAGATCAAAATGAGAGTATTTTGAATAATTTTATTTCAAAATATCTAATTTCAGTCCAATGTCAGTACGTCCGTGTATTACGCCCAGCACACAAACGACATTGTCATATTTATTGATTTCACATGTGAACAAGTCCATTTTTTTCATATGAAAAGTCAAAACAGTACTATGAATATTCGAAGTATAAATGGAAATGAACTTGTTTGTACTCCTGGATTCCATGGTTCACTAACTTGACTGGCATGTAAAAGCAAAATTATTGGTGGTCCTGGGATAAATAGGCAATATCAAGTGGTGTCTCATTATTTATAATTATAATTTATTATAATAAAAAAAATTATTGATCTAAAATACTTTACGATATCGTCCTAAAACTATTGAATAATTATTCAATGTAAAATATCTATAATAAGATATCTTGAGATGATAGGTGGTGCGTATCTTAAATTTAGATAATCGATATTGTTTGAACGAGCAAGTATTAATTAAATGTTATTTATTATTAAAATAATTAAAAAATTATCATTAAATATATATTTATTATTATTATTATTTATTTTGTCAATATTAATAATCTTATTTAATAATATTACTTTCGTTGTTTATATTCATGCGAACTAAGAGACATTTCAGATATTATATCTTTTTAATAATTTTATAATATAATGTTTAAAATATATTTTTATATCGAAATATTATAATTAAATAAGTTTTCCGCACATCTTTAAAATTAAGAGTCGAAGGCATTATATAAATTTCCAAGCTCCGTCTCAGTCATTAGAAAGCGGAATGCATGACAATGACATTTAATTTAAAGGCAAAGCTACAAGCATCCACAAAAAAAATTATGGATGCAACATTTTGTATGTATACAAATGCAATAACTTTTGCAATAAATAAATGATTAATAACGAATTACTCCCATCACTGTCCTAAACCTATGTCGTATAATTAACCACCTTTAATTTTGATCATACCTTTTCTATAAATACCAATTAATCTTAGGTTTGTTGAAGCACACTCTCCCCATACTAAAAATCCTTTTACATTGCTTTATTAATTTTGCTTCCATGGAGTCTTCTTCGCTAGCCTCAATTAAATCTCTTGCAAACAAAATCAAGCAAAAGATGTTCTCAAATGATGTTGATCTCCAGTCGTTTGTTTCCCCTTCAGCTTATGACACCGCGTGGTTAGCCATGATTCCAGATTCTCAAAATGGCGATAATCCCATGTTCAAATCTTGCCTGAACTGGGTACTCAACAATCAAAATGAACAAGGTTTCTGGGGACCAGAATCGGACGGTGACCATGTTCCCACCATTTTTACACTTCCTGCAACTCTTGCTTGCATGGTTGCACTTAGTACATGGAATGTTGGTGCCAAGAATATCGAAAAAGGTGAAACAATATACAGTGCACTGTACATGCATGTCTCACATGCACTGCAGAACTACTGATAGTAGTTTTATATTGAAGTTAATTTTTTTTAATCATTATTTTCCGTCCCTATTCGATCATTTTGATTTATATATATTGACTCAAAACCATATTTTTTCTTCTTTCAATATTATGTAGGGATGACATTTGTTCGTGCAAATGTAAAGACACTCCTTAAAGAAGATCATTTCCCTAGATGGTTTACCATTGTTTTCCCTGCAATGGTTGAACTCGCACAAGCAAAAGGTCTACATCTTAATTTCCCCGACGAGCTGAAAGAAATCATTTCCAGCATTTACTTCACCAGGCAACAGAATCTTAAACTGTAATTTCCTAAACAAAATACTACTACTCCTATATATTTAAATATTATGTGAATAGCTCCATATTATATCTAAGTACTCATATACTGACTTGATAAGCCGCATGAATTTGTACGTAGCCAAGAGCTTGATGATAAGTATGCGTATCCTCCATTGTTGTCTTATCTAGAGGCCCTGTCATCAACATATGATATTGATGAACAAGCTGTGGTGAAGCCTTTGGATGAAGATGGCTCATTATTCCAATCACCCTCAGCCACAGTATCTGCATATATGGCTACACGAAATCCGAAATGCCTGAAATATCTGGAGTCTCTTGTTCAAAATTGTCCTTACGGAGGTGCAAATTATTAGCTTAACAATGATAGTAGCAATTTTCATGGCTTCAATTATGTTCATGCATAACATAATTATACATGAAAAAATAATATATGAATTTGTGTGTGCGTATGGGTGCATGAAGTTTCTCAAATTTGTTTCAAGAGCAGTTCCATTGGTGTATCCTGCCGATGAAGGGCTCATAAGGCTATGCATGGTTGATCAAATTCAAAAATTGGGCTTGGCTGAGCATTTCTGTGAAGAAATTGAAGAAACTTTATCACAGATTTATAGGTAATTAATAGGTCACTGATAATGCAAGAACAACAATTATACTGTCATGATAATAAATGTTACTGAAGTTAAAATTGTTGTTTGAAATAAATACAAAACTGCCGTTAAATACATATTTTCTCTCATTACATAAACAATACTCTGACATTATCAAACAATCTTATTATGAGTATAATTTGCATCTAAAATTAATTATTTTGTAAGCATTTACAGTCATCAAAATCATTAACTAGCTTCTACTCTTCTTAAACTTGTGAATGAAAACAACTAGGACCACTTGCATGGATCAGATAGCACAACAAGCTGATCAAATCAAATTTGCACCAGTAAATATATACAAGGACTCGTTAGCATTTCGGCTCCTGCGCTTGCATGGATATAACATTACTCCATGTAATTAAGTCCTCAAACAAAAGTTGCAAACCTCTCTTTGGAACTCTATTTGTAAGCTCTAAATTAACTTCGCCTATATATTGAATGCATGTGCATGCAGGGATTTTCTGTTGGTTTTTGAATCATGAAGACATCATGGTTCATCTGGAAGAAAATTGTGAACAATTTGCAAGTTCACTTTATAACATATATAGAGCTTCAGATCTTATGTTTTCAGGAGAATATGAACTAGAGGAAGCTAGATCATTTTCAAGGCGATTGCTTGAGAAAACACTTTCCCTCGAACATGGAGACCATAATGTTGTTATATTTCAAAGTTTCAAGAAAGTGGTAATTCAACCATGCATCCTTAATTATATATATATACACAATAGTCTCCATCAATTTTTGTCTGGCCAACACACAAGATATGCTGTTGGATTATGATGTTCCGTACAGGTTGAGCAAGAGTTGAGTCTTCCATGGATTGCTCGACTGGATCATCTTGATCATAGGATGTGGATTGAAGAAAATAAAGTCAGTCCCCTATGGATTGGAAAGGCCTCTTTCTATAGGTGTGTATTAGTACTTGTCATGTTTAGTAAGTATTAGTTAAAAAATGAACGCATTTAAGAGTTTAAGCCGATAAAAAGAGAGTTATTAAATGCATATGCATATATTTTGATTCCCTGCCAAGTGTTATGAAATAGGTGTTTTGAATCGTGTGAACGTGAAAAGGAATATTAAATGGGTTGATTGATACAAAGTCTTTTTATAACAATTCATGTAAAAATTTAAGCTGTTAAAGAGAAACTCAAAAATGCATATCATGTTAACATATATAATATGGTCCAACTTCTGTTAATGATGTAATTGACATGAAATACTAACACTTTTCCAACTAGCTTATCATGTCTTGATGATGAGATCCTAATACAACTTGCCGTGGAAAATTATGAATTTCGACAATCAATTTACAGGGATGAATTGGAGGAAATGAAAAGGTAATTAAACAAACTTGATTTTTCACAACTAGTATATCAAAAAATTGAACGTACGGTGTACTTTGAATTTTTCATCACTTATGCCTTGTTTATGGACGTCTATAGCTGGTCTAAGGAATGGGGCCTTACTGAAATGGGATTTGGACGAGAAAAAACTACATATTGCTATTTTGCTATCAGTGCCAGCACATCTTTTCCCGTCCATTCACTTGTTAGAAAAATAGCAGCAAAAAGCGCGATACTAGTTACAGTTGCTGATGATTTTTATGATATGCATGGTTCTCTCAATGAACTTCAAGCCTTGAGTGAGGCAGTACAAAGGTAGAGTATCATTATTTACTCTCTCTTTTTTTCTCCTTTTCTCCTTTTCTTGTTTATTTTTCATGCATTTTTCCTTCATTTCTCAAATTAATTATGTGTGACAGATGGGAAGGTGAAAGACTGAGTGGCCCCAGCAAGATTATTTTTGATGCCCTTAATGAATTTGTGAGAGACACGGCAGAACAATTCCTCCATCAAGATGGACATGACATAGCAAAAGAACTTCAGGCCTTAGTAAGTACATTTATCTATATATATAGTTATGTTGGATTAATCTTAACATTGTAAAGTTCAAATACTAATGCTCAAAAATGTGATTTTTTTGTACAAAAGTGGGGAGAAGCATTTGGCTCATGGATGACGGAAACTATGTGGGCAAAAACTGGATATATACCGTCAGTGGATGAATACCTTGAAACTGCCATGACCTCTATAGCTGTACACACCATGGTTCTTTCATCTTCATGTTTCTTGAGCCCTAGATTGCCTAGTTATAAACTCAAACCCCCTCAGTATGAAAATATCACAAAATTGCTCATGGTTACTACGCGATTGTTGAATGAAATTCAAAGCTACCAGGTAATTAAACTGATTATAATTAAATACGCGATTATATAATTCATTCTAGAAATATTAAAATTATTAATTTATTTAGTTTGAAATAACAGAAGGAACAAGAAGAGGGGAAAAGGAACCTTGTCTTGCTCTACTTAAACGATAATCCAGAAGCGGTCATTGAGGATTCAATCGCTTGTGTAACGAAGATGCTGGATGAGAAACGGAAAGAATTCCTAGAACATGTTCTAAGGGATGATTTTAGTGAGTTGCCTAAATCATGCAAGCATCTCCATCTATCATTTTTCAAAGCTTTTCAGATGTTTTTTAATTCTACCAATCGTTTCGACTCGGACACAAGCCTTCTTGAGGACATAAAGAAAGCCATTTATGTTCCTCCAAGGCATCCAATCTCCAAGACCATAAAGCCTCGTGTTTCTCCAAAGAAGGATTTTTAAATGACGATTAAAAGTTCAAACCTTGAATTTTTATCGCGGTAGAAGTTTGTTCATCAGACAAAGGATTTCAAAAACTAGCTCGTTCTAAAGGTGGCTGCAAATATGTTATCATTCCACCAAAGTTCAGTGTATGCTTCATTCGATTCGGTGTCTTCTCTAGGAATAATTGTGTGATTTATCTCCATATTTGCGTACTTTGTAAGAGGATTTATGCACGAATAAGCATAATTCAGAATAAAAGACTCTTATTTATTTTGTTATAAGTTAAGGTACTCAATCACAGTTTAAATGAGACCAATCAGAGTTTAAACGAGACTATGTATATGATATACTCCCTCCTCCCGTTTTGAATTATAACATTATTGTTGATTTTTTAAGAGTCAATCTGAAATAATTTTAAACTTAAAATTGATATTATTAATTTAAAATTTTAAAATAACTAGTAATAGTTTTTAAGTAGTTCGTGATATTTATAATTATATTAATATAAACAAAATGAATTTATCCCAATTTTAAGTTTAAAAATATTTGAAATTGATTTTATTTTATAATTTGAAATTAAACTGAAGAAGGATATTGTTGTATTCGTTCTCCATCTCTGTCTTTAGTTGTAGTATCTTGTGAAGGGATCATGTGGTCATCACGTGTCAACAATCTCTTTGATTTTTTCTGATTTCAATTAATTCTTGTGACAACCCCAAAATCCGTCTCCAATAACCCTGGATCTGGTCCGTCAAAAGTCACCTCAATCCTGAGTTTAAGTCGTTACACGAACAACCTTCTCCTTCTTATACACAACATTACATAAAAGATAAAATTTAATGCTGTTAAAACTCAATATATTAATTGAGAAACTTAATTAACTTTCAAAAATCTTTCATTCCCAAAATCGTAATCTTTACATTACTCTTTTACAACTCTAGATCATATACATTATAATTTAATATATAATTTTTACCTCTATAAGTTATTCTTTATAATCCAGTAAGCCAAAAACATGATCCAACAAACTAGATTATCAAAACAACAAACTGTAAGCTAAGTTACTATCGCTTGTGAAGTCACTCTACGATCGTCTAGCTTGGCAGTCTGCGCTCACCAAAAGACTCGGCAGTAGAATTTCACTCTACGATCTCACTGTGAAGTTACTCAACGATTTGTCACTTTACGACCAAACACTCTACGATCGCCTGAGGCTCACTCTACGATTGTTGAGACTCACTCTACGATTGCTGAGGCTCATTCTACGATCGCTGAGGCTCACTTTACGATCGATGAGGCTCACTTTACGATTGCTGAGGCTCACTCTACGATCATGACCACAGATCAATAAAGCCAATGCAACAAACTGTTTCCCATTACAGCAACCTGAGTTTCCTATTCAACATACCGTATATCTAACGCCTTCAAAAATTTCTTCATTTACTTCGCTGAAAATGTTAATTTAAAGCAAGAATGAGCACGACGGCTCAGCAAGTCCAACAGCTAACACATAACACGTAGGTTATATTTAATTTATGTTTTATGTTCCATGCTTGGCATTTATATAGGCATCATGCTTATCATGCGTTGCATTTAAAAATCTACCCATGCTTACCATGCATGTCAATGTTACCATGTTATATAACTCATATAACACATTCGATTCATATCATTAATTATATATAACAGCTATTAACAACATATGATTGTACACAGACACATTTACAATCAGATAACACATAACATGAGTGCACATTTAAGAGTTTATGCATATAACACATAACATTGAAAAACTTGTAGGGATAACAAATATCACTGAAAGACTTGCCTGGATTGCAACACCAGTTTACGTTAACCTTTCGCGTTCCTTGCACCACCTATACAACATGAGAGATCAACGGTGCATTATATTAGTCAAAGTTTGACTCAATATTAAATCTTATTCTTGGGATGTCTACTTCCTTTTATCGTCCCATTTATTCACTAGGGTTGATTCATTAGTTTAGTCCATTGTGGATTCATCACGGTGTTTCACATAAACACCGTAAACCTTCTATACTTAACTTTATATATCCGACATTCCTTAATGCCATAACTTTATCATTTGGTCCTCATAATTATTTAGGTCAATCTACCAATTAGTCACTACTGGACTTTACTACGTTTAATGCTACAATTACCTCATCAAGTTGTCATAATATTACCCGCCTCAGACAATATTTAAAACTCTTACTAATCCCAATTAGTATTACCTCAATTAATCTCTAAGGTTATTAAATTGCTAAATAACACTTTACACAGCGTTTCAACATTTATACGCCACACGTCTATCCCGCCTCATATGCACACGTTTAGCATGCTCATACACTTATCTAATTAATCGTTGATTAATGATAGACATCATTATAAATCATAATATTCATGCTTTATACAAAGAACAGTATAACTTAGTGTCGAAAACATTGCACGTTGCACACGTGCATGCCCGACGCCCTCCGATTGCCTCCAATTACCCATCATACCTCAAGATGGTCAATTTAGACTCTGTTACAGACCTCAAATCGAAAAAGTTAAAGAATAAAAGTTATAGGTATATCTCTTAGATTTCCAAAACATCTTGAATCATATTAATCCGAATCCGTATACAAAAGTTATACTCATTTTACTATAAGAGGTCAAAACAGTCCCAAAAATGGTCAATTTCGACCTTGCTACAGACATCAAATAGAAATTCGTAAAGAATGAAAGTTGTAGGTCTATCTATTAGCTTTCCAAAACATCTTGAATCACCTCAATCCGAGTTCGTATGAGAAAGTTATGCTCATATTACTAACTGACGCTGAAGTTGTCCCGACTCTACGATTTTCACTTTCACTCTACGTTTTTCACTTTTCACTCTACGTTTTGCACTTTACTACCAGCACTTTACTACCGGAGCACTCTACTACCAGCACTCTATTAACAGCAGCAATACTCTACTACCAGCAGCACTCTACTATCACCAGCAACACTCTACTACCAGCAGCACTCTACTACCAGTCCATTCTACTACCAGCAGCACTCTACTACCAGCAGCACTCTACTACCAGTTCACTCTACTACCAGCAGCACTCTACTACCAGTTCACTCTACGATTTTCACTGCAACTAAGAAAAATTCTCAGATTTACAATAACTTCATACAACATACCAGAACTCATTTTAACCTTTCTGGTTTATTCTTTAGACTAACAAAACGTCTAACATATTACTTAAAGAGGTTCTAATCTTGAAAACAAATCCTTGGACAGAAGGTTTAACCACCTTAGTTTTCTTAGACATTTAGTCAAACACTCGGTGAGCATATGGGAATATCTTCATAAACTGATTATTTATAGTAAACAAATACTCTTCCACACCTACTCTAACCTTGTATCGCCTGAACCCTTCATGGTCCTTAACACAGATTTCTCCCAACAGAGAACAACATCTAAACCAAATAATAAGCCAATACACCAGTCCATTCTACAGTTTTATGAACATGAACATTGAGTACAGACCAACTGTGGTTCAGACTCATAATGTTGACTGTGTAAAATAACTGAAACCACTATTCTAGTTCTAATTCAATCATTAACTAGTTTCGACAACATTTGACTACCGAGTTCACATTACTCTCATTTAAACACCTCATATGCAACTCTAGCATATTATGTTTCCTTAATCCAAAATAAGATATAACTAGTTAAATCAAAATAACTGGGCAATACCTTCAATCTTTGACAGATGATTTACATTCAGATTCTGCCTTCTCCGAATAGCATCAACTCCTCTGAAGTTTGCATTTACTTCTCAAGCTCAATATCTTTCTTAGCCTAAATGAACGCGAAGGGGAAATGAGGGAATGACTGAGGTTATACAACACTCTCTCAGCCTTAGACAACTCTGAGGAGTTGGACCCTATAGCCTCCCCTATGCCTGACTTGTTCCTTCTTTTCTCAGCACTGAATCCTTGAGCTTTGCACAAACTGCTCGTGCTCTACTTTTTCTGAGGTTTTGTCCCTAAAGGAGTGACACTCTTACTTTTCCACCGGGTTATGTTATTACTCTTGGGCTGAGCTGCTATTTGCTTTGTTAATTAAACAATTTGTGGCCCAATTGTTACTTATATTGCAACTAAGCTTTGGGTTGCCCAAATTAAATTCCTAGTGGAAATATAAAATATTAATACCCCACTATCAATAACTTTCCAAATGAAAATAAATATAACATTATTAATGTTTACGAAATCTCATTAATTAATAACCATATTAATTAATTTACACATCCAGCTTAACTTGCTAGTTATTTAATTAAATAATCACATAGCTCATTTACCCTATCCAACTTTAATACTATACAACATAGGTCAGTCCATTAATTTAATTAACCCATTAATTGAACCTTCCTTAAATTCCTTAAATTATATCAACACATAATTAAATAAACCAAGCCATCATATAATGATTTAATTTAATCCCCTAGAAACTTACAATTACAGCCAATAATTCCATTTCTTCGTATTAAAATATTTCGGGTCGCTACATTTAGAGTCGGGACAGCTTCAGCGTCAGTTAGTAATATGAGCATAACTTTCTCATACGAACTCGGATTGAGGTGATTCAAGATGTTTTGGAAAGCTAATAGATAGACCTACAACTTTCATTCTTTATGAATTTCTATTTGATGTCTGTAGCAAGGTCGAAATTGACCATTTTTGGGACTATTTTGACCTCTTATAGTAAAATAAGTATAACTTTTGTATACGGATTCGGATTAATATGATTCAAGATGTTTTGGAAATCTAAGAGATATACCTATAACTTTTATTCTTTAACTTTTTCGATTTGAGGTCTATAACAGAGTCTAAATTGACCATCTTGAGGTATGATGGGTAATTGGAGGCAATCGGAGGGCGTCGGGCATGCACGTGTGCAACGTGCAATGTTTTCGACACTAAGTTATACTGTTCTTTGTATAAAGCATGAATATTATGATTTATAATGATGTCTATCATTAATCAATGATTAATTAGATAAGTGTATGAGCATGCTAAACGTGTGCATATGAGGCGGGATAGACGTGTGGCGTATAAATGTTGAAACGCTGTGTAAAGTGTTATTTAGCAATTTAATAACCTTAGAGATTAATTGAGGTAATACTAATTGGGATTAGTAAGAGTTTTAAATATTGTCTGAGGCGGGTAATATTATGACAACTTGATGAGGTAATTGTAGCATTAAACGTAGTAAAGTCCAGTAGTGACTAATTGGTAGATTGACCTAAATAATTATGAGGACCAAATGATAAAGTTATGGCAATAAGGAATGTCGGATATATAAAGTTAAGTATAGAAGGTTTACGGTGTTTATGTGAAACACCGTGATGAATCCACAATGGACTAAACTAATGAATCAACCCTAGTGAATAAATGGGACGATAAAAGGAAGTAGACATCCCAAGAATAAGATTTAATATTGAGTCAAACTTTGACTAATATAATGCACCGTTGATCTCTCATGTTGTATAGGTGGTGCAAGGAACGCGAAAGGTTAACGTAAACTGGTGTTGCAATCCAGGCAAGTCTTTCAGTGATATTTGTTATCCCTACAAGTTTTTCAATGTTATGTGTTATATGCATAAACTATTAAATGTGCACTCATGTTATGTGTTATCTGATTGTAAATGTGTCTGTGTACAATCATATGTTGTTAATAGCTGTTATATATAATTAATGATATGAATCGAATGTGTTATATGAGTTATATAACATGGTAACATTGACATGCATGGTAAGCATGGGTAGATTTTTAAATGCAACGCATGATAAGCATGATGCTTATATAAATGCCAAACATGGAACATAAAGCATAAATTAAATATAACCTACGTGTTATGTGTTAGCTGTTGGACTTGCTGAGCCGTCGTGCTCATTCTTGCTTTAAATTAACATTTTCAGCGAAGTAAATGAAGAAATTTTTGAAGGCGTTGGATATACGGTATGTTGAATAGGAAACTCAGGTTGCTGTAATGGGAAACAGTTTGTTGCATTGGCTTTATTGATCTGTGGTCATGATCGTAGAGTGAGCCTCAGCGATCGTAAAGTAAGCCTCAACGATCGTAGAATGAGCCTCAGCAATCGTAGAGTGAGTCTCATCAATCGTAGAGTGAGCCTCAGTCGATCGTAGAGTGTTTGGTCGTAAAGTGACAAATCGTTGAGTAACTTCACAGTGAGATCGTAGAGTGAAATTCTACTGCCGAGTCTTTTGGTGAGCGCAGACTGCCAAGCTAGACGATCGTAGAGTGACTTCACAAGCGATAGTAACTTAGCTTACAGCTTGCTATTTTGATAATCTAGTTTGTTGGATCATGTTTTTGGCTTACTAGATTATAAAGAATAAGTTATAGAGGTAAAGATTATATATTAAATTATAATGTATATGATCTAGAGTTGTAAAAGAGTAATGTAAAGATTACGATTTTGGGAATGAAAGATTTTTGAAAGTTAATTAAGTTTCTCAATTAATATATTGAGTTTTAACAGCATTAAATTTTATCTTTTATGTAATGTTGTGTATAATAAGGAGAAGGTTGTTCGTATAACGACTTAAACTCAGGATTGAGGTGACTTTTGACGGACCAGATCCAGGGTTATTGGAGACGGATTTTGGGGCTGTCACAGTTCTAGTTTTTCTTTAATTGATTATTAAATTCATAGAAAATCTTTTGAAGGTTTTGTCTTCATTACAAATCCAAAAATTAGGTTCTGAACACAGTTTAATCAATTCTTTATTGTTGTCCGCTATCCAAGGTACATTAAATAAGTAAGAGTAAATCTACACGTATATACAATTTCTTCCTTCCTTCCCGAGAAAAATTATGTGGCGTCGTTTAGTTTAACCCAAAAAAATTCTCAAATTCTTTTTCCCTTCTCCAATCTTCCAAAAAAAAATCGCGTTTTTTTCCTTTTTCAACCTTTTCAGTACTCTCAGTTAAGATGTTAGCCAGAGTTAATATTCCGTAATGCTCTCTTAATCAGCCCAGGGCTGCTGCAGTGAGTTTATACATATTAGAAGATAATGTTTATTACAGTAGATTGTTACACATAACAGAGATAAGTCCTAGAGATGTGAAATACAACAGTCCTAACAGCTTTGTACAACTATGTATAAGAGTCCTAAATACTTGTGTCAACACCCCCCATCAAGCTGATGGTGCTGGAAGAACTGTCAGCTTGTCGCGAAGAAATTGAAAACGTGGACAGTGGACAGCTTTAGTGAAGATATCGGCAATCTGATCGACAGTAGAAACATAACGAACCAATAACTTTCCTTGAGCAACCTTCTCCCGGACGAAATGAAAATCAATTTCAATGTGTTTCGTGCGAGCGTGAAACACAGGATTGATAGCGAGATATGTGTCGCACCAAATGACTGGAGGTTTTGGTAAATAAAGTTGTAACTCATCAAAAAGAATCTGCAACCAAGACAGTTCAGCAACGATATCAGCAATGGAATTATACTCAGCCTCCGTGGAAGAGCGAGCAACTGTACGTTGCTTTTTAGAAGACCAAGAAACCAAATTGGAGCCCAGATAAATAGCATATCCGCCAGTGGAGCGACGGTCATCCAAACTTCCAGCCCAATCAGAGTTGGTGAAAGCTTGAAGTTGGACGGGATTGGAGGGTATAATCGATAGGCCAAAATGAGCAGTGTATTGGAGATAACAAAGAATCCTTTTAACAGCAATCCAATGATTAGCACTTGGCGCATGCATAAACTGACAAACTTTATTAACAGAATAAGCCAAATCTGGGCGTGTGAAAGTAACGTACTGTAAAGCTCCGACTAGCTGCCTATATAACTTTGGATCACTGCAGGCTACAGTATCAGACTTTGATAGTTTAGTTGGAACTGAAGCAGGAGTGGTCAATGGCTTACAAGTATACATGTTCTCCCGACGTAAGATATCCAAGATATATTTGCACTGAGATAAGATAATACCGGTAAGTTGATAGAGAACCTCAATACCCAAAAAATAATTAAGTTTGCCCAAATCTTTAATTGAAAACTCTCGGCCCAGGGTAGCAACTAACTGATCAACAGCCACAGAGGAGTTACCAGTAACGACTATGTCATCGACATAGACCAGCACAAGTAGTTTGAGATTAGCATAATCATACATAAACAACGATGTATCAGATAAAGATGCAATGAAACCAAGTTGCAGTAAGAATGTGGACAGACGATGATACCATGCACGTGGAGCCTGTTTTAAGCCATATAAAGAACGATGAAGATGACAAACATAATCAGGACGAGAAGGATCCTCATACCAAGGTGGCTGAAGCATGTAAACCGTTTCAGAGAGTGTGTCATGGAGAAACGCATTGTTAACATCTCACTGGCGAATCACCCAAGAATACGAAACAGCCAGAGAAAGAACTACACGGATTGTAGTTGGTTTTACCACCGGGCTAAAAGTCTCATTAAAATCAACACCTTCTTCTTGGTGAAAACCCTTTGCAACTAACCGCGCCTTATAGCATTCAATTTGCCCGTTAGCCTTCGTTTTTATTTTGTAGACCCATTTACACCCAACAATGTTCATAGCAGCATATTTGGGAACTAAGGACCACGTTCCATTAGATAGCAAGGCATGAATCTCAGCAGACATGGCATCACGCCATTGTGGATGCAATTTGGCTTTGGAGTAACAAGTTGGTTCAGTCAGATCATTAACAGTGGCGAGCAGAGAAAGAGGTTGGAAAGGACCTTGTCGCTTAGCCATAGCACGAGTGAGAACATGTGTATGGGATTGAGGAGCAGGGGACGTAGTTGGAGGCGAAATAGGATAGGTAGGAGTGGGTGAGGCAATAGGGGAATGTGGAAAGGAGTGAGGTGAAACCGGAAGTGCAGATCGATTATAAACGTCAATGAGGTCCCGAATTTTAGAGGGAGTAGGAGTAGAGGGTAGGGTCGGATCTGGGACGGAGCTGGAAGACAGTAGTGGAGAGGAAGGAATAGGTGGCAGTGGGTTGGACGGAAGAGGGTCTGGAGTGGCTGTAAGGTCTGTAGGTCGGGAGTTCGTGGATGTAGGAAGTGGTGGTTTGGGTGGTGTGGTGACGAATCCCCAAGGTGCAGAAGGAGAGGGCGACACAGCGGAACTAGTTAACTGATGATGAAGCTGAGAGTAAGGAAAATAATCTTCATTAAATCGAACATGTCTGGCAATATAAAAACGATTAGTCTTTAAAGCAAGACAGCGATAACCCATATGGGAAGAACTGTAACCCAAGAAAAGACAAGGACGAGAGCGAAAATCAACCTTATGAGAATTATATGGGCGAAGAAATGGGTAACAAAGACACCCAAAAACCTTTAAAAAAAAGTAGTCAGGAGGCTTTGCATACAGACACTCAAAAGGAGATTTATTGTGAGAGACAGTAGAAGGCATGCGATTAATTAGGAAAACAACAGTATCAAAAGCAAAATGCCAATATTTAAATGGCAAGCAAGAATTGGCAAGGAGAGTGATTCCTGTTTCAACTATATGACAATTGCGTCGCTCAACCATTCCATTTTGTTCATGTGTGTGTGGGCATGCTAAACGATGGGAAATCCCTACAGATTCAAAAAATGAGCTTAGTTTCCTATATTCCCCACCCCAATCTGTTTGTACTGATTTGATTTTGCAAGCAAATTGACGTTCAACAAGTAATTGGAATTTTTTAAAGATTGGAAATACATCATATTTGTTTTGCATGGGATAAAACCAAATGAACTTAGAATAAGCATCAATAAAGATCACAAAATATTTGTGTCCTTCCATAGAAAGATAAGGGGAAGGTCCCCACACATCACTAAACAAAAGTTCTAAAACAGATGTAACATGCGTATTAGTTAAAGGCAAATGAATTCGGGAAGCTTTTCCTAACTGACAAGCATGACATAAAGTCATGTTATTAACAGACACTGGCAACTTATTATTTTTGAGAATTTGATGAAGAACACGACTGTGTGGGTGACCAAGACGATTGTGCCAGCGGTCGGACGATGCTTTTGCTGAAAGAAATGCAGAAGGAGATGGAGGTGAGGAAAAGACAGAGGTTGGAAACTGATACAAGCCATGATTACTCGGGCCTGAAAGTAGTGTTCTCCCCGATTTGCGATCCTTCACAATAAAATAAGTTGGGTGAAATTCAAAAAATTCATCATTGTCAGTAGTAAATTTATGGACAGAAAGTAAGGACTTGGTGAGAGATGGAACATAAAGAATATCAGTGAGCACAAGTTTGGAATTATTGGAAATGAATGAAGTAGAGCCAACATGTTGAATAGGTAGACCATTACCGTTGCCAACTTGAAGGGTATCATTACCATGGTAGGACGTTGCACGGGTCAAGGATGCAATATCTGGAGTTGCATGATGTGTTGCACCTGTGTTCGGAAGCCAGTGATGCATAGGAGACTGATCAGATGGATAAAAGGAAGAAACATTATGTAAGACCCCGAATTTATGAAATACAAAATTTAATTTTTCTTCATATATATTTTTCCTGAAACAGTAAATGGTTAAATTGACAAAATTGAAAGTTAAGGATGTTATGTGCAAATTTTATTTTGTCGGGGAATATTCGTTTGGTCGGGGAATATTCGTGCCGTACGACGGCGCCGAAATAACAAATTATTTGTGGACCCCACAACGGAATAATTGTCGGATATAGAAAACGACAGAAGTAACCTTTTTAAATATAAATAGTCAACGGTGTTAACTGTTTAAATACTGGTGATAAAAGAATAGTAGTATACGGTAATTTATGGTATTTCAGTATAGCACACGGTATTCTACAGTAGCACACGGTATTGCACAGTGTCTCGTATTATTGGTTTGATAATTGACACCGTAACTGTTGCGCATCATTTCATCAATAATTGTCACTGCATAATATTTTATGTTATCAATTTAATAAGTGTTATTACACAGTATTTTGCATTATTGATTCAATAATTGTCATTACACTGTATTTCATATCATCGACTCAATAATTGTTGCTGCACTGTTTTTAAAATTATTGAACCTAATAATTGTCACAGTTGGAAATATACTGTAATTTATATTATTAAATTAATAATAATATGTAACGTGTTTCTTACATTATTGTGGTAACATTATTTTATATGTTGGACTCACAGGAAGAATAAATAAATAAATAAAAAATAAAATAATTAATTTTACTATTTGAAATAGTAACGTGAATAGTGACGTGAATAGTACGTGAATAGTAAGAAACATGTGGGACCCATTGTGGGGCCCACATGAAATGTGAGAAATGTGAGAATTTGCTGAAGAGTTGGTGGAGACTGCGCAGCAGCCTCTGCTGAATTTTTTTTCTGTTCACCTACCATGCATAGTAACTTATTTTCTCCTATAAATAGATTGTTCAGCTGAATAGAAAAATCACACCTAAAACATAAAATTTTTCTATAAGAATTTTATGAGTTTTCTCTGAGAATAGTAAGGTTATTTTGAGAGTTTGAAAGCCAAAAGGAGTGCAGAAAATTTTCAAGTTGATCAATCTCATTTAAATCAATATCCAGTCACGTGTTAAGGTAAGGGGTATCACTCTTTTCATCATCATAAATGGATATTATTTTCTTTCTTACTTGAAGGGATTATCATTCTTTGATTCTCGAAAATAATATCGTTTCTTTCTTGTGCCATTTATTTCCATGTATTAAATTGTGGGAATAACCTTACGGCGCGGTTTACCGCCTGTTGGTGAATAACCTTTTGTATTCATTCCTTATTAATCTTTGAGAATAACCTTACGGTGCGGATTATCGCCTGTTTGGTGAATAACTCTTCGTGTTCAAATTCTATTAAATTGTGGGAATAACCTTACGGTGCGGATTACGCCTGTTTGGTGAATAACTATTCGTATTCAAATTGATGGGAATAACCTTACGGTGCGGATTATCGCATGTTGGTGAATAACCCTTTTTATTTGTCTCGTGTGGAAATAATTTGTCTACACGAATTATCACATGACACTTTTATTCCATATTCGTAAGTGATATCATTTTCCTTTATACTCATAAGGGATACCATCTTTTTCATCTTCCATTATTCAAACTTACTATGGTAAGGGATATTAATTCCCTTCACCTTTTGTTAATCAAACCTGTTACGGTAAGGGATATTATTTTCTTTCATACACCTAAATCGAAACTTATTATGGAACTATTGCTTCTATAATTCCTGAAAATATTATATGTTCCATAATAGTTGAATTTCATTATTTCAACTGAACCTTCCTATTTTCTGAACATTTCTATTGAACTGTAATCGTTATTCTGAACTGTGGATCTTGAATATCATTTTTAAATTTCACTCCACATCATGTTGGCAATTTGGACATTATTTGAATTTGCACAAAGTAAACTTCTGATACTTATTGTTTATCATGTTCTTCTGTTCATCATTTGTATCACTGTTATTTGTATTAATCATCAAGAATCAAACTGTTGTGAATATCTGTGGCCGGGGGCACAGATGTGATATAATTGTTGAACAGATGATAGGTTAAAGGCGATATACTAGGTTAAAGGCGATACATCTGTTCGGTGTCTTTTATGACACGTGGTGAATGTTCTCTTTGGCCCGTAGTGCAAAGATGAACTGTTGGTTGGTATGATTATGACCAAAGGCTGAATCTGGTATAATCATGACCGTTGGTGTTATATTGAATGTCTTTGGCCCGTAGTGCAAAGACGAACTGTTGATCTGCATGATTATGACCAGGAACTGTGAAGTTGTATTATCTTGACTAATGGTATTTCAGATGAAAAAAGTTGATGATATTTTTACTAAAAAGAGAAGCGAGTGGACATTATAGTCTGCATTATTCTTCTAATAGATTGCTCATTCCGCTGCTATTATTGATCTGAACGTTGTTTAAGAATTTAACTGCAGTTTTTGATATAAACCTTGTAGTCTATTGTATTCTATCAAGAACTCAACTGTTGAAGGCTAATGATAAATTATTCGTCATTATCTTAGTCATGATATTTCTTACTGGGCTATTTGAGCTCACCCTTTCTTTTCGTTCCATTGTTTTTCAACAGGAGATGAGAACGTAACGGGGTCTAGCCGGGGAATGGAGTGAGAGTGCGGGGATAGCTATCATAGTCTTCACGTGTTATAAAATAGTGTGGCAATAATAATGAAGACTTAGTTGTGTTGTATTATCCACTGTATTGTTGTACGTTGTATTTCATTGTAATAATTTTGTTGTAGTCTTTTGACTACTCAAGTTTGGGCTGTGTGGGCCTAGATTTGGGGGCGTCACAGTTGGCATCAGAGCTTAGGGATATGGTCTTTAATGGAGATCTGGGGTTAGAACTAGGAGGGGAGAGACGAATAGAATCAGTCACTAGTGTGTCCTACCTAAATTAGATTTTATTATCTAATGAGTTGATTTGAATATAGGGACATGAAGTGATGAGTCAGTTTATTTGAACTAACATTTATTTTGTGACCACAGTTTAGTATGGCATCTGGAAATCAAGAGGTTAACTATGAAATACCCGAAGCGAATGTAGCCGAAAATCAAGAAGCCACAAACAATCCTCCTGCCAACTCAGGAAATAATATTCCTGATAACATGATGAATGATGGATTCTTTAGGAATTTCATGCAGTTCATGCAGAATCAGGCAAGAGGAAATCCAGTTAACAATAACGGTAGAAATGCTGGTAATTTGAGGATGGTCACTGTCAAGCAATTTAAAGAATTGGGACCACCTGAATTCCACGGGAAGCCTGACCCACTCAAAGCGGAGGCATGGCTGAAGCAGACGACAAAAATACTTGATGTCCTACAATGCGCTGATGA
The DNA here is from genome assembly GCA_947179155.2 of Hedera helix. Classification (NCBI taxonomy): domain Eukaryota; kingdom Viridiplantae; phylum Streptophyta; class Magnoliopsida; order Apiales; family Araliaceae; genus Hedera; species Hedera helix. Next base: position 9,425,839 of record OX359278.1, read on the forward strand.
TTAGAAGGTGCCCTTTGCTACTTTTATGTTTCGAGGTGAGGCGGATCACTGGTGGGAAGCGGTAAAACGTATCCACCCTTCAGCACTTGAGATGTCTTGGACAGAATTCCAAGAGCTATTTAATGAAAAGTACTTCCCAGAAAGCATCCGCCATATGAAGGAAGTGGAATTCATTAAGCTGGAGCAGGGAAACATGACAGTTTCTCAATATGAAGCTAAGTTTGCTGAACTGTCTCGTTTTGCGACTCATCTAGTAGATGACGAAGCACGGATGAGTCGGATGTTCTTACGTGGTCTAAGATTCGAAATCCGTCAACAACTTAGCTCTCATAAATTTAGTTTGTATTCAGATGTTGTTGATAGGGCTCAAAGGGTGGAGCAAACAGATGAAAAATTACAGCCAAGAGTCAATGATCAGAGAAATGATAACAACCACAGGAACGAGAACCATCGAGGAGGTAACCAACACTTCGGTGGTAATTCCACATCAAATAACAGAAGAGGAGAATCCAGTGGGAACAATTTCAAAAGAAAGAGATTCCATAATAATTATGGAAGGGAACCAGTACCAGCACCAGCACCGACCCCAGTTTCAAGGGGAGAAGATCGACCACCAGTGAGATGCTATAGGTGTGGTCAGGAAGGTCACATCAGCCCAAACTGTACACTGCAGTCCAAAAAGTGCTACAGTTGTGGGAAAGAGGGTCATCTTGCGCGATTTTGTCCTGCCACAAAATCAAGTCCAGCTGCAGTGATGATACCAAAAGCTAGCGCGGATAAGGGAAAATCTGTAGTTCAAGGGAGAGCTTTTGTTGTGACATCCCAAATGGCACGAAACTCGAACGAGGTGATAACCGGTAAGCTATTCATAAATTCTCGTGAAGTCTACGCTTTGTTAGATACTGGTTCTACCCATTCTTTTATCTCACCTGCATGTGCTCAGCGTTTAAACTTAACTCCTGAAAATTTGGACTTTGACTTATCAGTTGAAACCCCATTAGGAGAAATGACCATTACATCTACTGTCTATAAATCTTGCCTAGTTCAAATCAACAACCTCACATTACCTGTTGACCTTATTTCTTTGGAGATGCATGAATTTGATGTGATTTTAGGAATTGATTGGTTGACTACCCATCATGCTAAAATTGATTGTTTTCATAAGATTATTAGTTTTCATATTCCTAATCAACCTGTCATGCAAATTCAAGCAACTAAACCATTGAAATCTATAACTGTTATTTCTAGCCATAAAGCCATTCGTTTATTGAAAAACGGATGTCAAGCCTTTTTAGCTCATGTCACTGATTTGAACAAAAATACGTCAAACTTGAATGATATTCCCATTGTTAATGAGTTTCCTGACGTTTTTCCGGAGGAACTTCCTGGTTTACCCCCAAACCGTGAAATTGAATTTTGTATTGATCTTGAACCTGGTACCAAGCCCATTTCCAAAACTCCATACCGAATGGCTCCCATTGAACTTCAAGAGTTAAAAGTCCAACTACAGGAATTGTTGGATACTGGTTTCATTCGTCCGAGTGCATCACCTTGGGGTGCTCCTGTTCTATTTGTGAAGAAGAAAGACGGGAGTATGAGATTGTGCATTGACTACCGAGAATTGAACCATGTCACCATCAAAAACAGGTATCCGTTACCTCGAATTGATGACATGTTTGATCAATTACAAGGTGCTCAACATTTCTCAAAGATTGATCTCCGTTCTGGATATCATCAGTTAAAGGTTAAAGCTGAGGACATTCCAAAGACTGCTTTCAGAACTCGTTATGGGCATTATGAGTTTTTAGTCATGCCTTTTGGACTAACCAATGCTCCTGCAGCTTTCATGGACATGATGAACCGAATATTCAAGGAATATTTGGATCATTTTGTGGTTGTCTTTATTGATGACATCCTCATATACTCCAAAAGTCGTGAGGATCATGAACAACACCTGAGATTGATACTCCAGAAGCTCCGTGAGAACAAATTATATGCCAAGTTGAAGAAATGTGAGTTCTGGCTTGAGGAGGTCACGTTTCTTAGGCATGTGATTTCTAGTCAAGGAATATCAGTCGATCCTGCGAAGATTGAAACGGTACTAAATTGGGAACAACCCAAGACAGTAACCGAAGTCCGAAGTTTTCTGGGCCTAGCTGGTTATTATCGGAGATTCGTAGAAGGATTTTCTCGAATCGCCACTCCATTAACTCAGCTTACTCGGAAAAGCACAAAATTCATATGGAGCGAGCAATGCGAGAAAAGTTTTCAAGAGCTTAAGAGGAGACTTGTTTCAGCTCCTGTTCTGACCATTCCATCAGGATCGGGAGAATTTGTCATATACAGCGATGCTTCAGGCAAAGGTCTAGGCTGTGTCCTTATGCAACATGGAAAGGTTATAGCCTATGCCTCTCGACAACTCAAAGATTATGAGAAAAATTACCCTACTCATGATCTAGAGTTGGTAGCAGTCGTTTTCGCGTTGAAGATCTGGAGACACTACTTGTACGGAGAGAAAGTGGATATCTATACGGATCATAAAAGTCTCAAGTATTTCTTCACCCAGAAGGAACTCAACATGCGACAACGACGTTGGCTTGAGCTGTTGAAGGATTATGATCACACAATCCAGTATCACCCGGGAAAGGCGAACGTTGTAGCTGACGCTTTGAGCAGAAAATCTTATGCGAGTACAAGTGCACTGCTGACAACACAAAAGCGTATTTTGTACGACTTGCAAAAGATGGAGATGGAGCTAAAGACACCAGGGACCCACTCGAAGATTGCTCACGTGCGAGTAGAACCAGCTTTAATCGATAAAATTAAAGCTGCTCAAGCTACCGATCCGGAACTGATAAACATGATAAAGAAAGTACAAGAAGGTACCATTCCCGAAGCAAGAATCGACGAGAAAGGAATACTTCGAGTCAACTCTCGACTCTGTGTTCCTAACGATCCTGAATTAAAGCATAAAATCATGATGGAGGCACACAACACGCCATTTGCAATCCACCTAGGAGGTACCAAGATGTATCGAGATCTTCGACATACATTTTGGTGGAACAATATGAAAAGGGAGATTGCAGAGTTTATCTCAAGGTGCTTAACTTGTCAACGTGTCAAGGCAGAGCATCAAGTACCTAAGGGTCCTTTACAACCACTTGAGGTTCCCGAATGGAAGTGGGAACACATCAATATGGATTTCGTGACGGGTCTTCCCAAAGTTTCTCAAGGCTTAGATGCAATTTGGGTCATCGTAGATAGATTGACCAAATCCGCTCATTTCTTGCCTATACGAGAAAACTTTTCACTTGAACGTCTTGCCGGTATGTACATAAATGAGATCGTGAGATTGCATGGCATGCCAGTTTCCATAGTTTCTGATCGAGATCCTAGATTCACTTCACGCTTTTGGATCAGTCTACAAAAAGCTATGGGCACTGAACTACGTTTTAGTTCTGCATACCATCCTCAAACGGACGGACAATCGGAAAGGACAATCCAGACCCTCGAAGATCTTTTGAGACTTTGCGTACTAGATTTCAAAGGAAGTTGGGATAAGTACTTGCCATTGGTGGAATTTTCCTACAACAACAGTTACCAAGCAAGTATAGGTATGGCTCCATTCGAGGCTTTATATGGACGCAAGTGTCGCTCTCCAGTATGTTGGAATGAGGTAGGAGAAGCAAAACTGTTGGGACCCGAGTTGGTACGCTTGACGACCGAAAAGATCCAAATGATCCGACAACGAATACAGACAGCACAAGAACGACAAAAGAGTTATGCCGATCTTCATCGGAGAGATGAGAGATTCAACGTCGGAGATCATGTATTCTTACGTGTTTCTCCATGGAAAGGAGTTACGAGATTCGGAAAGAGAGGAAAGCTCAACCCTCGATTTATTGGCCCATTTGAAATCCTCGATCGAGTAGGATCCGTAGCCTACAGACTAGCCCTACCACCAAGTATGTCTCGCATCCTTAACGTTTTTCACATATCTATGTTACGTAAATATGTGAAGGACCCAAACCACGTCATTGAGTTAGAACCAGACGTTATAGCAGAAGATTTAACGTATGAGGAGGTACCTGTTAAGATCCTAGATAAGAAGGAGCAGATCTTACGCTCAAAGGTTATACCTCAAGTTAAGGTTTTATGGAGGAACCAAGATATTGAGGAAATGACCTGGGAGCTAGAATCTGAGATGAAGTCTAGGTATCCATACCTCTTCGAAATGCCAGGTACGTCAATTTCGGGGACGAAATTTCATAAGGAGGGGAGGTTGTAAGACCCCGAATTTATGAAATACAAAATTTAATTTTTCTTCATATATATTTTTCCTGAAACAGTAAATGGTTAAATTGACAAAATTGAAAGTTAAGGATGTTATGTGCAAATTTTATTTTGTCGGGGAATATTCGTTTGGTCGGGGAATATTCGTGCCGTACGACGGCGCCGAAATAACAAATTATTTGTGGACCCCACAACGGAATAATTGTCGGATATAGAAAACGACAGAAGTAACCTTTTTAAATATAAATAGTCAACGGTGTTAACTGTTTAAATACTGGTGATAAAAGAATAGTAGTATACGGTAATTTATGGTATTTCAGTATAGCACACGGTATTCTACAGTAGCACACGGTATTGCACAGTGTCTCGTATTATTGGTTTGATAATTGACACCGTAACTGTTGCGCATCATTTCATCAATAATTGTCACTGCATAATATTTTATGTTATCAATTTAATAAGTGTTATTACACAGTATTTTGCATTATTGATTCAATAATTGTCATTACACTGTATTTCATATCATCGACTCAATAATTGTTGCTGCACTGTTTTTAAAATTATTGAACCTAATAATTGTCACAGTTGGAAATATACTGTAATTTATATTATTAAATTAATAATAATATGTAACGTGTTTCTTACATTATTGTGGTAACATTATTTTATATGTTGGACTCACAGGAAGAATAAATAAATAAATAAAAAATAAAATAATTAATTTTACTATTTGAAATAGTAACGTGAATAGTGACGTGAATAGTACGTGAATAGTAAGAAACATGTGGGACCCATTGTGGGGCCCACATGAAATGTGAGAAATGTGAGAATTTGCTGAAGAGTTGGTGGAGACTGCGCAGCAGCCTCTGCTGAATTTTTTTTCTGTTCACCTACCATGCATAGTAACTTATTTTCTCCTATAAATAGATTGTTCAGCTGAATAGAAAAATCACACCTAAAACATAAAATTTTTCTATAAGAATTTTATGAGTTTTCTCTGAGAATAGTAAGGTTATTTTGAGAGTTTGAAAGCCAAAAGGAGTGCAGAAAATTTTCAAGTTGATCAATCTCATTTAAATCAATATCCAGTCACGTGTTAAGGTAAGGGGTATCACTCTTTTCATCATCATAAATGGATATTATTTTCTTTCTTACTTGAAGGGATTATCATTCTTTGATTCTCGAAAATAATATCGTTTCTTTCTTGTGCCATTTATTTCCATGTATTAAATTGTGGGAATAACCTTACGGCGCGGTTTACCGCCTGTTGGTGAATAACCTTTTGTATTCATTCCTTATTAATCTTTGAGAATAACCTTACGGTGCGGATTATCGCCTGTTTGGTGAATAACTCTTCGTGTTCAAATTCTATTAAATTGTGGGAATAACCTTACGGTGCGGATTACGCCTGTTTGGTGAATAACTATTCGTATTCAAATTGATGGGAATAACCTTACGGTGCGGATTATCGCATGTTGGTGAATAACCCTTTTTATTTGTCTCGTGTGGAAATAATTTGTCTACACGAATTATCACATGACACTTTTATTCCATATTCGTAAGTGATATCATTTTCCTTTATACTCATAAGGGATACCATCTTTTTCATCTTCCATTATTCAAACTTACTATGGTAAGGGATATTAATTCCCTTCACCTTTTGTTAATCAAACCTGTTACGGTAAGGGATATTATTTTCTTTCATACACCTAAATCGAAACTTATTATGGAACTATTGCTTCTATAATTCCTGAAAATATTATATGTTCCATAATAGTTGAATTTCATTATTTCAACTGAACCTTCCTATTTTCTGAACATTTCTATTGAACTGTAATCGTTATTCTGAACTGTGGATCTTGAATATCATTTTTAAATTTCACTCCACATCATGTTGGCAATTTGGACATTATTTGAATTTGCACAAAGTAAACTTCTGATACTTATTGTTTATCATGTTCTTCTGTTCATCATTTGTATCACTGTTATTTGTATTAATCATCAAGAATCAAACTGTTGTGAATATCTGTGGTCGGGGGCACAGATGTGATATAATTGTTGAACAGATGATAGGTTAAAGGCGATATACTAGGTTAAAGGCGATACATCTGTTCGGTGTCTTTTATGACACGTGGTGAATGTTCTCTTTGGCCCGTAGTGCAAAGATGAACTGTTGGTTGGTATGATTATGACCAAAGGCTGAATCTGGTATAATCATGACCGTTGGTGTTATATTGAATGTCTTTGGCCCGTAGTGCAAAGACGAACTGTTGATCTGCATGATTATGACCAGGAACTGTGAAGTTGTATTATCTTGACTAATGGTATTTCAGATGATAAAAGTTGATGATATTTTTACTAAAAAGAGAAGCGAGTGGACATTATAGTCTGCATTATTCTTCTAATAGATTGCTCATTCCGCTGCTATTATTGATCTGAACGTTGTTTAAGAATTTAACTGCAGTTTTTGATATAAACCTTGTAGTCTATTGTATTCTATCAAGAACTCAACTGTTGAAGGCTAATGATAAATTATTCGTCATTATCTTAGTCATGATATTTCTTACTGGGCTATTTGAGCTCACCCTTTCTTTTCGTTCCATTGTTTTTCAACAGGAGATGAGAACGTAACGGGGTCTAGCCGGGGAATGGAGTGAGAGTGCGGGGATAGCTATCATAGTCTTCACGTGTTATAAAATAGTGTGGCAATAATAATGAAGACTTAGTTGTGTTGTATTATCCACTGTATTGTTGTACGTTGTATTTCATTGTAATAATTTTGTTGTAGTCTTTTGACGACTCAAGTTTGGGCTGTGTGGGCCTAGATTTGGGGGCGTCACACATTAGCACTCGACAATTGAGCACGGTTGTATCGGTGATCACAGTTGGCAGCAATGTGATTAAACCGAAAACAGATTTGTCACTTAGGACCGCGATCGGCACGAAATCCTTGATTACTAGACGGAGGATTGTTGAAATTTCTCCCACGATAATTGTTGTTCTGAGTATGATTGAAGGTGCGTCCCCTATTAGTACTACTGTTGCGAAAATTCTGCTTGAAATTGCCATGGTTTTAGCGTGACCCAGTGGGTGTATTTTTCTGTGCTAAGTTTGCTGAAGGGGAAATAGTGGAGTCGACAACAGTTGTGTGAGAAGGAACCACGGCACTAATTTGGCTAGTAGTTTTCTGATACAGCAATTCCTGATTTAATAGAAGACCAAGGAGAGTGGAAAAAGTGACAGTGTCCGGACGGGCATCGATAGTTGCCACAACCGGATGATATTCAGGGCGGATGCCCTTGAAAACATTCACAATGAATTCTTTCATTGACATAGGACTACCAGCAACCAGCAGCCGCAAGTTGATCCCAAATAGCTTTCGCTCGGTATAAATACTTGGACACACTATCATCATTTTGCTTGCATTCTTGTAGATCAAAATGGAGATTAACAATACGACTCGTAGAGGGGGCAACAAACGTAGTTTTTAACATCTCCTATAACTGCTTGGAGGACTGGGCATCAATCACTAAAGGGATAAGTTCTTCTTTAAGGGATGAAATTATGAGGCTTAGGAGATTCTGATCCTGTTAATACCATGGATCAAAATCAGGATTATGGACAGCAAGGTTACTTCCAACAGCAGGTAATGTTTCAGGTGGTGGTAGGTATGAACCATCAACAAAATGGAGAAGACGATGCCCTCGTAGCATCGACATTATTTGGGTTTTCCAAGCTAGATAGTTGTCGGGACCAAGTTGGATGCGGATAAAATGGCTGGGGTTATTGAAAGTCACGGGTGAAGGAATGGAAGGATTAATTTCTGCTAAGGAAGAGGAAGAGATCGACATTTTTGTCTTTGTAGCTCTGATACCATGTTAAGATTTTAGCCAGAGTTAATATTCCGTAATGCTTTCTTAATCAGCCCAGGGCTGCTGCAGTGAGTTTATACATATTAGGAGATAATGTTTGTTACAGTAAATTGTTACACATAACAGAGATAAGTCCTAGAGATGTGAAAAACAACAGTCCTAACAGCTTTGTACAACTATGTATAAGAGTCCTAAATACTTGTGTCAACACTCTCTAATCTTGTCAGCCTTCTCTAGTCTTTGTAATCTTTGCAAATCAGTCTCTCCAAGTTAGTCTCTACAAATTACTCCAAATCATTCATCTTTCTCATTTACGCCATCTTTGGGTAAAATTGTTGTTTTTTGGAATTGAGATTCATTGTATTATTTTCTTTTAAAGATTAATAAACATGAAAGTATTTTTAGTTTATTATCACCCTTACAATGTTTATTTCAGTTGAGTAATTTTGACTTATCCTAGTTGATACTCAATATTTAAATATGAAATATTCATTTGATATTGATGTTTTTCTTAAAGTGCATATATTAACAAATGTTTAAAAAAAATCCTTTTCTGTTTTTATAGTAGTTTGCAAGTTATACCAATGGAATCAGAAATAGATATTAGCTCTACAAATATGGATATTGATGTAGATGATCCGTCTAACAACGAAAAGGATGACGAAGTAGAAAAGAATGGAAAATAGAATAATCAGATAGTGGAAGAGCCCAAATTGCATATGGTGTTTGACAATGTTGATGAGGTTTATGAATACTATAGGAAATATGGTGCGCAACAAGGATTTGGAGTGACTAAAAGAAGCACTAAAAAATTGGACGAAGTGGTTACATATTTTACAGTTGTATGTCACAAATATGGAGAGCACAAGAAGAACTCAAAGATTACACTAAAACCACATTCGGTTATTAAATCAGGTTGTAAGGCTAAGATTTGTGCCAAGTTATTGAATGATGGAAAATGGGGTATAACAGTTTTGGAACTTGCACATAAACATAACTTAAGTCCAAGTAAGTCTCGCTTTCACCGGTGTAATCGGCATGTGACCCCTTATATAAAAAGGAGACTTGAGCTCAATAATGATGCTGGGATACTAATGAATAAAAGTTATAATTCACTTAGAATTGAGTATGGAGAAAATGGAATGCCTTGTTTGAAGAAAGACTGTGAAAATTATATGGGAAAATTAAAAAAGCTAAGGCTCGCTGAGGGTGATGCTAGTGCACTTCAAAGTTATTTTGCTAAAGTTCAAGCAGTGGATTCTAACTTTTTCTATGTGATTGACACAGATGAGGAAAATCGGATCAGAAATTTATTTTGGGGGGATTCAAGGTCTAGAGTTCCGTATGAGGAGTTTGGTGATGTCATCACATTTGACACCACCTATTTGACTAATAAATATGATATGTCATTTGCACCTTTTGTTGGAGTTAACCACCACGGACAATCCATACTACTTGGTTGTGGTTTGATATCAAATGAAGATACTAACACTTTTGTTTGGTTGTTTGAAGCGTGGCTTTCTTCCATGTCTAGAAAAGCTCCACAAGCCATTATCACCGATCAAGACAAAGCGATGAAAAATGCTGTTGAGATAGTTTTTTCTAATGCTCGTCACCGATGGTGTTTGTGGCATATAATGAAGAAGGTTCCTGAAAAATTAAAAGGATATGAGCATTATGAATCAATTAAATTTACGTTACATAACGTTGTGTATGATGCTTTGAGTGTAGATGATTTTGAATGTCAATGGAAGGCAATGATAGAAAATTATGATCTTAAGAACAATGATTGGTTGGAAGGATTGTATAATGAAAGGCATCGGTGGGTTCCTTGTTTTGTGAAAGATTATTTTTGGGCGGGAATGTCTACGACACAAACAAGTGAAAACATGAATGCTTTTTTTGATGGATTTGTCAATGCAAAAACTTCCTTGAAAGAATTTATAGACCAATATGATAATGCGTTAAGGAGTAAAGTGGAAAAAGAAATAATAGCGGAATCTCATTCTTTGACTTCACATGTACCTTGTGTTACACATCATGCCATTGAAAAACAATTCCAAGAGGTTTATACCAATTCTAAGTTTATAGAATTTCAAATAGAAGTGGCGGATGGAGGAATGTACTGCGATACAAGGTTTGTCGAATCTCATGATAAAATATTTCATTACGAAATGAAACAGCTTTGTTACTTTGGGGAAAAAAAAGATCGACCAAAAATTGTGAACTTCAAAGTTTGTTTCATTGAAGGGAAAGATGAATTTGATTTTGATGTGAAGTGTAACTGTAAATTATTCGAGTTTCGAGGAATTTTATGTAAGCATATAGTTAAGGTACTTCATTTTGAAAGGTTTATATTTACCATTCCAACGAAATACATTTTGAAGAGGTAGAGAAAGGACATAAAGCGACGTCATACTAAAGCTAAAGTCACTTATAATGTTTGGAAAGACACGAAACCGGGACAGAGATATGACAAAGTGTGTGTTGCGGACATTGCTTATGAAGCTCAAAAAATATGTGACCAGCTTGTAGATCGGCTTCTTGAACTTAAGGTGGAATGGAATACGGAAGATGGAGTTTGTGAAAAAAGTCAACCTTCTGATAATGACGGCCCAAATGAAAGCCAAAAATTACTTTCACCAAAAAAGAACCGATGCAAGGGGCGTCCTCCTAGTAAAATGAAGGTAGGTAAAATAGAACAAATTTTGAAGAAATTCAAACATAAGGGACAAAAGAAATGTAGAAATAAGTCTGAATCACAAAACACAAAAAAGGTATGATTTTTCCTTTTTGTTATATATATACAATATCTGTATATTGTAACTTTTTTTTGCAATTACTATTGTTTTATAAAATGAGAAATTATGCTTCTTTTATTTTAGGCCTCTAAGCTTGATACGACTATTAATCAGCCACCTATTTTTCATGAGACACAAGAAAGTCATCATGGAAATATTAACTTGAATGTGAGTAATGATTCTGTTTGTCTTCATATTTTTATGGTTATTATTTTTACTTTATTGGTGAGCATTTTTAAGGGTGCATATATGTTGATTTTTTTAGCTAGTGGAAGATAGCAAATATCAGGATGTAAGGGTGCATGTATGCTTCTTAGATCATAAATTTTAGATGTATAAACTCACTTAACATCTATCGTTCTTCCTGCAACTTGTAGGAATCCATATGGGGAGATGAACTTCTGAATCTTGGCGCGGTGTGGAATTTTGGGTCTGTAGGTAAAGGCACTTCCAATCTTGACTTAGTTTAGTTGTAGCTTTGATATATTAAAAGATTGAAGAGCTATCGTGTTTTGATCAGATTGTTTATTGTTAAGAAATGATGTGTCTTGATATGGGTGCAAACAAGTGATATATGTACTGAGCTTTTGTCAAATGGATTACTAATTTAAGAGAAATTTTGCATTCACTTGCTCTGTTAGTTATTCTTTTTGTTCAATAGTTAGTTGAATTGCAATTATCAAGATGTTATGCTTTGTTTCTTCTATTATCAAACTTTCTCAACTAATTACCAAGCACCATATTCTTTATCTGGTGGGAATAATAACTGATTGGGTTCCCAGGCCACATTGACAAATGAATTTCTTATGTTGATATGTCATGTCTGGTGCAGTGCAGCCACAGAAAGGTCTATGTAAAAGTGGTACAGCAGGAGAAGATTGATTAAGTAATTTGATTCACCTTCTAGCTGTAATATGTGAATTTAAGTTGAAGCAACAATTTAAGGATTGAATTGTTTGGATTTGATTCAATTTGGGTATTTCTATTAGGATATATTTTTAGTAGGAGTGAATTGTTTGGATTTGATTAAGTTTTTTCAAGTAGTTCATTCATTGTAAGTTGATGATTGCTGATATAAATTTGTCAATGCAGAACAGAGAGAAGCTATTGGAAGGGACTAAGTTGATGAACACAATAATTGAATTTTGTTTCATAAACATTATAATTACAATTTACATGTTTACAAGGGGCATACCCAAGGTAATTAAAAAAAACGATGATACAATAGCTTAATAACTCAAGCAACTACAAATAATACAATATTTCAGTTTTTTCGTGTAGCTTCACTGCATCATGTGACATAAAGAAGTAAAGCTGATGGACCTTCCATTTTATTATCATGTATAACATTACTCCAATTTGTCCAAATACCCCAAAGCATTCATCACTCCCAGGATAGAATGTACTTCTCTTTGACAATGTGTAGTTTACCAATGAGGCTTGGCAGGATAAAAGTAATTCCTGGGATAAAGCTGAGCATCCAAATCAACTCATTTTCTAACAAGTCTAGAAGTTGATTGTTGCAAACTAAGATAATGAAAGCTGTCTGCAATATAAAGGCAATTTTTCATTGCATCAGTAACCAAAATGTTGTGAACTAGATAAGTTATATATGAATAATTAGCAAACATAAAAAATAAGGCTTATGGGGGTTGAATTTAAATGACTTAGTAGATTAGATGGGGTTGTTCTCAATTCAATTAACAGAAGGCAGTGTTAGGATTGAAGATATACATGTACACCACCTAAATAGAACTTTAGGCCATCCATTCATAGATACGCCATTACAAACTTAACATATGATATATGGTCACACCCTCACAGAGAAATTCTAAGAAATTGATGAAGAGAAATGATGCCTATTATTAAAAGGAAAAGAAGGTAACATAATACATTTCACAACAAGCTCCATGAAACTGCACGATAAGAAGCATTATGTGTCCAAATACGGCTCTCCAGTATGCACATCATATGGAAAAAGTAGAGAAAAAGGCAAGGAACAAGACAATTTCTTTTCAAACTTCCACAACAGTTAAAAGGACATATGCTTGCAAATTGCAAATACATGAACATAATTTTTACCCCAAAACTAGAACTCCCAGAACAATCAATGCCAGAAGGCCCCTCACTAATATCAAATAGACCATAAGGGCTGCACTTTAATAACTTTCTCAGATATGGTAAGGTTTTATAACATATATTAACAATGTACAAGTCTCTGACTCCTTTGACACACCCAAAGCCAAAATCGACTTACCAAATGCTACAATAGCTACCCATGAAAGTACTTAAAAAAATACGAAAGGCTTCTTACCTAATAGATGCAAAGTTACAACATACATTGAGGATGGATCGGGTCTTTGAGAAGTTTTGATCCAACTGATTATTGAAAAAAAGTTTTGATTTTTGGGTTTGATTTTCTAATTTTTCTTAAATCTGCAAGAGAAAGGGAATTGTTAGTTTTGTATTTGAAAATTTTTCACATATAGATTATCTCTCTTGTCCCGATTGCAACGGATGATTCATCGAGTCAATCGGGACTCCGACCCGGTCGGCTCTTTCGGATTCCCGGCGCCGATGTTTCCCAGCGACAGCATGTACATGGTCAGAAATGGGTATGATTTGAGTCAGGGGTCAAGTCCTGTGATTTGGGGGCTGCCTGGAGGAAGGTTTGCGGTGGGGAGGTTTTCCGGTGGGAGAAGAGGAGGGGAGAGAAAGCTTCTTGTTGTGTATAAGCAGAAGGGTGTGGAGGAGACGCAAGCAGTGGTTGTGGTGGTGGAATTGGGAGGTTGAAAGCAGGGGTCTTACGTGGTGGGAAGGAGAGGGAGAGAGAGAAGGGAGGAAAGTAAAGAGGAGGAGAAACAGAGAGTGGGAGGGAGAGGAAAGTAGAAAAAAGAGAAAACAGTACAGAGAGAGGAAAGAGTGGTTAATGGTGAGGAGATAAAAAAAAAAAAAAGTGGGATGTTTATTTTGACAAAACGACACTTAAAATTGTGTTTCGGTAGAGTTGAGGTAAAACAGTGGGACGTGTAGATTTATTCATAAGTAATGTACACTCTTTCTCAGATGAATTTTTGACCGAATTTAGTCGCATGTTACTATCACATGACTATTATATACGTACTTAATTAATAGAAGTATTACTTATATCTCAGACTTGGTTCGGGCTCATATAGCAAGCTTGGTTTAGACTTACCCATTTGTTGAGCATAACCATTTTTTTTTAATTTTTTTTTAATTTATGTTAACATACTACAGTGAGTAGTTAGATCAAGATCTTATTAATTTCAATATATTGATAAGATGATGTTATTTTGATTTAAAAAAACGGCAGCAGTACTCTTTACAAAACCTAAAAATAGGACTTTCCAGTTTAATTAAGATGGGGAAACTAGGGTAGTAGTGACAGAGTACATGCGTCTATGAGTGTGTTTAAATTAGAAGAAATATTGAGAGAGAAATTAAGTTAAAATGATACATAAGCTGATAGTGCTTGCTAATTTATATGAAATGCGCTCGAGTGTATAGTATTAAATATTTAGGATGATTATAGGCTAGACAATGCACGACCAAATTCTCCATAAACAAAAAGAATTCGGATCAACTGTTTCAAACGGTATCTCATCTGTTGTTCCAACAAAAGGGATTATGCCATGTGATAATTTATAAATTCTTGCTCCCAGTTATTTTGTGAAACGAATATATTACTTGTGCTATAAAGTTGTTACAGTATATTGTTAAATAATTATTAACAAATCGTGCTATTTTATAAAATAAATATTAAATTAAATTAATCATAATATTAAGTACTTACATGAATTGAGAGAAGACATATAGTATGTATCACGTTCCTACAACACTTAAGGGTGAAAGTCTTCAATTATCTCTCTCAATCTTATGATGAATGTATGGGTGTGTATAAAATTCTTGAGACGACAATTGAAACCAAACCTTAACTGTTTTATTTATAGAATAGCTAAGGGTCAAAATCGTCCATCAAAATTATGAAACTGTGCAGGAAGAGAAGTCATATTTCTTCCTCTTGTACGCACGTGGCGATCAACTTGCTCATCTTCTATTTTTCTTTCTGCGTTTTATAATTGATCTTAAATGGATCAAACTATGCAGGAAGAGAAATCATAATGAAGTGAACGAGAAAACCCTCAGAAATCTCCATGTTCATACCCTTTAATTTAAAGGCAATATCATTCATCATCATAATGTGCTCGCGCACTTCACTAACCCCATCATACTTGCTGGTGAGCATTTTCAAAATAAGGGTACTTGCATAAGTTTTAGAAGATCCCTTAAATTGTTCCTCTACTGATGCTAAGTACTCTTTAGCATTCTCAGAGTCAAGAATGGCTCCTCGAATGGTTGTCGTGATAGTGTTTTTTTATAATCATAAGGGACATGCTGTTGGATCGCTCCCACTTTTCATAAATAGTTTTTTGTTCATTTGAGCTTGTGGCTGTAATTGAAGCAGAATGATCCACTCGTAATGCATAGTCTAAATCCATAACGCCGAAAATAATTTTCAGTTGCTCTTTCCAAGTAATAAAATTAGTCTCATTCAAGGCTTCAATTCCAGAGAAATATCCAGAAATAGTAGTAGGAGTCAATGCTGAAATATGATCAAGCTCATAAGTATGCTTACAAAAAACTAAAAAAAATCCATAATGTACAACGATAATTAATAATTAATCATAATAAAAAATCAACTATAGGGCAAGCAGTTAGTTATATAAAATCTATTTATGACACCTAAAATAGATTTTAATGTGATGTTGGTGCATAATTATCAATCTTTCGTTGATCCAATTAATAATATGCTAATAACATCCCTATAAAATAATGCACAACACATTTATCCTCCCATCACCGTTGGGCAGAAACGAAATAAACATGTTACTTATGCAATAAAAATTTCATTTAATAAATTCTAATTTTTTCGTTGGTTAAAATTAAAATCTTCATCTATTAAATGTAACATTATGTGACTTTTCTTAATCTTTAATTGTTTCGATTAATAACCCTTCGTTAGGTTGGTAATTAATTTTAATAATAAAAGAGTCATGCATACACGTAAATTATTATGATCAAACTCAAATTTCTTTAAACATTATATTAATCAAGTTTGAAAATTAATATTATTTATAATTTATATGTAACAACTAAAAAAAGCCTTACTAATATGTCACATCATATTTCAAAATATTAAATTAAGAGACATAGTTATGAACATGAATTAATTATATTCACGTTAATTCTAACTTAAGTACATGTGGGCATAATAATATAATATTACA
The DNA here is from genome assembly GCA_947179155.2 of Hedera helix. Classification (NCBI taxonomy): domain Eukaryota; kingdom Viridiplantae; phylum Streptophyta; class Magnoliopsida; order Apiales; family Araliaceae; genus Hedera; species Hedera helix. The sequence goes on from OX359278.1 coordinate 9,442,114, forward strand.
AGAATGATTAATAGATTCAATACATATAACTTTAATATCATGTCAAGTAGAATCAATTGAATAGTTATCATAATTCATCATGTATAGTATTAACTTTATTCTTTAACCCATAATCTACTGAATATGATTTAGCATAATACGTGCTACGTGATGTAGTTTAGTGATTTCGTTGAGCAGAATACTATGATGCCTTTTCGTGATAATACGATATAATTTATGTATATAGACTTCATATATGAAATTCATTAATACAGATCTCATATACACGTTGCACTACTATGGACGTAATTAATACAGATTGCACCACATGTATCAAATTCATATAAACAGAATACTAAAACAACGAAACTTTTTGACATTACAATTAATTTATTATACGCGATAGCATAGCCATGCTCATGATACCAAATGTTAAATAATTATTAACGGGTCGTGTTATTTTATAGAATAAACATTAAAAAATTAAATTAAATTAATCATAACATTAAGTACTTACATGGATTGAGAGAAGACATCTCGTATATATCACGTTCCTGCTGTGCTTAAAGGTGAAAATCTTCAATTGTCTCTCTCAATCTTATGATAGATGTATAGGTGTATATAAAATTCTTGAGATGACAATTGTGATCAAACCGTAACTGTTTTATTTATAGAATAGCTAAGGGTCAAAATCGTCCATCAAGATTATGAAACCCTAGGGCCCATTATGCCAAATACTATCAGTAATATTATTTATGGGTCATATAATTACCAAGTCCATAAATAAAATAATTAAATTAATATAATATGTAAGCCCAATAAAATATATAAATAGTAGAGGTCACTTTAAAAAATAAAATATTCTAACATATATTGCTCCCGTTTTCCTTCGCTTCTAAAAACAAAAACTTGTCATTGTTCCCTTCGGAGTAAAACAGTTCAAGGGCTCTCAATCGCGAGAGAGGTATGCTGAGCAGCAGGGGCGGATCCAGAATTATAATCCAGCAGGAGCGGATTTTAAATTTATTAATTGGGAAATGAGGTTCAATATATAATATAAATATATTGGAACCAAAATATTAATTATTAAATTAAATTGATTATATTAATTTAATGGATATATATATATTAAATAAATTATTTGAAAACAATTTATGGAACGAATGAGGTAATTAAATTTAACTGTACCAACTTAGTTGCACAAATTAAATGAGTAAATTAAAATGGTTAATAAATTAGATAATAATTATTTTAGTTAAGTTGATTGTTACACAAAAAAGTGTTAAACTTAATTATGGATTAATTTCATAATTAGTGAAAAAACTTTATACATTATTATAAATGTATGAATTAATAAATTATGTATTATTTGTTAATACATATAATGATGTACACATAATTCTAAGATTTGTAGTAGTCATAATTATATTTATGACTACTACACATTATCAAAAAAATAAAAAATAAATAAATGCTATTTATATTTATATATAATTATAAATATAAATAGCATTATCAAAAAAAAATATTATATTTATATATTGTTATTTATGGAAAACTACAATATATAAATATAGAGGTAATATGTATATATTTTATATACATATAAATGCTGAAAATTATATATAATTTTATTTCATGAATTAATTTAATTTATGTTTTATGAAATGATGATAATACAATTGCAATATATTAATACATATATGTGATGTGTATTATTTATGATTAAGTAAATATATTTAATATATAATTTAATTGTTTGAAAACAATTTATGGAAGGAATAATATAATTATATAATTCAAAGGAGTTATTTAAAATAATTAATGGGTAAATATTAATTATTTTAATAATGATTCGTGACACTAAAAGTATTAAAATTATGAATGGAGTTAATTCTATCTTTAATAGAAAGAATTTATATACAATAAATTGTCAAATTATGTTTATATGTATGTGTATATATATATGTTGTATGTATGCGTGTATACTAAATTGGGCTTATACGAATGCTGAGGAATTTTTAGTGGAAAAATGTTGAGTTTACATGCAAGCATGAGGTGTTATACTCTTTTGTAGATAACATGATACCTAGCAAGAAAAGTATGACTAAGCTCTAATATATATATATGTTGTATGTATGCGTATATACTAAAAATCCAGCATAGGCAGCTGCCTATGCTGCCACCAAACATATCCGCCACTGCTGAGCAGACAAATTCTGAAGAAGTTTCCGACAAAAGAAAGGGAGGCCTTGTACCAAAAATGGGGCATCGATTTAAACTCAAAGAAGAGGAGGCAACAACTGTGCCGCCGACTATGGAAGGATACAGAAAACATGGATTATATAAAGGAGAGTGCTGCGCTCGTTGCAAAAACTGGTTGGAGAGCCTGGCCAGGCACCAAAGGAAATATTTGGACTTAGCTTTGTCCGCCAACACAGGACACTTGGGTCCTTTAGTTGGAAACACAGCATGCCTTCCTTAAGAAGAGGCAGTTCTGCACCTTATTAAAAGCTGTTGACTGGCAAATGAGGACATAAATTTCTATCACCTGATCTTCAGGTATAAGTGTGAGATAACATACAGAAACTACTAATATTCGAAAATTCTTGTCAAGCATAAGATCTGTAAGTGGGCATAATTGCTGTCCGATGTGATCAAATTTTTGCCCATTGCTAGATGCAAATTTATTGTTACATTGTTGCAGACATATCAATGTGGCACATAATTACACTACTTTCAAGTTGAGTGTCATATTTAGAGGGAACCCCACATTGTAAAACTTGTCCATTTGTTATGTTTTTTTATAGCTTTAATAACCAGATGTGGCTTCAAAGTAATTTTTGAATTCTTTCTTGGCCGTCCAAACTTATGGCACGCAATTGTGAAATATCTAAGGACTCCTGCAATTTTTTGGGTACTTCGTTGGGATATACCGAATTCTTTTTGTGCAGTATGCTTCCTGTAATATTCTTAAATCTTGTCAGTACTATCAAATACCATATGCAGCTTAGACTCTTCCACTCTTTGTTTACTTTCTTGCTCGTCTTTCTTTGTTTCATCCCTTTCCTTATCTAATAATTCATGTTCATCAATATTCATACTTGAAGAGTTACCGTGTACTTTCGATTCCATTGTTCTAGTTGAATCCTACAAATATAACCAAAACCATGGATTAATGTCAATAAAATAAGAGTTAACTGGAAGCCTATATGAAACTAACTATATTATTCCTGGATGACTAGTTTTATATTAATAAACATAAAAATACATACATGTATTGATTTATCATAATAATCATTGTTTCTCTTTCCATAAATTAAGCTTTTTGAGATTGATAGCATAATCTATCCCAATTCATGCATGATTACAAGAACACCAAAAAAAAAAATCAATATCCTTCGCATTAAGTGAGAGTTTAATTAAAAAAAAAATTGATAAGTGAAAATAAGATTATCTTGTTAAAATCTGGAAATTGGATAATAGTTGAGGTTTGTTTGATTTCACAACCGAAGTAAAGCTGTGAGCGTGAAGTGAGACGAAGAGAACTAGAAATCGGATGGTCACGAAGAAGAGAATTAAACTAAAACAAGGACTTTTGGTATTTTAATCGTACGACACCAACTTTCACGTTTCGGGACTTAAGTTTGCAGTTTATGAAGTGCGTGTATATATTTTTTTTTTTAAAATATGAAAGAGAAACATGTCAATATTTAATGTAAAAATACTAATATGAGAAATTAAATTTTTAATACTTTTTTGAAAATTACAAATGACTAATAAAAAAACGTAGGGCGTACAATACAACTCAAGGAAATTGGGATAGCAGAATTGAAGGGTTAAACATAGGTTTTAGAATAAGTGTTGGTTTACTTGAACAAAAAAAAAAGTATATTTATGTGCACACTTGTTCTCAAAAGAAGTATAAAATATTTTCTTATTTTTATTTTTTCAAGTAATGCATGTCATCTCTGAATTTTTTTATTATTACGAAAATTAGCTGGTATCTTTTAATCTGTCGATTTCAAAACATGAAATTAAAGTTCACAATGAACATGTTTCAAATTAATACAGCTAACATGAAATGCTAACTGTGGTAACCAAATCTTGAGAGGAAGAATCGACAATATTAAGATGCTAACGAAAGAAAATATCACTTTAATTTTGTCTCAAGATTTTAGTTCAGAATTCGACATTTGACCTGATAATATTCTGATACAACTCAATTTAATTTTTTTTACGTAAATCGTTTATTTTTTTCTTTAATTTTTTGTTGATTTTTTTATTTGACCATATTTAGGTTTAGGATAAAAGAATATGGCAAGTCAGCTGCTAAACAAGCTAGCCTCACTATACACAAAGTTTTAACTCCAATGAAGAGATCAGAACACATCAAGTTCAATCTCAGCAATTAATACTGCATGTAACGAATAAAGTACTCCTTTCGTTATTTTTTATTTAGCTCCCCGTTCTAGGTGGCAACAGTGGCATTTTGCGGGGAATGGCCTCAATGGGGAAAGTGTTAATGGTCTTGTCCGCGTATCTCTTTGCTGCATTTACTTGGTCAATCGTTCCCCACTTCCTTAAGCTAATGATACAAATATATATCATCTTAGACAAATGAGTTTTACCAGCTAGCAGTGGTGGGTTTTTGCTACTATCTGCTTCATGCAGTGCTAAGCTGGGCTTAAGTCTTGAGTTGGGTTCTTTTGTTGCTGGGGTTACGATATCCACCACTGACTTTGCAAAGCATACTTTAGACCAGGTGGAGCCAATTCGAAACTTATTTACTGCTCTATTCCTTTCTAGTATCGGAATGCTCATTCATGTACACTTCTTGTGGACTCATATGGCTATATTGCTAGCATCTGCAATTTTTGTTGTAGTTGTTAAGCCGACTGTTGCTGCTATGATCACAAAGGCCTTCAGATATGGCCTTAGGACATCCTTTCTTGTTGGGGGTGATGCTTGCTCAAATTGGGGAATTTGCTTTTGTTCTTTAAAGTCTGCCTCAAATCTTCATCTTATTGAGGGGAAGATGTACCTCCTCTTACAACTTCTGTCCTGTTCAAATTGATACCTGCAATGGTGCACTTGGGAGTTCTCAGGCACTAGCTCTTAGATAAATGTGAACTACAAGAAGCCATGACCGAAGCCGAACTATCTTGCTAGCACTGACAATCCTGACTAGGAGGATTCCAATTTCAGTTCTTGTTCTCATAAATCCCACCCTTGAGGGTGACCCGGCAAAAAGGGCCCGCGGGTCGGGTTGGATTGATTCAAAAAAAAATGGGTTATGGATTTTCATATTTCAGTCCAAAAAAACGGGTCATTTTGACTCGGCCCGTTTTTGCCCGTGATCCAATTTTTTTTTTTTCAAAAAAATTAAATACATCAATATATAAAAAAAATAAAAATAAATAACTTAATTCATTAATCATTTAGATTAATTTATGGAACAAAACTTCTATTCATTTGTTCAAAATACTATTATCTCCAAACATATGACTATTAGATATGAAAGAACTTAAATAAAGCAAAATTTAAAATATTATTGATTAACAAATGTTAATAAAAAATAATAATTAATTATATTTTTATATACTTGCACATAGCAGAATAATGAGAATACGCTACATGTATAATTAAATAATTGTCACTATATAAATACATACATGTGTGATGTGTTTGTGATATTATTATAGCATTTTTTTAAAATTAATCACTTGATATTTAATTACAATTATTAGTTTCACATATTTAATCAAATAAATAATACTGACAATAGTTTATAATATTAAAATTATTTCTTAATTAAAGTATTAAACATAAGTTTTTTTTAATATTTTTTGTTAATAAGTATATTTTTATTGAATAAAACAAATTGTATGCTACGCTCAATAGCCCAAAATCAAAATATCATGTTATTTAATTACAATTATTAGTTTCACATATTTAATCAAATAAATAATACTGACAATAGTTTATAATATTAAAATTATTTCTTAATTAAAGTATTAAACATAAGTTTTTTTTAATATTTTTTGTTAATAAGTATATTTTTGTTGAATAAAAAAAATTGTATGCTACGCTCAATAGCCCAAAATCAAAATATCATGTTATGTATCATAATTGTAAAAAAATAATAATAATAAAATAATCAATTGGCCAGGCCCGTCCAGGCCACGGGCTGAGAAATTTTGACCTAAAAAATTCCAAGCTTTTTTAGCCCAATCCGGTCATGGCCCGACCCGCCACTAGCCAGGGTCATTTAGGCTAGCCCGACCCGTTTGCCAAATATACTTGAGGCCACTTTTGAGGGACAAGGAGGGTAAGGAATAGAGAGGGAATTATAGTCACTTATTATAATAAGGGCATCTTAGTCTTTTCATTATTTTAGTGGGGATGATGTTGTCCTTTCCATTTATATTGTTAATTCACATGTTTTGTAAAGGGAGAAGTTGTTGCACGCAGTAGGTCTGTTCAAAAATTTGTGTGAATTCGATTTTTTAGATCGGTCCGATATAAAATTATTCACTTTGATATAGGTACAAAAAAATTAGTATATATTGATCTTTTAGTATCGATTTTTTATGATTCGATAAATACCGAACTGTACCGGTTGTATCAAAAAATTTTTAATAAATAATAATAATAATAATAAATATTATAATAAAATAATAATTATATTAATTTTCAGTTTTTATTGATACCGAACCGGTACCAATTTTGATACTGAAATTTGATTAATTTCAATACCGATTCGATTCAAGCGGGTAAAAACAGATTGAACACCCTAGCAACCGGCACATGGCAGCTCATGTGCTTTCCCTCTCGGTTGTGATGTAAGGCAGTATATATCTCTTAGATATGATCTATAGAAGGGATATGAAATGAATGAATGAATTCCCTTCATCCAAAATTCGTCTGATTCTCTTCTTTCCCTAATTCTCACTCCCTCTTCTTCTGTTTCCTTCCCCAATTCTTCTTCTATTTCTTCTCAGTTGCTATATTAAGCTTCATCAAGCTGCTAAGTATTGAATGGTGGTGGTGGTGGTTGGGTTTGGAGGCGTGTGGGGAGGAGGTGAAGGGAGAGGGGCAACGGTGGGGAAGGAGCTTTTTTTTTTTTTGTTTTAAATTTTGAATAAAATATGATGATTAAATAGAATATATTTGTTAAATAAGTACACATCTTATTTGTTAAATTGAATGACATATATAATCTCTAAATAAAGGTACATGGTTAAAATAAAATAAACATTTATTATTTGTTTTTTCTATGACCAATCCTTGATCTTCTATAAAAAAAAAATAATGTCTAATAAAATAAATACTAATTTCATTCATGGTACATATATTTTTCTCTAGTACCAGTTGCTCATTATTCAATTAAGTGGTATATATTTTATTTTTTGCTGGTGTTTATTTTATTTAAATTTCCTTTCATGTTCTCCTAAATTTCCTAGAATATTTTTAATAACCTTTTATTTTTTTCGATCTGTTAGCATGAAGTTAACTTTATGATAAATTAAATAATAAATTAATACAATATTAATATATAGACCGAAAATATTTTCTCTCTTTATATATTAATACTATATTAATATATTATTCAACTTAAATTAATTTTGTGTTAACCCGATCTTGTAAAATTATGTACATGTGAGCTCCATATCAGCTTTTTCACTCCTTTGTGGCAAAAACTGTTAGGCTTAAAAATTCGAGTTCACCCAGTTTAGTGGTCAAAAAATTTAACCCGCCCCGCCCACAAACAAGCAAGAAAAATCGGAGAATGGCGGCCACTAGAATGATGATGGCATCAGCAAGCAGCGCTGCCGCAACTTCTTTCCTATACAAAGCTCCATTGCTTAGACCTCAAACTCTCATACTTCGCTTCAATAGCGACAATAGCAAGAAGAGATTGTTGAGTTGCAGAGCTCTTCACACACCCGATGTTCTTACTATAGACGAAGGGCAACCCCAAACCCTTGATTACCGGGTCTTCTTCCTTGACAATTCCGGGAAAAAGGTACTATCTTATTTAGTTTTTTACCCATTTATTGTTGAATAATAATAATAATAATGGGCTTTGTTTATCACTTTTTAGCCTGTGTTAACTACTTGTTAGATTAGAATTGATGCAAAATGGGGTCTTTTGTTGTCTGATTTCTGTTGAGTTTTGGAGACTGAACTAATTTTTGATTTACAATTTCAGATGAATAAAATGAGATTTTGTATAGTTGTGGGATTTGATCATTAGAATAAGTTAAAAGTGATTTCATTTTCTTTTACATGATTTTAATTGAATAGATGGAGTTATGTAGATTGAATTAGTTTTTGATGTGTGAATCAGTCTTCAGTTGCAAAAAATAGGGGGAGTTTATATGACAATTGCAGTCAGAGAATCCATGACAAAGATGGGAATTCTTTCTTTTATAATTTTAGCTGTTTGGTTGTTGAAGAAGGGTGAGAATACCATAGAAATTTGAGTTCTGGTAATTAACCACTGTAGTAAATAGCTTTCTTCAAATTTATGGGCATTGCTTTGACTGTAAAAATGTGTTATTCATAAATTTGTGCAGTTTGTTGGTAATCTGAGTACTAAAACTGTTAGACAGTCCCAATTCTTGGAGGACAATGATGACTCGTGACTTAACGCTCAATCAATTTTTCAACTTCAATTTCTAATTGGGTTATGTAAATCAGGAAAAGAAAAGATTTATTAGGTAGATATATGGTTCCATACAGAGAGATATTGCAATTGTTTGCCATTTGGACTTGGAAAAAAAATAATTTGAAATAATTGCATACCATATGGAAAAAGGTGCATGTGTGCAGCTTAATTCAATAATTAATTATTGAAGAATTATCTGTTCCGAGATTAAATGCAAGATTGAGTATACCTTTAAGAATTGAAAGTATTTCAAAAAGTGTAAAGTCGGAATGATAGCAATGACAACTGCACATGCAGAAATTCCAGAAATCACCGAACAGGAGAGTAAATTCCAAGTTCAGGGGTGCATATTATAACTGTTCTTGTCAGGCTTGTGGTATTTTGGAATTTTTTGCAGAATCATAATCATAATCCATAAATAAATGATAACTTTTCTAGTAGTCAAATCATCATATACAATTGACACTTTCTCCAACAACCTACACTCATTTGTCACAATGAATTATATTTGCTTTATGTGCAGGTTTCTCCTTGGCATGATATACCGTTGCACTTGGGTGATGGTGTGTTCAATTTTATTGTTGAAATTCCAAAAGAATCAAGTGCAAAGATGGAGGTTGCTACTGATGAGCAATTCACTCCCATCAAACAAGATACAAAAAAGGGAAAACTTCGATTTTATCCGTAAGATGTGCTGATTCACTCCTCTTTATCCGTAAGATGTGCTAAACAATAATGACTGAGTCCTTGCTATAGTGCTGATGGTATACAATTACCTTGTTTAAAGTACCTCTTGTTTTAATAAGTTATTTACTGCCATGTTACGTCTTTTTTTTTTGTAAGAAAGAGTACTGTGGAAGGTGAAAATTTAATGCTATGACTAGTATTAAACAAAGATTTTGATATATATATATAGAAAGAGAGAGAGAGAGAGAGAGAGAGAGAGAGAGAGAGAGAGAGAGAGAGAAGAATTTGGATTAATGGAATGGTTGAGACTTGAGAGGGAGTACATCGCTCTTGGATTGACTATTCAATGGGACAGAGAGATAAATTCAGACAGTTGACATGTATAGTGATTAGCTTGTTTCTAATTCTTATTCAGAAAGTTTTATTCTAGGATTAGAAAAGATAAACAATCTTAATAGAAGGGCCATGTGTTTATTCATTTATTGTTCTTATCTTAATTCTGCAAAATCTTATTTTCGATGTTTCCATTAAATGGTAAGCACGGACTCTGTGAATTTCACCAAAATAGATATCCCCTTTAACTGCTAAGTTCAGTGTTATATTCTCATTATGGTAGGTACCATGTAAGTCACTAATTTAATCCTAATATGTGAACCAAAAATCCCCCACCTATCTGCTAGCTTGGCTACTTGAGTATTGGAGTGCACTTGCGAAAAAAAAGTGGAGAAAGTCAAAGAATTAGCTGTGTATGCTCTATGTGAGCCTTTGTGCTATTTGGTCGAAGGCTTGAGAAAGATATCTATGTTTTCTTGCTTCATTGACCCCATAATTTTGCATGACCTAACAAAAGTTTGCTCCCCTCTACAAATTCATTGCTTTGTAGTTAATAAGTTGTACACCTTAAGAGGGACCTTTTTTTTCTTCCATCGCTGTTGGATAACAGTGGCATTCTTTTCAGAATTTTTGCTTCTTTATGCTGTTGTATTTATAATTTATATAATACAACAATATCAATTTTTTCTCCTAGCACTTTGTTTAATCTTTGTTTTATCGTTTCATTGTAATATTGTCTATTATGGTGATTGGTTTCCTTTTTATACTTCTAATCATTTATTATCTTCATTTCTTTTTCACAGGTACAATATAAATTGGAATTATGGCTCGCTTCCGCAAACATGGGAAGACCCAACATTAGCAAACCCTGAAGTTGAGGGGGCATTTGGAGATAATGATCCGGGTATACTGCCCACTTGTTTCAGCATTAGAATATCCCATGTAATAAACATTGCCTTTTATCACACACACACACACACACACACACACACAAGTTGACATGTAATTTCCCATTATTTGATGGCTTCTTTAAATTGTAGTTGATGTCGTTGAGATTGGTGAAAACCGTGGAAAAATTGGCCAAATTTTGAAAGTCAAGCCCTTAGGTGCTTTAGCTATGATAGATGAGGAAGAACTTGACTGGAAAATAGTTGCAATTTCTTTGGATGACCCAAGGGCTTCACTTGTTAATGATGTTGATGACGTTGAGAAGCATTTCCCGGTATGTCTAGATTTAATTTGTTCATTGTATTATGGTCATGCAATTTTCATGCCTAATCTATTAATCGAACTGAACCTTGAGTAGTAATTTGCTTATTGTATCACTTTGAACACGCCTAACTGAATATTTAGTTAAGTGTCATTTGGTCAGATGAAGAGCATAAAAAATTTATAAAAAAAAAAAAAAACACTTGAGCAGTATTTATTTGGTGAGATGATAAAATGAACACAATGTTTTAAAAAGTTGGTTTTTTGAACAACTGACAATCTGCTAAAAGTGCCAAAGAGGATGCATTTCTTATCAACTTAATCTAGGAAAAGATATATATATATATATATATATATATATATATATAGCGAGAGAGAGAGAGAGAGCATGTTAGAGAAGAGAAAAGGAGTCATCATCAACGCTAACCTCCTTGTATAAATCCTGAACTGTCAACATGTGAACCAGTAGTCCAGTATCAGCATCGTGCATCATTTTCCAAGTCCTCAGTTTATCTTGTTTGAAAGGGTGCACCTGTTGTCCTTTCTTCCATATGCCCATCATAGGCATGATGGTCCCATAAAATTCCAATTCTAGTCCTCGTTCTTACACTATCCCTTCTTTTCACTATGCAACAAGTACCTGAGCAATTTATCCAGGCATGATCTAGTGATCCCACATAATGATAGTCATTATTTTCCATTATCTTTCAGATACAACACAAAACAAAGAGAGAAAATCTTCCCCTGCTCCCAAGTTATCTATCGTCAACACAAACTAGAAAAAAGTCTTCCTGTGCTCACCAAGTTATCTATCGTCACGATCTTCTCTAAGGTTGCTGTCCACATAAAGTTGCTTGATTATGTGGAGTTTGTATGCCAAAGTGTTCTCTGCAAGTTGGATGAACCTCTACCCCTCAAGGACTCAACACCCTGTAACCCACCTAAAAATTGGTGCCACGTAGAAGTCTTGTAGCTAGAAGAATGAAAAAGTGAAAGAAGTTTCACCATATCAATGAATAAACAGGAGATTTGTGCTATTAGATGTAGTTGACTTTGGATCTCTAATCTATTAAAAATAAATCTTGTTTGAATTAAGCTTCCTATATCTTTGATATGGATTTACCGTCTTTTTGCACTTTTTGGCTCAAATTTGTTAAATTCCCATCATTTTTTATTGACAAGCTGTCAAAGTGGAATATGAGTTTCTAGCACCCATTATACCAAGAAAAATATGAGTTTGGAATATGACACAAGCTGATCGGATTAGCAACTGCTAATGCAGTTTCCTTTTATTAGGGTAATACAGCTATAATAAGCTGCTTAAAAGTTCAACGTAATATGTAAATTGTCATCTCCTGGGACTAATCATGCAATTTTCTTCAGGGCACTCTTACTGCAATCCGGGACTGGTTTCGAGACTACAAGATCCCTGATGGAAAACCTGCCAACAAATTTGGTCTTGGAAACAAGGCGGCAAACAAGGTACTTGATTGGAATATTTATATTTATAATTTAGAATGCTTATTGTGCATTATCATCCTTTTCAACAAGGAAAGCAAGTTTGCACTAGAAAGTGTGGTATCACCTTTCGTGGCTTGTGATGTGATGTTTAAAGCCTTTTAAGTTCAAGCATGAAACTATATAATACGAGTATGGATTCAGTATACAAAGTAGTTACAATGTCTGTAAAGTCTAATACCTCTACTCACATTAAAAATGAGAAAACCCATTTCATATGTAAGAGGGGGCTCTTATATTAAATTCTTTAATGCCAGGAATATATAATATATGCAATGTTTATCCTCACCATAATATTAACGTAGACCCATCATATATTTATGTAATGCTCATCAATGCATTCTTTCTTTGTCGTATAGTAAAATTCATTCCTACCACGATTCTTTCATTGATATCTGCTTACTTTTGCAATTAACAGGATTACGCACTTAAGGTGATCACGAAGACAAACGAGTCCTGGGCTAACCTTGTAAAGAGATCTGTTCCTGCTGGAGAACTTTCGCTTGTGTAAATGCGCCTTTTAGTGTTTTGGCTACGGGAGAGAGTTTTGTGTATGTTTTTGTGTGTGTGTGTGTGTCTATATATATATATATATATATATATATATATATATATATATATAAAATGGGGTGTGCAACAATTCACTCACACAACTTCAATGAGCAGCATTCAGTAGCAGAACATGTCACTCTTTCTGCAAAGGAGTGGCAGGACACCAAGTTACCAACCACTAGAATTCATAAAGACAGTAACAACCTTTTTATAACCATCGAATTTAGCATTTCTTATCAAAATAAGTCAAGTGATTCAAAATGAAATGACCTTTTAAATTTTTAAGGGTATATATTGTTTTACTGCACCAAAGTACAACTTATTACCTCTCCGACGTGAAAAAAAAGGAAGTGGAAATATGACATTTTATTACTATCTGTGATTCAAATATACTTTTAGTATTGAAATTTATTCTCTTCCACTGCCTTAGCTACCTACAAGTGAGTAGTACAAGGATTTAGTTTCTAACTTGGTACAAAGCCAAAACACTCATTTAGGTTGATTTGGGCTAAATTTTACAAACTGCAGCAGCCTAATAGTAAATCAGTGAGATCAAAATCATTTGTAGTACTTAGACGCCCCATTTTCAGAGTTTAGCGCTGAAAAGGTGGAGATTCTCCGTTAAGGAAAGATGAGAAGAATGCCAGTGACTCGCTTGGTTTGAAAATGGGCACCGCATGGCCAGCTCCTCTGAATGTTGCAAAAGTAAGCCCTTCATACTCTTGAATCCAACCACCAACCTGATAACAAATATAGTGCTACATTGGTTAGCGAAATAAAATTTTGCTTGTATTGTATATATGGTTTTTGAATTGAATTTTGCTTGTGTTGTATATATGGCTTTTTAGCAGTGATTGCCCTTTAGCCTTCTGTTTAGCTAAAAAGACTCCCAATGGTCATGAAAAACAGATAAAAACTACAATCATTTTTAGAGTACTTTGTAGCGAAACTTGGCTAAGGAATGCCTTATATTCCACTCTGTGTGTGTGTGTGTGTAAGTGAGTTGATGCATAGCACATAGGCCACCAGTACACTGTTTATTGTAAGATCTGGCGGCTATGATTTAAAAATACAACTTTTCTATCCTAACACAGTATTATACTTGCCTACTGCAACACAGTGATGTTGTAGGAGACTTGTCTATCCTAACACTGTGCTGTTGTAGGAGAGTTGTGTTTTCAAATCGTGGTCGACAAATCTTACAAGATTTAGTGGTCATATAAGCTCACTGTTTTCATGAATCAGGTCCCTATATATATATGCATGACATATGACATCCTGAATATCAGTTATCATTTAACGACTAGCCGTAAACCTATTGATTGATCGGCGCTAGTTTGAATTCAATAATAAAATTATAGTAGTAATGCATATTAAGCATATTAAGATTACCTGCTTCTGGTGGTACCAGGGCCTCCATACCCTAGTGATGGGCAGCCCCAGAGAGCCCAAGCTGTATCTTGTGGACAATACAGGAACTCTTCCATCAGTGTCTCCACTGAATCACCAAAATAAATAAACTTAAAAAAGGAACATAAAAAATTTCACTAAAAAGTAGAAACTGATGTGATTATGATTAGGAACTGAAAAATATACCTATAGATCCATATTCTAAGTCCTGCAGATATAAGTTCCTTGTATATTGGAAGAACAGATTCTTTTGAATCTTTCCAGCCTCGAAAAATTTCCATACTGCATATTATATGAGTTAGTTAGCAACATGAAGACCATTTTTTTTTTCTGTGCTTCTTGTCTTTATGGCGTGCCAGATTTCAAAAACTTCCTACATAGATCTAAACTTATGAACATCATCAAATGATAATAATGACATGGAAAATGATTATTGTATTTTCAGCGATAAAACAAAATAGTAATACGTGAGTCCCTTCTTTACATTTTCTTATTCTATGTATACATATGTCAGTATTTAATATTGACATAAATTTATCGTTATATATAGCAACACATATACAAGTAAAGATGAGAGAGTAAATTACCTGCAGATGCCCCAGTTCTTGAGGCGGTGACCATCGCTGACATGGAGTGCCTTCTGAACATCAGGTCTATTGTAATAAGCCTTCGCGTAGTCATCTAGGCAAGGATCATAACCGCCCATGATGCGTGGCATCTGATAAAAATTATCAATTACATGGCGTAACGTTGTCATGGTTATTATTACAATTTCATTATCATGCAATCACTATTAAAATAAAACTCAACAAGTTTAGTATAAACATGGAAAAAAATATATTCTTCAAATTTTTAAATTTTGCAAATGGTACTCGAACGGAAGTAATTGCCATATATGAATGAACACTCGCCATCTTAGATTTAGATGTGCTCTTGAGCATGACTTGCATTGATTTGACTTCTGAACCTGTTGAATTGTCTATACAGACTGAGGTATAGAGGCTGTAAATATCTATCTCTTTGTACTGTTTGAGTACTTCATCCACGGCTCGACGGCAGTCTTCATTGCTCCAAGTGTTGTTGCTGTAAAAATCACATGATTCTACGATAGTTTTATGAGTTTCATCTGATACTACAGCATGACTCCAAGCATAATCCAGAAGACCTTTCCAATCTTCAGCATCACATGTTTCAGGATTACCCAGCTGCACTTGGACAAAGATAAGGCATTCAATAATTCCAGTTATGCAACGAAAATGACCAAGTTTACATATTTTAGAAAGTATTTACAAAATACTAACTCTGGCTGAAAAAGAGTCCTTTTTTACGGACTTTTTTTTTCGAACATAGAAGCTAGAATTTGACGCACTTGGATATAATTTTTCTTAATTGTTTTCACTAAGTTTGTTCAATGCAAACCTTAATATATTGGGGAAAAAGTCAACAAAAGAAGTAGAAGAAGTAGGACTCTCATTTCCAGACGGAGGAGAAAGTATTATACATAAGAGTAAAAGAATGCAACAAAGATCAAACTTATGTACTAAACTATCATTAATTACAGGGGGTTTTAATGGGTTTACGAAATGTCATAGGCCTTACCAATATTCCCCTCAGATTTATATGCAAGGAAGGATCCTTGTTCTTGTCCTGAATGAGGCCTGCCAGTTCTGGAATATATTTTCCTGTAGAGCTCAAGGGTATAGCTAGGTAAACATGAGGATATCCATATAAAATGAACTTTGATGAATGGTCATTAAGCTGAACTACCTGCGTAGCTCTCGCCTGCAATATAAAAAGTCCGCATTCTATAAGATGGGAACTTGAGGAACCACTTGTGGAGGAAAGCGTAAGCATCATTTGCTGATGCAGTTATCCACAGAACATAGAATGATGAAAATAGTTAGATTCACAATCCGCCTACCGTCCAAAATAGTAAAATATACCATACAACAAGAAAATTAAGGGGTTAAATTATTTTTTTATTACTGTACTCGACTCTAATTTACAAATACATCATTGTATTGAAATTTTTTATAATTACATCAATATACTGAATTTTTAGTACAAAACTTGAAGTTTTCGTCAAAAACTGTTAACTATTTAACAGGAAAATAATATGGCAGTATTAATTTACAAAAGCATTATTGAACATGATGTCGATTTACAATTGCATCACTGAAAAAGAAAATAATAATAATAATAATAATAATAATAATAATAATAATAATAATAATAACAACAACAACAACAACAACAACAACAATAACAACAACAACAACAACAATAATAATAATAATAATAAAGAGCTTTATTTTATTTTATTTTTGCTTAATGAATAGGGTATTATTATTATTATTATTATTATTATTATTAAATAAAATTTTATTTTTAAAATACCTCAAATTAATTTTTAAAAAGCAAAACTAATCTTTCTTTTTTTTGTGTAATGGTGAGGGTATTATTATTATTATTATTATTATTATTATTTTTAGTGATACAACTGAAAATCGACCTCCAGTTCAATGATTCATTTGTAAATTAATACTGTCATGTCATTTTTTTATTAAATGTTAACAATCTTTGACAAAAATTTCTAATAAAAAAAATTAATATAGTAATGCGACCGTAAAAAATTTCAGTACAATGATTCATTTGTAAAAATGATTTAACCCTAAAACCAAGTTATCCCAAGACCATCCATCAGGAAAAAAAAGGGAAGGCCATTGATATTTAGTTGTATACTTGCGACTATAGATTGGGCATATATATAGAAGAATGAAGGAAATAGTTAGATGGTTCGATCAGTAATTTACGTATTACTCACCTGTAAAGTCATCTCCAAGTTTATCATAATCACTGGATGTATTTGAGTATGAAAAGCCGACACCTACTGGAGATTCCAGGAATAACATATTTGCCTCTGCATTGTGAAATTATGCTCATTCATTATCTATCATGCTATATAAAAATTCTCCACAAGATGTTGGTGTGGTCAACTGATGTAATCATTAGCATTGTCAGTAAAATGGTGGAAATTATACCTCTATTCCATGAGTAAGGATTAAATTTAAGATCACGGCCATGTGCATCCACAATGAAAGGACCAATCTCTTGTGTTGCTCCATATCCCACAGAAGAGCACCCGGGACCTGAAACATATAGCTTATTGTCACCTTATAGGAGAACAGGCTCAAAGCACCCAATAGACTAATTATTTAAAATTACTCAAATGAGTGGGAAATGGGGTCACAGAATGAGCTAAGGTCAACCTAATATTCTCTCTTTTTCATTATATAAATCGTTTAAGACAAAATCACATATATTAAAAAATTTCATTAATACTAATGTTAAATGTTAACTTAAAATTTCATTACTATTCATACACTAATTAATTACTCCTCATCTTCTCTCTCTCTTTCTCTATTACTCCATCTTTAAGGGTAAAGTAAAAAATAATTAGATTTTTTCTTCTAAATATATGTAAAACGTTTTATATTTTAGAGAAGAAAAACCTCTAGAATAACTTATATAATGAAAATGAGGGAGTAATATGAAATGGGTTAATCAGAATATAATCGATGAACAAAGGACATATAAAAGCTTTAATTGTTTGATGTGTGGGACTTTCTAAATTTAAGGCAATATGAAAAGTTGCATAAAGTTTTGGGATTCAATCTTAATAAAGTTAAAATTATTAAAATTCCGCTCAAATTACCTATAAAAAAAATTGCAAATGAATCTCCCGTATCTCTCTCTCTCTCCCCACAAGTCTCTCGGGAAAGTTTTGTATTTTTGCACACGTACATAAACAGTGGTGCAAAAATACTATTTATCATGTATTGAATAGTAAAAAAATGAAGTAAAAAAATCATAAATTTTGTGATAATTTAAATAGTAAGACCTACAAATTACTTACGTGGTTTGTATACAGAACTATGCGAGTCCAGATGACTACAAAAGCTATTGAAAGGCAATATAATCTCCTCCTAAACAATGTAATAAGTTTCAAATTCTATTGCACTGTGATCACAAATATTGTCAAACTCAGTCAACCTTCCTCTGAACAACATCTCCTCAAGCAGTGCAAAGGCTTCCATAATAGAGTAACTAAAAGGATAGGTGCAACTACAAAAACAGCAATTTAGATGGTTTTTCTCAAGTTCACCATGCATCATCAAGTGTTTCATTGAACATGTTCAGTATCATTTCACACATATTAAGATGCAAATTAAAGATAAGAGCATATTATTAAATATGTCATCTTTACCTCCATTAAGCCACAGCACCAAAGGCTTGTCATCAGAGAGAGTAAGGGCTTCATAGAACCAGTAGAAGAGTGCTCTTCCATTTTCTTCATTCACAGTAACGTATCCAGCATAGTGACGAAAGTCTATATTAGGCTGGCCTGGTAAGTTGGTCACAAGATCATCACTGCCCAAGGAGTTCAATGTCTTATTAGTGGACAACTGACCACGTCTAGCACCCGAAACAGGCACAGATAACAAGGAAATATAAGCAATAGTAAGGAAAACCATCAAAGTTAGTACGAAATCCATAAGGAACAGGCTACCAACTTAGGGTCAACTTTCACAATAAGGATGAAAGATATAAAGAAGCAAATAGGTCTATATATACTTGAGGGTACTACTTGGATCCACTAAGTTAAAATCAAGAGGTTATTTCTAACATCAGATAATAGAATAGAATCCAACGTGGCAAAACTGTCTTTTAATTTGAGTTGGCAACTGTATGGCATCTGACAGAGATTTCAGACAGGTTCTAGAGTTTCTCTTGCATGAGCAAGATTTGTGACGCCACCATTTTCTGTTATGGGTTGTTGAATCAGAGTCATGTGAACCACATTGGTGAAAAGATAACTATATGTTTATAACATGATCACTTGTATTGACTTACTTGGAGTATAATAATACGGTCTTCAATGAATCACAATGTGATAAGGTCTTCAAAATTCCTTTCCCTTCTTCAGTAGGTCAAAAGTTTTTCTCTTTTTTATCATTTACCAATAAAAAGTGTAACTATGGCATTTCATCAAATGGGCAATAGAGCAAATAGGCAAAAGCGGATTTATTAGTTTGAACTTCATAACTCTGCAAAATGTACGACTTTGATTGCAAAAATTATGAAAAACATAAACTCCCCGTCTTACTTTACTTGCTTCCTATGTTTTTACATGCATTTTAAGAAAATTGGAGAGTTGTGTAAAATTTGATTCAAGATTCAAATCAACCCTCTCTACCGGACCCCACCTTATGCTGAATGGGCCAAGACAACCAATGGAAATTGCAAGAGCTTACTATTAAATTATATAATATTATTGTTTAAAGATAAGTCAATTGTAATTAGTAGTTATCTTTTAATTATAGTAGGTATTATTACTATATCTTAACTATTTTAGATGTTAATTAGGAATTGTCCTTATAAAATTAGGTTACTTAATTTACAGTAGAATTAGGGTTTTCACTTGTCTGTATAATTAAATTGATGTAATCTCCACAATTATTCAGAGATGAATATATTATTTGATTAAAATTTCTTGTTTTTGTGTGTGTTTCTACCAATTCACCACATGGATATGTCTTTTCACCCTCTTTCGCATTCTTTATCTTCATCCTAAACCTTATCCTTCATCACCACCACAAATAGAGAGTACTACCTAAGAAAATTATACAAGTAAAATTGATAAAATAGAAAAACAAAGGTTAGCTTTGGGACAGCCAAACAAGGAAAGGGAAGCAAGTAAGATAGAGGTTGTAATATATGATGCAAAACTATCCTTTGAAAATTAAAAGTAGATAAACAAAATTTAGGTATCACCATTTTTATTATGAGTAACTATAATTGTGACTCATCTTGCCGTACCCGCTTTGAGTTGCTTAGCACAATCTTAATGACGCAAGTTTAACAGGTAAATACTTTCTCTTCTATATTTTCCATGCATTAAGAAATAAATTTGATGGTGGAGAAAATAGAATCGTAGCTAGTCCAGAACCTGTTGCTCCGCTCATCAAATAGAATGCAGCATCACCAGACACTAGTCATATATATGTGTAATGTGCTATTCATTGGCTGATTCTGTCATAGCCAAGAGGAAGATAAAAACCAACAAATCAGTATATGGCAGTGTCAGAAGCACTATTTGGAATATAAATAGGATTATGATTTTTTTAACTAAACCAATGAGATAATGGCACCATTCTAGTTTATCAGTATTTTGAAAGAGAATTAAATAGTACCTAGTGTAATTAAATATTAAGTAGTACGTGATAACATCAAGAGCACAATATATTCACTTTACAACAGAAAAGGGCATTTTACTGATTTGTTATTGAATAACCTATTAAGGGATCCCATATAATAACAACATACTATGTGGCAAAGTATTGTAAAGGTCATTTTAACATCAAAGCTACTGTGACAAAGTCAATAATAGTAACCGAAAATGCAGAAAGCAAAGGCTAAACCATGTAGCTTGTAGCGATTTTCTTAGCACCTGCAGGTCTTCATTTGTATTCCTGTCAGACAGTCAGAGCACATAGTGAAGAGACACAATGGGCATATATTCTAAACTGGTGGTGCCTTTAGTTTACAGAAAAGCTAAGCAGTTCTATAGAATCTCATCATCATAGAGAAGAAAAGAGGAGTTCTGTGTCGAACCTTGTGGGTTGTTGTGACCTTTTGATCTGAAGTCGAGATGATGGAAAGAGATGACAATAATCAACAAAGTTTGCTGATGAATCATGACTTGGATTTCAACTTTATTAGTTGAAAATGAGATGGAAACCCTCTCTTGATTATTCGATTACTATCTTATTAGTATAGGTTGTGATTCCCTATACACATGCATGTATGTGTTTCTTCAGCATCTGATCATCATTCTTAACCTCCATAGGCTTCTGAGATTATCTTCTTATATCATGTTGCTTTGCTCTTCTGTTAATATTTATAATCCTCATACCTCCACTGCATGACTTAGTCACGCTGCATTTGCTTCTTACGACTAGCTTTAAGATTATGGATGAAATGTTCTTTATAATAATGAGTCGGAACAGATCATTACTGTTGCCAGTTTGATTCTTAATACTCTTTGCCAAGTTCACTAGCCATACACTGAGAATGATGGTAGTTACATACTTGGGATCCAGTTATTCAGGATGTCGAAAATATATTTTGTATAATGACCATAGTTATCAAATCGTGAATCGTATCGTGTATCGAAAACCCTTTATCGTATTTCATGTATCGTATCGTGAATCATATCGTAAAATACTAAAATAAAATAAAAAATATAGTATTATATATTTAAACATATAAAACACAAGTTTGACTATATATAAAAGTAGTCAAGTAAATATTATTATAAACTAAAAATAATTTTTAAAGTTAAACAATAGCCAAAATACTCTAAATTAATTTATTATATATTATTTTAGTAATCTTTATAGAGTAACAAAAGAAAACAAAAATTCAAATTCACCTTTAATCTATAAAACAAAAAAGAATAATTCAAATTAACAATTAGAGATTTATATATCTGCTTATAGAAAGTCACGTGAAAAAAATAGAGCAACATTTTCAATTAGATATAATACTCTAATAAATGTTCATGAAACGATATAGAATATGATTGTGCTAAAAAAAACTCATCAATTGAAATGTTAAAAGGCTTAAAAGTTTTTAGTTTTTTGGATTTATATGAAAACTTTTTCAAGTTGGTTGTTTTTAAAAAGTATTATGCATTGTATCGTATCGTAAGAATCGTATCG
Source organism: Hedera helix (assembly GCA_947179155.2). Lineage (NCBI taxonomy): Eukaryota > Viridiplantae > Streptophyta > Magnoliopsida > Apiales > Araliaceae > Hedera > Hedera helix. Next base: position 9,464,260 of record OX359278.1, read on the forward strand.
AATCGTAATTTAATCGTAAAATACGGTATCATTTTAGATTTACCCATGCGATACATATCAAATTGTATCTGTATCGTATCGTAAAATAAGTATTAAATATCGTAAAATCTTGACAACTATAATAATAACAAATCCACCACATATGCAGGAAAATGTTAAAATAACGCTGCTTTTATAGGTGACATCATTAGGCCATCATATCCCTATTCCTTTTGGCACCAAAATTACAGTTTTATCATGGGTTTTGCCACTGACTTGGTGCTGGCCGATGAACTTCCACTTACTAGTCTGTGTAGATTAACCACCACTAAGGTCTAGTAACGTAAACAAAGTGAAAATCGGTGCAAAACTAACTTCAATGTAGATTATCAATTATTTATACGCGTGTATTAGTCGTGCATCACAGCATGTAGATGGCTATGTATAAGCAGAAGCAGTATGCAAAAGCAATAAGAACTCCTTCCGTGCCGAATTTAAGATTATTATAGACTTTTTAAAAGTCAATTTGAAATATTTTTAAACTTAAAATTGACATGATTCATTTAAATTTTTAAAATAATAAATGTTATAATTAGTAACACTTTTTAGGTAGTTTATGATATTTATAATTGTATTGACATAAACAAAATAAATTTATCTCAATTTTAAGTTTAAAAATATTTGAAATTGACTTTTTAAAAATTAATATTGATCTTATAATTTGAAACGGATGAAGTACTTTTTCCAAACTACTTTCTCAGAACTACTGATAAGCAGAAGTAGTAAGTACAAGCATTTAACACTCTCTTATGTTACGTTTGGATTGAAAGAATGAAATAGAGAAAACATGCAATAGAATAGAGAGTGGAATAATTCATTCAATTCCACTAAAATAAGCCTTTCCATATCCTCCCCCAAGAAATAAAATTCATAAATTTGGGAAGAATGAGAATGGTTCATTCCATTCCAATGGAGTAACTAAATACAATTTTTTTCATTCCATGTGAACGAGTCGTTCCATTTTTACCTTTATTCTTCCGATCTAAACGTAGCATTAGTGTCTATCCATGTGTGTGAAATTTATAAATTAAAACGGTGTTAACCATTAGAAGATTCTCTTTAGTGGTGGAAACATAAAACAGCTCGTAAATTGTAATGCCTCTTAATTATAACCTACAATTAGCACATGTAAATACTCAAGGAAAGAAGCATTGGCAGCTGACTAAATTAAAATCTGATACATGAAGTGGAACAGAATTAAATCCTATATGCTTGATGCCCAAGTATTATGGATAACTTATTAATGTTAACCATTTAGTAGAATCTAGGAATAGAACTATAATAATTCCTTTGAAACTACAATCTTTGTATGCTATCTAACATTAGATTAAGTTATCAAAATCATTTTCTTTAGGCCAACATCAATTTTGAAACAAATAAAAAAAATTAAAAGAAAATGGTTTTAAAAAAGTAGAAGAAAGCACCTATCTTTCTCCCCCACCTTATGCTAGTGTTTGAGAGGCATATACTAAAGCTCTTGCCCTACTGATTATGTCATTTTATATTTTGCATGTGAAACTCTAGCTGAGAACCACCATCAAAAGTTTACACATCTACCCAAATTCTCATTTCCTAATTTTTAGTAGTCTAGTAAAACTAGATTCGTCCATAACCAACCTAGCTAGGTAGTCCTCACTTGACAAGATCTGAACTGACAAGCTCTTTAATGGTGGAACCAACTATTATATAGCCTCCAATGGTATCCATTGTTCTAGCAGTCTGTTTAATTTCCTTTTCTTTGCATTTTCTAGTTTAAAAATCCAAGAAATTTCTGAATTATATGAATCAGATTCCTCTCTCTCATATTCTTTCCTTGTAGATTATTCGGATTTTTTTTTATTAAAGCTGTGACGCAAAAACAATGACTCCTAATTAGAATTGATCCTAAAAGAATGCATTCTTACCTAACCGAAAGTACATGTGAAGTATTTGTAAATTCTGTAATGGTGATGAAAAGATTGCCAATTCAAGCTTATACAAAAAGTTAAGACCTGAGAAGACTTACATTTCTAAAAGGGATTACTGAGGCCTTTATCCATTATGCCTCGTTGGAAAACATAAACAAATGCGGCAACCAGAAAATGCTAGCAAAACTGACCTAGTCACAGATCTTTTTAAAGAGCACTAACCAATAGATAACATGAAATCTTTGACCTGGTTATATATTCACGCTTCAAATTTGGTATGGGAATTATACTTTATCAAGATCGCCATGAGTTTGATAAATTCTGTCATTCTAATAACGCCAAATATTGGGCAGAAAAAGATATATATATATATATATATATATATATATATACACACACACAAACACACACACGCACAGAGAGAGACACATGCACACATAGTAAGTAGTCCGTATCACCTTAAAAGAAAATTTAGTACGCAAAAAATTCCATAAATTCAGATCAAACTCAGTTATGGAGTTTGAACTGGATTAAAATGCTCATCTGTCTGTAATTGACTCGATATATTAGCTCTCAGGACATGATGACAAGCATGTCTTCACAAGATTATTTTTTTTTAAATAAAAAACAATTATCCTTGCAAGTTAAGGGTAAAAGGTTAAATATAAAACCATGTGATATTGATTCACCTTGTATATACACCTAATACATTCAATATTGTTCATTATAATAATCTTATTGCTGAGATCAATCGTGCCGCTCATTTACTATTTTTCTGACCATTACATAGGGGACATTATGCACTCAAAGCTCTAATTATTACGTTCTCCACTCCTTGTGTGAATAATAAAATTTTGTTTGGATCCCTGCAAGCTACAAGAAAGGAAAATTCATATCAATGTGCCTTCTTTATTATGCACATTGTTTCCTATCTCCCGTGATTTCATGATGTCCAACATATGCCATATGGTTCTAAAGTGCCAAAAGGAAAAGGCCTTTGGGCAGAGTCCCGACTTGTGCTATTCATTTGATTTGTTAATGGGAGAGAGGGGCCAGGGCTTTCAGTACCAAGAAATCCAGATAAAGATGTGGCTCCTCCACTCTTAACTATTATCGCCTTTCTCTTTTAAAAAGTATTGGTGGATGTAGACAAAAGCGGTAATCCATTAAATATAAAAGTAGTACCAAGTGCTAAAGTCATTCGTCTATACAGGTTTAGATGCCTACATTTAATGGATCATACTAGTGCTTCTAATTGAGTAGCTGAACAGAAATTCTAAAGCTTTGAAAGACTAGAGTATATTTTGACGAAGTGCTAAGTGCGCTTAGATCATATTTGGAATATGATAAGCCTCGGATGGAATTTCATTCGTTCTAATCTTCCTGTGTGAATAAAATCAAAAGAATGACCTTAAAGTTGAATTAAATAGCACAAACTTTTGAAATTTCCGTTTCTTTTTTAAAGGTATGATGCTATATTGAATAGGAATAGGAAAAGTATAAATACACACAATTCAAACACAACATCATCTTCACCATTAAAAAATGTTGTGTGGGCACAGATTTTAATGTAAAAACACACTTTTTAATAGTGAGAATAATGTTATGTTTGGTTTATATGTATATATACTTATCCTATTGAATAATAACCGAAAGGATATTGAAAAGGATTAGCTCTAATATGGGAATCTAATCCTCGTAATAATCTGAATATGGTATGTGTTAATAGACTTCCTAGAGTTAAGTAGTTACCCATAAACTATCATCAATGTAATAGTAAAAGAAAGAGGTCGATTCATCCCAGAAGCTGAAGTTATAAGAATGGCTAGTAGGTTAGATAAAAAACTGTTCATGCAAGGGCCAATCTAGAACACAGAAGTTTGTTTGTCAAAACTAACCACGGAAACAAACGTGAAACACATAGTTTCATATAATATAAGGCGTCCAATGAATAGACCATACTACAAATGCAACCAAACATACAAAAGCTATTCTTTAAGTTCACATGTCTAACCATGTGAGAGTTCTTTTCTATTCTGAAAAAATATATGACCCCCAAAAGCTGACCTACTCATATATGTTGTAGAAAGTAAAAACATTGTATTACTCAGCAATTAATTTAAATTTATTGGTTCCTGAAGTATTGTGCAGGCCACGACAATCTTCTGGTTGAAAACCTACTTAATCCCAATCTAATTCCTCCTAGGAACCAATAAAACTCAAAATAATACTATTCCAAAAACATGATTAAATGAATTAATGAAAGCAGCTTGAGTCCTTATATACACGTGCAAATATCTTATATTAACTAATGTGGGACTGGGTGTTACAATCACACCATTCCATAGTGCTATAATCGCAATGCCTTAAATCCTTCTCCGCTGCCACTAAGAAAAGTGAAACAGTCACTGAAACAGTGGTGTGAATCCACCACTGTTCATATTCTAGTACGTGTGTGCTCATGCCTTTAGATTAAGTGTTATACTCGATGGATCTACCATTTTCATATTCTACTAGATATGCATTCATGCCTTTAGATTAATTATTAAACTCAGAACTTTCATTTTGATGAGTATATCAAATATCGCAGCTTTGTCAAAAGACTCAAAACATCACTACACTTATGGTGATTGGCATCCATTTGGACCCATATATGTAATTGGAAAGTATTACTATGTGTTCCATGATATGTTGAATATAGATATTGTTTGTTCTTACCTTACTTCATTCTCTATTTTCTCTATAACTAACTTCACCTTTTCACATTTTCATGGTTTTGATTAGGGCTCCCACATACCAATCAACATTACGCTATCCTTTTGAGAAAAGTTTGCACCTTGGTTTCTTCTAAGAAAAATGTGCCTCATTCGTGTCTGCTTGATGGGGAAAATGTCTTTATTAAATGGCTATCATGCCAAAAATTTAATTAGTCAATTCAATAAACTAATCCATTTATTTCTGCCTTTATTAAAAAAGAAAGATGGCATTTGAACGGGGACAGACAAAGGGTTTATGTCATTGTAATTCGTTCGCTAGTAGATCATAAAGTTTTGTTCTCAACACTTCACTAGTGCAACTTTATCGGATATGGTCCATCTAAATGAGAAAGAAGCACCAGCAAATTCAAATTAGCATATAAATGAAAGATAAGGGAACTGATATTTTCACAAGTTAATTTGATATTTTTACAAGTGAGTCTCATTTGATCATGTGAAAATATCAAATTAACTTGTGAAAATATCAATTCCCGAAAAATAATCCTGTTTTTCCTTGCCTACAAATTGCTTTGTCATCACTAAAAGCTACCATTACGCTAGCCTTTGGGCACACCCCCAAATTGCAAATGCACAGTGCAGCATAGTTGGTGACTTTAGTGGAAATACCCCAACTCCTGTTAACAATTTTATTTGTGATTTTTGGTAGTGTGCTGGTGTAGTAGGTCCATTACACCTTGTCAAGATTATAATAGATTCCTTTATAATTTGATCAAGTTTCCCATTAAGTTCAAGGGTTTGCACGTTTTAGTGCATTTAGGGCTTTTGAAAATTGCATTTGCCCGGCTTTTAAGACCCAAATGCACAATACTTAAAAGTTGTATTTGTAAGTCAAAAAAATTAAGTTAAAAAATTCTCATATGCATTTCAAGTCCAGAATTCCAAAAAACTCTAAACCAAACATGAAGCATTGAAGAAATATACAAGAACAATATCTACATAGAATTAAAAGGGAATAACAAGATTAACAATAACAAATACCTACTTAGAATTAAAGGGAAAAGCATTTCACTAGCCACTTGCAAGAAATCAAATATTGTCTCTCAAAGAATTTCAGTGGACGCTGAAAATTGCAGACTCGTTCACGCTTGAAAAGCAAATTTTTTATTGTAGACTTGTACTAGTGCTCTATTCAAACAAGCATCTTGTAGGCAAAGGCACAAATCTTGTTGATCCTTTTCTAGAAAGTGTGAAATTCCAATAACTCTTCCAACTACCCACTGAGTGGCTAACTCGGTCTTGGGTCCAAAACTCAAAATTGTCCCAATACTTACCCACGATCCAAAAAGTCATCCCACCAACAATAAACTTTTAACAAAATCTGAACAATGAACAATGAACAAATCTTGTTGGGCCTTAGATTGTGAAATGCAAAAACTCTTCCAACTACCCACTGAGTCTCTATCTCGGTGGTGAGTCCAAAACTCCAAATTATCCCAATACCCACTATCCAAAAGTCACCCCACCACATCAAGAAAAAAATTTCCAGAATTTGAACTTTTTCCACAAAACACCCAAAAACCCTTCTCCAAAACAATGGAGGAAGAACAAAAGCAACCCCTCAAAACCCACCATCATTTTGGGAAACACACCAGAGGTAGAATGTAACACGCTTAAAACCATCAAATCCACCAAATCATTCATTTTTTGCTAAATTGAAATGGTATTAAAAAACAAACAAAGTACAAGGAGTCCCCAAATCATAATATAGTGTAGACATCATAGGAGTTGAAGTTGCCTAAAACGGGATCTATTCTTTATTTTCTGAAACTTCATATATGTACTAAGTTCGCATTTTATAATATGTAAGATGTCCGAATGGGTAGGGATCGATCATGATGGTACTGTGCTTTCCTTTCTTGCCATAGATAGTAAACCACTGCAGCAAACCCAAGCTTCAGAATATCACCACTAGCTCTGGAATTTGAACGAGTCAAAATGAAACTGGTAATGTGAGCCCAGCTCCTAGAAAATCCTCTCACCTAGAGGACTCTCACTTCACCAGATCATGGCTGCCCTTAAGCTCCCCGCCAGGTGGCATCATCTGTATGGTCCACGGCTACAGCAACGACATTAGCTGGACTTTTCAGGCCACTCCAATCTTCTTAGCCAAAAATGGGTTCGCCTGTTTTGCCCCAGACCTTGAGGGCCATGGCCAATCCCAAGGCCTAAAAGCCTTTGTGGTCAACGACTGTATCTCATACTTTCTCCTCGATTTTGACTGAAAATCTTGACGAATTCTTGGAAGCATTTGGTTTATAAATTATACGAACATCAAAATCTTGATTACTTCTCCGAAGCATTTGGCATATTTTCATGTCATTGCAAGTGTCATTTGCTGCATTTCTTCTTGAAGTGTTGTTCTTGCATTGTTAATAAAACTGCAAAAACAAAAAAGGAACAGACCAAAAAACTTTTAAAACAAAACAAAAACTTTGTCTACAAAACTTATATGATGGGAGGACAATCAACATAGGAATTTCTTCTTCGGTTTTGAGGAAGTAATAACTACGTCGTTTTTCCAAGCTGCATGGATATAATTGCAACTATTCATTAACTTGAAGTGAGCATCAAATTTTTTCCAAGCTGCGTGGATATAATTGCAACTACTCATTATCTTGAAGTGAGCATCAAATTTTTAAGGTACTATTTTATGATAACCCACACGATTCTTTTCGAGTTTAAAGTGCAATAATTATAGGAAACTATGGAAATAAACACCACTTCTCCTGAGTAATGTTACGGTGATAAAAGATAATTACAAAAAGTTAGATATAAAATGATGTGTCAGATTATAATTAGAGAATGTTCTATTATACGTGGGTGTATGAGTCCAATGATTATAATTAATAACCACCATTTACATTATTTTGTCTTCTCTTTTTTTATCCAATCTTTTGTCACCAATGTATTATTGATTTCTCCCTTTGTTGAGCTTTCCATTTTTCAAAATGTTCTAGCTTTTAAAATATGCAGATGAACTAAATAGTGAGGGCTAACGTTTCTAAACCCTTTTCATACTAGTGTTAGTTTTCGACAAATAACCACTAGCAAACTGGTATTATCAAAGAAGGAACTTGTAAGAAAAGGTGTATCAGCAGATGAAGAATTGTTTTTGTTTTTATCTTGTTTTTCTAATCTTTTTCTGGCTTCAATTAGTACGGTTGCTGGGAGTAGTAGGGTTGTAGCAACCAAATGCAAGGGCCAAGCTGTAAATGGCTAGACCGTCTCTAGAAAATAACCTAAGACATAATTAAATTTTCAACATTAAGAAAACTTGTGCTCAGGCATAATAAGAAGAATCATTAGATACATTATATGACAGTATAATCTTAGGTTTCACTACTATCAAGTATTTTTCAAAACAAGTTTTCTAAGGACTAAAAAGGTGAAAACTAAGTATTTTGATGAGCATGTATTCTCTGATTATTTATAGTTTCTGAGTGACCATTGACATTAACCATACATAACATGGAGCACTTAATATTATAACAAGATAATTGCAAATATATCTTCTTCATTTTTGGCATGAAAATGATTCTGCATATAGGATACTAAACAGATCCCTGGGGAAATATAATCATTAACATTGGAAACCCAATAACCCCAAATAGCACTTCTCTTTCTGTAACACAAATGGAGCACTTAATAATTTCACATTCGCTGTTATGAATCAAATATTAATAGAACACGAACAAAAAATAAACTCTAAGCAAAGGAAAACTGTTATCAACTGTTTAAAATTAAACCACTAAATTAAAATTTCTATATTCTGTATCCGCGAAGGAAAAATATATCTATCATTTACACTTCCAATAAAAGAATCTCTACGACATTGCCTATCTTCACTTGGTGTAAGCTAATCCTATACAAGGAGAAATCACAAGAGATCAATTGTCGGAAAAAACTGATCAAGAGTATAAACCTTTTCTTAATTGTAGATGAAGGCCGTAATTTCTGTTACTACTAAGGATCTATTCTCGACAAAGGGTTCCTGTAGAGATGCTGCTGCTGCCGCTGACAATGCCACTAAAGAATAAAATTGCAAAAATGCGCCCCAGTATTTACCTTTAAATCATGACCCAAAAAAACCCAAGGGGCCGCCCTAATTATACATGAATAGATACTTTAAGTCTTCTACTGTAAGGCGAGTCTGACGGCTACCGGTCTCATCCTCTCCAAATGCAGATGCAACCATCTCTCTCTTCTTTTGCTGCAACAGCCATGTAAATCTCACATCAATACCAAAGCAATATGGATACTAAAATGGAGAATGGCAAACCTAAAAGTATGGAAGTATAAAAAAAAGAAATATGGAAAGAAAAAAAGAAGAAGAAACAAGCAACTTATAGACCGCAACATCAATGTTCATAAAGCATGACAATGTACAAGTTCATGTATTGTATTACAACTACTTATGTAAGAGAAAGGAGAAAAGGAAAAGAACAATGTTAAATGAACTAAAAACTGATTCTTAATGATATCACCATTGAAGATCCAGTTTGAAATGAAAAACAAAAGGAAAAAAAAGTAGACCGAATACTCTATCAATGTATCAAGGGTGAGGTATACTAACATCAACTGTTTATAACAACACTGCAATACTATCTTACTAACGTTAACAATTTATAACTACATGGCTGAGGAGGAAAAACATGAAGACAAAATTAGACCGCAAAGAAAATACCTGGAGAGCTAAAATTCTATCTTCAACAGTATCTTTCACAGTCAACCGCAAAACTGAAACTGGACGAGTCTGCCCAATCCGATGCGCTCTATCAATTGCTTGATCCTCGGTTGTAGGATTCCACCAGAGATCCAGAAGGAGGACATGACAAGCTGCAACCATGTTCAGCCCAAGACTTGCAGCTTTCAAAGACATAATCATAACAGACACCTAGAACAAAATTTAAGGCAGAAAATCTCAGAACTAAATCAAGAGTGTAATTAGATGGTAAATCGCCTTTTTAAAATTAAAAAAAAAAATAAAAACACTGTCAAGCAACCGTGGAGCAACATTAAGCCCTTGCCTAGAAGAAGTTACTTATTAATTATATTTAGTTATATATCATAAATCGTGAGAGAAATAAAGAGAAAAAAGGTAAACTGGTGAGAGACGCTCCTGATGAGGAGACCTATGCTAAGGAGGTTTGAGAGGAATAGAGTCTATTGGATTGTTTTAGAGGATAAGAGTTTACTAGCCCATGAGTGCAATACTTGTAAGCGAACATCTCCTTTAACTTGTAAATGGAAATAGGTAGAGCTTGCTTTTTTGAAATATTCAAATTGAAGAAGAATGTTTTTGTTTTGTTTTGTTTTTTTGTTTTTTCTTTTTTATAAAAGGACTCTATTAATACAATAGAATAGAAAAATAAGTGAACAAGAAGTCCTCAAAGGAAAATAGAAAATAAAAAACTAACCAGACTCAAACTCTCTGTAAGTTGCTCTATGCTCCCTCTGACCATCATTAAATTTCACCAATATAATTGGAGATTCACGAAGAAGTATTGCCCTATTTACCAGTGAGTGGTATTATTTGACTGGCAGCACAAGACAGCAAGTCAGTTTAATGAACTCTCTCTGTGTTTTTCCTCTCTTAGTAGAGAGATTTCAACCCTCACATTCTCACTAGTCATCTTACCACAAGGACTCATCAGTTTTATCTTAATATGCATAATAAGAGAATATGCATTATAAGCTTCATAGAAGGCAGAAGGCCAAGACTCCATTGTGAATTAAGATCCCCTTCAATTTTGGAATTAAAACTCAACAAGAATGCAGTTTTTAAATTTAAAAAAAATGAAAATGATGAAAATTAAGAAACCCCAATTAAAAAGAATTCATTCTAACATGCACATTCCAAAATCCAAACTAACCTCTGGTTGAGTGTTGAAATCCTTCACGGCTTTATCTCGGGCAACAACAGACATTGTTCCATCAAGTCTCCTATACTTTATGGAAGAATCTTTAAGACAATCTTCAAGCAAATCCAGCATCCTAGTCCATTGAGAAAAGACAATTGCTTTCTCTCCCACCACCGGAACCATACTATTTGTATCACTATCCAAAACCGAACTTTGGTTATTATAACTATCACCACGCAATCCCCCTGAAAGAGGGTCAGAGAGATTTTCTGGACAGCGAGCACCTCCATCTATAGTTATCAAGGATCTCGTTCTTGGCATAAAATCTCTAGGTCTAGACAGAGTTTGCAGGACCTCAAGAGCAGCCCTGATTTTGGAGGAATCAAATGAGCCACTTGATGAACAAGGCTGAAGAGTCTCAGCTAGTACAGAGCCAGAACAATCAGCAGAGCTTTCCTGAACTTTAGAAACAGAACTTCTGAGAGTGTCTCTGGAAAAAACAGAGGATACACTTAGGCGAACTTTGCAATTTGTGGTTGGGCACTGGTTGTCATCACCTGTCAAGTGGTCACATATGCATTGGTTGCAAAAAACATGCCCACAGCTTGTAACAACAGCATCTTCAGGTGGATCCTACAATAATATCAACAACAATAAGCCAATAAAGAAAAAATCTCACTACTTTATGTTATAAAGAAATTATGAGCTTGTGCTTATAGCACTAAAATTTTAGTATGAAAGAAGAGTACATAAAATAACACTTCAATAATATATCAACACATTGCTGTCAGATCAACCCAAATTGACCATTAAACTGTTTTACAAATCTTCCACCATAACAATCAACATATTTATAAAGCCACTAACTAATACATTTAAACTAGAAGCATGAGAAACTTCATACAAGAATATAGAAAGATCAATCCTTTATACCTACACCCAGTAAGATGCAACAAAATTTTAGCTACCAGTTTCAACTAATATTGACACAAGTCCTATCAGGACAATGAAACCAAAAGGACTGAATTTCTATCAAGGAAAAAAATATAATAATACTCTCTCCATTCCTTTTTAAATGACGTTCTAGGAGAAAACACAAAGATTAAGAAATGTAATTAATGCTTTGTCTGATTAATTAAAATGAGTATAAAACCTCAATATTACCCTTCAAAATTCATTGAAAAAGATGCAAGTTAAACAAACTAATATTTAATGTACGGATAATATGGTAAACTAAGTCATTAATGCTTCTTTGAAATCTAAAAAATACAAATGACAAATAAAAAGGAACAAATTTCACTTTCTAAAAGGACAAATAAAAAGGAACGGAGGGATTATATTAAATGAGAGAATTTTTTTATAAAAAATAGGGAATAAATTTTTTAGTTTTAGTGGATAGAAAGCCAAGGGATTAAATAATCATGTATAGAAAACATAAGTAGCCACAAATATTCCCAGGCCGAAGAAAATCCCAAACCATACTCAGAAGAACACCAAAAGAAGCCATAAATGCATGCCTAATAATGCTGACATCTTATTCGCCTAAAGATAAATCCACAGATTAGTTCCTAAACACATTTAAATTTCTATACAGAAGACATCTTATTCACCTAGAGATGAAATTAAAACATTAGTTCCAAAAGAAAATTGAGTTTCTATACTAAAGACATTAGAATCAGTCCCATAAAGGCAGGAGAGTAAGAACAATTATAATATGGCTCATAATAACAATAAGAAAACAGTATCATAAACAATTAAGCTGAACTGTAAAGGGAATCAGTAAGGAACTACATACATTGCAGATGCCGCAAATTGCTAACGAAGCTTCCAAGCAATTCAAAAGAGAAACTTGTTTCTCTAGAGGAAGTTTCTTCACCATATCAACAGAAGACGTCCACCTGGAATTGGACCCACATCCCCTTACAAGAAAAGGGTGATCACAAGCTTGCCTGAGGCGCAGAAGCATCAACAGAATATTAACATAATTTTGTTTGACAGTTCCAGCAGCTGCATATTCCTGAGACAAAGTAAATTGCAGTCAAATGTAGAGAGATAATAAAAGTTATAATATTGAGCATGCCTACAACATGTACACATATGCACATAAAGGGAGATAAAGATTGAAGGTACGAAATAATAGATTGATTGTATTAGACCAGACAATACTTCAAAGTAAAAACTTACTGCAAACTGAGCTCGTGAATCAGCCTCTAATTTGCAATAGAAATCCCGCTCCTCCATTGTAAAATCCACTTTTTTCAATTCTATGGTTTTCGGCGGAAGGTTAATGATAGGTTCTCCATCAAGAATTGTGCCTAGAGACAACAATTACCAACAAACAATCACGAGTTTCTGCAACACATTGTATATTGATATAGTCCTAGTTGCATTCCACAGAAGGTACAATAGCCATCAAACTGGTATGAGACAGGACTAAAACTTACGCAAATAAGATCAGAACTACAGACTTCAAGCAACATGACATTATATCTTATACCAACGTCAAAAGCATATGAAGTGAACCTACAGACTTGCGAGTCCTAGCAGATGAATCAAGCTAAAATATCTTGTAACCAATGAAAAATAACTCAGTAACATTACTACAGAATTTATAGTGACCGAAACGATCAAAAGTACCAAAACCAAGAATAGTAGCATTGCATAAAGCTAATCCATAGGGGCACGTCTCTGTTGTAAATCAATAACATAACCAATCTATGTCTAGAAATGGAGGTAAAATGTGGCATAAAAGAGTTGCAGGAAACACTTGAGTACCAGTCATCCTGTTCTGAATAGACTGCCACCTGCAAAGATAAACCATACTCCACACATGCCTAGAAAAACAGGTCACGGTAAAGAATGAGCTCAATCTCCAGAATATAACAAAAGGGATGACAGTGTTCTTTGATTAATTTATGATAAGAGGATACTTCATTAAGTCCTTAGCCAGAAACAAAACAAAATCTACACATATATCCGGAAGATATAGTACTTCCACCTTTTTGAATGTCATGGTTCAAAACCATGTTTACAGCAAAGAGTTCAAGACTTGCCGTTGACAGATATAATATTGCTTATATTCTACTGTTTAATATTGCACTTTAGATGCTGAAGAATAAGTCGAGAAAAAAATAACTACATTACAAAACATTGTTTTTAACTATTCTTGAACCAAGACAATAAAAATGGGACAAGGGAAGTACCATTTTAAATGCAAATTACAAAGAAAATAGGACTCTTTTTACTGGACGGAGGGAGGATAGATTATTAGTTCACTAATATCAAGCTTCTAAACATTTGACGGGTTATGGTTGCACATACTCCGTCCATCCCATGTTAACAAGACTCTTTCCTTTTAGAGAAGTCCTATATTAAGTGACACTATTCCACATATCAATACATTTTCAATTTACCTGTACTTGCAATGAAAATTAGAAGAGAGATTCAAGAAGGGCCCATTCCATATAGCAAAATAAAAGTCCTTATCAGATCTCCTTTTCTTAACTTGTGTTTAAGTGAAGAGAGTCACTTAGAATAGGAAAGATGGCATATTATAGTCACAAGAAACATATTCCTAGTCAAGCATAAGAATAAAGAAAGACAAGGGATGAGAACCCAACACCTCATATAATAATATAATCTTTAAGAGACGACAGAAAACATTTAAATGTTAACCATACTAACAAGATGAATTAACCACATAAAGAGATAAAATAATAATGATGATAATAAAAGATAAAAAAAAAAATTGTATGACACATATAACTAAATTGCACAGTTGTTTATTAACGGACAACTCGTTTGCAAAAAAATTACTCAATTACCTTTAGTGCGACGTAGCATTATTGTCTTCAAAACAGCTTGTAGCTTTCTGTACCCTTTTGTTGGATTCTTTTGAATTGGGACCTTTATTGTAGAGCAGAAAGACTTAAATACAGCATATGGTTCATACTTGAGGAATCTGAAGTAGCTATAGAGATCATCAATTGCATTCTGGATAGGGGTACCCGACAAGCACCACCTACGTTTAGCACGGAGGCCCCAACAAGCCCTAGCAACTTGAGTCCTGTGATTCTTGATGCTCTGAGCCTCATCCAGTACAACCCTAAACCACCTAACCTGAGCAAGAGGGCGAGCAACAGGTTCAAACAATTCACTATCGCCTTTCTTGCTTTTAGAAGATCTTTTATCAGAACTAGGAGGATATTTTCTTTTCTTAGTGGATGGATGTCCAATAGGTGGGATGTGACTTTGCCTTCCTGTCTCATCATCATCTTCATCAACAAGTGGCTGCTTTGGCACCTCCATACTAACAATTGCATATGTTGTCAAGATGACATCATACTTTGCCAACTCTAAAGGATCCTTCGTTCTGTTGCCTCCGTGGTATGTTAATACAGAGAGATTGGCTTCCCTGGTTACCTTGTTATGCAATTCCTCAGACCACTGCCGAAGAACACTCGTCGGACAAACAATAAGGGTTCCAGCAGCTGGCCTGACCTTTAATTGCACGGATGGATTCCTTCCCTTGGTTAAACTTCTATTAGCCATAACTTCACAAGATTCAGCAACTTGCTCTGTTCCATTAAGCTCAGTAACACCATCATCAGCGTCTAAATCTAACGTCTCCATCTGCTTGCTGTTGTTTGTACACAATCTTGAAGATGGTGATCTTTCCTTGAGTATAAGTGCAATTGTCGATATAGTCTTACCCAATCCCTGCCATAATGATTGTATAAAACCCCGAAGAGAATGAAGAGCGGTTTCTTGTCTATGTAAAACACATTAATACTAGAAAATACAAGAAATTGTAAGAACAGCAAAAAACAAACCTGATCATCTGCTAGAATTCCACCAGAGCAGTATAAGCTGCTTGTCTCCTTTTGAACCATCCATGATAAAGCAATTCTCTGTCCAGAACTTAAATTAACGTCAGTTCACCAAATCCTCGAAACAGATTGAAAGAGCAGAAAGTAAAGAAAATTAGAGAATCAAGTACTACATGTGAATGCCAAATTAAATTATTAACAGATAAGACAATAAAAAATGTTCAAGACAAGCAATTACTGACAAAGTGACAATACCCATGTAAGGCATAAAACACCCTGATCCAGTTATTTTGGACAACAATACAATCCAATCTAATGAGCATATTTCTTATTAGATATTTTTGACATTCATTTCATTTGAAAAAGGGATTAATAAATTGCCATAACCACTCAATACTAAGCCAAACTCCTTTTACCTAACAAACCACATTTACAGTGCACATCTCAAATTCCTGTGGCCAAATCTCAACTTACTTCACTACGCCACCACAACAAACACCTTAATCCTCAGTGGTAAAACAACTAAAAGAAGGGCTCAAAACTTCTGGGTTTATTTATGAAACTTAATCTAATTACCAAGTCCTTAGTCCAAGCTTAACAAATGTTACTTAATATCAGGTCACATAAAAGAATAATTTGAGAACAGCTACAAACCTGGTGTCTCAAAAGAGGGACTGAAAGAACACCATCTGGCAGAGTAGCTTCAGATTTTGGCTGCGAAAGATCCTGCAGTGCCAGCCACAGTTTCGTCAAGTTTCCAACTACATAGATCATGGGAGCATAAAAATAGCATATAAAAGCTCAAAAATATGAACACTGAACATGGGCTCAATGGTTGAATAATTTCACGACACGGTCTTGACCACATCCGGAACTATTGCAGGAAACTCCCTATAACTATGTAATAATTAAATAGACTTCCAGATTCCATCACTGCCTGCAATTTTAAGTGCCTATCGAAGTGAAAAATAACAAGATCCATTATAAAAAAAGAACAAAATTATTCTTTAAATCTCAAGCATGCTATTTTTTGAAGTTCCTTGTTAACTTGACATTTGCATCAAACTAGAGTCTTGCCAACGCAAAAGCCACAAAAGATATGTTCATCTTGCATAACCACGAGACGTTTTCACATGGTCAAAACACATAAGCTTCCCAAAAATCATTGTGCTGCTTTCATAACAAGTTCTGAAAGATCCCAATGTTATAAAAGGCAATGGAAGTTTCATGCAAAGTTATTTGCAGATTTCAAATAATGATACCAAGCATAGTTGTTAAAGGCACACACGTAAGCCCAAGGCGAGACAAGGCGCACCTCTAGGGCCTTGTCTTGGCTAAGGCAAGGCGTGTTCAAAGAGGCCCATGCATTTTGAGCCTATGCCAGAGGCACAAAGCACAATTAAGGTGCATCTAAAACAAGGCTCCAGACCTTCTTCCCCCTGTTTTGTCTTCTTTTTCCTCCTCTTTCTACATCTTCTATTTTCCTTTTTTTATCTCTTTTCTTTTCTCTTCTTTTATTTCCCGATTTTATATATTGATTTTCTTATCCTTTTTAATTCTTCCTCTTTTATTCTTATCCTTTTTCTGTTCCTCCTCTTTCTTTTTATTACCCATTTTCTCCTCTGTTTTTTCTTACCCTTTTTATCTTTCTCTGTTTTTTCTTCCCCCTACTTTCTTCTCAATCCAACTCCTCTTTTAGTGCCCCTGTTTGTGTTATATCTTCTATTTTAGTGTGTATTCATGCTATATATCATTAATTTATATTTTATACATACTTTATTGTTACAAATATGAAGCCATATATTGTATTTTCTCAGGTTGTGCACCTCACTTTGACGAGGCTCACACCTTGCCTTGCGCCTGAGCTCCTGGGAGATCTTTTTGTCTTAGTGCACCTTTTGCTTTTAATAATTATGCTATCAAGCATAGATTACCTTAGAATATACAAGAAAAAGCCATATTCCTATTATTCACTTCCAGTCCACAGACTATATGAGCCCACTCAACAGTCAAAATCAGTTTAACCATCAGTCCGTCCTAATTTAGCTTAGCTTTACTACTACGGTGCCAACTCGTCCTTATTTGAGCCACAGCTAATATGTCCCTTTATTTTTGCTTTATTATGGTTTGTCATCTTTTCGTGAGCTTTCCAATTTCTCCTTTAATTTAATTTAATTTAACCACAATTATGACAGTCTTTTCTTGAGGCCACAATTTAATCTTTCAAATTTCGTTAAATGCCAATTATGCCAATTTTAGTCTCATGGTATGTTTTTAAATTATTGTTAGGTGACAAACAAAATTTCTTTTAATGCTTTGCTAGAATAAGCCGACCGTTCTTGTTTTAATAAGAAAAATATTTTTTTCTTAAATTCTGTCTTTTATATATTGTCTAATTACTTTTTACAAGTTGTTGGAAGTGGAACTTTATATTTAGTATAAAAAGTTACTCATTTTCAAAATAAACCAAAAAAAAATCAGGTTTGATTTGTTAATTTTTTTTCCTTTAAGCATATTAGTATTTGGCATGCTTAACCTTTAATATTTTCAATTACTTTC
Source organism: Hedera helix (assembly GCA_947179155.2). Lineage (NCBI taxonomy): Eukaryota > Viridiplantae > Streptophyta > Magnoliopsida > Apiales > Araliaceae > Hedera > Hedera helix. The sequence continues at coordinate 9,482,232 of OX359278.1, forward strand.
TTTTCAGTATAACTTTTAAGACTAAAACTTGTTGCTTTAAAAAAAATGAAGTATTTCCTAGATTTGTAACACTCGGTGACCAGAAAATATTTATGAAGGAAATAAAGAACAATAGATTTCATTGAGTTGATGATACAGGTAAAGAATGTTTCATGTGTCGCAAGACATCTAGCTCATTCATATACATGAATTCAAGTTTTCCTACATACGCACATTGGGCATTGAGGCCTATCCATTGTTCAAGAGTGAATCCTCAAATATACGATAGCAGATACGCCCATGCGAATTCCACTTAAAATTACAAGCAACGTAAATTTGTTAATTAATTCCTTCTAAATTCAGCAAAAGTCAGAAGAGACTTAGAATGCCAACACTTGTATAACTTCTATCTTAAATTTTAATATAGTTAATTAAACTTATAATTCGAAACAAATCAACATAATGCGTCTATGTTTCTATAAATAAACAAAAAAATATACAAGAACTCCAAATCAAATAACATAATGCGTCTCCCTTTCTATAAATAAACAAATAAATATTCCATAACTCCAAATCAAATATATAGATGCTGATATAAAAAGATATAGGCAGACAACAACAAAAAATTGTTAAATGACTTCAGTAAGCAAACATAATTCAAAATATCATAATTCACCTGCAATGCAGCGCGAAATATAAATCTTTCATCATTTGTCTTGCGTCTCACACCACCAACTTCAAAGTGATTGCAGGAGTCGATAAATGAAGAACTTTGTGATGCAATATGTGACTTCCCATTCACTGGAGATTGATTTCGACGTGCAGGTTCACTCAGATCTTCCAGAATACATATATCAGAGTCATCATCAACATGAGATCTTTGAACCCAGGCACTACTCTGAACTGCTTGGTGGCTGACGTTTGAATGTTGAGAACCCATACTCTTAGATTGAGTCAATTTACTATCCCTGTCTTCTAGTGTGGGAACCAACTGCCTCCTCATTGACTCGGATTGCTGTAAACAAGGTTGCTCTGAAGCCTGTACATCCTGACAATGACTATTACCAACTGGACTGACAATTGTGCAAGTTTCATCTTCATCAAAATAATGGCGAGCTCTATTAGATGCAATTAAGATGTCACCTATTTCATCATTTTCAACCACCTGGCTTTTGCTTGAAATGGAAGTCAGAATACTGGAAAGTGATTGCCTCGAGTGCTTATAAGCAAAAACTCCATCAGCAACACCAGAAGATTTCCTGCCACTCACATTATCCACATCCATAAAAGATCGGTATGCAGTCCCCTGCGCTGCGAACGGTTCTTCATTTTTTTCATCCTTCACATGGAACATGTGATTCTTCCTAGACAAGCCATCATCAACCCTAGAAGGCCTCCTGCCAACATTCACATCTATAGATCGGTATGCGGTCCCCTGACGTGCAAACAGCTCATTATTTTTTTCATCCATCACATGAAATGCTTGCTTCTTGCTAGACAAGCCATAAGCAACTCCAGAAGTGATCCTGTCAGCCATACCATCTATAGCAATAAGAGATCGGTATGCAGTCCCCTGCGATGCATACAGTTCATTATTTTTTTCATCCTTCACATGAACAGTTTGTTTCTTGCTAGACATGTTTGACAGAGTAGGAGGCAAAATCTGTGTTGATGATGTCTTTCCATCTGTAAGACCAAACTCTGCATTATCAGAAGAGATTCCACAGCTTGGTAAGATATAATCAGCGCCTTTGTGATCATAATTCACCCCACTGACATCAGAGTTTATCATCACTGAAGCAGCTGTGACTGCTCCACCAGCTCTTTCCAACTGATCCTCAAAATTCATCGCACTCCTCATGTATGCGCTCTGGGCCGGAAGCTTCCATTTTTCAACCTTTACATTGGCCATCCTCTCAACATTATTTGCTACAGAACTAATGCCAAAATTTTCAGTGAAACATTGTCCAGAGGGACCAAAATATAATGGACTCTCCAAATCAATGGAATACTGCAAATGGGGGTCGTAAAATTCCAAAATATCAGGACTGCCTACGTCAGAAATGTCAATGTCAGGGAGTTCACAATTACTGGATTGAGTATGGCATGCACTTTGCAAAGATAACCTCGCATTTAAAATAGAGGATTCCCCCATATGTCGTTCTCCTAGGGATTGAGAATTATTATCACTCAGGTCACCATATGTTCCATAACTAATATCATATTTCTCCATTGACAAGTTGTGAGGCAGACCTGAAACATTAAGAAAATTTGAGTTTGTTCTTCATCAATGTTACAAATAAAATAATGTACTTGCAAAACAGTAAAGCCAGGACTTAAATCGTGTAAGCAGATAATGTCTATTCGCTTCCAAAGACCTTAACTCAAATTCAGTTTCACCTTTTGGGTAATTAGGATGCAAAGTTCCTCCGATATCTGAAATATGATCAATAGCTCCAGCAGCAAAACTAGATATACCTGGATGATTGGGTATCTCGAATTGAATATCTTGTCCATAAAACAAAGGTTTTGGAGTACAGTCAATAAGACTGCCAGATAAGTTAGGAGAACCGATTTGTACTGATAGTTCCTGCTTTACATAATCAAATGTGACAGACTTTGCTGCAGAGTCAAACGAGCCCTCTGAACTACTAGTCCTAGAATCCGAAATTTCTGAGTTGTATGAATAGGAGAATATATCAGATCCTGGCAACTCAGCCCCATATGAAGATTGCCCTTCCATCTCCGACAAACCTAATTATCATTCCGAAAAAGAACAATAAAAATAAGGACAATCTAGTCTCCCATTAATTATATCCAGAATTCAGATTATCCGTCAAAATCAATAAAAAAAAGCCTGGTCATGAGAAACAATAGCATATCAATACAAAAACTGTAAGTTATTTAACGACAAAAGCCGAAGCTGACTCACCTTGAGGCACAATATTTACTGGCAAATTCTCTGGCTTATTCTGCAAAAAGACAACTCACAAATAAGTACCCCTACAAGAGAGAACAGTAAAACAAAGGAAATCAATCTGCATGCATGAGCAATAGGCTTCACAGACGAGTTGATATGGTTACGCTCAACCATATACCGACAATTACCATTTCTCACACTATCTAACAATTGTCTTTATCTAAAAGATTTTTCTGTCCTCCCTTTCTCAAAGGCTAAACCAAAGTATGCGACACTGAGCTTTGAAAGTGAATACATGGAAAACATGAGTAAATGATAACAGATAATCCCTCCCTTCCAAAATTAGAGATGCATTTTTCTTTTCTTCCAAAATTAGAGATACTTTTCTATTTTTAAACTATAAAGTCACATGAAGTTCCTCAAATGTCATTATTTATATACTAGATAGATTGAGTACTATCATGTCATCATTGCTATATTCTAGCGAATGTAGGGATATATATTTGGAAAAGTGAAATTATCCTCAAAAGTCATCGTTCATAAATGTATCTCTAATTTTGAAATGGAGGGAGTAATTTCTAACATTCTGGCACAAGCTCCATCCCCAAAATGTGCACCAAGCAAAATTACACTTAACCTAGGATGCAACCTCAAATTATACTCATTTAACCTCAAACTAACTATCCCCTTTCTTTTTTAGATGTCCCAAAACCTGGTAACCTTGGTTTTTTAACTTAAGCTAACGTCACCACTTTATCCTTGTTCGGGAAATGAGAACTTTGGGGTGTGTTCCATTTAAGTGTAATTTTGGTTTAGAACTTTACAACACATCTAACATCAATCTTCAAAACATTCAAAATTCCTGAAAGTCAAATGAGACAACTTAAGTGAGGTAGAGAAACTATTATGTTGGTGAAACCCTAGGTGCCACACATTTTAAACATCGTTTATCTCACTCTAAATTACTTGCACACAAAAATAACACCAAGACTTAATGATCAACGCCAAGATCTTTTCATGAAATATGCATGTTTAGATACCTTTGAAAAAGATATACACGTGACCAGCAACTGTTTATCATTCTGTCAAGATTAAAAGATCAGAAGAATGGTTCTTTGCAGCTCAGGAGGGAGTCTATAGTAGTTAAGAACAGAAGTTAGCTAACGTGGTCGTTTTATTAAAATAGTTAGCTGAGTACTAGTCTGTTAGTTTTTAGAATGGCTAAGACACGTGTCAAGGAATCATTGGATCAGTGATTTGTCATAACAGAATTGTAAGCCTAGGGGTTATAAATATCAAATATCAGTGTAAGAGCAGGGCATCAATGAAATGAATGAAGTTTCTATTTCTTAGTTTCCTTTCCTGTTAGCTTATTTTCTTTTCCTGTTAGCGCGTTTACTTCATATTGTTCAATGTCTATACATCATTATGCTGGTTATTTGGGAGTTCCAATCCCATTTCCTTATTGGTATACTTCCATGGCTGAGTCCCTAGCTCCATTCCATCCTAAGGATTCGGCAGTCATGAACCTAGATCGTGACACATTCCCCATATAAACCCATCCATCCACAAGCATCCGCATTCAAAATCTACTAATTCAGAGCATATCAATATTTTCAAGACAGCAGATTCTTGCCAACAAAAGAAAACTAGAAAGGCAACCCCTTCCACATAAACAAACCAAATCACAACCAAAATAGAACACAAATCACAAAATTACATGGCAAGTCGATTCAAAGACATTTAAACAAAATTAATCATGCACTGCCCACGCAATTGGACAGCAACTGATCCAATTACACAACGAAACCCCCCATTAAATTACAATAATTACTTCAAAATTGATAGTTGCACCAAAATAGCATCAAATAAACTACCTCGGAAGAATCCGGATTCTCTTCAATCATGTTCCATAAACTATCGATATCAATGCAAAGCCTATCGGAACCTTCGTCATCAGGCGATACCTCATCAAAATTCCAATTTTGAGAGTTATTGTCGGTCATCAACATCGCAATTAAATATTTAATTAAAACAAAACCCCAACTTTGTGTTCCTGATGAAACGCCCGAAACCCTATCAATTCACAGTTCGGAGACTTCAAAACACTGAAATCTAATCGGGCAATTTTGGCAAATCAAAGCTCATTATCAATATCAGATATATATATATATATATATATATATATATATTAAGAAAGGGAAAATGACTATCTAAGGAGAGAGAAAGAAGGTGTGAATACGTAAGAGTCTGCGGTTTCAGTGATGCGACTTTTTGTTCCCTGGGATTTCTCAGAGTCCAGAAGAAAGCGGTGGCGCACGTTAGAATTTAGAAAGGAGGTGCGTAAGTTAACGACTTTTTCTCAAGATTTCTTTTTTTTTTTTCGATATTTTTGGTATGCTTTCTATATATGATGAAGGAGATATCTATTTTACATTCTCTTTTTTTAAACGCAAATTTAAACGATATTAAATAAATAAAATTAAAAACAAGTGTTAAAGAAAGAAAAACTCATATATTAATTTTAATAATTTTTAAATTTACATTCAAAAATAAGAATATAAAATAGATATATTTATATATTTATTCATGAGGAACAACGGGATGGCGCAGTTTAAAAATGACTAGCTAAGGGAGGAGGTGCGTAGGTTAAGGAAGGAGGTTGTCTGTATTTTTTAATATAAAAAAATTTCGGCCGACTTTTGGTTTAGACAAGTATTCCGTATTGTTTTCAACAAACATTATCTCTTTGGTTTGTATATTCTACGCATGTGTTTTCCCTTTTCACACTAGCTTGAAGATTTTTATCTTTATTTTGTTATTATTATTATTATTATTATATTATTAACGTAAGGAAAAACGAAAATCTCAATACATTTCACAAAAAAATTAATATTTTCCCTCACATGAACAATAAGTGAAACTCATCTTTATATAAATAAAAATTTATAAAAATTTCAATTCTCCTAATTTATCAAAAACAGATGAATGACCGTGTGTTTATAACCCTATCAAATGATATTTATTATGAATTTATGCAATTATCTTTTAGTTGTGAACTATTAAAAATATTTTTTTATAAAAAATGTAATATAATGATTATTTTTATAATTTTATCAAATATCTCATGTATCGATATATTTTATACTTGTAATGCAAAAAAAAATATTGCAATAAATAGCCGGGCTAATTTATCAATTACTGACATTTACCAAGATTCTAACCATAATATTGCAATCGAGGCATAGTCTAGAAATTGAAGAGAAAAAAACTCACATAGGAGTCGAATTTAGATGGGCTTGAAGGCATCGTACTAATGTTCAAGTAATATTAGAATGCTTAATTTAGTTCCTGGTGAAGAATGCTGAGTTGTGATTCAAAGTGATGAAGTTTGGAATTTAGGGATTTCAAGTCCGTCTTTGAGTTTAAGTTATACTAGGTGTTTGATCATGTTTAATCTTTCTTATTTTGATTCATGGCTTATGTTTATAGTAATAAAAGCATAAAATTTTGTGTTTATGCTTTTAAGGGTTACCCATTACTTATAAGTTGTGTAAAAAATCAACTTATATGACTCTTCAAGCGATTGTTAATTAGCTTGAGGGAGCGAGATATAAAGAAAGAGTTAAATGTAATTTATAAAAAAAGTTGGAGGGTAAAATATTTATTATATCTAGTTATATAGAATGAGTCTAAACCATTCAGATGACCTCTTAATTCAAAATTATGAATTATTAAGATGTATTAAGAAGTAAGTTATTAAGATCCATTAAGATGCAATCAAACAACACTTGGTCGTCATTTTTTGAGAACTTCTCAAGAATAACTTGTGTAAGTTATAAATTAAGTCCCAAATAGTACAAATAACTTATAAATTGTTCACGAACACGCTTGCGCCTACTACTCATTTTTATAATTCCTTCTGTCCCAAAACCAAAGACCAGTTTTAAAATTAGGAAAAGTTTTACTTAAATATAATCAATTGCTACTACGATCCCAACTTACCTAATTTGTTTGATCATTTGGACCCTTCTACCAAATTTCAGGCCAATCAAATTAGTTAGCCAAAACATATAAGGTAATGGAGTCGTGGTACCTTGCTGGGGCAGATGAACATAAAACCCATCCAATAACTCGTCAGAAGTGTCATCTTTATCTACTGCAACCTTATGATAAAAAGTAAGGACATCAACAAACTCAAAAACATCATTCAGCTTCAAGTCAGACTCCGGAGAATCATATATCTTTACTTTCTCTTGCATCTTTTATTCACTTGCAGAACCCAGCAAGTCGTGATCTTGCATATTTGTGTCATCACCACCTGCACCACCCTCCCTCGGGCTCTTCTCCATTTGTGGGAATGTAAATTTTGTACAGGGATGTATCACATATTCAGGAGGAGATTCTGTCCATGAATTCTGCCCCAGTATAGGAACACAATTCAGCAATCGACGTTCCCAAATTCAGTCCATGAATTCTGCCTCGGTACAGGAACACAATCCAGCAATCGACGTTCCCAAATCTGTGTATCAGACTAAGAAACCATAGGTATCTGAGACACAGATGTGAACTTGTTGGTTCTCCAAGTTTCCCCATTCTGCTTGCAGATAGCTGCCAGCTGCAAAATTCTGCATGGATCAAATTTACACATTTTTGCCTCACCGCCTAGCTTTACTATACTCTTGGAAATATGTTAAACTTTACTTGTAGAAATATGTTAAATTTGTCTTTAGGGGAGCTCATGCTTACTGAATTGAATATGGCAATTTCGGCATGAGATCTTCATATTGTTATATATTGCTCTTGTATTTAGTTGTAGAATTTGGTTCAGAGGAAGTTATGGGAACAACTCTGTTGGGATGATTTCTCCATAATGAAATGAGATTAGAAAGAACGTAGAAGTATTAATCATAGATTTCTTGAGTTTAAAAGATATAATACATGCAGGCAACTTCAAAGAAGGTGATAACAGTGGGGGGGAAATCTCAGTGATGTAAAAATTAGGAAAGAAGATATGAATAAGCTGGTTATGAACTTTCTTGTCACCGAGAAGTATGTTGATGTTGCGGAAAAGTTCAGAATGGAATCTGGAACAGAACGTATCCTTTTGGCTAGATATATAGCTCGCTGATTTTTATGTCTAATGTATGTGAATTGGTGGCGTGGTCCATTTAAGTATATGCTTTTCCTTATAGAGATATAGCAGACATAGATCTTACAACCATAACGGACCGTACGGCAGTTAAGAAAGCAGTACAATCAGGAAACGTGGAGGAGGATGCAATTGAAGTTGAGACCGTGTTCTAAAACCCCAGTATTGAAGTTGTTAAAAAGCAAAAGGGATTTTTCCCCTAGTGGTCCTTGCTTTTAAGACAGCAAAGCGAGGCCAATTTATCGCCCCTTTCGTCTAGTGCCCCACCCGGTTCATTGGGTTGTTGGCCTCACAAGCATTTGCCCGCTACTCATGCAGCCCGCCAAGCAGGCAGAGCGCTCGTTATTCTTACTTATCTCTCTGTCGAGGCCCTCCCATTGCTCTAGCCATAAGCTATGGCAGCTCCAACTCGCAATCACAGGGCCGCCCTGTGAGGCCAAAGTGGGCTCAGCAGTCGGTCAACCTCCATTCGAATTATGTTAGGGGGTCTTCCGCTTTTTGCTAGATCTAGAGAGATACTACAAGTCATCCATCGTCGCGGCCATCTGATTCACCAATACTATCAAAAAGTATCATTCTTACGTTACTGTTACTGAAGTTTTTATTATCTCACTCAAATCGTGCTTCTGGTTTTCATTCCCATCATCATATTAATGATCGATCTCCACGTGCTTTGTCATAAGAACTTGGAGTCCGTATCATGGTGAAGATAAGGTAATGCTGTGATTCTTGTTAAAATAAAAAAAATAAAAAAAAAAGGCTGAACACGCTCAAGTTATTGGTTTGTCTAACCCAACAGCATTCATTAGTCGCTCATTCAACTATCCCTGGAGACACGGTCGAGAAGTACCATGCATGGTTGCATCCAATCAGGTGGTTCACGACTGAGCTAATAAAAAAAATTTCAAGCAGGGAAACACAAGATGGAAGGTGGAAAAGGCTTGACTTTGTTTTACAGAAAAATGACTAAGAAAATTTCGTCTCCCTAATGGTGTGCCTATCCAAATTCAAAGGCCCAACCAAAGGGTTTTTTCTTCAAAAATTAGAAAATGGTTGGTGAATAACACACGAACATAATTCTTTCATTTCTTTTCTTAAAAGGGTATGTATTTGATGGAACTTTAGACAAGTTTGTCTGTCATGCAGAATATACCTATATTAGCTCTTGTTGTAAAAAGAAAACAAGCCGATTTTAGCTCCAACTATAATTAACTATGCACCACCCTTGGCTATGTGGAATGCTTGATCAATATCAGTATAAATCCTGCTGAGAGTCTATTTTATAGCCTGTCCAGATTATGTTTCTCAAGTGCTTTATTGACAATTTAGATAGATTTTCTTTTCCGTTATTATGCTTGTATCAAGTGATCTGTTGGTAGTAATTTCCATATTTTAGTATTAATATTTAATCTCACCACCCTTAATCAAATCATCATTTTCTGCAGCAAAGCATTTTAGAAGAGTTGGAGAGAACTGTTACACTGCTGGCTTTCGAAGATGCCACCAACTGCCCTGTTGGAGATCTTCTGGATATATCGCAGCTCGTAAAGACAGCTAGTGAGGTGAATACAGCCATCCTTACGAGTCAGAGTCATGAAAAAGGTTGGTATTCATTCTCGAACGGTATTTTGTGATGATCAAGTGCATTTACCAAAAAAATGTAGGTGGCTAGCTGCTTGCAAATTATTTTCTTGTTCATTATGGATAAATGCCCACTACAAATAAAAAAACAAAATAAAAAAAAAATTACATGGATTTTTCTGACCTGAAATTCAACTCAGCTCAACGCCGCCGCCCTTTTCCCCCCTCAACTAGTGGCCTGTTAATTTGATTTTTTTTTTTAATTTTCTCAAACATTTATGAAGTATATGCCTAGGTTTTTACCTGTCGTTCTGGCTGTTATAAGATGTGTATGATTATTATATTGGAGTGAGCAGTGCCTGCTTGAGTGCTTGGTAAATAATTTATATATTTGAATCAATTTTCTTGCATCGCCTTTCAAGAGTTTTGACAATCAAATGTACTGCAGATCCAAAGCTTCCAAGCTTATTAACGATGCTTCTGTGGGCCCAAAACCAGCTTGATAAACAAGTAAATAATTTATCTACTGCAAAACTTGAAGACCCTGCTGTTTGATACATGTCAAGGCTGTGTGTTTTGGGTCCAGCTGATTTTTGAACCAAATTAAATGATATCATGTATTCCTCTGTAAGACCAGCTAGCTAGCTAGGAGTTTTATTTTAGTTATTTTTTAATGTGACATTATCAAAACTTGAGATGCCTTCTTGTAGGGTGGTGGGGTTGCATTATCTTTACAATATTTTCAGAAGGCTGAAGAGGTGGTACGTGCAGAGGGTGGCTGTTAATATTTTGATATGTAACTCTTTATCTTTCGACAAGATCTTATCTAATTCAATGTCAGGGTTTAGGGATTCCTTCCTCGGTCAATTTATGTAAAATAATGGAGTATAGAATATTTACCCCCAAAAGAATAGTATAGAATACTTCCTCCTTTCCATTATATATGTTATTTAAAATATAATTACACATATTAAGAAGTCTCATTAATATTAATGCTAGGTAGCTAATGTTGGTTTGAAATTTCGTTATTATTCACGCACTAATAAATTATTTTTCCTCATCACTCTGTCAATTACTCCATCTTTAAGGGTAAAATAAAAAATAATTAGATTTTTCTTTTAGATATATCTTATATTTTAGAAAGAAAAAAAACTTCTAAAACAAATTATATAATGAAAATGAGGGAGTATTACGAACAAGTTGATGATTGTATTTAACTGCTTTCTTCACTTATCAGTTTAACATTCCCCAACTAAAATATATAATCATCTCCTTGGTGCATAATTAATTTTTTTTTTATTTTTAAAAAAGGCCCAAACATGAACAATCTGCCATACAAAATATATACTAGCTAAGATTCAACCCATATAACATAAACCCAAGTAGTCCTAGCAGATGATTTTGTAGACTCCAGTAGAATCTTAGACTTGGTTGCCAGTTGAAATGCTGTGTCTCTCTCCTCTCCAACTTTGCAACAACCATCATCAAAATTGAGGGCATAACTTGAAGGATCATACTGAAACTTGAGTTGCCCATTATTACTCCTTGCCATTGCCTTCTTCATTGCTGCTCTCATTCTCCAAAACAAACTTCTGCATTGCCTCTTGCTGTACCTATTCACCCACAAAAATCTGCCAACAAGACCCATTACAATCCAGACAATAGCAAAGATCTCATCAAAGTACCAACTTGAGGAATAGAAATGGTGACAAGTTTTTTGGGTAAATGTGAACAGAAGAGAAAGAGAGAGAGAGAAGTTAGAAAACTTAGAAACGGATCAGAATGGCAAGGCCATGTGGTATGGGCAGAGCTTTTATACAGGAATGCTTACCTAAAAAGAATCTACCTTTTATGGTGTTGGACCAACTATATATATATATATATATATATATATATATATATATATATATATATATATATATATCCAACATTGATTGAGATCAATTATTTGGCCAACCCATACCCTATCGTCTAATTAAACGACTGCAAACAAATAAATCACTTAAAGTTTAATCAACTGTCTAACGGATGATGTAAATAGTTGGGCGGAAAGCTGTAAATGCCAATCTGTCCCTCCTTATTTACAAATTCAATTCAGTTTAAGGGTGAACCTAACTGTTTGCACTGAACACCAAATAGTTATAGGAATTCTTAAATAATTTTTTTATTCGTAACAATTTGATCATCACTTAGGTGGCAAGTTATGAATAGTCTTATAATTCATTTTTCACTGTTTAAAATTTGATCGAATATTTTAATCGTTCGTACAATTAAATGATGGGCAGAAGTCCACTATGCGATTTGTCAAAAATATTTTTTTTAAAAAACATAATCATCTTCGACACAATTAAATTTATTGTTTACATAAGAAAAGTGCGAATAAAAATCAAATTTAACTTAAGTCTGCATAATTAAATTAACAGACAAAAACTAAATTTATTACCGTTTTTCAAACAATTGCGCTACATTCGATCATAATATTTGTTATAAGATTATAACTATTTTTATAATTGTCACTGTACATGTACATGACTCTCTCTCTCTCTATTTAAAAGCTAAACTTAATAATAGCCGAAATCGTCTGCGCCCCATTGGGTTGCGGTTACCACAGTGCTATGCTTTTTCTTTGGCATTGGGAGCCTTAAATTCCAACAACATCCACAAAGACAGAAAAAGAAAGAGAGAGGTGGCTCGTTGCTGTGGGATGAGAGTCCCCCCCTTTCATAGTTATATCACTATCAAAATGTGGTCGTAACACAAGTCAATAACTGTATATACAAAGTATTAAGAAATGTTATTTAATAATTTTATCGAGTTATTTTAATTAATTATAAGTTAATATTGAATTTATTATTTAAGATTTTTTTTAATATAATTTATAAATTTTTAATATACCGTGTAATATATATAATTATTTTTAATATTATATATATATATTACTAACTATCAATCTTGTAAACATAAAAGAGTATTATATAATACAACAGTTTTGCTATACGTAATAATTCATATAATAATTTTTTATAAAATAATTGACCTTATAAGATAATTAAAATATAAAATTTATTATTTTATAAAAAATTATTATATAAATTATTACGTATAACAAAATTAATAATATAAATTCTTAGTTATAATTAGCTTAGCAGATGTCAGTTTTATACTGCCAACTTCACGTGCTTCTAACTTGCATTCCGGACATTTCAATTTGTGCAGCAGAAAATTCATAATAACAAAGTGGACAAAGTCAAAGGCTCTCAATCCTCCAACCCCAACAAGGCAACAACTCAAATACACAGAAATTCCATTTGCATATAAAAATTATTCTATAAAAATAATATTATTTCTTTTAATAATTGTATTTGTATTAAATGACATAATATTATCAATTTCAGCATTCAAATTTTTTTATTATACCATTATTTTTAGAATATACACTCACTTAATTTAGGGGGTATTTGATAAAAACTGAATGAAATAGATCTGAATGCTTAAATAATCTGAATGAACTGAATGAAATAAATTTCTAAATACTGAATAAAAAAAAGTTGTTTGATAAATGACATATCTAAAATATCTAAATAACATATTTTTATTATTTTACCTATCTGAAAAAATTTAAAGTTGTTGTAAATTTATTTAATATTACTTAATATAATATTTAATTTTTTTTTATTTCATTCAGCCGAAACTTAATCATTTAGCCAAAAAAATTAAACTTAGTCATTCAGTCCAAAAATCTGACCAATTCAATCTCATTCAGCTCTAAACAAATGCATTGAATGGCTGACCGATTTAACCATTCAACTTTATTAAGTTCTAATCAAATAGCCCTTAGTGATAATATGCAATAAAGATATATTATTAAAATTTGCTAATTTTATGAATGAGGCATTTTTTTTAAAACCAAAAATAGTATAATATAACTAACCTTATAAATAATGAACTTCTCTATTTTTAATGATGAGTTTAGTTGTATAATATGTAATTCTTTTTAAGAAAATGCACCAAGCCTTTGGTTTAGGGTTCGACTTCCGCTTAGAGCCATAATATTCATGGTTACCCTTAATTATAATTGTAATTTTTTACTACACGAGCTGAGGGGATTAACGTAAATTTGATTTTAATGTGACGCGTAATTAGATTAATTTTAATCTTCTAACTCCCAACTCGATACGATGTTAGAGATGATTTGACTTTAAACTCATGAACTTTGTTATAATTTATATGACAACTGAAAAACAGTTGGACTACCCTAATACTGCTCAAACTATGAATGGGGTTGCATTTGAAATTATGTGCCAAGATCTCCGTCATGACCAATCAAAATCAAAGCGCCCCTTTTCGTTCTAAACTGCTGCTTTGTCTCGAACAAATTGGAATATAAAAGATATGAAAATTTTGTTGATTTATATCTCTCACCCTTTTTGCCTTCATTCATAAAGAAAGTTGTGCACTTTACAGAATTCTCATTAAATTCCCTTTTGTCCCATTCTAGATCAGCCATTTTCCCTTTGGCCCAGCTTTTTTCTTCTGCCTAATTAAATACCTACCCAGTACCCACTATATCTAATACAGTGACTTGTCATTCTGGGGCAATATGGGGCATACCTTGTCTTAAATCTTGGCACCTTATATAGCTAGTTAGCTTCATATATAGCTATATGGAGCCATGTTCTATCTATGGGTCTAAGGTCTGGGGTTTATTGGCTACTTATTGATGGTAGGTATGATAGATGGGTCAAGTTTTACATGGAATTTTTCTCATTGATGGTAGGTATGATATTTTGATAGAGATGGGTCAAGTTTTACTTGCTTGGAATTTTCTTGAGGTGTGGAACCCACCTTGGATTGGTTAGTCCTTTTCTTGGCAGGTGTGTCGACAAACTGTCTTAATTGGAGTGGAGCCCACAATTGAGGACCCATGTGAAGGGCCCAATGTATCAAAATGTAAGCCCATTTATGTCCACCTATCTCTTGAACGTGGAGCTGGGTTCTTTTTTTTGCAAAACTCTTGCTTATGTTTCATGTACCGGTTTATATTCTCTAACTTTTTCCAAAATTGTTAGATTCTGTGTGGGTTCTCATCTGTTTTTCAGCTCTTCCCTTTCATGGGTTTTCTTCAAACTGCAAAAAGGCCCAATCTACTCGTCCATCTTCACACAAAAGTTACTTTAAAAGCTCATTATTTTTTTCTTCATTTTGTTAGGCGAATAAGTTTAAGTATACAATATTCAAACACTACATTCATCTAAACTATTAAAAAAAAGGTCATGACATTAAAATCCGTGTCATATTTTACTTTTTAATAATTAAAATTGCTGTAATATTTAAATTATATTTACATATTGTGTACGTAGACTTATTCTTGTTAGGCTCACTTGCCTTTGTAGCTCAGCTCCCTCTGCAAACCCTAATAAAAGCTCTTTTCTTTCATCCAATCTTTTTAATATATATGTAAGTTGCATTTATAAGGAAAAAGATAATTGGGTTGTGGTAAAAGGTTCATTTTTCTAATAAAGCTATAGCTTCCATGTGTCTCTTCATAGCATGGGCTCGGGCTATTTTTAGAGTTCAATATACTAACTAATTCATAGTTAACGACAGATATCATCTGACCTCTAAAAATTCGTGTACTGTTACTCTTAAAAATATGAATAAATATAAGTACATAATATTTAAATATAATATTTAAATATTATATTTATTTTAATTATTAAAAAATAAAATATATTATTGAATTTTGTATCATGTTTCATATTTTAATGATGAAGGTGAATATAGTAGAACATGCCATTAAAATTTGAATAATTTAATTATGTAGACTTTTCCTAAAAGGCAACTCATTTTTCGAGGGTCTGTGTGGCAAATGTTAATTGTCATCTAGACTATCTAATTAATACTCGTATTAACAAGTTCACCAATTATGTGCAAAACACAAATTACATGGATAATGGTTCATATATTTTTCTTATAGGATGGAGCTTTTTTTTAATACTTTATAAATTTAGACAGTATATATTTAATTATTATAAATTTGAATATTACTTATTCTAATTTGGATAGGAGAGCAAAAAAACTGAACCAAAAATTAGTGAAATAAAAATAAAATTTGTGCTTTTAATTATATAATAGATTGATACAAATTTAAATAGTACTTATACTAATATGAATGTTAATAAAAGAATTATAACTATATAATACTCGGGATATATCACCTTAGATAGTCATAAACATCACGTAATCACGAAACTAAATCATATATCCTCCTATACTTTGATTCGACTAAAACTAACACAAAATTATAATATATGACATAGTATAATGTGTTATATTGTCATAATTAATTACATAAATTTGTGATAAAAAAAAATTGTAATAACATTGGTAAGAGCAAAAGTTAAAATTCTTTTAGAAATTACTTTTTCTATTAAAGAGTGGTTGAGTTTCTTTTGAATACTTTACAAATTTGGAGAGTATATAGTTAATTATTATAAATTTGGATAATACTTATACTAATTTAAATAGAAAAAAAAATCTTCCTTTGAATAGGGAAAAAAAAAAGATATTCCTTCTTTACATTCCTATTAAAAATATGAATATTTTAAATTTTGAATAATATTTAATTGATACAAATTTGGATAGTATTTATACGATAATATGAATAGAAAAATGTTGGACTGTGTATTTATTAGCGCAAATGGGTTGCCTGTAGTTAGCCTTATCTCCACAAGCCCATTAGGCCTAGGGCACTCTCATGAGAACTTTTGAGTCTAGTAAACTTGGTTCAGTGTCTCATTATTTTAAATGTTAAATAATATGACATTTACTATATCAATTATAGATTGAGTTATCATATCAGTTATAAAATGATATCCAATCTGAACATTAATTGAGATGGTAGTTACTCCGGACAATAATTGAAATAGCAATTATCGTCTTCGTAAGAATCCGTTAGACTACCTAGGAAAATAAGGGGAATAGACGGTTAATATAAAAAGGTAAGGTGGACAATAGAGGTACGGTTAATACTACTCTTGCATGTTGAATACTAGTACCTCTATTATTAACATATCTTAAAGTATATACTTTTTGGTTGCTTTTACTGTGCAAATTCACGTTCAAGTCGTTAGTTGAACGTGCAAACAAATTTAAATGAAAACTAAATAAAAAATTATTGAGATCAAATCAAGTTTGTATTTAACTATATAGTTGATTGTGGAGAGCTCCTATATATATATATATATATATATATATATATATATATATATAGTATGGGCATGTGACATGGTTCAGGAACGGGAAGCAAAACAAAAGACAAGGTGGTTGATTGGTTTCTTTTTGTTAAATGTTCCAATTTTTCAACTCATAAACATGCATCTGAAAATACTGTGATCAAGTGTAGTACTAAGTACTACTAATAAACGCTGAAAAGCATAAAATTAAATAGAAAAAAGAAGATCTTTGGACCATTTTTATAAGTTAGACATATATGTATAGTGCACTTTAATCTCAACAAGGACAGCAGTGTTTATCTTGATAAGCAAACCTAATGTGTTGAGTGTGAGATTCCGAAGTACACTCCTATCTCATTTGGATTTGCCCCCACTTCTTTTTTACGTGCTTTTTCAGAGTGGTGTTCAGGTCACCTGCATGTAAAAGTGCTTCAAGACTCGCATAGTTCTGAAGGACAACTCGGGAGCTCTATCCCAGAATCAGGTGTTGGGGCGAGTTTGGTTTTCAATGCTTTCACTCCCTTCTCTTTTGCTATGTGGAGTATTTCTTAAACATTTAGTTATGGGAGTTTATATAAAATGGGTAAAATGTATGGGATAGAATAATAATTTTATTTCAGAAAAATCTGCTCTAATTATTAAATATAAGGTAGAAAGCTGCGACGTGAATTGTTGGGGGAATATATCTGTCCAAATAAATAAACTCACACATATGACATGGGAATGATTCATCATCAATGTTCATTGGATTTTGCGACCTTATGTTTAGATAACTGATCTATAATCGTTCAATAAAATTATCGACAATTGCAATTTAAAATTTCTTTGAAAATTTATATGATATCTTTTTATGATAATTATACTTGTCAAACGGGTGAATCAAGCTTAAACGGATCGGGTCAAAAAGGCTCAGAGTTTTGTGAGCTTGAAATATGATGCTCGTGGCTCAAGGAATGTCCGGCTAGGTGGCTCACAAGCTTTTTAATTTATTTATTTTTTTGCATTAAGTGGCATATCCATTAAATTTTAATTTAAAAATTCGGTGAGCGTTATTCGGTTGGTACATGTATTTATTCTTTCACAAATTTTAAAATTTCGATGAGCTAATTTTGTTCAAACATGAGTTTATGCATTAATTTGTTCCATAAAAAAATATAAAATTCATAAAGAATGAATTATAAATGAAAAAGAAAAAAATAAACTTAATGAAAGAAATGATTACATTGGTTCATTCATTAGTTTGAGACAATATAGAACCGACCATGACGGCGAAGGATGGTGAACAATAACCATTAACGACCATTACAAAAAAACAAGAATTCTATCTGTCAAAATTCGAATAAAGGTAAAGGAATGGGAAATGATCATTCATTAACCAACATCGTATATAACCAAAAACAAACTTCATTTCAAGCCCAATTAATTAAATCCACGTGTCATTATTTTATTTTTACCATTAAAATATAACGGCTTATAACGTTCAAAATTAACAAAGCCTAGGAATGTTACAAAAACCACCCTATTACATTTTTAAAACAAAATTTTTACAGTCGGTTATAAAACTAAAACAAAAACAAACAGAGGGGGGAGGGGGGAGTAAATAATTGTATATTTCTATTTATATCACACATATTTAAAATTTTAGAATTATAAATTTATATACTAATATTAAAACAGTCTCGTGTTTCACACGATTTAATTTACTAGTAAATCAACACATTATATGAGTAAAATAAAAATAATCCTACATACAACAATTGTAAGACAAAAATAATCCTACAAGCAACGATTAGCAAAAATTATTAATTAAAACAGTATAATTCTATTAGGGAATTGACTTGTAAGGGAGTTTAAATAGTAAAAATGAATGAAAATGGAGGTAAAATTATTGATAGGCTGATAGAACCAAAAGTTGAATGGTCCAAGTACATTTAAAAGATATTATTGTTTATGAAACAAAATGCCACTTTAGAATTACTCCCTTTATTTTTAAAAAGTCAGTTTAAGGTACAAAAAAAATTTGTCTTAAGTCTTAAGATACATAAAGTAAAAGATAAATATATCATTTAGTAGAATCTACTGATATAATTAAAATAAAAATTTATCATTTTATGTAATTTTATAAAGTCGTTAATGATAAATTTTAAAAAATTTATTCTTTTTTTTTTTTTTTCTAATTTATGTTAAAAAATATATATATACTTAAACATTCTTTTGAGTACATAATGAGTACCATACATACATTGAAAGAAGATGTACGAAAGAAGAGCGACGCCAAGGGGTACCATTATAAATTCATTAAAATAAAAAAAATTCATTAGCGTGAAATATCACGTAAAATGAACAAGTCTTGTACCATTATACACTATGTTGTGGTATGACTTAGAAGAGTTCACTTTATAAGTGGTGACCGTTAGATTACAGAATGAACGGTGTAATATCTATTTACTATATAAAGTTATATAATTATTTGAATTGTTATCTCTTATATATATTTGCTTTTGTAGTTTTAGTATAATTAAATTTTCAACAAACCATCATTTGTGAAGTATTGAAATTTATAAATTCTAACGCGAAATTGATTATTTGAATAATTAGCAGGGATTATTAACTACAACAGTATAATATTTTATTAGAGAATTGACTCGTAATTGTAAACGAGTTTAAATAGTAAAAATAAAAGAAAAAATTATATACATAATATTTAAATATAAAATTATTAAAAAAATAAAATATAATATAAATTTTAATAATATATTTTATTTTTTAATAATTAAAATATAAATAATATTTAAATATTATGTACTTATTTATAGTTATTCGAAAATAAAAATGGAGGAATAGTTATGATAAGCCGGTACAACCAACAGAAAAAAGATTCTTCACGTGAGTCCCCCGTACACGAGCTCAGTCACCACGAGCCAGCCCACCACCTGACCTGACCATGGTCCGGAGTCCTGACCCACCTGACACACATACCACCGGGACTGAGGCCACGCAATCTTTCAGTTAAAAACTCAAAAGAGCTCTAATACTCGGTATAGTTAGTTTATTTTATAATTAATCTAATTTATTATATTTTACTTTCTTTATTTTAAATTATAAAATTGTTATTAATTTTTTAAAAGTTAATTTAAAATTTTTTAATTGACATGATTCATTTAACTTTTCAAAAAGATAAGTCTTATAACTATTACTTTTTAAGTAATTTATGATATTTATAATTATATTAATATAAATTAAATAAATTTATCTCAATTTTAATTTTAAAATTATTTAAAATTAACTTTTCAAAAATTAATATTGACCTTATAATTTAGAACGGAGAGAGTATTATTTATAAAATCATATTTTATAACAGGAGCCAAATGCAAAATTTAGTGAGCACTTGGTACAATATATATATATAATAGAAAATATAAAAATAATTTCTAAATTGCCCCTTTTTTGTTTTTCAAGAAAGAAAAATAAATATGTTGATTAATTTTATGTCAAATGTGAATTGTGATTAATGTGATATTGCAAGAAATAAAATAATAACATATGTTTTTTTTTAATTTTTTTCTATTTTATATATTTACTTATGTCGATATTTAAAATTAATATAAATTTATCGTGATATATAAAACACTCTCAGAAGAAAGAGAGTTAACCGATTCTTGTCCTAGCCAAACAATGGGTTTTAAGGAGAATTACAGTATAATATTTGGGCTGTTCCCCTTGTACGTTACAAAGAAGTCATTTGGGCTAGGCCCCTTTGCCGTGTTTAACGGTCTTAATTTGAAATACATGGCTATGGCCTATGAATCTTGCGGGGCCCATGGATGAAATACTACAATGGGACAAATATTTGGCACTTAGAAATAATCATTCAACAAAACAAGTATTTGACTTCAAGTATTCAATGCCCAATTTATCTGGGTGAATTCACACCATAAGCCAATAGCTATAGCTAAAATACGTATGTGCCGACTTAGCAAATGGTCGAATAGAGGGAATAATAATATTTATTTGCTATTAAATTCATGAATATTTATCACATGCGAACTTTGACGTATAAACTCTGTAATTTAAGTGAAGTGAGTTTAGGGTTGTTAATAAGCTCAAGGAGTCTAAGCAGTTCAAATTACCATAGACCAATACACTCAAATTACTTAAAATCTGGTCGAAAGTTACGATTTGATATATTATGAATTTCATAGTTTTAAACAGTTAAAAATTACGTTCAAAATATACTCTCTCTTTTTCACAAAAAAGTTCTGATCTTTTAAATTCTTATTCCACAAAAAAAGCTCATTTTTAGTGATGCTATTAAAATAAAATTACACAATATTCTCGAGTTTGACATTATAATTTTATTATCATGTCATCACTGCTGCTAAACTAACAACTTATTAATTTTAAATGTATAAATAGAATAAATATATCTTTAATATTTGTAAATTAAGCTGAAGGAGTACCAAGTACCATGAATGGGCCCAGGATACTTCAGTGACCAAATAAATCATTTTATAGCAACAAACATGATATCCATGCAAAAGTACGAGCAAATGCTTAAAATAGTAAATTTATTTGCTAACAACTGAGTATGAATACATGTATATTTATATAATAATGATTTGGATCATTGGGAGTACCAAACACTACAGAGTGTATTCCACTATTCTTAATCGAAAAATGATAAAATTAGATTAAAAAAAAACAAATAGAGTTTTTATATCACAAAACAAATAGTTGTTCCCTAATTGGCTCAATATTTGTGTAAAAAAAAAATCTGAAATAGTAAATTACGAATCACTTAGAGTGTGCATTAAAGAACATGAGTGATTTGCATAGAGTAACAGTGTAATTATTCGACAATGGTTTATGGTGATGATGTGATGGCACAGTCTTGATAATAAGAGTGACAAACTCAGCTACCAAAATAATCTCAATGATACAATCCATATCTACATATTTTTTCTGATGCTCTTATTCATTCTATGCATGTATGTATATAAATCATTCATACTATGCGTGTATGTATATATTTATATATAGATTGATTGGAAAAAAAAAGAGTTCTTTTTGTAATAGAATTTTGAGAATGAGAAACTCTTCGATTTTACAATTCAAATCGGAGAGTAACTCTTCGTAACTAAAAATCAATTACAAAAATTTATTAGAAGCCAATTCCTATTGAATTAGATATTTTTACGATTTTAGAATTCAAATTAGAGAACAACTCTTTCCTATTTAAAAGTCAATTGTGAAAATTTATTGAAAACAAATTCCTATTGAAGTTAACTTCGTTGGTACGGATTATCTTGTGTGACTTTATATGTTAATATTGATTCCGCCAATATAAAGTAAACATGTCATTAATTAAAATTAAAGTTTCTTTATATTCCACGACATGTGTAATGGTCCTTCAAACTTTAAAACATAGGAAAAAGCACACCGTCTCTCGATTATGATACTTGAAAAATTGGACCATTCTAGATGTTGCTAGCTGGTATATTGGTCCCAAGTGTTCTCGTCAAAGACTCTTGAGGGGCTTTACATGTAGTCGCTGGACATTTCGTGATTAGGCCAACTAATGGTACGCAATTAGGCACATCCACCGCAAGGATTGGTGACAAGTTCGTAGACCTGATTAGACCTGCTCGATCCCGATGCTAATAGGATTCGAATTTATAAACTCTACAGGGTTAAGGTCAAGTATAGGATACAAGTAAGTAAATTTTCCTTTACCATCAAGTCTTTGCATATAAGTATAGGAAACTGATATTTTTAAATATAAAAATAATAGTTTTACATGAGTCTTTCTCACATAATTGTAAGACCCAATAACTATTTATGTGATAGGACAATGTAAAATATTATTTTTTTCATATAGAAATATCAGTTTCCTAAGTATATTGTCTTCATTCAAGCGGACATTAATTTTATTGCTTAGAAAAAATACTTGTGTTAAGTTTGGGTTGAAAGAATGGACTTGGTGAAGAAATGAAAATAGAACGAAAAGTGAAACGATGAATTTCATTTTTAAACGAGATAAAGTCATTTTATTCTCTTTTCTAAAAAATAAAATTCACAAGATTTAACAGAAATAAAAATGGATCGTTAGCTTATAAAAGACCAATCAAACACATTTGTTTTCACTCCGTGTAAATTAGCAATCCTACAATATTCCTAACGCACTATTTGCCAGTGATCCCTTGGGGAAATAAACTTTATTTTGCTTTTGCTAAACGTTTGACATATGTAGGAACAATTCTACAATAAGGCTAAGGATTCTTGCCCAATTATTATGTAACACGTGTTTTACTGCATAAACTTGTTTGTACATGCATTTTCACTCTCTTAATTTCTAGGAGTACTTGTACATGCTTAATTACAAATAATTAGTTTCATTCTCAGATTAACCTGGCGAGGGCAACAGAAGTTTCAGTGCTGATGCCTGGAGAAGATATTCCTACCTTCATTGCCCAGCCGGCTCCCATGCCGGTCCCTTGTCCACCAGAAGGAATACAACCATGGCGGCCTCCCCATCATCATGTTGCATTGCCCAGTTGTACTCTGCACTCGATCGCAAACGCATGCTAAAGATTAATATCAAAGAATCAAAAGTTTCAGTATCCCAACTCATTTGGAGTAAAACCCTTAATTACATTCACAATTTGAATTCATGTGCGTGTGGGTATATCTATCTATCTATCTATATAGATAGATAGATAGATAGATAGGTGCAAGATGGATTCCAAAGGAGGTGGTGAGACTTTATTTAGCTTGCATGGGCCCAAGTATCAACAGATCCCATGAATGAAAGACTAGCTGACGGAAATGGTTGCGGAATCTAATTTGATACGTTATTTTTATTAATTTAATTAATTAATCATATATCAATATTTACGTACTCAAATATAATACTTTTACATGTCGATACTTTAAATTTAACATATTGCACTTGTATTTTTTTCATGAATCGCTCCGCATTCAAAATAATATATTTATATTTAAATGTAAATTAATAAATATATAGACTTGAAAAGAGGGTATATATATTCGCTTACATTCAATCAATCAAAGGGTACTTGTTTTGTATTGAAATAATTAATAGAGAGAGATCCTAACACAAGAAGCATACCTTTAATCAATTATAGTACACATTTAGTTGGTTTCACTTGTAAAATCTTTTCTTTCAAAAAAAAATAAAAACACACCCCGTGTTCCTATACTCATACTCAAATTCGACGAGAATCAGAGAGTATATAAAAAAAAATTAATATTTTTACGTGTAAAAATAAAATTTTTACATAATTTCTAATAAGTGGATCCAACATCTATGTCGTAAGCAAATTTTTCACTTCGAGAAACTATTTACATGTGTTTGTTGGCATTTTACAGCCTAAAGCTTCATTGAAAACATTAATCCTTATGGTTCTTGACATCTTGTTATAAGTTTGTTTTCTCTTTAATCATGGCTGACCGTGGTGATGGGAAATTAATAATTTCAAAAAAGTATATTAATTATCGAAGGACTGAAGCCCCCAAATCTGCTTGGGTTCAATGAATCTCATGCTGGGGAACCAACAATTACATATTGTGCTTTCAAATCGTACTATAGATTTTATATTGAATTATATGAAGACCTTTAAATTCGTGTAAATTTACTCTATGATGGGTAAAATAATAGAGAACTTAATTGTTTGTGATCTGTTGAATAGATTGAAATATATTGAAATCATAATATGTTATAAAAGATTAAGAGTACAACATAAGTAATTGAAATGGTAGTTTTTTAAAACAAAATAATAAATAATTTGGACAAAGGTTAATCGTAGTACCATTTAGTGAACACTAACTATATATACTCTTAAAAAATAGTAATATTAATTCTCAAAATAATAACAAAATATGTAGATCTGATTTATTTTTTAACACGAACAACGGAAGAACAAATTATTGTGATAACATCATACTTAAATATGAACAATCTATCTTCAACAATCTGCATATTGAAAAAATTCTTACGAACAAAAAAGTAATCTCCCCAATAAAGAAACTAAAATCTCACAAGAGATGATAATAAAATCTCTCACAAAAGAGAAAGAAGTCAGTCAAATAAAGACCTTAACACTTTGTTACTGAATTTTAAAATTGATGAAAAACTTAAGTTTTCTGTCTAATTTCTTTGTTATTGAGTTTTTTAATGAACGAAAAAGTAAATAAATAGACGAAAATTTTAACCACTTTTCTTTCGAAACTTTTTTGGTCAAAAAATGGACAGATTTGAACAAAAAACTAAATAACATAAGATCATCTTTTATAATTCTTATTATACCCTCTAAATTATAAATATAATAAAACTAATAGGACAACTTAGTAATTTAAATGTGAAACTTAAGTTTCTTTTCTTTTTCTTTATAAACTCAATACAATATGAAATAAAACATATAATTTTTCTATTCTTTTTTTTTCATTATAAATTAAGTTTTCATTTTTTTCTTTTTCATCCGAAACTCAAAAATAATTAATCGATGGTTCTAAGTTTCTAACCCCATACTAAGGCTATTCCTCTTTTATTATAAAATGACTCTCTTAAGTCGCTGACATCAACATTAAATTTGTGTCATAGATACATTCCCTTGGTCTAATTTTATTTGTTTTAATTGACTTTTTATGTATTAAAAATTTTGAAATCAAATATGTTAGGCTTTAATAGTATATTCAACATAATTTCTTATGATAATAATTTTGTACTTACATTAATAAGCTTAAAAATAATTTTTGCTTTTAAATATGTTAGGTTTTTTTATATAATTTATTATTATTTTTTATTTAGTCTCTCAATTTTTATTTTATATTATATAATTTACACATGCACCGCTTATGACACTTGTTAGTCAACAATAAATAGAAAATAAGTTTATAAACACAACTTTAAACACACAAATTCAAACACAAATTCTCATCTCACCATTAAAAAGTGAAATCCGATACAGAAATTTGTATCAGACTCCCTTTTTAATGATGAAATAAAAATTTATATTTGAATTTATTTTTAATATTTGTGTATATAGACTTATTCATAAAAATAAAAAAAAAATGGTCCAAATTGCAATTGACTAGAAACTTACCTTTTAACTTACAAAAGAAGTATTCATTTCCCCCAAGACTTGGGCTCACTTTTTACGTGCAAATGGATACTTCCAAAACACGCCTTAAGGGATATACTTTTGCATGGAACTTTCTTGTATACAAACTCACAAAAATAAGAAATTTTAAATGATGTTAATTTCAAATGTTATTTATAGATATATAATGACATTAGTATTTCTTAGTTTAAAAGAATAACTGTTGCAAGTAGTATTGAGCAAATTGTGTATCTAGCTACAAATAACATTTGAAATTAATAATTGCAATTAATGTGTTACAATCAATTATAATATTTTTTAAAGTGAACACAAATGAATCTCGTAATTGCTAATGACTATAATTAATTTAGCAATACGTAATAACTCGCCTTTGGGTCTTAAGTTTAAAAACTTTTAATCTTAAAATAGTAATAAAAGATATATAATTAATAAAAAGTGAATTGATATTTTTACTAGTGAAAATCTTTCTCACATTAATAGCGAGTGGGTCCCACTTTTAAGCGAAAGACGAACTTGCGAGACTACTATTTTCACTTGTGAAAACATCAATTTTTTTTCTTTTAAATTGCTGAAATATTTAATTCAAAATTAATTGAACATATGAATTAGTCCATCACAATAAATACCCGTTCAAAGTTTGCCAAATAACAAAAGAGAATTGATATTTTTACAAGATCATATGAGATTCACTTGTAAAAATATTAAATTAATTTTTGAAAATATCAATTCTCATTTGGAATTAATATTTTCACATGCTAAGATGATATTTTCTCAAGATCAACTGAAATTTATTTATAAAAATATCAAATTAATTTATAAAAATATTAATTTCCGTAACAAAAACAAAATCCAAATTAATTTTGTCTAGAGAAAGCTAGGCTAGTTAGCAACCACGCCTTTCCGGCTATAGTGCAATATGAATTATTATTATTATTATTATTATTATTATTAAAGAATATCAAAAAACACTAACGTGGTGGCTTCGATTCCAAAAGAAGTAATAAAAAAATAAAAAAGACAAAAAAGAAACTAATCAACCATGACCAGTAGTGAAGTTTGTGGATGGGATGTCCCAGCAATATGTACACGTATACCAATATAAATATAAATAACCTCAAAAAATTAAAAAGTACCATATAAATATTGGAATAATGTAAAAGTAGTAATTAAAATAAAACAAAGATTCTGTTATTCCTTATCAGGGACTAAAGTCGGAAGATTATAATAATTTCAGGTTATTTTCGTCATTTGCTTGCTAATTATACAACTAGCCACAAGTCCATTAGAGGGGTATTTTAGACCAGAAAACGATTTTAAACGGTACAGAAAACTGCTTAATCATGGCATGAACACATTAGACTGTCTCTAGTTTCTCTCTCTAGAAATTAAAAGCAAAGTTCTTAACTTTTTCTCTCTCTGTTTGGTCCCCGCTCAATCTCTGAATTTTATCAGAATTTCTATTCCCATCTTTCTCCATAAATCTCTTCCACATCCTATAGATACATAAACTGAATCTATTTCTCTTTCTTTTGGCTGCCTGAAAGTTGCATTTTGGTCTCAGTTCAGCTCATCATCACAGAAACAACGACGTCGTTTTGGAGTTGAAGATCGGTCGGAAAATGGCTGAGCGTGGATATAAATTGCGTATCCTTCTGAATTGAGCTAATTTCAAAGTTAATTAGCTCAACCGAGCTGTAATTTTGGAGTTTTTTTTTGTTTTTTTAGGGGTTTTCTTTTTTATTAGTTTTATGAATTTCAAGTTTATGTTTTGGCATCTATCTCAATTATTTTACATATAATCTGTTTGGTTATAGGGAAATTAAGATAAAAGGAGTAAATAAAGTAGAATGATTTATGAAATCTTTTTCAATTGTTAATGTTTATGGAATATGTGAAGATCAGGTGAACTAAATGTGGGTAGTAATTGAATTTTGAAGTGGGATCGTTTAACTGAACCTAAGAATCTTAGTTGTAGATGTTTAGCAATTGATTTGGGTTTCCTGGATTTCTTGACCGAAATGGCTGTAGAGGAGTTTATTGCTCATTCAGGGAATGTGAACTGTTTAAGTCTTACGAAGAAGAGGCGTGGGCTATTTATTACTGGTGCAGATGATCACATAGTGAATCTTTGGTCGATTGGCAAACCAACAGCCTTAACGGTCAGTTCAAAGTTCTTTGAAATTAAATGTAGTGTCTTTAGTTTTAATGGTAGGGCTTTTTGAAAGTTTATTACTTTATTTTATGTGCATTACGTTTTAAACTCATTTGCAAA
Organism: Hedera helix; assembly: GCA_947179155.2. NCBI lineage: Eukaryota > Viridiplantae > Streptophyta > Magnoliopsida > Apiales > Araliaceae > Hedera > Hedera helix. Next base: position 9,510,511 of record OX359278.1, read on the forward strand.
TGAAATTTGTCATTTAAGCCAAAGCTCATACTCTATAATTTAATACTTAGGAAATACGGCGAAAAATAGTTAAATAATAAAATTGTTGATAAGGAACAGAAATAGGAATGTATAAATGGAATTTTGAGCTTGAAGAGTGAAGGTTTTCATCAAGTTCGAGCATAATTTAGTTTGAATCGAGCTCATTCCGGAGTGTTCAACTTGGCTTGGAAAACTCATGAGTTAATTCAAGCTCTTATTGATTCAGATTCGAAGTTTCTCAAGTTTGGATGAGTCGAGTTGAGTTGTCTCATTTAATAGTCGAACCTTGAATTATGTTCAAGTTCAGATCATTTAGTTCATGTGTCCAAATTGAGCTTGAGTCAAGTTGGGAGCTATACCGATTCGTTCACTTCCCTAAATGGAACAATGCTATAATAACCAGAAAATGTAGTCAATACATGGACGCGGGAATCATCTTCATTCATCTTTCCTGGGATTAACTTTGAGCCTTTCTGGTGTAGCTTAGGTGGAGGGCAAAGAAGATATCCTTCTTGAGGGGGCAGGAGGAGGGAGGGGGGAGGGGGGGGGGGGGGGGGGGGGGAAGAGTCATCAGTGAGATACCAACTGTCTTTCAGTACTGGGACTCAAGTCAAGTAGTTGAAACTCTTGTATCTGTTTTAATGCAGTTCGTTTAGAAGTTTAGGTCATGGTAAGTACTCTACCCCCTCACTGCATGAATGAACTTGTTGTACGGTTTGTGCACTTTATTGTTATAAAAGTATTGACATAGTTAGACTCTGTTTATTGCAGTATTACTATTACCATAAGTAGTCAAACAAGGCTTTTTATTCTTTCTATTTTTTATGCCTCGTCATGCAGAGCCTGTGTGGTCACTCAAGTCCGGTAGAATCTGTAGCCTTTGATTCCAAGGAAGCTTTTGTAGTTGCTGGAGCTTCTGCTGGTGCGATAAAACTGTGGGATCTGGACGAAACAAAGAGTAAGTTGCTCACTCTTGATGAATCACTCAAGAAAACAAATAAAAAAATGCATCGATTGAAAGCTTAATTACATAATTCTGTGTTTTTTTAAATGATAATAAAAGATATGGCCACCCAAGGGGTGGGAGAAATGAGGTCTCAAGAATAACCTCAAGGTGGCTGGTTCCTGTCCCATACTTGATGCCAAAATCACCTACCAGAAAGTAAAAGATACACGTACCATTGATTAGAAATAGAAGGAAAGGCTCTAATAAAACTATTACTCTAATCAAGTGTCTTAATTATCATGACTTGACGGAGTAAAGCTAGACTTTTAGTTGAAATGTTTTTCATTGGTCAGTTGCAGCGGCTTGGAGTTTATTACCATTGCACAAACTCCATGCTGCTTGAGTTCTAATCTAGGTATTATTCTTGAAGTGTAGTGGTTCGCACTCTTAATGGACACAGATCCTATTGCACTGCTGTTGAATTCCATCCATTTGGTGAGTTTTTTGCATCTGGTTCCAAGGACACTAATTTAAAGATATGGGATATAAGAAAGAAAGAATGCATCCACACATACAAGGGCCACACTAGGGGAATCAGTACTGTTAGATTCACTCCTGACGGTCGCTGGGTAGTCTCTGGTGGATTTGACAATGTTGTAAAGGTACTACTCAGACTTTGATATAAGATGTTTGGCTTCTTCTTAAAATTATTTGGTTGCATTGATCATGAATACTGTTGCACAGATATGGGATCTTACTGCTGGAAAACTCTTACATGATTTCAAACTCCATGAGGGACATATTCGCTCAATAGATTTCCACCCTATTGAGTTTCTTCTGGCTACAGGTTTGTATGTGAAATCAAAGTAAACGAGTTATACTTTTAGTCCTTTTCCTTTTACCTTAACTGCTGTTAGTTTCCTTAATTGCATTTTCCTGCTTCCCTCTTCTTTTTATACATCATCTTTTTTTGTCATTTTACTAGCGATAACCCGTGCCTGAAGACACTGTATAATTCAAAAAAAATTAAAAATAAATCATGGACACAAAAAATGAAGCACTGAATATGGACACGCACTAAACCAGCTGTTCATATCACAATACCCCTGTTCTATGCACTAAAAAAATACAAATTGCTCCAACCAGGTTGTACTTTCTTCACAATATAAACCAGCTGTTCTTCGATTTTTTTGATAAAGAAAGACCAAAATGAAAAAGAACAATGGCACGGTAAAATAATGCAAAGCATCTAAACATGACTTTCATAGAACTTTAGATCAAAAAATTCAACAAAGATGGCAGTGAGTAAGAGTAAAATCTTTTGGGGAATTTTGTCGTACAGTTTATAGGCCACTGTTTTGAGTGAGAGATAAATAGATAGGGAGAGGGAGAGATCATTAAACCGAAACAACAAAATCACAAACAAAGATCATTCACCTTAATTCCTGGGTATCCTTCCTCGTGGATACATCTTTATGCACAAAATTAATCACAATCAATTCAAATCAAACAAAAATATTAGTATATAACCAAAAAGGCTAACTATAACCAACAAATCCAAGAATAGAAGAATTTAAGATTATATACCTTTATAACTAACTCAAAATATCCAACATATGAGTCCAAAGTAGTTGGGGTGTATGGTTTTATAACCTTTTCACCTTGACTGTCCTTACCCATGTTTGATAATTACATTTCAGAATAGTCAAAAACAATAATTTATACCCAATATTCTGATGATAAAGCATCATACAATCTGATACAAAAATGTAGAGATCATTGGTAAAGATCAAGTCAATCAATAGAACCTGCAACTTATATGTTGTCCGATTGGAAGGCCTAAAACTGAAGTAGGTCTCGGAACTGAACCCAACATCCCAATTATTAAGTAGAAAATGTAAAATGATGTTAGAATGGATTAAAAAAATTATAATCAAAGAAATTTTCCTCTTCCAAGAAGTATGAAGCAAACATTGCAAAGCACAAACCATTAGACCAAAGCAGTATAATAAAATAGAAAACCTTGGAAAAGTAATGACTACACACCTTTAGCTCCTTGCTGTTGACCTTAACTGAGATAAGCTTCAAATCTTGCCCATGATGATGCCCATGATGCTGAAGCTGCTGCTGATGATAAGTCCCCATATCATACGCATCCTCCCCATCCGCATAATACTTCGCCTCCACATCATGAATCTGGTACCCCAACGTAACCGTATACAAATTAAACGCCGCCCGATTACTCTTCCTCACGTGCAACGACACGTAATCGGCCCCGAAAACCTGTTCCATGGCGTTCTGCGCCACCGTCATCAGCTTGGTGGCGAGACCCAATTTTCGGTGGGTCTAGAGGACGGCGAGGGAGGTTATGTGTTCGTGGCATTCAGAGCTCTCTTCTTCCATTTTGGCCAAGACTTAGCCGACGATTGCTCCCTCAGATTGTGTTTCGTACAGATTGTGTATGTGAGTTGCGTCCGTTTCGTCCCTCAGATTTTGATTTTGATTTTGATGGTGTATGTGAGTTTTGTTCCTCATATTTTGATGGAGATTGTTGGCTGGTGATGGCGGAGATAGTTCGAAGTGGGAAACTGGGAAAAACAAAAAGAGTTAATTTCAAATTTTGAAATCACCAAACAAATCAAAAGCAGATAGAGAAGTGATAGAGGGGGAATCAGTTAATCACGATCGTTCTTTGTTGAAGCCATCTAATGAATTGAGACGGTCGGATTTGAAGATTTATTTTCTCTCTCCGCTCTGTTTTATATAATAGATTTTAAAAGTAACTATTATACGCACACGAGCGCACACACGCACACATCATTACTTACATTAGTATAAGCATCCAAACTCTAAAGAGTACCCCACAAGTTTGTATATGGTTAATCTTAGACACACTTGCACAAACATGGATAAAATATAAACAAATAAGCCCTAAACCCTAACATATATAAATATACGTGAAGATGGAAATATAAAATTGAAAGGGAAAGTATGACATATAACCTTTATGTATTTATGAAGGATGAAAGTAGTGGTGGCACTTCATTTACTAAAGATAAGAGGAGAAAAGATAATTTACTCCCGCCTTACAATTTTATTGCAGCTCATAGCTTTCGAATCATAGAGATAAAGATATTGCATACTCATCTCACTATGATGACTTGCCTGCGGTAGGTCTTTGATGTTTGACGTGTGTCGTGTGTCACTATTACGATTTGATAAAACCCAATACCGAGAGGTATTAACATATGTGTCTTGATGTATCATTATTATGATTTGATAAAACCTGATACTGAGGGGTATTAACAGATGTGTTTTAATGTACTTATGCATCATAGAGGTACTGCTGACCCCGGGGCTCACTAGAACCAGAAGAGGAGGTCCTTGAATGGTGATGGTCTGATGGGATTACCTTTTTCTTTCGGGAAACCAACCTGGGATATGTGATTTGGAGATGAGAGTTGAGGTTTCACCACGGTATCCCACATATTACAAATTTACAAGTTGCAATGCAGTCACTACTAGGCCTTTTCAGCTAGAAAAATCTCCAGATAGTGAACATCTTGTAGCAGTAAAAAGGATACAAGTTATTTGGTCAGTTGACTGCCCTGTCGCATAGCTGGCCAGCACTTAGGATTCTTGGGTCCCTAAACTGCTTCTCGTGTTTTCTCTCCTGTAAATTGGAGTGAACAATTGTGTTTGGTACTCTTTTTAATATTCTTACCCTACCATAGGAGATCTAACTTGAGAATAATCTTGCTTTTGAATTGCCTAGGCTCTCACCTCCTTGCCACTGTCATAACAGGTCCTAGGATTGTGTAAACTTCTAATCTACTCTAACCTTACCTACACCTTGGTCACCTTCTCAAACTGTGTTTGTGGTTGAAATTTTCTTATACACAATGTTGTGATAATAGGGTGTGGGTCTATTACAGTAGTCAAAGCATGTATATCTAGTCGATCCAGTATTTAAACATTCATTCATGAAGAAAATGCTAATTTTGATTTACATATTTAGATGTCTATCCGTGGATTATATCCGTAAGCTTGTCCATATGAAGGCAAACACTTTGAACTTGGGTTCATATAATATTGGATTTCCTTTTTTGGTTGGATATAAATTGTTACGTTGGCAAAAAAAATCAGTATTGTAACAACTATTAGAATTTGAAGTCCTGTTGGTTATTTGATTATAATATAGCAGTAGTTGTTGTAGCGGATAGTATAATAATATTGTAACAATAATGATGGTAGCTAATATTACAACATCAATAACATAAATGACTATGGCACTAGTTCACTGGTCTTATATATAGTGGAAGAAGATGTAATGACGGTGACCTATTGTAAAGTGATGATTGGTGATGGCGTACGGCTATATGTGCTTGGATTAATCACTGGTTGGGTTGCATGTTTTATGCACTTGCTTAATTTGTTCAAGTTTTCTTCTTATCCAGTAATTGTTCCTGGTATGGCAAGTGTCCGTAAAATCTCAGTGTGATTCACTATAAGATCTCTTGCCTCGTTTGCCCCATAAACCTTAGCTTTTCCTCTTCCTTTTTTAGTTACTTAGTTATAACATACTATGTCTTTTCAGGTTCAGCAGACAGAACTGTAAAATTTTGGGATTTGGAAACCTTTGAACTGATTGGATCTTCGAGACCCGAGGTAACAGAGTTGTGTGGTTTCCTTACAGATATTACTTATTTTTCCTGACCAACACAGACATTTCAAATGTGGATTATAAATCCTTCCGTGATATTTGTTATACACTTATGCTTGTGCATTATACTACTATTAAAGGATGCTTAATGTTTGTCACTTGGTTGATGAGTCTTTTGACATAAATACTTACGACAATCATCAAGTATTTGACAAGCTTTCTTTAGCATTACATAATTTTTCCCGAGATCAGTCAGCTTTACTGTCTTTACATCCTTATGGAGATAAAGTGATTTCAAGCTGATCTGATTTAGCTGAAGCTTTTGTATTTTAAGAATTATCCCCAGGTGCTGTCTTTGCATTTCTTATTTTCTTGTCTAATGTGGAGTTTATATCCTTTGTCTTTTAACATACATAAGTGAGGGTTTCCATCTGTATGTTGCACACATGGGGCTTTTTCTGTAAGCAGCAGCAAAGTATTATTATTAATTGACAACAAAATGTAAAAATTACAACAAAAATGCAGTCACTCTGAAGTCTTTCATGATTTTAGTGAGTTGCCTCGTCATATTAAGAAGCAAGTGAAAAAAGGACTGGTATTTCTAATAATATTTAGTTTAAAGAGAGCTGTTTGAGTTTTTTCAAAATTGACTAAGAAGAAAAGGTCTGTTTTGAAATTTGAATGTTTTCATTTATAGTTCTTAATTATTTCTAGTAATAGATTTTATTTGGTTATAGAAGTTTGTGTGCTCATTTATTTTTCGAGGCTGTATTTTACCCCTTGTATAAGGAACTCCCCCTTTTTAATTCATTTCCGTCTGATCTGCCTTTGTGCAGAAGATTATCATAGAATATAAATAGGCTGTAGCTATGGGTCTGAATGCAAAATTATCAATTAACTTTCTGGGGGAACTTTTAGTTATACTAGTTCCAATATTTATAATTTACAATTTTATAGGAATGGAAAAATGACGTCAATTTAATTTATTTTTATTCACTCCATGTTCGTCTTTCCAAATAAGCTAAAACATAAATCAAGAAGTGTAAATAAGATTTTTTTTGGGGACTTTTTGTATTTTTTTCCAGGTTAGGCGGTTATGCGTGTAATTTTTTTTTTGGGGGATAAGTATGCATATCTTTTGCCTTTAGCTTCGTCTTTGTCCATCTCCCTCCTTCTTTTGATGTAGAAACTGGGTGTTGTCTTTTTGATTTGATTAAAGTCTAATGTTTTTATATTTCTGTACTCCAGTCCACGGGAGTACGATCAATTACCTTTCACCCTGAAGGCAGAACCTTATTCTCTGGATTGGATGATAGTTTAAAGGTGTGCCCATTTCCACTTGGAAATAATATTTGGTTGCTTTCTCATAAGGAGTATAATCTTACTTGTGGATGCCCCGTGAACTGTAGGTTTATTCATGGGAGCCTGTAGTTTGTCATGACGCGGTTGATATGGGATGGTCTACACTGGGTGATCTCTGCATACAGGATGGAAAACTTTTGGGTGGCTCATATTATCAGAATTTTGTTGGAGTTTGGGCGATAGATATATCAGTAATACCCTTCACCTTGATCTGCTGAAATGTTATCAACTTATTATTTCTTCTCTGTATCATACCATTTTGAACATTCTTGTGTTTTTCATTGACAAGTTAAAAGATTAGATTATTCTTATGCCCTTTATTTTTCCTCTCTTTTTCTTCTGATACAGCTTATAGAGCCATTCAGGGAAAGTTCGCAACCTGAACCAAATAGTAACTGTGAGCGAAGACAGAATTTCCAAGAAACTTCATTACAAAAAGTAGGCAGTTTTAGAAGGTCTACTTCAACTTCAAGTTTGCGCTGCATATCTCCAGATAACGATACTAAAGAAATTAAGAATATATATGTCGACAGTAAGTACTTATCTTGTGCTTTCTGATATAAGTTCTAAACATGACGGGCTTTACCAAAATATATCTGTTATATTTAATGACCATTCTCTCTATATTGGTTTTCCAATGCCCCCAAGTACCAGATGATCCTCATCTCCTGTTTTGGGGTGGGGTTGTGGCAGATGATCCTCATCTCCTGTTTTGGGGTGGGGTACTTCATTGTTGGTCAACCTTGGTCATTCAGGTTTTGTCGATCCATAAAGATTCAAGGCTGTCAAATTGGGCATGTCAAAGCGGCCAACAGTTTGCTATGGCTTGAATGGTGGGTTTTTAAGTCTAGCCAAAGCTGACACCAAATTGTGCTGGTTTAACTTGTTCAGTCCAATTTTGAATCTGAACCGAATTAGGTGCCTTGAACTTTGTACGAGATGTTATCTTTGTTTCATTTTTTTTGGTAGTTGGGGCTGGGGGTGGATTATTGGTGGAATTAGACTGAAACAACATTGTTTTATGTTATTTTTATGTTAACGGACCAAGATGATTTTTATTTGGACAGATGGCACTCTCTCCTTAACACTTATACTGGATATTAGTTTACTGGTGCATTTTGTATTCTTATTTCACTCAGTTGTGTTTGTGTTTGTTTTTTATTTTATATTAAAAGTATCATTGAATTTCTGTTCCATGTAAAGCTGAAGGTGTGAATCCTGTCACGTCAAGAAAAGTTGGGTCCATTAAATATCCTAAGATTGTAAGCTCATCCAATGCCAAGGAAATAAATAAATCACCAACCCAGAGACAGGTTCCAGCAGTTGGCTTGCCTGTAAAACCTATTGGGCAAGCTATTACTAAATCCTTCGTAGTTCCTACTGTTGTGCCTCGGGACAGCTCTGATGGGAAACAAACTTCCAAATATCGGAGAGAATCTATTGCTAGTGCAAAAGCTGGCATTGTTATGTCAGTGAAGCCATCTCATATAAGGAGGCCATCAAATACTACATTAGATGTGGATAGGCTGCCAACTACTGTTGAAATCAAGGCTGGTTTAGACATTACAAGGGATTCGAATATCGATAGCAGACTTGTAGCAGATGATGATGCTAGAGAATCCTCTGAGGAAAAACCTACAAACATTGACAGTGTTGAAGAGGAGAGGTGTGAAAAACCTTTATTATCGAGGATACCCTCTAATCAGGAAAATTGTAAGTTCCAGTTCTTCCGCCACAATGCCAGCTCTTTGCATGTGATATTTTGGTCAACATTTATTTTATATGCAGTTTTTCTTTATTGTTTCTTCTCTAATGTTTACCAAGTTTGCTTGCTGTCTTTCCCTGAGGAGTGACTGTTTAGCTATTCCAAATAGTTTGGATTTGGCTACAATCTAGCTTTTCCATTCTGCTTTACTAGAGGCAATTTTCAAGTAATAGGTCAACATATCTGTTCACATGTCAATATTATCTAATTAGTCCATTCAAAGGCCCTTTCGGTATTTTTCCATTTCAAATTTCCATTCAAAATTATCCATTATGTGCGGTCTCTTCATTTAATCTACCTGTCCTCAAATTGATGCATTCGATTTTTGAATAGCTGGTTGTTATCCAGCCAAAACTGATGTGCCTCAGTGGCTTATGCATTGGCAAGGATTATGTCAGGAAGGGGTGTGTGGTTCAGTGTTCATTTTGTTGGTTACTTTTGATTAAACAATAAGAAAAGAAAGTTCACATTATATTTTGACTATCAATGTGCATTGTCTTTTGTGGTTTCTTGATACATGGGTGGCAGATGATGCTTAATTTTATTTTTTATGGAATTTTCCCATAAAGTTGGGGTAGGTCTTTCTATTGTTAGCTTCCAAATAGTTTAAATTCAAGCTTATTTCTCTTTTTCATAATTTACATTTATATATCATAAATGCCTCGTATGCCTTTTTTCCCTGTTGCATCTCTTTAAAGTTTTTCCAATTTTATAGTCCTTAACATCTTCACTCCATTGTATGTTGGGATCTAAGTAGCACAGAATACAGATACAGACATAGCATGGTATTTCATAAAAGAGTTTGTCACTCTAGGGATTGCTAGGAATGCATTTAATACTTTCAATATTTGTAATACTATCTACATAAATGATGATTAATTTCCCCCTCCCTTCCATGTCCCTTTTAAAAAGTCACCTTTTACATAGTTTTGTTTGACATCACTGCTTCTTCTGCATGTAAAAGTGTCATAGCTTAACACACAAGGTCTGGTGGTCATGCGTTAGTTAGTGTCCAAGAAGTGTAAGATATATTTTGGAGTAAAAAGTTTATTTCTAAAACATATACATGTTGAAGAATAGTTTGGCATGTATCCTGAAGTGTTGATATTAGATAAGTGTCCATTCATATTCCATTTTGACGGTTGATTGATGTTTTCTTCTCTTCACTGGCAGTTTATTGTATATATAAGGTCATTTAAAATTGACTAATCTTCATTTCCTTTCTTTTCAGGCAATGAATCCCTCGATGAGAGCAAGGGAGCGAAAGCTGTCAAATATGTTAATGGAGGTTGATATAAATGCTATTATAAAGTTTTGAAGGAAACATTGAAGTGATTTTAATTTTTTTTCATTCTTCTCATTTTGCAGTGGCAGTTGTTCGAGGAAGGACACGCAGTCTGGTTGAGAGGTTTGAAAGGAGAGAAAACTTTCAGAGTGACGAACTTCAAACACCTGATTCAACCCCTCAGATACTTCCTGTGAAAGTTAAAGCACCCAGCATAGGGGCACCTGATTTACCTCCTCAGGTAATACCTGATACCATTAAAGAACCCACCACAGCGGCACCTGATTTACCTCCTCGGATAATCCCTGATACAGTTAAAACACCCACCATAGTGGCACCTGATTTACCTCCTCAGGTAATGCCTGATACAGTTAAAGCACCCACCATAGTGGCACCTGATTTACCTCCACGGATAATTCCTGATACAGTTAAAGCACCCACCATTCTGGCACCCGATTTACCTCAGATAATACTTGATACTGCAAAAGCATCCACCATGGTCGAAGGGCTCAGCATACATCATTCAGCCCCTCACAAAATTTCTGAGACACTTAAAAAATCCCCCACGGTAATAGTGCTTTTCCTTGTTACTGATCTTCTTTGTTATGGTACAAGAATCAAATTTTGCAAAAATGACAAAAGTTTCCATTTCTGTAAAGAGAGAATGGTTGCTCAGCAGTCCCAAACAAAAAAATATTCTCAGCAATCTTGTACCTTGTGTATACACAATTGTACCAAATTTTAAATAGTACAATTGTCTATACACGAGGTACAACCTGTAAAGAATGAATGTTGGCATTTTTCTATGTCGGTGACTGCTGAGGTCCCACGAACCCTTCTATAAAGAAACAAAAAAAACAAAGTTTTGTACAAACCTTATGTTTTCATTACTCGTCTGATTTTCCTTTTCACACGTACCTATTGGTGTCTATTATTTCAATTGGATTGTTTCCTAGGGAGTAGGGCTCTCTTATACTAGCTCCCCATTACAAAATTTTATTTTAATGCTCACTAGTTGTACTTTCTGGTGCTGCAAAGTTTAGATAGCCTCAGACTGGTTTAGAATGTGTTAGACAGGTAATGTAAACATCATGTTGCAATATCAGAGGCATGGTTAATAGAATTTAGGGATATGGATGCAACCAATTGTTGCCAGGACATAAAATTCAAAACAGTGGAACTACACTCCAGATATGCTTTTTTCACTCTCTCTGAACACATTTCCTGATGTGGTTGAATTACTGTGACTCCTATTTATTTATATGTATATGGATGATCTTAATGGGAGATTTTCTTTCTAGGATGGTTACTGGAGTGCAATCTGCATTGTATAGAAGAACCCTTTTTGTTTCTTTTCTTTTTCCACTCTCATACATACATGTCAGATTTTGTCAAATGGTAATTCAGTTAATACTTTTATTGTTTGGCAACTTACAGAATAGTCATCCGCAGATGATTAGGAGGAAAACTATGATTCAGAGTGATGATACTGTCACTGAAGATCTAATGAAAAATCATGATGTATTCTTGAGCACTCTCCGATCTCGCCTGACAAAGTTACAGGTAAGACTCTAGGAGCTCTGTGTATTCTCTTTGAGGTGTGCACATCCATAACTATTTCATAGATACACGCACCTCACACACAAATCACAGCTGATATTTTGTCTTCTTCCTTATATTGCTTTCGCTCTGTATATAAATTCCAACATAAAGATGGTTCAAATATTTATTCTGATGCCTTTCAGGTTGTGAGACATTTTTTGGAACGGAATGACATTAAGGGTGCTATAAATGCTATGCAAAAGTTGCCTGATCATTCTGTGGGTATTTATTAAAAGATTTTAATGTGTAGCTAGTCATATTCTAATGGTTCATAATCATCACTATTCTGCACATAGTAATCTGAAAGGAATAACCTCTTCTCTTCTGTTGCAGGTACAAGCAGATTTGATCAGTTTTCTCATGGGAAAAATGGAGATTCTCACTTTAGATCTATTTTTGTGTTTGCTTCCTATGCTTTTGTGCTTACTGGATAGCAATGCAGAAAGGTAGCAGATCTGTAAACCACAACCCCCCCCCCCCCCCCCCCCCCCGGCACTTGAAAAAAAAAACAGAAAACAAAAAAAGAACTACTGAAGGAAAAATAAAAAAAAGGAAAGAAATAGTTGTATGATCATGTCTGAGGTAGCCAACTGTGAAGTCATAAGTTAATGTATGCATTTATAAGGCGCTGAAATGAGAAACCACACTGGAATATCTTTTCTGAGCATAAATGTAACTACCAACTGTATGATATTTTTTTGATAAATAAAAGCTATCTGTAAGAACTTCCTTATTCCAATATGGGAATAAGAAAAGAAACAAGTAACCCTTAAAAATTATGCTCAACGAGCCTCGGGTATGAAATGGTTTTTATAACATCTTGCTGGCATTGCAAAATGTATTATATATTGACACTCTAACCTTTGCTCAAACGTTCCCTACCCTAGGTTTATTAATTGTCTAATGCACCTAGAAGCTAATATTTTGCCAAGCAATGCCTTGAATTTCATTTGTTACATGTATATTTATGTAAAATGTTCTTTTTTTGATAACGTGTAGGCATGTCAATGTTTCGTTAGAGTTGCTACTGAAGCTTGTAGCAGTCTTTGGACCGGTAATCCGCTCAACCATTTCAGCACCTCCAGTTGTTGGTGTCAATCTTCAAGCAGAACAAAGGTATTGGTTCTCAATTAGTCATCTTGTTTTCTGGCTTATTATGGCCATGTTCAAATTAGTCCTAAGTCAGAGCACCAACTTGTTATCACAGACTTGAATGCTGCAATCAGTGCTTTATCATGCTCCATAAGATAAAAAAAACTCTTCCTGCACTTATCAGGTAATCCCTGTATTACTGAACTTATCAAGAAGAATTTTTTTCCCCCCTTTTTTTTCTGTGATGTAATTTATGGAAAAGTATTAGCAGATATTGTGGTATTTCTTGGTTTCCAAGGCTTAGTTATTAGCATTATTGGACTGTCAGTGATACTTACATATGCTTCATCCTTTATATCAAAGGAACAAATATTTGGAAATATACACTCCCTCCATTCTAAAATCTAAGATCAAGTTTAATTTTTTAAAATCAATAAGAGATAATTCTCAAATTCAAAATTAACTTTATATGTATAACTTTTAAAAACAATAAATTTTGTAATTAGTAGTATTTTTTTATTTTGTTTAAATACATTTGTTTGACTTCAAAAAGTCGACAGTGATCCTATATTTTGGAATGATGAAAATATATATAACTCATAGTCATCGTTAGCTGTGAACCAACCTCCGCAAGAAATTCTTGCGGTATTTGTGTTACAATAACTTCCGCCAATTTGGCAGATGTGGTGTAAAACATCTCCTATAAGAATTTCTTACAGAAGTTTTCTCACAGCTAGAGTTGGCTATGTATCACTCCTGTATATTATGTGCGCACGCGCGCGCGTGCGCGTGTGTAATTAACTTTATTCATAGTTGTCAGAATTTTATGATACGCGAACGATACGATATGGAGATAATTCGATACGTATCGCAAGGTGAATAAAAAATGACATCGTATCGTACGATTTAATTACGATACAATGTACGATACTTTTAAAAAACAATGAACTTGAAAAAAAAAATCATGTAGATTCAAAAGACTAAAAACAAAACTTTTAAGGCTTTTACCATTTCAATTGAAAAGGTTTTCTAGCACAAACATATTTTATATCGTTTCGTGAGCCTTTAATCACTTTTTAAAGTATCATATCTTATTCAAAATGTTGCTTTATTTTTCTCATGTCACTTTCTATAAGCTAATACATAAATCTCCATGTGTTAATTTGAATTGTTTTATTTTCTTTTTTAGATTAAAGTTGAATATGAATTTTCATTTTTTCTTGTAGTTATTTTATAAAGATTACTGAAATAATATCTAATAAATCAATTTAGAGTATTTTGGCTACTGTTTAATTTTAAAATTTATTTTTAGTCTATAATAATATTTACTCGACTACTTTTATATATAGTCAAGTTAATATGCTTAATTGTCCAATAAAGTGTGTTTTATATGTTTAAATATATATTATTACATTTTTTATTTTGTTTTTGTATCGTACGATACGATACATGAAATACGATATGGGGATTTTCGATACACGATACAATTCACGATTTGACAACTATCTTATTCTTTATAAACATATTGATACATTTGGAACAAGCATGCACAAAGTGTTGGTAGCGTCACATTTTACAGTGAAATAGAAGAAACGGAAGAGGTTTGAATCATCTTTCATTTTTGGAGAGCCAGCTTTCTGCTCACCATCTCCACGTAATTTTAATTTCTGTCTCTCTCTCACTCTTATGTCTCCACGTGTGTGTATGTCTGCAGTCTGCACGCAATACGTATTTCATGTATTGAAATTTATAATATAGCTGCCTCTCTCTCTATCTGATACAGATCATGTGTACAGATGTTCGAGTCTCCATATTAACTCCTAGAAATTATAGGAAGAGAAGAAAAATAATAAGAGAGAGAAAGAAATCTTCCATAAATTCCTTTGGTTACATATAGTCCCCTGTATGCAAATTACTACACCTAATACATGGTTTAATCCCAACCGTTACCTTATACCACAGTGTATTACAGTACATCTCAACTGTCGGTTCTACCCAACCCATTCTATTCATCTTAGGATCATGATCCATATCACTTTCGTGTTTGTGTATGTCTGCATACAATTTGTATTCTGTAAGATGAGTTTTCATTGTGATTGATCAATGCCTGCAGTTACATGTACAGAAACTTATAATGTCTACCTTTATTTAGGATGATCTTTACAATTTCCTATAATATTCAGCAGTAGTAACAAATTTTTAAGGCATATTATGTCTTTATAAGCTGTGTAGGGTAAGCAGCATTCTCCTCTTATAACTCTTGGTCTTTTTGTAGGAGGGGTGGTCTGCTAGCAAAATGTGCTCTCGAACTAACTTTGCTTCTGCAAGACTCATAATTGTCTTTCTCCGGCATGTTCATTTAGTCATTTTCGTTGAAGAGTGAAAGAGTAGCTCGGCAAGTACACCAAACAGGTCTCCTAAAAGGAAATGCCCTTCTGAGATTCTGAATCTCACAATTTTGTCTTGTTGATTTATTTTTTTATTGATAATATTAGTTCCCTTTGTTAGCGAAGCAAATCACAAAGTGGTATATTTTCCAGTTGCCATCGCACATAATTTAAGAAGCAACAACCAGCATCTCAAGTCCCAGTACTTGGGAAATTTTATGGTGCATTCTTCTACTTCCGATCTGTTCTTTGGATTTACAGAATTGGAATTGTATGTAAATTGTAGCTATAGCAATCATTCAGGCAATGAGATGTATACATAGTTCCATACTTTCGTTCAATGAATTATATATTTCATAAGGTTTGAAATCAATTCATTATGAAAAATTTTCAATAATCATGTTAATATTACTCCATTTTTATTAATATTGACTATCGTTGTTCTTCTTGTTGTTCATCAATTATCACTATAATTTATGTACATTGGTGTAGCATGTTCAGATTCATTATTCCAATAAAGTCATGGTTGATGAGTTGGTTGAATTCTGAGTTGTGGTAGTGTAAATCGATGGTGATAGTCTAATGGTAAAGGCCTCTCTCCTTACTGTACAAGGTCAAAGGTTCAGTCTATCCCTGAGCAGCAAGAAGTCCTTCCCCACTAGTTGGAAGTAATGGACAAGCTAGCTAGCTAAGAGGAAACATAAGTACAACACGGGGAGGTTTAAAATCAATAGTTTGCTAATTGACAGCTTAGCAAATGAGATTCATAAACACGCAAATGAGAGTGACAACACATGTTTTTGGTCTTTGCTCAAAGCGTTTTTGGTCTACTATCCACACTTTCTTTTGTTTATATTGGAAAATGTTTAAGTGTCACTTCAACCCATCACAATCTAACCACCAATTGGATTGTGCTTCAACTATCATTAACAAACTTGAAATTTGGGACATGATACCCCACTAAATTGTTAGCAATTGATTCTACTTCCAAATTTTTATTTGTAATTTTACCTTTTTTAAAATTAGAAGGAAATATCAGTGCTTGTTAATTGTTTTTTACTTGAAAAAAATGGAAGCAAAATTTACTTCAACGGAGAAAAAGAAGAAATGAAAATTCAGTGGTTTATTCAATTTTGACAACACTGAGAGTCATTCTAATTTTAATAAGATCCCGACATTAAATATTTTTAAGAACGAAATTTTAAACTATATCTTTTTATAAAATAAGATAAAACTATCATTTAAATATAATTATCAATGTCGTTTGATTTTTGTTTCACCAATGAAAGTAAGTAAAAATAGACATAAGAACCAAAAACATGAAAATAGAAACAGTTCAAACCAAACCTTAAATTTTAAAAACCGCTAGTTTTTTATACTAAAATGTATAATGTTACCCTTAAGATACTTTAGCAAAGCCATGTTTTGTACTTAGACGAGTTAAAAGGTTATAATTAGACCTGGCAAAATAGGTCTAAGCCCACGGGTCGGGCCGGGCTGACCCAAAAAAATTGGGCTATGGGCTCTCATTTTTCAGCCCAAAAAAAATTAGGCGTTTAAGCCCGGCCCTTTTTTGGCCCGACCTGAGGTGGCCCGGCTCGCGGGCGGCCCGCCCCAGCCCGTGGCTCAAATTTTTTTTTTTTTTTCTTATTTTTATTATTTGATATTGATGACAAAAAAAAAATATTAACTTAAAAAATGAATTAAATAGAGAATTATGAAGAATATAAGAGTAAATTTTAACATGTGATATTGAATAATAATACAAAAAATAATTATGAATATTATATATATATTACTTTTAGTCTTTCTTTTACTATCTTATCTTTAATATTAATATTATATACATTTATCAATTAATTAATCACAAGATTAGTTATATTTTAATATATATGACTATAAAATTATTGATTATTTTATTTACTAATACTATTAAATGATTATATATAAATTATGTGTTATAATTGTAAATAATTAGAGTTAATATTTATTTTAAATTATGTATTATAGTTGTAAATATATATATATATATATATATATATATATATATATATATATATATATATATATATATATATATATATATATTTTAAAAAGAATTATTTTTTTTTAAATATTTATAAATAAAAAAATAAAAAAAAACTTACAAAGCCCGCGGGCGGGCCCGGGCGGGCTACGGGCCTACAAATTTCAGCCCGACAAAATCCAGGCCTTTTCAGTCTGGCCCAAAAATGGCCCGGCCCGGCCCGTTTGCCAGGTCTAGTTATAATCTATTTGCTCTAATATTCCTTTAATTTTAGCTATAATTTTCAAAAATAAAATAAACTTAACATAGTAATATAGTAGTATTATGCCCTTTTTTCTTGAATCTCCTAATTTATTATAATAATTATCCTAACATAGAGGAAAGAGTGTAGGTGAGGAAGGAATAACTTACCGTCTTCATCTAGACCTGTTATCTTTTTTGACATTTCTTCCCCTCAATCTCTATATCAATAGAAATGAGTTACACCAATAAATCGAGCAAGTGATTATCGGTAGTACTATGCCATTAAGTGCACTTAGAGTTGTTACCCCAAGGGGTAGGCCTAGCGGTCAAGGAGGTTTGCTCCCTTCCTTGACTTTTAACTTCGTACTTTGGTGTCAGCACTCGGGAGAATTCTCCTGAATGTTCTCCAAAAAAAAAATTAATCTCGGTGGACATATAAACTGACCCGAAGATACTCATACTGTTCAAACAAATAAAAACTTTGGACTATAAAAGAATTAAAATATTCATAAACAAAACTTAACAAGCCAAATTCGAACAAGATATCTTTATCTTTTTATTAAACTAGTAGTGAGCTCGAGTTTGTACCATATTTGGTTTGGGCATAATTTAATTAAATTCAACTTGACCTTGTTTAAACTAAACATTTTTAATATTAATTAATTATACATATACTATTTGAAAATAATATTTATTTTAATGACCGACTAAATATAGTTTAACTTGACTCGAATTTGACTCAATTTGTTTAACTTTGATTTAAACTCAATTCGTTTATTAAATAGCCTGAGATTAACAATAAGATTCATGTTTATTGAAAGTTTGACTTTAACTCGACTAGTTTACTTTCTAATTTTAATCGTGTTGAAACTCAATAATGTAAAACTCAACTCGAATCAAAACTTGTAGAAAGAACGAGGCACGTATATATCTTCTCTCATAAGTTGTCTTTATGCAATGTTTTCTTCCCTTGCATAAACATCCGATTTTATGGCTTGCATGCTGACCTAACTTGGCTACTTTTCCAACTCCAACCTTATACGCCTGGAAGAACAGCTGAATACATCAATTTATTTTTGATCCTAAACATTATAATTCAAAAGACTTTGACTTATATACCAGCATTACAAGAAACAAGGTGCTAGGAAACAGGCCAAAATTATCTAAGGTTTGAAATATAAAAAAGACATGCACTAGTTTGCTAACACACACATACATACATACATACATACATACATATATATATATACACACACACATATAAGACAAAATTGCTATTTTTTAGAAGTAATCCTTCAACTCTAACTTTTTAGCAGTGGTCCCCTAAAATTTAACGATAAATCCTAACTATAAATAAAATTCTATTGAACTCTAACAAAAAATTCTATTTCATCTGTATCTATATCTATATATAATAAATAAGACAAACTAATAACGATTCGATCAGTTCTTGAACTAATAACTCGTCTACCCAATAATTTTTTCGATTTCATAACCAGTAAACATTGCTTTTAGCTAGAACCACTAAAATCAATAGTTTAATTTTAAACATTTTTGTAGTGGGTTTGATGGGGACGGTAGTCAGTTAGGCTTCTAAATTAGGTAATTAATTAAGCATAAAACCATACCCGGGTGACAGCTTTGTATGTGCATGTAGATTTATTATTCCTCAGACTTTTGGAAATAATGTCGTACATCCATTAACTAAATTACGGATCAATTACTAGGATTTTATTATAATCAGATTAATTTGATAGTGACAGGATTATCATTTATTGTTTGTTAATTTATTCTATAAATAACTGATTGAAAATTTGAAAGTGATTTGTTAGGTCAACTAACCCTAATAAATATATAAAAAAGGCTTTTGCAAATTCTTAAAGTAACAACCACGATAATTAACATGATCCAAAACTAAAAGGTAAAGGAAACAATAACATTGTATCATATATGTTATAATTTGTTAATAAGGTCTTAATCTGGTAATTAAAATTGAAATTAGGTAAGTTTTGGGTTTCAATTTTGATTATCACATTTATATGAATTTATTTTTTATTTATTCAAAACTTGATCGACCGTTAATATTATAATGTTGATTGCGTACTTATATGGTTGTAAAACGTTATTGTATTTTCAAATTGGGACTTAAAAAAAAAAGATGCGTTATTATTTTTATAATTTCTTTTTAAAAGAGGAAAAATACCTACTTCATTTCAAAATTAAAAATACATATTACCTTTTTAAAGTAAATTTACGAATTCTTAAAATAAAAAAAATGACACGATTTCAATCAAGTTTTGTAAATAATACATATTATTATTATTACTAGCACAACATTTTATATAGTGTACAATAGTTATACTAAAGTATTATATAAGTTCATATGAATATTATGAAATGTAAGATTTTATAAATTAACTTCAAAAAAATCAAATTATACCCTAATTTTATAAGATAGTGAATATTATTTTTTAAATATATTAATATAGACCGTATAATTCTCAAAATAAGACGAGGACAAATAAATAGTGTAAATAAAGATATTTTGGTTCTTTTTGTCAATTTACTAAGTCTTTTTCAGCTAGTCATATGAAATTAATTGATGCTTAACAAATCAGCATGGATAAATCAATCGCTTGAAATTTGATTTGGAGATTAGTAGAGCTGGATCACAACCTTCCAAATATGCGTAGAAGGTAAGCCATCCAGCTTATGCTAATACAATTAATAATTCACACGGTCTTACGATTAAAGTAAATTACTGAATTTGTTTTTAAGATATAATAATTATAATTAAATTTAGATTTGTAGTAATCTTGTGGATTATGCCATATATTATTTGTGTGTAGTATAATATTATAAATAGTATAATATTATAAAATATGAAAAGTATGAGTAATGGTGCAGTTCAATTTAGTTATTATTTTTTTAATAATAATATGTATGATATAATGCATGGTATGATATTATAAATGGTATATCATATTTTAAAATTCTAAAAGTCGGATTTAATGGGTAGTCATGGTTAGTAATTTGGGAAGTAAGTTATATGTATGGTATAATTATATAAAATGTATAATATTATAAAATTACAAAAAAGTGGAGTAGATAATTATGTTTGAACAAAATTAAATTTAGATTTATAGTGATCTTGTGGATTATACCATATATTATAAAATCAATTTTGTTATTATTTGTGTGATATAATATTATAAAATGGTATATAATGGTTAGTCATGGTTAGTAAATTATATATATTTTTATTTGTTTAAGGTATAATGTGTGGTATAATATTATAAATAGTATAATATTATAAAATACAAAAAGCAAGAGTAAATGTTCAACTCAATTTTGTTATTATTTATTTAATAATAATATGTATGGTATGATATTATAAATGGTATATAATATTTTAAAATTTCAAAAGTCGAATTTAATGGATAGTCATAGTTAGTAATATGAGAAGTAAGTTATATATATGGTATAATTATATAAAATGTATAATATTAGAAAATTACAAAATATGGAGTAAATTCTCAAAATTGGAATAAGGATTCAGGACATTAAATGTGTAGGACAGGTGTTTCAAGTTGGAAACGTCATTTATTAAGTAACGATGTTATGTACTGTAATTTAGTATATATAATATATATAATAATAGATAGATATTTATAAATGAATATAAGGTTTGATTGTCATGTACGTACACTTTGTCCATAAATAAATAAATTCCTATATAACACATAACAAAATTACAAAAGTGCCCCTCCTCTTTCTCTCTCCTCACTCTACCTCTCTCTCTAAAACCATAAAACGCGGCGCTTCCGTCGCTTTCGACTCCTTCACGTATCTCTCTCTTCTAATTTCGTTTCATTTTTCTCCCTAATTTCCTTCAAATGTCCTTTTGCACATACATGCCAACTACAGTTATTTGTATTTATTATATCTTTAAATAGAGAGAGACTCGACCTGCACGGATTTGATTTGCCGGAAGCTTTGATTTCAGCTACAATTGCTACCTGTTCGATCAGGAATATATTGTTTGCTTCTTAATAATCATCGATTTTCAGAGGTCTGTGTTCTTCAATTGTTAATTGACCAATTAGTTTAAGATCCATTGTCGTACAATGTGACTAATTAATTTATTTCCCCCTACTTTTTATGCTTTGGGATGAGTAGAGTTTTAATGTATTAAATGAATAAACACTCTTTTGTATTGATTGAACTTTAAGTGATGTCTTCTGTTTCAATTTTATTCCTTTTTTATTTGAATTATTTAACGTGTTTCAGTTATCGGATTTAATAGGACAAAATTGTCATCTTTGTTTGGAAATTGGAGGGTATATAAAACCTAAATGTTTGCTTCCGAGAAAATAATCCGATTTTCTGGGAATTTTTTTTGGGTGTTATGTATTTCTGGGTAAGGGAGAGAGAATCTTTGGTGTTGATGTATTTTATTTTCAGTTCCAGAAAATTTGAGCTGAAAGTTTTGTACATGATTATCATTTTGCAGTTTATCAAATGTCATGGGTTTCTTTTTCATTTATTACTCAATTTAAATGCGAAAAATAAGAAGCATATCCAAGCTGCTCTATAATATCTAGAGCAATATTTTAATTTCCCCCACTCTATCACACATTCACATAATAGCTACATTAACAACACTCACCATCTACATGTGTCCTTTTCAAATAGTCAGTACCATAGATAACTTTCCGACGTTAGTGTGTGTAAATTTTAGAAAGGTGATTCTATAGTATTACATTATGGGGTGATAGGTTTTGGAGTGCCTATAGTAAAGCGTAGAGTCCCAATAAAATCTCCCAAATCATTGTCAGGATTTCAAGTTTTGAACTGTAATATTTGGCGTAAGAATATCTCACCAAGTTCATATTTTGTACAAATCCATATCTTGTAATAAATTTTGTCCCCATTGAGCAACATCTAGGCTATTAAATTCAGCTTACTATTTTTTATCATTTTTTCTATCTTCTGCCAAACATGGTAGTAACATAACATTCATGGTTTGTTAGATACATTTTCTTATGGCGAATGGCAATCACTGGAATTATTTTGATATTCATTGCCTTTTTATTTGTTGACTGCAGCTTGTTATGGGAATTTTTAGTTTTCATATTCGTCTATGAGGGCATTTAAATCATGGAGGTGGTTGTTGAGAAAAAGATATATTTTGTTTGACGGGGTATGTTCTTTACCTAGATGGCTAGATGTTCTGATTAGATTAGGATTGTTTGAAGGAATCCTTACTTTGTACCATGGAAACTGCAGGGAACTTGTGGGGTCAAGATGAAACCGTTTATGGGCATTATTTGTACAGTAATGTTGTTCGTTGTATATAGAACGACAAATTATCAGTATCAACAGACAGAGGTATGGTGACACCATTTACAGTTTTGGCATTAGACACTTCAGGGGGTCACTTTGAAGATTTTCAGATGCTATTATTAAGTAATACATAACCATTTTGTTGATGACATCTTGTGGTTATCAAGAATGATAGGCAAAAATTTCAAAGCCAAGCGCACTCTATACACGTTTTGGCCATATACGTGTGTGTGTATATATTTACGTGTATACACGCACGCACACATATGTGTGTGTGTGTGTGTGATAACACATGGTTTGGTCTTTGTACTATCATTAGTAGGTGCAGACATATTTCCCTAAATCTTCATTATGATTAAATGTTACTGTCGCCTGCTGTTTGTGCTTCAGAAAGATTTCCTGATAATAGCTCATTTGAAATGCTTATCTTGAAAATCTCTTATACGTTGAGTTTCGATGAGTTTTATATAGGAACTTCTTTTACCTTCCTTTCATGTTGTGTCCAATAATGGTTTCCCCTTTTGTTTTTGCATCAACAGATGGATTCCAAATTGCATCCTTTATACGCATTAGAGGTAATAAATAGTCTCATTAGTAGCATCTCATATTATTTTTTAATTTTGCATTTTGTTTTTGTATTGTACTCTTCTTTCTGTGTGCAAGGTGCATGAAATTAGAAATATCTTTATTGCCTCAAATTACTTATCGTAGATAATTTTGAATCTTTTGGGGTTCTTTATCTGACCTATTCCACTTGCATAATACAAGGCAAATGTTCCTTTTAACTATTAATAGCTTTAGGTGCTTCTGATGTTTTTTCTAGGAAGCAGGGGTAGCATCTACAAGTTTGAATGGTTTACCTCGTGGCATCATTCATGCTAGATCTGATTTCGATTTAAAGCCTCTATGGTCGAATAGTAGTTCCAAATCAAAGGTTGGATTCCTATCCTGTTCTTTGACATCAAATTGCTGAAACTGCATCTGATTATTTTCTTATAGCCATGAACAATTAGTTCATCATAAATTGAATTTCAGTAGAGTTTTACATTTTAAAAATAGCACTTGCTGTGCACTTACTATGTGAAAAGTTGTTTTTGTTTTTTTGTGTGGATGATCATTTACTTGTCTATATGTTTGAATCAGGAAAGTGTTTCTAGCCCTTCTTACTTGCTGGCAATTCCTGTTGGCATTAAACAGAAGGATAATGTTGATACTATCGTTCAAAAGGTACAATAATTGTATAAAACTGTCATTCAAAAGAGTTTGATTGTATATTAATCTTCGACGTGTCATTACATAAACTGTTTGGATTCAGTTTCTTTCAGAAAATTTTACAGTTGTCTTGTTCCATTATGACGGCAAAGTGGATGGGTGGTGGGATCTTGAATGGAGTAACAGGGCCATACACATTGTTGTTCAGAACCAAACAAAGTGGTAAGACTAACCACTATTAGTTTTTTCATTTTATTTATTTATTAAGTAGCATGAAAAAATTTCTGGTCAATTAAAAGAAAATTCAATAATTTACTCTTTTTAGAGAAAGACTTGGATGCATATGTTGTTAATTATTCTTCATTTGGTGCATTATTTTAGGGTTGATCTGTGTATCTCTTGGACCAAGTATTGTGAGCAACATAGAAATTTGGCACATGGCTGCATATAAAAACTTTTTTTTTCTTTCTATTTCGGGCTTAGGCTAGCTCAAGTACATGGGGGCTAAGACATCAATCAATAATTATCCATTGTTCTTTCTACCTATTATTCTCACCTGCCTCTTAACAGATTAGCTTGGTTAATTAAGTCCTGTAGTTTACTGTAAAGTAAATAGTGACTTGGATTCATTCCAGATTAGATTATTCTTTCTTATTTAATTATTTGCCTTATTTCATAGAATTTCTAGTTCTCCTTTAACTAATGCCTTTAAAAGAGAGAAGAGAGAGAGGGTAAGTTTAATTTAACTTAGTTCTTGTAACCGTTATTAATTCTAGATCATGTGGGCATGTTTTCCTCAGGTGGTTTGCAAAACGCTTTCTGCATCCGTCAGTTGTTGCCCCTTATGATTATATATTTCTCTGGGATGAAGATTTGGGGGTTGAGCATTTTAACCCGAGAAGGTACTTGTGGTGCAACCCCTTGACATTTTTTTCGTGCATTATCTTTTCTTTCTTTCTTTTTTCCCCTTTAAAGATATTTGTTTGTGAAAATATGTAGTGCACATGTTCTACAATATTTGTTTGTAAAACATGGGAACATGTAACTTAAAGGTTATGGTATGTACTTTTACTGAATTTCGCTGATGTGGTAACATATACTCCCTCAGTCCAACTTTATTTGTCCTAATTACTGAGTACACCCTTATTTAAAAAAATTCTTTTTGTCCAAATTACCCTTGCTATTCTCCTTTCTCATCCCTTGCTTTTCCAATGTAATTAGTGCTGTTTTCCAATAAAAGTAGATCAAATTAATGAAGGGTAATTTTGGAAAAATAGGACCAAAATAGTGTGAAAAAGTAAAAGGGGACAATTAAAATGTGCCAAATCAAAAATGGAAAGTAGGAAAAATAAAGTGGAACGGAGGGAGTATTAGTAGTTGTCATAATTTGTAGTATTCAGTTTTGGTTTTGGTGACAATTTATTACCCCCTCTTGTCAGTGTCTCTGCGTGTCTCTGCTATTATCTTTATATTCTTGACATTGGATGGAAATACATTTAGCATTTTGCCAGCTCTCTATATACTTTCATAAAATATTGAAAATGCACCTACTGAACGTGTATAGATTAAGACAATCCGCAAAGAGAATGGATTAATGTAAATGTTTTTGTTTTTGAAAGTGGATATAGTTATCATTGTTTAATCTCTTAACTATAATATCTCATTATCTCCATAGATTTATGTAGATTTGTTTATCGCTCTTCTTTGTTTCCAGATACTTGGAAATTGTTAAATCTGAAGGACTGGAGATATCTCAGCCAGCTTTAGACCCAAATTCGACTGGGATACATCACAGGATTACGATACGGAGCAGAACTAACATATTTCATAGGTGAATATCTCAGTTTCAGAGATTTCACCGATAAATAATATTTGCATTTGGCTTCTGATGCTAGAACATTGTAATTACTTTATGCAGAAGAGTATATGACAGCAGAGGAAGTACAAAGTGTTCAGATGACAGTCAGGGTCCACCATGCACCGGGTAAATTGGCATAACTAGATTATTCACATTGCTATCTTTTTTTCTTGCTGGACTTGGTCAAGACAAGAATTACTGATTTCAGAGTGTTAATCAAGCAACTAAGTCCTGTCACTGAAATATCTTTATGTTTATCAACTTTCAAATAGGAATCTCAGTAATTCATTATAAATATGAAGAACACATTCACTATTTCAGAAGAAAAGTGACCTGGAATTTTGGATACACCACTTACAAAATTTATTGGAATATTTCTTTTTGTATGTTTAAATGTGTTAAACCATTTATGTTTCCAGATTTGTGGAAGGAATGGCTCCGGTGTTCTCAAGATCTGCTTGGCATTGTGCTTGGCATCTTATTCAGGTAAGTTATCAGATCTTCCTTCTCAGAAGCACCCCACCCCTCAAGTTAACATCATCAAAATATTACTGAGCCATATATGGGTTGGTGTATCAATTATGTGGCAATTTGAACCTTCTACCAGATATAACATCTTACCAGTAACGTACGTCTACAGCCTACAGCTTTTTTTTGTTAATTTTTATTTATAAATATAGAAAATTCCAACTTTTGGAAAAAAAATTACAGTTAAGTTCCGCATGAGATATAATGGGATTCTGCACTAAAAAGAAAATGACGAGAGTGCATACTTCAATGGTTGATATATTATATATATGACGTACACGGTTCTATATATGACGTATGGTGGATTTGTCTTAGCATATAATAATTTAGAAACCAAAGTATTGCTTCATCAGATAAATGATGATATATGGGAAATACTTTGCCTTGCAAATTATTTGATTGTTGGCATCTGTATTAGGAGGGAAAAAACAGATACTTTCCCCTGTTATTCTTTTTTATAATGATCAAGTTGTCATCTGGCAACCCTAAACCAATTTCATATTCTTATAATTTAGAAAGAAAATCAAAAGTTCATACTTCTGATTCAAGCTATTCAAATTCTGTTTTCAATCTTGATTTGAAACTGGAAAAAGGTTTTGGAACCTGGTTCTTTCACGCTACTGAAATTCACCTATTTTCTTGTCATGCTTCGTGGGTTGCAGATATTCACTTCAGGATCTTACTGTTAAACTATAATCTGCAGAGTACCAACTTTTGCTACCTTTAAAGGATCAATGCCCACCAAGCAATTTTGTGGCAATTTGGGTTAATAGTTATAAAATTTTATATTGTGACTCTTTTAGTTGTGTGGCTGCTGCTTGTTTCTTTTAATTTTTCCTCCTCTACTGTTATCTTCCCCCAAACTGAAGAAAATAATATGGCTCCCAGAAATGGTGATTCTAAACCTTTTGTTCCTTATGTTGCATAGGCAACCAAGTTGCTTTCACTGCCACCAACTTCTGTTTCTTTTTGAACTTTCTTTGGGAGTATATTTTGTTGCTAAAGATTTGGTTATTAGTGAATTTAAGACTTTGTGGTCTCTGTGAATCCCTTTTGCTAAACTTGAATACAAAATTGTGACTTTCTTTTTCTCTTCTCTATGTGTTTATATTTTGATGAATCCTTATAAGCTTGCTTCTCTTTTATGTCAGAATGATCTTGTTCATGGGTGGGGAATGGACATGAAACTTGGCTATTGTGCTCAGGTGAGGCTATTTGTTCTTTGAGATGTTAGTGTTGTTATCAATATTGACCTTTTGAAGTCAATTTGAGATATTTTTAAGTTCAAAATTGATACGAATTCTTTAAATTATGACCAATACATTAGTGAAAATTGTAAACTATGTTAATAGTACTACTAATTATAAGATTTATTATTTTCAAAAGTAAAATAAATCACGTCAACTTAAATTTGAAAATATCCAATATTAACTTTAAAACGTCAGATCTTTTATATTTTGGAATGGTGGGAGTTTTTCTTTTCACACCACTGCTATAACCACACGTACCAACTGCTTGCCAATAGTGAAAAGGAAAACATTTCTGATTACCAGTTAACCACCACACAACCAAGGATAATAATTTAATCAATATATAATAATAATTAAGAAAAAAAGTAAAGAAAGAGGAGAACCATCAACTTAAGTTATACTGCGTGGGTTGTTTGATATGTATTCCATCTCAATGTACAGACTCTCTAAGATGTTATTAGTCCTAAGAAGTTAACAATTGGGACAAATTGCTGCCACCTCCATTGCCACTTGCCAGACACCATTCCCATTTATAATTTCCCTCTTTTACCTCTCAAAAGTTTTAGCATGTGTCTGTGTGAATGCATGTTCTCCAGTGTCTCTCTAAATCTTTTTCAGAGATATTGTTTAGTTTCATCATGTGTGAACTGTTGATATCACTTATATACCAATAAAGTATATTAATTCCCATGGCACTGATGACTTTAATGTTTCGTATCAAAATGGGTTGGCCGTCAATTTTTATTGTGATTTTTGTCGTACTAGAAACTTTACCCAGGAGAGAAATTATGTTCCACTAGGCGATGCAGTTATACACTTAATACGTTAGGGTGCATACATTAATGTAGTAATTATGTTTTCTAATCTAACCAGATGTTTAAGCATGGAAATTGGCATTCTTATATATTTGATTATTATTGGTTTTCTACAGGGGGACCGCATGAAGAAAATTGGAGTTGTTGATAGTGAATATATTGTTCATCAGGCCATACAAACTTTGGGTGGGCCATCTGCAAGAAAGGTCATTTGTTTGACTAGATATTGTTCATATTTCTTTGTCCAATCAACTTTGTGTACAATTAAATAATTTTGCTTTCTGTCTCTCTCAATATCTCAATATTAAATTTGTAGTGTAGGCTGAGTTTACTTTGGTATATGATGAGGAGTGAATTTCATACTAATCATGACATATGTGCTTAAGAACTCCTTTAATCATTATTTTGCATATCTAGTTATCTACACATATATATATGGGGCCAAAATTACAAAAGAAATAATTTTTTTAAAAAAAAATCTATATATATTCCCATCTCCTTGATGAAAAGCCTACTAATTGTGTTGGTTAATGATCATCATACTTCTGCTTGTGTCAAGATGGCTTTCGTCTAAGACTTCTGTTTTCCAATTCCATTTTGGTGTTATAGATCCCTAAACTACTTCGTAACCTGGTCAAAAACATTTATTCATCACTATACTGTATTATTGGTTTTTGTGTGCGCATTTGTGTTTAAATATTGGTTGCGGACCTTTGTGCAATCATGAATTTGACTTTGGACTAAATTCAATCTATCAGTCTTACTATTTACTATTCAACTCAACTCATCAATGCCGTGGTGATATATGGAGCTCTTTACAAGAATCTTCTATATGGTTAATCCTATATAGTTATATTATCTAACATTCTATGCTCATGTACTCGGGCATCCCTTTTTTGATGCCTTTATTTATATGTTTATAAGTTTACTTATCAAAAAAATTAGTGAGTATGCTTTTCTGCATCACCTTCACTATAGGTTTACTCTTTTCCTTGTGTTCGCTGGATACTGTTGAAAACATAACTAATTATTGATCCTTGATACCTTTTCTCTCTATTACATTGATTTATATACACTAGTATATCAATCCCTAATTTACAATTATGGTAATCTCTAAGTTACACACTAATTATGGAATAGATTGACTACAATTATGGGATATCTTCTAACACTCCCCCTCAAGTTGGTGTATAGATGTCTCGCATACCCAACTTGAAACATAATGGATGAAACATCTTGCTAGTGAGACCCTTAGTCAAGATATCAGCAAGTTGATGTTCTGTTTTGACGAAAGGCAAGCAAATAAGTCCGCTAGTCAATTTTTCTTTAATGAAGTGTCTGTCAATCTCAATGTGCTTCGTTCTATCGTGTTGAACGGGATCATTTGCAATACTAATGGCTGCCTTATTATCACAAAATAACTGCATAGGCCTTTTAGTTATAACACCCAAATCTTCTAGCAAGGTTCGAAGCCACATTAGTTCACATGTACCCAAGGCAATAGCTCGATATTCAGCCTCAGCACTAGATCTTGCCACCACGGACTGTTTCTTACTGCGCCAGGTAACAAGATTACCCCCAACAAATGAACAGTAACCGGATGTAGAACGGCGATCCTCTATCGAGCCAGTCCAATCTGAGTCGGAAAAAGCTTCAACTCTCATATGACCATGTGGAGCGAACAATAAACCTTTTCCAGGAGCAGACTTGAGATACCTCAGAATTCTGTAAACCGTTTCCATGTGACAATGTCGAGGATCATGCATATATTGGCTCACTATTCCCACAGCATACAATATATCAGGTCTAGTATGAGAAAGGTATATCAATCGTCCCACCAAACGTTGATATCTTTCTTTATCAACCATAGGTCCTGTGCCACCTATCAGATGATGATTAACTTCAATAGGAGAATCAGCAGGCTTACATCCCAACATACCCGTTTCTTTTAGAAGATCAAGAACATATTTCCTTTGAGATAGAAAAATCCCACTGGAAGATCTTGCAACTTCAATACCAAGGAAATATTTCAAAGGGCCAAGATCTTTAATCTCAAACTCTTTAGCCAGACTCACTTTGAGATTAGCTATCTCTTCTCTATTATCCCCTGTCACCACAATGTCATCGACATAGACTATAAGAATGGTTGTCTTACCTCCTGTCTGTTTGACAAATAAAGTATGATCTGCTCGACTTTGCTTGTACCCAAATCTGATCATTGCTTTATGGAATCTACCAAACCAGGCTCTGGGAGATTGTTTCAAACCATATAAAGCCTTTTGCAGCTTACAAACCTTACCCCTAGTGGCAGATTAGGCAAAACCAGGGGGGTATTTCCATGTATACTTCCTCCTCCAAATCACCATGAAGGAACGCATTCTTTACATCCAGTTGCTGAAGATCCCAGCCGAAGTTTGCTGCACATGAGATTATAGTACGAACAGAATTCATCTTTGCCACGGGAGCAAATGTCTCCTGGTAATCAATCCCATGGGTTTGAGTATACCCTTTTGCAACTAGTCTGACTTTGAGTCTCTCAACTGTCCCATCTGACTTCTGTTTGACTGTATATACCCACTTGCACCCAACTAATTTTTTTCCATACGGGAGAGTAACTAGTTCCCATGTATCATTCTTTTTCAGGGCATTCATCTCCTCTATCATAGCCTGTTTCCAATTTTTATCACTAATTGCTTCTTGCCACCCCTGAGGAATATATATTGAAGACAAGGAAGAAACAAAGGAGTGATAGGATGCATATAATCTATTATAGGCTAAGAAATTAGAGATAGGATGTTCAGTACAAGATCTAACACATTTCCTAAGAGCAATAGGAAGGTTAGTATCATCAGAAGAACGAGTAGAAGTAAAGTTCTCACCATTAGCATTATCATCAGAAGGACTAGTAGAAATAGGGTTCTCACCATTAGCATTATCTAGACTAGGTTCTGAGCAGAGTTGGTGTAGCGGTGCAGACATGGTAACCTTATTCTTGCTTCTTCGAACATACGTCCTCAACTCAGGCTCCTATAACTCCCCCTGTGTAGATTTATCAGAAACAATGACAGGGACAGGAGAAGATGGTATAGTAGAACTTGTAATACCAGCCTCAGGAAGAAGCTTCTCCTCATCTATAACATCCTCCCCCTGAGGAGAAGCTGGGGTAGAATAAAAAGGTTCCGATTCCCAAAAAGTGACATCCCGAGTGACAAATATTTTGTGTGAAGGAGGATGATAACACTTATAACCTTTTTGAGTCGGAGAATACCCAATGAAAATGCACCTAAGAGCTTTAGGATCTAATTTTCCCCGAGTAGGAGATTTATTATGAACATAGCACACACAACCAAAAACGCGAGGCGAAGGAGAAGGACTAGTTGTGTGCTGAAGGAAAGAAATGGGACTTTTGTTCCCAAGAATTCGAGAAGGAAGCCGGTTTATAAGAAATGCAGCAGTCAAAACAGCATCTCCCCATAGAAATTTAGGTGTGTTCATAGTGAACATGAGAGTGCGGGCTACCTCTAGTAAGTGTCGATTTTTCCTTTCTGCCACTCCATTTTGTTCTGGAGTCTTAACACAGGAAGTTTGAAGAATAATGCCATGTTGAGAGAGATAAGAGGCAAAAGCATTATTATGATTATATTCACGACCATTATCACTATGAAGAATTTTGACTTTAGCATTAAATTGAGTTTGAATCATTTTATGAAACTCTTTGAAACAATCAAACACCTCATTTTTTGAACGAAGAAGATAAATCCAAGTGACACGTGAATGACAATCAATAAAACTAACAAACCATCTGTAACCAGAACGGGAAACAACCCGAGAGGGTCCCCACACATCAGTATGTATAACAGCAAAAGATTCAGAATGTCGACTATGAATAGCAGAATAAATAGAACGTTTGTGTTTACCCAATTCACATGGTTCACACAAAAAAGGAGTTTTATTACATTGTTTAACCAAAGACGGAAATAAAGACTCTAATACGGAAAAAGAGGGATGTCCCAAACGTCGATGCCATTAATGGAGAGAAGTCAGGCTGGAGTCGGATGTAGAATGAAGAGCCTGAGTGGAGGACATGCTAGACGAGGGAACATCTAAATAATATAAGCCACCAACTGCACTACCACTGCCAATCTTCCGCCCCGTCACCAAGTCCTGAAAAATACAATGAGATGGGGAAAAAATGACTGAAAAATTCAAGGATTCAGAAAGACGTTGGACAGATAATAAATTTGCAGTAAAGGACGGAATATGAAGAACAGATGATAATGTTAATGTAGGAGTACAGACTACTGAACGTCTGAACCACTCCCAGAGATAGAAGAAAGGGAACCATCAGCCACTCGAACCTTGTCTTTCCCAGAGCAAGGCATGTATGAAGTAAAGAGGTTGGAGGACCCGGTCATATGCTCAGAAGCACCTGTGTCAATGATCCAACTAGGACAAGTTGAGGAAACATTAAACGCACAAGGATGTATACCTGACTGGGCATAATGAGAGGAAGATTGGGAATAGAACTTCCGAAAAGCGGAGATTTCCTCAAGAGTAAGAGCAGTAGTAGTATCTGAAGCACTGGATGCATCAACAGGAAGTGTTGTAGTAGACACATAGGCCTGAGATCCACGTCCACGACCACTACCAAAACGACCTCCTCGCCCTTTAGGACGTCTATGGAGCTTAAAACAGCGATCCCTAGTATAATTCTTTCCCCCACAGTAGTCACATTCTCGGGATTCTTTCTCAACAGAAGACTGAATAGAGGAGCCAGACTTAGGATACGAGGCAACCATGGCTGATCGATCAACCGAATTTAAAACCATCACCCGACGTCTGCTTTCCTCTTGTTGGACCCTAGCATGGGCCTCTCGCAGGGATGGAAAAGGTGTCTGACCAATCAACTGTGCACGAACTTGATCAAATTCTATGTTCAACCCAGCCAAGAAATCCACAACTCTATCTTCACTAACAAACCTTTGATAAGAAGCAGCGTCTTCCCGACATTTGGCTGAAAAAACTCGATAATTATCAAGCTCCTGCCAAAGTGCATTAATTTCTGCAAAATACTGTGCCACAGACTTCTCTCCTTGACTCAGCTCACGAATCCGTTTACGAATGTCATATGCCTTAGACATATCACCAGAAATAGAGAAAGTTTGAGAAATAGCCTCCCAAAGCTCATGTGCAGTGTCTAAGAACATGTAACTGTTTCGCATACTAGGTTCCATTGAATTAAAAATCCATGTTTTCACCATGGAGTTATCAGATTTCCATTCTTCTTGGGCTACACCAGCTTGAGTAGGCATGGTGGTTGTACCATTGATGAACCGCTGCATACGGTTAGCTTCAATGGACATACGGCATGCTTGAGACCAGGCTAGATAATTATTTCCATCCAACTTAAACGGACTGAGAACCAAGGCAGAGTTAAGATGATGATTTCTAATCAACTGTCCGTTGATGTCAGTAGTACCACCACTATTAATGGAACTAGATGATGCCATGACAGGGTAATAGGAGCAACAAGGATGATCGAGGGCTCAGGAACAAAGAAAAAATTCTCAGAATCTGAATCAAAGGCACTGTTGCTTTAACAGTAAAATTAATACCAAAAAAAAACCTTGAATCAAACACTACACAGCCACTGTAAAAGAGAAGAGAAGAGAGAGACGAACAGTGCCGCCGGAAAAAGTGACCACGCGCCGGCAGAAGATGGCGCGTGACGGCGCGTGAGGCAGTGGGTGGCGGAGATTTTTTTCTGGTGGTGGTCGCCTAGCAGTGTAGAGACCTTTTATGTCCTCAATTTCTTCATAAAAACTCGTCTTACTAGGTTTCTGAAGGAAAGAAACAGTAGCAGTGAGCGGAAAAAAAAGGAAAAAATGCTATGGATCTTGGCTCTGATACCATGTTGAAAACAGAACTAATTATTGATCCTTGATACCTTTTCTCTCTATTACATTGATTTATATACACTAGTATATCAATCCCTAATTTACAATTATGGTAATCTCTAAGTTACACACTAATTATGGAATAGATTGACTACAATTATGGGATATCTTCTAACAGATACAAATCTACCTCTTCTTCTTCCGGTTCTATCCTCTCTTTTTTTACTTCACGGTTCTTTGTTTTTAATTCAACTGTATATATCAAGCATTTGAGTAGAAGGTTAAAGTTTTAATTATAGTACTTTTTGTTTCTCTGTTGTCAATTGATCTGATTTCCGACCTAGTTTTTGAGTTGAATACAATGAATTTAAGAAATTATGACATCATATTATTTAAAATTGTTGCATTTGGATCACATTTTTGCATCGTCCCTATCTAAGCTTTTCTCGTCTTTATGCAGGGTTCAAAATCTGAAGAGTCAATGAAGGTATAATTCCTTTTTGCTTCCTTAAATTTTTTTCTTTCTTTTCTCTCTCTATTTGTTCGTATTCTTTATGTGTGTGTTTTTTTTTTTGTCTTATTGGAGATATTTGATAATATGAGCAATAATTACTTTCTCCTTCATCAAATATTTGGCTATGTTCTTGTCATCCTTGATTTACACTTATTGTTGTTCATTACTCATTTTTTGTCAGAGACATGCTGTTGATGTGCGATCTGAGGTGAGACAACTGGAACCGTAATAACTGTTATTTCAAAATTTTCATTCTCTTGGAGTACCTGTACTTAGGATTATCTGGCCTCGGTTAAGTTGGGTGCTTAACCTATTACGTATAATAATACATTTGCTTCTCCTGAATATATATCTTCAGTACCTTATCATGGATTATGGGTCTTTTCTCAAGTGATGCTATAATATTTACAATGTCTCTAAAGTTTACTACCTCCATTCCATATATATTCTATATTTTGCTGCGTAGGTAGGCGAAGTTTTTGTTTTTTTTGGTGGGGGTGGGGGTGTCTAATTAGTGTCTCAAATGGTGATGTAGTTGATTAACATTACCTGCCACCTGATCAAAAGCAAACTTGTTGACATAGTTAACGAAATTGGATTGAGCAGATAAGGAGGCAGTCTACATTAGAGCTGCAAATATTTAAGGCGCGCTGGGAAAAAGCCGTGAAGGAGGACAGGAAATGGGTAGATCCCTTTAGGAGGAAACGAAGACTGAGGCAACAAAAGAGAACGTAGCCCGAGGTGCAACTCGAGTTTTGACCCAAACCAAACCAAACCAATTTTGCTTGGCTTCTCTTTATAGATATTTACATTCTCTGCAATTTTTCTGTAATCTATTTTCGTCTTTAGGCCCATTTGACCTCATATAATTTCTTTAATTCAAATTAGTCATGGTTTTTCTTCTACTCTTCGCTTACATTTATGTGCCATCTGTTTACAACTTTTTCCCTTTTGAAGGTTTATGTACTAGTTTAATTTGTTCCCACCCTACTCCACGCCATGATTTTGAGGTTTTTTTTTTTTATTACAAAAAATGAGTTTATGTTCTTGTAATAGAATAAAATGACATAATATTTTCATGTTTACTATGGTAATTTTATCGTTATGTTGTTATTATTAAATTAAAGAAAATAATTCATGTGTCAGATAATTTTTATGATGAAGTTGGATTGCGAATAACGTCACTCTAAAAGATAAGATAGAAATATTAATACGTCAGTTTTTTTTTTAATTTTCTTTATATCTCATATATTTATATACGTTGACATTTAATATTAACATAAATTTATCGTCTTATGTAGTAGGATTTTTCAATTAAACGTTAAATAATTTAAGTGAATTTTTTTATATCAGATTAACGTTATTAAATTAACCACTAAACAGATTAATAATATATTCTTAAAGTTGAAATTTTATAATCGAGTCCCTTTTAGTGAAAGAGTATATTTATTATGCACGTATTCAGTAAATTAAACAATTTTTTTTTTGAAGAAATCAAATATTTATATTATTTTTAAATAGTATTTTCCAACTAGAAACTAAATCTCCTATTGATGTTCCAAAGTGAATAATATTTATGGAATTTTCTATCAATTATTCGGCCAAAAGTCAAAAATAATAAAGAAGAGGAACAAGTCCATTTTTTTAATGGAGATCGAGAAAACGCGGCAATGGCGGCTTTATTACAAGTATAAATTCATCTAGAAGAAATACTACCATGGTAGGTAATAAACTAAGTACATAAAGTAATACTTTAATTATTCTACAAAAAAAAAAAAAGGTTTTATTTATCGAATTATTTTGTTCTATAAAATAATTATTGTTTTTAACTTCTTTGTTCTCAAAAAATTGTTTAAAGTGCAGCAACACACTTAATATGTTTGACAAATTAGATAATGAGTTTAAAATTTATCTATCATCAATACATCAGCACAAATATATAATTAGAGAAATATTGAGTCGTTTTCGTTGGCCTTGAATCAATTCGGTAATTTAAAAGTTTATTTTTGTCAACTTACTAGTTCAAAATTTTATTTTTATTTTATTACCATACATACAATGTATCCTTATTATATATATAATTAATGTATCATTGTTATACATACAATGTACCCTGACTATTATTAAAATTTAGTAATACAAATCCAGTGTTCTTATACTAAAAAATATCAAATATTATTAGCCAATAAATAATTAATTACAATATAATTTAATATATTTTTAGTTGATAATAACACAATAATATCGATGCATACATCATATTTTTATTTTTGAACTTATCAATATATGTTGACGCCTGATTCTGTCGGGCAGTCCTGCTGGCCGTCCGGTGAGAATACCTGCACAAAAATCCGAACGGCTTGGGCCGTAGGTGGACTCCTCCGGTGTGAGTGTTAGTGAAGGTATCGGAATAGTCAATAATAGAGGTCTGAGTATCTGGTATTACCAAAATGTGCGTTACCCTTCTCTCCATTATCAACTGGGAATTTATACTATGTACCTGAATAACGGTCACCTGTGTAACGGTTCTGTCCATTATGCTAGGTAGTTATGATGTATGTCCGTTTCGTCCTTCATCCACGTGCTGTAAGCCCACTAGGAAGGTTACCAGGCTGACGGTATATTGGGCCTAGCCCAATGTGAGTTCTTGGATCAAGCCTGGTTAAATATTCATCCTAACATTGTCCCCACTCCTCCAGTATATGAATGTGCTGGGGGAGTAGAATGAAACCTTCCGAAGAGAAAAACTCCATCGGCTGCCCGGAGGCATCAGACCGATAGGAAATGTCATTCGGGAACCCGGAGGTATCAAACCGAAGAGGAACTCCATCGGAAGCCCGGAGGCATCAGACCGATGGGAAAAGCTCCATCGGGAGCCCGGAGGCATCAGACCGATGGGAAATATCATTCGAGAACCCGGAGGTATCAAACCGAAGAGGAACTCCATCGGGAGCCCGGAGGCATCAGACCGATGGGCAAGCTTTTTTGGATAAGACCTTGGGCCTTTATAATCTGGGCTTCAAGTTTTGGATAAGGCCCTGGGCCTTTATAATCTGGGCTTCAAATTTTGGAGACTACGTACCAATCAAGCCCAAAGTTTTGATTGTTCAACCCAACAAATCTGACCCAATAGCTAGCACGGCCGTTTCGTATAACAATTTATTTTTGAATTTCGAAATCCGCGTCCATTTAGCTAACGAAGCGTGCGCGGGAAGGAGCATTTATTACGCTGCAATAAATACTGCGCGTGCGCCCCATCCGTCAGATCGTTTCCATCTGAACCGTTGCCACGCTTGAATTAAGATAAAAGGGGTCATTTCCAACAGATCGTCTTTTTATCAGAAGCAACTTATCACGAGAGAAAGAACGTTTGAGAGAGAATAATTTCATTCCCAGATCAAATTCCATCGTTCCTGCTTCGTTGTTTTTCAATCGATCTCCTTTCTGAAATCAAGTAAGTTATTTACCCCTTTTCTTTAATACCCCATAATGGCTGTAAGTAATCAAGATACAAGGGCTCAAGCTTCGTCTTCCCGGGTTGAAGACGAAGTTACTGTTGCCGAAACGGGGATCCCAGAGGGACAACCATGGAAACCCGTGGTAATCACCAGGATAAGGGATGTAGGGGAATACAATAGGAAGAAGTATTTTAATATCCTGTATAGAGTAGCCAACATCCCTTCTTCAATCCGGAACCAATACTTCGATTTAGCCCCCACAGAATTCTATATCCCTGAAACATATGAAATCAAGAGACCCGGGGCTGGGGAGAGAATGTACTACCAACTCGAGGGGGGATGGATTCCAATCCATAGGCAGTCACTGATCTATGGGGTCCGATTCCCTCTTCGCCCCTTCGTATTGGAGTTACTTCATACGACGGGGCTCAGTTTGAACCAACTATCCCCCAATTCTTTCATTCATATAAACAGTTTCATTGCCTTCTGTTTCTCTGAATCGACCCTCCCAGCCATAGATTTCTTTTTTCAATTCTTTTCCATTACCAATAATAAAGAAAAAGGGTTTTTCACGGTGATGAAGAACCCTGGAAGGGATACCCTGATGGAGACCCCCTCGAGTAATAAAGGGTGGCACGTCGATTGGTTTTTCATTAAGGGGCCGGACACTGAGATGGTCGGACCTTGGTCAGACCCGAACAAAGACCAGCTAAATCCGAAAAGAATCTCTCGGGCAAGGTTAGAAGAGTTCGAGGTCTTATATTCCAAGAGACCATCCGTGAAGTGGGACCGAGGTCTCCTTAATGACCAAGACTGGTTATATTCCTTCGGTTGTAAGTTCTCTGCCATGCTTGCTCCTTTATTCTGAACATTTTTTGATATACTCATTCTTTTGTTCTGATTGCCTTGCAGTGGCTGACCAAGGAAAGCATCCCGATAATGAAGCCATAATAGAGGCAGCTGGAGTCCCGAGGGTCAAGATGAGTGCCGCCGATAAGCTGAAGGCGAGCCAAAGCTTGAGGGCTGCAAAGCCCAAGGACTCTACCCAGGCCGCTGCCAATCCCGAGATGGCCACGGGATCTTCTCAAGTGGGTGATATCATCAAGCCCACCGAAGGAGAGAAGTCTACTGCCAAAGACTCGGGGGCCGGCAGACCGAAAATAAAGAGGAGAAGACTGGTTCTAACCTCAGTTTTGGAGGCAAGAACCAAGCAAACTTCTGCTCCTCAAGGGAGTTCATCAACTCCTCCCGCCGAGCGAAGCGTCGCCAGGCAGTCAGAGGAATGCCTTGCTCCCCCTCCTCAGAATAAAGGGAAAAGACCCGCTGAAGGTCAAGAGCCCCCTAGCACCCAAGGCGGGCCGATGGATCCCCCAATGCCGACCGGGGATTCAAGACCCGAGGAGGGAATCAATATGCAGGCCTTGGGTACCTCGATGATCCCATTTGCCGAAGATGGTACCAAGGGGGCCGATCTGAAGACGCTAATGGAGATGCTGTTCTCCTACCATGCAAAGGTAAGGATTTGCCTACAAAATTTTCTTATTTGAATTGGTTAACTTTCTGACTCATTCATCATTCAACCGTTTCTTTTCAGGGAAATGCAATTCTCCTTCGGGTTTCTGATGAGCAGAAGGTTCTGGAGAGAAGAGCCGAGGAAAGCAGCAAAGGGCATGCTGAGGCTCTGAAGAACCACCAGAAGACCAAAGACCAGCTTAAGATCATGCATGACTCCTTCCAGATCATGAAACAGGAGTATAAATCGGCCCGGGAGGCTCGTCTTGAGAAAGACAAGGAGATCGATCGTCTGAAGGCCCGGGTGATCGATCTGGAAAAGGCAAATGTCCATGCTAAGGATTTGGTGCAGGCCAAAGAGCTCAAGAAGATCCAGCTGGAGAATAACAAGAACGAGCTCGAGGCCCAAATCCAAAGTAAAAAGATTCTCTTGACACAATCGGAAAATATCATCCAACTTCAGACTGATCAGATGAAGAATCTCAAAGACAATGTTGAACTGATCGTCGAAGGCTGGGGTGCTAAAGAAGCCGATTGGCTAAGAGGACCGATTGCCTCCGCCTCCCCGAGTGTCCTGATTCCCGAGCTCAAACAGAAGGTGATAGATGAATATAAGGCATCAGATCAATTTCAGGCCGATATCTTATCATCTGTTGTGAATGAATTCAGCGATGGGTTCGAATACGCTCGGGAGCTTGCCAAGGAGAAGGGTCATGATCCCGATCAGCTGGGAATTGTATTTCCCGAGGACTGATTTGTAAAGTTTTTGCTATATTTTTTTTTACATCTTGTAAACCTTTCAACATTTATGAATTGAATGATTATGACTTATCTTTTCTCATTAGTTTTATTTTATCATCTGTATGTACAACTGTTCACTTATACTGCTTCGCCCCCCACTAGCCTGATCGAATGTAGATCCGATGAGGCTAACATATTAATTTTAAAGTGTGTATCAAAACAGTAATACAAAGACCAGATGATAAAAAATATTCTCATTAATATCGAAAAGATAACATGTGATCGGCTAAAAAGTACAAAATTCTATCGGCTTCAATGATAGCCTCAAAATTTGACTAAGTACAAAATTCTATCGGCTTCAATGATAACCTCAAATTTGACTAAGTAGAAAATTCTAAGTTACTGATAATACCTACGAAGCCGAACAGCATGCCAAGTATTTGGAATATTTTTTCCATCCATGCCCTGAAGCTTATAAGTTCCGGCCTTCAACACTTCGATCACTAAGTATGATCCTTCCCATGTTGGCATCAGTTTGCCAGTTTTCCGAGGAGTTGATGCCTCGGCTTGCCGAAGAACTAGATAGCCCACATTGAATGACCTTCTTTTTACATTTTTGTTGAAGTGCCGAGCAGTTCGTTGTTGATAAACAGTCAATCTGAGGACTGCTGAATCACGTTCCTCTTCCAATAAGTCAAGGTTTAAACGAAGACCTTCGCTATTGAGGATTTCATCAAAGTTTAAGACTCTCGGAGAAGGTACTCCGATCTCAATAGGTATTAGGGCTTCGGAACCATAAGCCATCTTAAAAGGCTCCTCCCCAGTAGTAGTCCGAGGAGTTGTTCGGTAGGCCCAAAGAACATGCAAAAGCTCCTCGGGCCAGGCACCCTTCGCCTCTTCCAGTCTTTTTTTAATGCCATGAAGAAGTGTCCTGTTTGTAACTTCTACTTGACCATTTGCTTGTGGATGGGCTACTGAAGTCCGACGATGTTGGATATTAAGTTCTGATAAGAACCCTTCGAAAGTTTTACCAACAAACTGAAGTCCATTGTCAGAAACTAAGATCATCGGGATGCCGAACCGGTAGACTACTTGTTCTTTGAAGAATTGTAGACATGTATGCTCGGTGATCTTGGCAAGTGGTTTGGCTTCTACCCACTTGGTGAAATAATCGATGGCGACGATCACAAATTTCACTTGTCCCTTACCCTGTGGAAGAGGACCCAATATGTCTATTCCCCACACAGAAAAGGGGATCGGAGAGAGTATCGGAGATAACTCCTCGGGAGGTTGGTGTGGTACGGATGCAAATATCTGACACTTATGACATTTTTTGACG
Source organism: Hedera helix (assembly GCA_947179155.2). NCBI lineage: Eukaryota > Viridiplantae > Streptophyta > Magnoliopsida > Apiales > Araliaceae > Hedera > Hedera helix. The sequence continues at coordinate 9,552,373 of OX359278.1, forward strand.
AAGTCTTTGGCATCTTCAAGCATGGTCGGCCAAAAATATCCTTGTCGCAAAATTTTATGGGCCAGTGCCTTTGCTCCCACATGGTCACCGCAGATACCTTCATGAACTTCCCGAAGAGCATAATCAGATTCCCTAGGGTCGAGGCATCGGAGCAATGGGGAAGAATAAGATCTTCGGTATAGACGGTCATTATGGATACAATATTTGGTGGATTTGTACTTTATTCTTCGGGCCTGACACTTATCTTCGGGCAATTCACCAGTCAAAAGAAATTTGAAGATGAGGGTCATCCACGAATCCCCCTGTTCAATATCCATTACTGTCTGAACGAGGGTGCTCGGATGTTGAAGATTTTCTAAGTATACTGCTCCATCTAACTCCCCTTGATCGGTGGTCGCCAATTTGGAAAGAGCATCGGCCATTGTGTTTTCCGATCTGACCACGCCTAATATCTGATATTTCGGGAAAAATGTCAACAGCGATCGAACCAGATGGAGATAGGCTTGCAAATGAACTTCCCGTGCTTCATATTCTCCCAGCACTTGCTTCACAACCAGTTGGGAATCGCTGTAAATTGTTAAGCTTTTTACTTCCAGACTTCGGGCCAATTTCAATCCTGCCACTAATGCTTCGTATTCGGCTATGTTGTTAGTGGCCATGAACCCAAACCGGATAGATTGCTGTACTTTAAAACCTTTCGGAGAAGTGAGGATTACCCCTGCACCGCTTCTTGTCCCGGTAGAGGATCCATCGACGTATAAAATCCATGCAGTCTCCTTGGGGGTTATTGTCACTTCCTCGGACTCAGATTCTTTCTCTTTGGTATCCTCGGGGAATGAACATTCGATTATAAAATCGATGAGAGCCTGAGCTTTGATAGCCGTCCGAGGACGGAACTCAATATTAAACTGACTTAGCTCGATAGCCCATGCTGCCAACCTTCCCGAGGACTCTGATCTATAAAGGATTTTCCGTAATGGCTGGTCAGTGAGGACGATAATAGTCCGCCCCTGGAAGTAATGCCTCAGTTTCCGACTGGAGATAACCAGTGCGTAAGCCAACTTCTCTAAATTTGGGTATCTTGTTTCAGCATCCCGAAGAGCATGGCTTACGTAATAGACTGGCTTTTGCCCTTGTGAATCTTCTCTGATCAAAGCTGACCCGACTGCCAAGGATGTGGCAGATAGGTATATTTGTAGATCCTCCTCGGGCAGTGCTTTACTCAGAATCGGAGGTGAAGAGATATATCTCTTAATTTGTTCAAAAGCCTCCTGGCAATCTTCGGTCCATTGAAAAGTTTTCTGATTCTGGGCTCCCTTCAAAGTCCCGAAGAATGGGAGACATTTCTCGGTTAGACGTGCCACAAACCGCCGAAGAGCTGCCAGCCTCCCAGTCAGCCGTTGAATTTCTTTGAAGTTCTTCGGCGGTTGCATCTCAAGGATAACCGATATCTTTTCGGGATTTGCCTCAATCCCTCTTCGGTTAACCATATATCCCAAAAATTTGCATGACCCGAGACCAAATGTGCATTTAGTTGGGTTAAGTCTCATGTTGTTCGTTCTGACATTCTCGAAGCATTCTTTTAGATCGGACAAGTGATTATCTTCCTTCATGCTCCGAACGATCATGTCATCAACATAGACTTCCATGTTTCTCCCGATCTGGCTACTGAACACCTTGTTCATCATCCTCTGATAAGTAGCCCCCGCATTAATTAACCCGAATGACATGACCTTGTAGGCATATATGGCTCGATGAGTGATGAAAGCCGTCTTCGGTATATCGCTTTCAAGCATGACTATTTGATTATACCCCGAGAAAGCATCTAAGAAGCTCATTATGGTATGTCCCAAGGTAGAATCGATTAATTGGTCTATGCTCGGGAGAGGGTAATAGTCTTTCGGACATGCTTTGTTGAGATCTGTGTAATCCACGCATATCCTCCACTTCCCATTGTGTTTTTTGACCAACACCACATTGGCGAGCCATTCTGGGTAATTGATTTCAAAGATGAAGTCAGCAGCCAAAAGTTTATCAATTTCATTATCAATTACCTGTTGCCTCTCGGGAGCTATGTTCCTTCGTTTTTGCTTGACGGGTTTGGAATTCGGGTTAACGCTCAGCTGATGTACGACCACAGTTTTGTCAATGTCAGGCACATCGGCCGGAACCCATGCAAATATGTCAGCATATTCCCGAAGAAGGGTGACCAACCGAGATTTGGTTTCATCTTGAAGGTTTGTGCCAATCTGAACAGTTTTCTAATCATCATTTTGAAACAGTGGCACCTCAACCGTATCTTCGGTCGGTGTTGCTAGTGGTTCAGTACATCCCTCAGTGAAAGGTTCAAGCTCGATCTTCATTGTAGCTTTCTGTTTGCTATCACTGGTAGAGGATGTCTGTATGGTCTGCAAATAACACCTTCGGGAAAGATCCTGATCTCCTACAGATTCCCCAATTCCATTTTTGGTTGGAAATTTCATTTTTAAATGTGGGATGGAGGTAATTGCTTTCAATGCCGATAGAGTGGTTCTTCCCAAGATGGCATTGTAGTTGCTTTCCACTTGGACCACGTAGAAGCGGACCATAATGGAAGCTTGTTTCGGGGCAGTCCCGAAGATCACAGGCAACTCGATCGTCCCCGCTATACGAACTGGGTTATTCCCGAACCCATATAAAGGGGACTCGTTGCAGATCTCCAACTTCCTTCCCCCCAAGTCCAGCCGATTGTATGCTTGGCTATAGAGTACGTCGACTGAACTCCCATTATCAATAAGCATCCTCTTCATATCCATAGTACCGACCTGAGCTGTTATGACCAGTGCATCCTGATGGGGAGTAACCATCCCAGATGGGTAATCATCATCGGAGAAAGTGATGGGGTCGGTTTTGGTGTTCTGTGGTTTCCCAGACACTTGATAGACTTCTCTGCCGAAAGCTTTTCTCTTGCGGTTGGACAGAGCGGAGATTGATCCTCCGGAGATAACGTCAACCACACCTCTTGCTTCAGTAATGGGTGGAGGTGGCTCGAGGCGATCAAACGCCGATGGTCGGTAAGAATCAGCGACATAACAGTCCAGGTTGCCGCTCCGTACCTGTTTTTCGAGGAAGTCTTTGAGATGGTAGCACTCCTCAGTATCATGCCCTTTGGCTTCATAGTAAGTGCAGTACCGATCTCCTTCCTTTTGTCTTGCAAAAACCCGAATCTTCGGAGGTTTCTCATATAAGGGTTTATTTTTTATCGCCTTCACGATATTGTTCTTGCTGGTGTTCAGGGGTGTATAATCCTTGTGGCACCTCTTCGATCCCTCGGGAGATCGTTCTTTTGTTGCCGATCCTTGTTGGAATCTCTTCGTTCATTCCCCTTTTTACCATTGCCGTTGGATTTCTTTTCGGCACTAACGCCTCCGGGGTCTCTCTGGTGAAAATCACCGGTGTTTTTCGAGGATCCCCGAAGATTGGCGAGAGCCTATTCCAACTCTACAAACTTGTCCACCTTCTCATAAGTCTCCGATAAAGTCTCGGGAGACTTCGAGATAAGCTCCTCAATTAACCTGCTGGATTTATCAACATTTAAACCCATGGTTAAAAACTGGATTACTTGCTTCGGGTCAATCCCGTTGATTTCTGACACAGCCTCCCTGAATCTTTTGACATACTGCCGAAGGGTTTCATTCGGCCTTTGTTTTACTTGTAGGAGGGATGTCATCATTCGGGCTCGTCGCTTGTTGCTCCCGAAGCGGTTGTGGAATTGTTCTTGTAACTCCTCCCATGATTTGATTAATCCGGATGGAAGGGAGATGACCCATTCTCTGGCAGTTTTCTTCAGAGTGGATAAAAACAAGTGGCACATCGCCACTGCATCGTGACCATGAAAGTGCATGGCCTGCTCGAAGGAATAAGTGTGATCATGTGGATCTCCCGTCCCGTCGTACATCTCCAAAGTAGGGACTTTTCGGGATCGGTCGATCTTGGCTTCTTCCAGATCCTTCGAGAATGGTGAGAATCGGGCCTTTTTAGACCCATAATATTTATCCGAAGCCTTGTTGAGGGAAGATTTTCCAGTGTGGCTCCCATGACTATGTCGGTCTTCCCGATCTTTCCTCATCGGCGATCAGACTCGTTTTCTCAAATCTGCTGTCCAAATCGACTTGGAGCGAGCCGGTTCCTTCCCGCGGTTTCGGTTTCCTTCCCCTCGGAGTTCAGTGTGACTATCATCCCGTCTGGTATAGCGGGTTGAGTGGGAGGCCGAGCCTCTCTGGCTCAAAAGTTCATTACCCGCCTCGGTTAACTCCTCATACTGTTTATCAAGCTCCTTCTGCTGGAGGTCCAGAGCCTTTTTCCTGTCGAGGATTATCTGGAGGCGGCGGTCTTTATCTACCGCCGTCTCCTGGTGAGACCGAGGGGAGGTGGTCGTCGTGGATGACTATACGATTGCGATGTTTCCATGTTAATGACAGTAAATGGAAATTTTACTCAGCCCTCCTTCTAGCGCCAATGTTGACGCCTGATTCTGTCGGGCAGTCCTGTTGGCCGTCCGGTGAGAATACCTGCACAAAAGTCCGAACGACTTGGGCCGTAGGTGGACTCCTCCGGTGTGAGTGTTAGTGAAGGTATCAGAATAGTCAACAATGGAGGTCTGAGTATCTGGTATTACCAAAATGTGCGTTACCCTTCTCTCCATTATCAACTGGGAATTTATACTATGTACCTGAATAACGGTCACCTGTGTAACGGTTTTGTCCATTATGCTAGGTAGTTATGATGTATGTCCGTTTCGTCCTTCACCCACGTGCTGTAAGCCCACTAGGAAGGTTACCAGGCTGACAGTATATTGGGCCTAGCCCAATGTGAGTTCCTGGATCAAGCCTGGTTAAATATTCATCCTAACAATATATATTATAATATTTTGATCATTAACTTTTCTAATTTATGAACCAAAATAGTATAAAATCTCATTCAATTTACTCTAATGCATTATAAATAATATGTTCACTACTCAGTAAATTACACTAAAAAACAAAATTGTTCATCAATAAACTTGCACGGTATAAATTGTTATTTATAATTCTCAAATATATAGTCTTTAAAACTTGCTTGTGTTTTGCACGGATAATTAAGCTTGTATTATAAAAACCTTTGTGGAAAGATTGGTGTAATCCTATCACATTTTTTTCTTTTATCTTTTGTGTAACGCCCCCAAAAATCCCCGCGCTTTCGATGCGGCGGACCTTGTGCGTTAATTTCATACATCTATCGACTTAACCAATGATCCCATAATCATATTGGTTGAAATAGTCTTATTTTAGACTATACATTAACAATTTCTCGTAACATTGTCCCTGGATCTTAACTTGATCTCAGTCTCATAAGTATACAAGTATCAACTTGTATTTCATCCATATAAATGGATAAAACCATAAATAACGGTTTAATTTTAACCTTAGGATTTAAATATTCTATATACGTCCACTTGTAACGGTCTCATTCGTACTACAAGTATCAATATACAAAGATATCTCTTCATATCAATAATCCTACTTATATGGTATTCAGAATAGTAATAACGAGTTATACCTGGGTCCGAGGAACCTTAACGATGGATTTGACCAGTCAACATCGCTTAGTTCTGTCTCAGATGTACAACACTCACAAGTTATTTACCGATCCTCATCCAGATAAATAGATCATTATCAATACTATGTTAAATTTTAACAATTCTAGGTTATATCAAAATAAAGACATAACAACATTCTGATGATAATTATTTATATCATTCATTCAATATTCGGTTACATGTTTGTTTGTTCGTATTACAACAGTCATTATGACATATACAAATACAATCAATTTACATGAAAACCTAATCTATGCTGCATCTTTAAGTTCATGATCTTCTTAACGTTCATCTTTAATCTGCAAATAAGGTTTTATTCGCAAGAATGAGCACGACGGCTCAGCAAGTCTAACATACAGCACATACGCAGTTTATGCTTTCATATAAACTTTTAACATGCATTCACTGAACATAATTCTCCATTTAATATCACATATAACTCACGTTCCAACAATTTATATCACATTGACACACAAAGTGTATAAATCATGTTCGTAAATAGTAAACATAAAACATAACAGTTAGAAGGCTTGTAAACATCAGTTAAAGACTTCACATATCATCTATTGCATAATAACATGACATTACACATCTCATTTAACATTTTAACAATACTACACAAGTAGCACATAGCAAGAGTTAGAAGACTTGCCTTGAAACCATGTTAGGGTTTTCCCGGGAAATCGTTAAACGCCTACAAAAAGGGTTACGCGACCCCGAATGTTAGTTTATCAAATTTTCCTTTTGAGTAAGTCTTAGAATAACTTAACTACACTATTTTCATAGGTGAAATTATTTGGAAAATTGGCTAACTCAAAAACTCATTTTTAAGCCAAATTTTCGGATTTGGGCAGATTGTTGGACTGCCAGACCCCGGCTCGGTTAAACGGCCATAACTTCTTCGTTTTAAAACATTTTTGAGTCGTTCAAAATTTCACGCGTTCATAACTTCCGTACCTACAACTTTCATTCAGACCAAAGTTCGAGATTCCTTACTGATTTACACATATTTCCCAGTAATGGGACTGATCTAAAACTGATTCATATTTCTGACCTCTTTTACAGTGACAGCCATAACTTTGTCATACGAAAATATTTTTGAGTGATTCTTGAGTCTAAATTGCTTAGAATTTCATGATCTACAACTTTGATTTAGGTGTCTAAGGCAGATTCAGAAATTAAATTTTCGGAAATTTGCAAAAAATATTCTGCTAGTATATTAAACTTAACTTTCTTTGATCCGATTGGTAAAACATGATACCTCAAGCATTAATTTGCTAAGATAACATGTTCTAACACTCCGTATCACTTCATAACACAAAAATAACAAAATCATAAACCTACTTATATAAGATTTTATGACTTTTTCTCAAGAACACGAAGAACACGAAGAACAAAGTTTCATCGTTCTTCGTTTCGACTACTAAAACTTGATGCCACAAGCATTATTTAGCAAGACCATCATGTTTCATCATCCCATAACACTAAATTACCAAATCATAAGCCTACTTATGTAGAAATTATGACTTTTGCTCAAGAACACACGAAGAACACGAAGAACGAAAAATCGTACATGGTAACGACTTATGTTCTTGAGCTTTTGGATTTCATACTTGAAATAATTTGAGCATTATAACTGCTTACATAAGTGATTATAACACTATATAATTGACAAAATTTGGTCATTATAACGACTTGTTTACTTAATTATAACAATTTATAATAATACTCCAGAACATACGAAGAACACGGAGAACGGATAAACCGTACATGGATACGACGTATGTTCTTGAACTTTAAACTATGAAATGAAATTTGACATAACAACGACTTGCTCAAGTCATAAGGAACACGCAGAACGAAAAATCGTACATGGCTACGACTTATGTTCTTGAGCCTCATCGATAAAAATAAACATTACAATAACTAAGAATCGTACCTTTTGTTATTGCAAGCTTTAACTATTTCTTTGCAATTTCCAATACATGAATTATAACTAGGAGTAATAGATATAGAGAGTAATTTTGCTCTTGCAAAAGCTTTGGAAAAAGATGAAGAAATGAATGAGTTTAGCTTCCTATTTATAGGAAAATCAAGGTCGGGGTAATTTGGTCATTAGTTAAAAAGACCAAGGGCATTTTAGTCTTTTCGCACATTATTTAATTAATAAAACTAAAATAATATCTAGCGTGTGCCAGGCGTGTGCCAGCGTGTGCCAGGCGTGTGCCAGCATGTGCCAGCGTGTGCCAGGCATGCGCCAGCATGTGCTAGCCACACTCTTACCCACTCTTTCTTCCGTTTTCAGCATATCGGATAAATCGCGTACGATTAATTTAAAATATTTCGCATTAGTAATATAAGTTTTAATTACTTATACATATTTTATTCATAAAATACATCATACAGTATTAATATGATGTCTCGTCTGACCCTCAAAGTTTTTCTTGAATTAATCTCGGATAACCTTCCGTGTATTTTTCTCAAATACACCTACCGGGCGACGCGATTGATAAATTTCTTTCATTCTAGACACTAATTATGATTGAATAATATAATTAGGTATTAATCTGATAAATTTGATTATTCAAATTTAATGTTAACCTATCTCATGATCCGTTTGATGAAAACAATACGGATGAATTATCAGTTAATTATATAACAGTCTGATTCCAACTAATTTGGTTAACTTCTACTGATTTAAAATTTTGATATTACTGAGTTTTGTTCCGAATGAACACTTTTCTGTAAAGTGAAAAGTCCAAAAGACTTGGCACGTTTTTCGGTGAATAGTGTTTTTGACAACCATTTCTCAGAAAATGGTTAGAAGACCAAAAAGTCAAAAATAATATTTATTTTTGTCTTTTCCCTATTTCGTCTTATTCCCGACACACTTTTCGAGAAAATCTTTTATTGCTTATTACGCACCGGTGTTGCATACAAACACTGTATCCATCAACGGTTTGATCAAAAACGGAAAGCATTTTCGTTTGAAGAGCGATTTGCATTTTATTTATGGAAAAATATCAGTGGCTCCCTGGTATCTATTCCCCGTATAAATGCTATATCGTGAAATAGAAAAAGCCCAAACGTTGAAAAGAACGTTCAAAAAGACGACAAACGTTTTCTCGTAAATCGTGTCTTTTTCGTCTTTTTCCCAAGAAAATTTTATTGATTCCCTGGCATCTAAACCTCATATTATCACTATGACGTGAAATACAAGAAGTCCTACAGATGAAAGAAACGATCAAACGAATGAAAAACGTTTCTTCGTGAATAGTATTTTTTACACGTTTTTCGAGAAAAACTTTTACTAACTATTACGTGTTTTTAAAGCGTGGGAAGGTTGAATCTTGAAACAGAATGTCAATTTAACCTTCACATTTTGCTCAAGGGCCTAGGTTATTTTCTAGGGTTTAGACCCTAGGGTTAGGGTTTAGGTTTTAACTTTTTTTCCAATTTAGGTTTTTGTTCTAAATTGACTTCTGATTTTTTAATAATTGTTAAGGTTAACTACTCAAACCAAAACACAAAATCCTACACATAGATAATTCATACAACACATTTAAAAGCTCAATTCAAGCTTTACTAATCACATAACACATAGTTTAGGTTAAAGAATTTAACCTCTTAGTTGTATACGATCGTAGTTTCGAGTCGTATATATTCTTTAAGATAGCTCAAGGTATGCTTGAGCAATCAATCTTAGGTTTTGAATTGACAACCTTGCTTAGATCTTGTTAGATCACTTTTGAAATATTTGGGATATTACATTCAACCCAACTTACAGGAATTTCGTCCTCGAAATTAACTTTACAATTACTTTAGTCATTTAATATCATATTTATAAGTGCTATAAATATTCAGGATATTACATTCTCTCATTCTTATCAGAATTTCGTCCTCGAAATTATAATATAATCATCTCCAATTTACTCTTCAATATGAATTTTCTAAATTCATCTTTTACTCACATTAAACCTCCAATACTTTGATTAGGTCTAAACAATGTTCACTTATCTCTACACATTTCCTTTCATAACTCTAGGTTTTAAACCTCTTTTCATACTCGACATTCAGTCTCATTCTTCCTTTATCTTGGATTCTTCTCACTTATACAGCGGTCAATTAAGACCTTTACCTTATTCAAAAACTATGAATACTATATAACCCATAATTTTTAAATCATCATCCGGACTGGAAAACCATATCTTGTGTAGCAATCAATTAAGATTGAGAACACTTCATACTTTGTGTAGCAATCAATTAAGATTGAGAACACCATACATTGTGTAACAATCAATTAAGATCGAGAACACACATACGTTGTACTTTAGGTGATCAGCCTGTCGTACCATATAAGACGCGGTTTATTGCGTCTATCGAATTCCTACGTCCGTTCTTTTTTCATAACCAAAGGTGTCTAGCCGAAACAATTGGCATTGACTCATATTTAAACCATTCAAACTTTTTGAAAAGCAATTTTATGACTGTATACCGCACCTTGCAAAGTGCGTTGATGACTCATCATGTATCATCTTCACACCAGGTTAAATGGGGTGTTGATGAATAAATCATTTTTATTCTTCGCATTAAATCCGTCTAGCCAAAACAATTAGCATAGACATATGAATAACATAGCTAGTGAAGAACTAACAAAATTTTCCAGTTCAACTAGTGAACCACTCTTTTCAAAGGCACACAAGTGTGAATATAACCATGAAGATCTAGCATAGCTAGAAGATTTTTGAAATACCCTCAATCCTCTATCTTTTCCATTATTCACTAACCATAACACAAGTTTTGCAAATATATAGTAATATAGTAAACTGATTGGTTGTATTAAACCAAGTACAAACAAATATATTAGTTCCCCTTCTCATCAACACAGAATTGAAATGTCTCAGTGCACATTGATACTGCCAATATCGCACTTATAGACAAATCATAGCCGCATCTAACAAGTCGGTTCGACTAACATATCATAGCCCAAGTCTATAACAAGGGTTCGTTCGCTCAGTAACTAACATACAAATATTTTTAAAACTATAGTTGTGACGTAACAACTACTAACTAATCAATATACATATGAGAAAAGAATCACCTTCTCAAAATATATACAATGAAAAGTTGACACAAGATTTTAATTTACTTATCAATATAGCAAACTGAGTTATTCCTCCACCCAAGAACTAATGAATCAGTTCCCCGTCTCATCAACACTATCCTCAAATGATTTCATTCAATGTGTAACCCGCTTTGAGAACACTGACCATGAATCATTCATACCAACAGTGTAGTTAGATCGGTTCTCTGAAGCATATTAAACTCTTTCCCATACAAGAGAGTCGTCCTACTCAGTTTTACTAATATGAGTTTTCAATTGAAATCCCTAATCGTTCTATAACTATCTTAGTCACTTTCTTCTCTTAATTCATTCCTTCATCATTTACATTCCTTATGAGTTTACTCATATCTTTTCTTAGGTATAATTACATAACATACCATACACACCATTTCATTTTTTTTTTGAAATAGTTTCACACAAAAACTAATAAGATTATTTTATCTTATTGCTTGCTTTGAGAACTCTTTAAGAGTCCATTTATCTTCAGATATTCTCGTAAAGAGTTTATCTTTATTCATTATATTTCTTTTCACATAATAATTTTTATGTATTAAGATTTAATAAGATTTATGCATATCTTTTAATTATATACGAACTCTTTCACAAGTCCATTTCTTTTTTAATCCATCAGATTATACTCCAAGGTACTTGTTACCTCGAAACTATAATCCACTGCTCTGATACCAACTGTAACGCCCCCAAAAATCCCCGCGCTTTCGATGCGGCGGACCTTGTGCGTTAATTTCATACATCTATCGACTTAACCAATGATCCCATAATCATATAGTCTAAAATAAGACTATTTCAACCAATATGATTATGGGATCATTGGTTAAGTCGATAGATGTATGAAATTAACGCACAAGGTCCGCCGCATCGAAAGCGCGGGGATTTTTGGGGGCGTTACATTTTGCCTTTATAACCTTAGTTATATTATTATTTTATTTTTTTTAATTTAATTTTTTTGCTATATTTTTATTAAATTCTTCAAATTTTATAAAATATTTATTTTATTTCACGCAATTTACACACGCAATATATGCATTACCATGTACCATTTTCAATTAACTAATTATTCGAATCCACATAAATACCATAATGAACTTGAGAGTAGTTGTATGAGCATATCATTATTGTTGAACTAATTAAATATAAAATTACATTCTTAAAATTTACATAAATTTTATATTTAAAACTCTTTTCATAAAATAAAAAGTAGGGGTGTTCAAACTTCTCGGTTTTTTCGATTTTTTAACGAATCGATCGGTATCTGTTTTTTTGGTACTGATTTTTTTCGTTACCGATTTTTTCGGTTTCGATTTTTTATATTTTTCGATACCGGTAGCGGTATGAGCATTTTAGAATTTCGGTTCAATTCAGTATACTGAAAGAACAGAATTACATAATATAATAATAAATTTATATTAATTATTATATAATTAATAATAATTATATATATTATTATATATATAATTAATAATAATTATATATATCGTTAATCGATAAAAATCGAAAATCGAACTGAATTTGTATCAAACTAGTACCGAAATTGATAATTCAATTTAATTTTTGATTCTTGTTTTAAGAGTAATTTTAATTCGGTATCAATTCAATTTTTTTAATATCAATTTAATTTTTTATCGATAGACATTCCTAGTAAAAAGGGTAGAATATTGGTCCTTTGTATATTCATTTGACAGCATGTCAAATCCCTCTTTTATTTGTCGTGCAGCGCCTGATAAAGGGTTTAGCTTCAACTGGCCCCCATACCTGCCTAGAGTGGCGGCATTTGCTAACAAAAGTAAAATAAATACTACTAGCGTCGTCCTACCAATCAAGTACTTACAACCTAAATAGATTCTTTGTACTTGTCATATTAAAAGACGAGGATATAAAAAAAGAAAATTTTTAAATTTATTTTAAAAAAATACCTATTAATTTTACTCATCAAAAAGATAAAAGAGTATGATCTCATTTTATTTATATTTTGTAAATAAAATAGGATCATACTCTTTTATCTTTTATAAAAATAAGACTTATGTGTACAGTGTAAAAATAAATATTAAAGCACCCATAAAAAAAAAACAATAATGTAATGGGGCCAAATCGTTTTCCCTCTGTTTTAATATATATATATATATATATATATATATATATATATATATATATATATGACAATTTAACTATAATAATCGGTTGTTGAGAGTATTATTTTAATAATCACATCTTATATCGTCTATTATATAATAATAGATGTTGTGGATTAAAATTTAGATTAGTCCAGTATCTAGTGGCAGGTCGACAATGACTCTTAAGAGTTGGTTATTATGAATGGAGTCCTTATATTTATATATATATATAGAGAGAGAGAGAGAAAAAAAACAGTTCAAAAATATACATCTTAAATATCATACTTTCATAAGTAGCATGTCTTTATCAAAACGACGTCGTTTTGGTAAAGACATGTTATTTAAGAGAGGTATGATATTTAAGATGTATGATTTAGATCCGTCATCTATATATATATATATATATATATATATATATATATATATATATATATATATATATTTAAAGTTTTTCATATGTTTTTAAATTTAAAATTAATATAAAATTATTTAATTTTAATATAAATAAAAAAATTGTTTCAAAAGATCCCCTATTATTGTGAAGTAACTAAACACATCAAGATTATCATATTTATAATTTCTAAAACATAAAGAAACTCCTAACAATTTTAAGTTTTAAAATTTCACAAATTAAATATAAGTCGCAACATAAATCTATTTTGAAATAGGAGAAAGTACAATTAAATGGTAATTACTTGTTGGTTTCTCTCTTTTTTATTTAGAAAATTAGACTTAAGATGAAGAACAACTCCTTTGGAACAAAAATCTATAGCATTGAATATAAATTATGATTAACATAAAATTATAATATGTGATTTTTTTTATATATTCATATATTTTATATATCTACATACGATATTATATCTAATATCAAGATATTATATTTAACATCAATATTAATTACAATTAATGTAAAATTATGAAATATAGTTGTAATATATGAATTTTTTATATATTCTTATATTTTATATATGATATAATATCTAATATTAAAATATTATATTTAATATCGATATAGAGTCGTAAATATTTGTAAGTGCAAGTGGGAAGCAAATTCAAAATAAAAGAATAAGAAATCCAGCAAACAAAGCAAAAGTCCAAGTTTTCTTTCTTTATTATAATATTACACAGGAGAAGGAGGAGAAGCTTACCAAAACCGAGTAGTCAATTAGTCTTCTGTTTCGAAGCTTCATTTGGCTGACCAAAGACAATTCCATCTCCTTGCCTTCTCTCTCTTCACATTTATTCGAAGAAAAACCCTCAATTTCTTCTCCTCCAAGCTTTCTCTCTGAAACTTTGTGTTAACAACATTGTTTAGATCTCAGAAATTAGTGTTTTCCCATTTATTTCTAAATTTTTGTCCGTCTGGAAAGTGAGAAACGCTTCAGTTCAAGAATGGCTGGTCGGTACAACAACGACAACCCTTTTGCGGAAGAAGAAGAAGTTAATCCCTTTTCTGTAAGTTCCTCTTGGACCACTTCCTGAATTATGCAGATATGTTGCTGATTATCATTATTTGTATTAGTATTGTCAGTTTATTATTCTATCAACCGTTTGTATTTTGAATAATTTCGAGTTGACTTTAAGTTAATTTGCCAAATCTTAAAATTTAAATTCAGATTATGTTATGAATTTATTTTATTTTCCAAAACAATTACGTAGTTTACAGTATCAATTATAGCATTAGTAAAAATCAAACAAATTCATTATAATTTTGAATTCTAGGATTTTGAAATATAACTTGGATTTTTTCCCCCTTTCAAATGAGACTTTTTTGTGGGACAAAGGTAGTAAAATTTTCACCACTGGGCGTCTAGCTTTTAATCTCTATCCATAACAAATGTTTGCTACAACACTATTTGATAAAATTCATCTGTGGCCATCCATTCGATAAACGAATGACCCAGATTTTTTTAAAGAAAAAGTGCTATATGCTACAAATAGTGGCGGAAGGATTAATTTTTTTAAAAATCTGGTGCTTCCGTTTCTTCTATGGACGGCCACAGATGGGTTTGCCAAAATAATGCCATAAGGCCCCTAACAAACATTTTTTAATAATCACTCTCATATACTCTTAAAAGATTTTTAGCTAGCATTGGTATTTTTTTTTTATTGGTACAAACATTTTATGTATGTGCCTTCAAACTTACGCTTGGAACTTGAAAAATGCAGAGGAAAATATGGGAAAAAGAAAACAAAAAATAAATTTACTCTATACTTGGTGAAAACAAATGTAATTACTCTATTAACGAGATGCGCGGGAGGGGGGTATTGATCCTTAATTTTTTATTCAACTAAGTAATTAGTGTCAGCTGTTTATCTGGAAACTTCAATTGCATTTAAAAATTATAGCTTAGTGGATTTTATTGGAAAAAAAAAGTAAAAACGGTGGTAGTTATTTGTCTTGTAAAATGCTTGAATAAGAGTCAATTTTTCACTGAGTTTCAAATATAATTGATAAATGAGCTACATAGGGACAAGGAAAGTAACTTGTAGTAGGGCACTCTTGGTTGATGCAATAATTTACTTGCCTGTGCGTGTTTATTGTGCAACCTGTAAAGAGTCTCTTGTTCATTCCTCTTTTCGATAATTGCATTTTTGTTTTGCCGATAACAGAATATTTATTCGACTTATATATATATATATATAAAATCATTTTAACACCAGGACCCAGCAGTTAGGGGGAAACCTCCTGGAAAGACAAACTTTGGTGGAGGCTCATTTTTTACAACAGTAAGTTTAATACTTTCTTTGAATTTTAAAAAGTAAGATAAGTCGTCTAATTTATATGACGCCTTTTGCAGTGAATTTTCTGGTATGTTGAATGAATTCTCTTACTACTAGCATATTCACCATTTTTAGTGCTCTCACACAAAAATCATTATCCTGCTGAGTTTCCAGAATACAGGGAGTGTTCCTTCTGCTACGAACTCAAGACTTTCACCTCTTCCTCATGAATCTGTAGATTTCTATGGTGCTCCAGTTGATATTCCTCTTGATTCAGCTACGGTAAGTCAAAAACTGAGGATCGCTGAATATGCTAAATTCCATAGTTCACTTGCTCTTCTCCATATTCATTACTTTTGGTCTCTCAAATTAAAGTCTTTTTCAAATTTAGGATTTAAAGAAAAAAGAGAGGGAGCTGCAAGCCAAGGAGGCTGAATTGAAAAAGAGGGAACAGGTATGTCTACGTGTCTGATATTGCAACTATACTATCTCTCAAAAGTACATCCTCCCAACCCTTTGGGTTTGTCTGTGTGAATTTTAATATTATCTTGCTTGAATTTCAACTATCATGAGCCATTACTTTGTTCAGTTGTACTACTTATTTCCTTAAATCAAACCGAACTTTTATTTCAAGCTTCCCCTTAAGAGTTAATCATACCCTTTATGTGGGCCATGTTTCTTCCTCATTTATGGTGCAGCAGACCACATAACTACCTGAAAAGAATTTGAGGTGTCATCAGAGTCAAACTTGAGATTAGAATTATTTTTTTTCCAATTTCAAGTGTTATTTTTATATAACATAGCTCTATATTTTGTTAACAATTTTGCTTTGTGCATCTCATAATGCATCATTATTGTGATTCTCCCAAATCACTATACTTACTATAGTTGACTTGGTGCTCACTATAAATGTTAAATCATTAGGTTTATAGATGATTTCATTTATTCATAAACAAAGTTTTCATCATAATTCTCAAAAATCTTTCATTATTTCATATCAAGTTCTTATAATTGATGCAAGGGACTTAATACTCATTCTTAACATTTTAACATTAAGATTTAGATATTTTATAATTTTACATATTCTAAGATTCACGGCATTAAATCATTAGAACGGTTCTTGAGAATAGAGAATCTCGCGGTGAATGTTTGTATCTTCATCCGTGATAAATGTTTGCATATTTATCCGTGACAAATGTTTGTATCTTTGTCCGGTGCAAAATTCTCTTTCTGTACAGAACATACCCAACTAGTTAAAACCTTCACTCGAAACACATTTGGTTATAGTGATATCTCTTCATATCAATAATCCTACTTATCTGACATTCAGAATAATAATAACAAGTTTATACTTGCAGCCCTAAATTTTCCGCTTAGACCTCGCCTAATTTCTCCGTCTTGACCACCCAGTCCCGTATAATTTCCTGGAGGGATTTTTTTTCCTCCTTGGACATAAGCTAAGCGCTATGCGTGGCGCTAGGGGAGGGCTTAGCGCCTAGGCGGAGATTAATCGGACTTAGGCGGGGATTTTTAGAACACTGCCGAGAAACCTAACAATGAATTTGACCGGTTAACATCGGGTAGTCCTGTCTCGGATGTTTACAGTACTCACAAGTCATTTACCAATCTTAATCCAGATAAATAGATAGTTATCAATACTATGTTAAGTTTAACAATTATAAGTTTTTATCAAAGTAAAGACGTAACAAGATAATGTGATAAAACTTTATAATATTAATATAATATTCGATTACATGTGTGAAACTTGTTCTTATTTCAAAATGTCATTATGACTATAGTTAAGAACAAGTAAGGAAAGTAGTAAATTAGTCTACGCATTTCTTCTTTCCATTCGGAGCTCTCGGGTTTGTCTGCAAATTAGGTTTATTTACAAGGGTGAGCTAAGATACTCAACAAGTCTTAAACACATAGCATATAAGTGAACTCATACCGATATGGATTGTAAAGATTTATGGCACAACAATTGATATTACAAATGTTTTAACATAGCAAGACTGAGTGATGATTAGACCTTGAACTATTCTTTATCTTTAGACTTAGAACTTACAGTGGATAAACCTAACTACATCCTATGTTATGCATAACATACACTACACTGGACTAATCATGAACAGTGCTACATATTCGTTCATCTCAGTTTACTTCACATGTCAGGATCGCCTCAAGGCAACTTGGTTTGATAAAATAAAGCATGGTTCGAAATATATCACGAATGAGCATTTTATTTTTCAAATTATGCCGAAACAAGAAGCAATAACTCTCATATCAAAGATTTATAACACATTGTTTGTACAAGATGTATAAATCACATAAAAACAAGTAAACAAAGGTTAAGGATAGAAAACTTGCCTTAAAACACAATTAGAGTTTTTCCGGTAATCGTTTAAAGTGCCTATATAAAGAAAGGGTTACGCGTATCCGAATATTAATTCATCAAAATTTTCTTCTTTATAAGTATTTTTATAACTAAACTAGACTATTTTCGTTGGTGGACTTATTAGGAAAATTGGCTAACTCAAAATCACATTTTTTGAACTCGAGGGCTACTTAATTTTTTTAGCTTTTATCTCTTTTCTGGTAACTGCCATAACTTTGTCATACGAAAATATTTTGAGGTGATTCTTGAGTCTAAATTGCTTATAATTTCATGATCTACAACTTTTTTTTATATTGCTAATGCAGATTCTGATTTTAAGTTTTCAAAAAATGGCAAAAACAGACAGTATGTATGCTTTGCTCAACATTTTTAGGGTTAATCATATGAAACATGGTACTGCTAGCTTTAATTCCTTAAGATATCATGTTATAAAACTCGATAACACTTTATAACATAAAAATAATAATTCACAAACCTTCTCGTAGAAAGATTCATGACTTTTGATCAAGAGCACACAAAGAATGCAGAGAACGAAAAATCGTACATGGGTTACGACTTATGTTCAATAGCTATTGGATTTCATACTTAAGATAATTTGAGTACATATGTTATTATGACACTTGAATTTGAAATAATTTGGTCATTATAACGGCTTGTAATATTGATTATTACAATTTATAATTATTGTTCAAGAACACACGAAGAACACGGAGAACGACCATCATACATGGCTACGACGTATGTTCTTGAACTTTAAACTATGAAATGAAATTCGACATTATAACTACTATAAAATGAAGAAAGGCTCAAGAACACGTGAAGAACACTGAGAACGACAATCGTATATAGCTATGAATCGCGTTCCTGAGCTTTTTAAAACTAAAGACGAAAGAAAAATCGAACATTATAACTACGAGAGATTGTACCTTCTGAATTTGTAAGCTTTAACTATTTTTTTGTAATTTCCTATATAGTAACTCACTAGAACTCTCTCTCAATATATGTATAGCTTTGATACTTGATTTTTAAGCTTAGAAAATGAATGATAGAACAAGTGAACTATGTTTGCTATTTATAGGAAAACCAAAGCTAAGGTATTAAGGTCATTGTTACAAAACTTCCAAGCTAAGTAAAATAAAATGCATCACCCTTTCCCCCTTGTTTTGGCCGGCCATTTGAAGGCTCTAATGCCATTTAATGTTAGTCCATCATTACTTTTAATGATATCATCATCTACCATTTCAATGGCCAAGATCAAGCCTATCAAAGAAATAGTATTAGGTCTTGTTTAGTTGGTTAATTAATCAATTAATTGAGGGGGTATTCATGGTCTTTTACCAAGCTTAGTTTAAGGGTAATTTAGTCCTTTTGATAATCTAGCTTAGTTCATTTTAGAAATAAAATTAGGAACTTGATTGGTCGATTAGGTTATTAATTCACCAATTAGTTTAACTTATATATCAGGTTAATCTTTAGTTTAATTAACCTTAATCCTAGTTAGATTTAGTTTAATTAGATGATAGTTAGGTTAGATGGTAATCTAGTTACCCTAACCTAGTTCGATTCCAACCTGATTAGTCTTAATCATCTAATTAAGTTAATTCAATTAGTTTGTAACTAGGTTTAGGTCTAGATTAGGTTTCCTAATCCAGTTACATCTAACCTAGTTCATTTCTTAGTATTTCGGTTGAATTGATCTTTACTGATTAAAAATTAGACATTACTGAGTTTTGTTCCGTATAAACACTATTTTGTGAAGTGAAAAGTCCAAAAGATGTTTCACGTTTTTTAGTAAATAGTTTTTTCCACTACCATTTCTCAGAAAATTGTTAGACCATCTAAAAGTTGAAAAAAATATTTTTCGTCTTTTCCTTATTTCATCCTATTCCCGATGCATTTTTTGAGAAAAACTTTTATCGGCTATAACGTGTTTTCAAATCATGGGAATGATGAATTTTGAAACAGAATGTTAATTTGACTTGTACGTTTTGCTCGAGGGCTTAGGTTATTTTTTTAGGGTTTAAGTTTTAACTTCTTTTCAGTTTTTGAAAAAAAAAACTTTTATTCTCCTTTTTCGTGTTAAAGTTGGATATTCAAACCGAAACAAAAAAATAAACATCATCAAAGATTTCAGAACACATAAGATGTAATTCAGTCTTTATTTATTCATATAAAGTCGGGTTACAATTATCTCAGAAGTTCGGAATATTACAATTATTGTTAATTTCTTGTTTTTCTTTTTGATGCCATGCAGGTTGTGAGACGAAAAGAAGAAGCAGCAGCACGAGGTACTTTTTGATGTTATGCTCTTGTTATCATCTCATTGTGTTGTGAACTTCACATCTTTAGAACCTTACCAAAAAATTAATTCGGATTTATTTTATCTCAATAGAATAGAAAAACTACATAATATCCAAAACTGATGTAAAGAGACATTAATTGTGTGTTGTCTAGTGTCAGCAACTTAGCGCTTGAGTTTTTTCTCTTGATTGCAGCTGGTATTGTTCTGGAGGAGAAAAATTGGCCACCATTTTTCCCAATCATCCATCACGATATTGCAAATGAAATACCAATTCATCTACAGAAACTGCAGTATGTTGCATTTATGACGTACTTAGGTATGTCTATCTCTGATTGGTTTTATGGAAGTTTGATATTCCCTCATCTCAAATGTTAGCTTTTGCATGCTACTCACATTTATACTTGTCAATCCTTGAATATATTAGAACAGGTTGAGTTGGTAATGATGTTACATTTTCTAGTTGTTGTAATACTGAGGACAACTTATAGTGAATTTGCGAGCAAGTTTTCTTTCAGCTTTTGCTACCTTCCTTTTACTTTACTTTCTCCCTCTGGAGACGGAGACAGACGAGAGGATCGTAGACTTATAGTTGATCATAAATACTTTCATCTCTATGGATTTCTTGTACATCTTTTTAAGGTATATATATTAGAGAATATAATTTCCTTGATTAAGTTCATATGCATTTTTAGGCATTTCTTACAAGCTGTTTAACCTTAATTTAGTTGAAACTCAAGTAATCACAGATTTTCACTCTTTCAGCCTAAATGATAATTAACCATACAAATTGCTTCCAGTCTTTCTTATTTTCTTTTTGGCTGCTTGTAGTAACATAAGTATGAAGTATTAAAGTAAGGACCTAATAACGAAGGGCACAATAACCTTGAACAGGTAAAACATTTCTCCATTTATATCAAATGGACAGTTCCACGTTCTTTGACTACAGTAAGAGAAATTATAGCAAGATAGTAAAGTCTATCTCTATCGTATAGCAGTTGTGTACCTATTTTTGCTGGGTGTATGAGTTGCTGATATTTTTTGTTGGTTTTCAGTCTACCTCTGTTACATGGATTATTAAAGATATGTACGTACCTGCACCCGCCAGTATATCTGACAACGCACTAGGGTCCATGTATTGTAGCAGTCTAACATGTCCTAATGTCATTTTCCTTTTTGTCATAAACTAGTCGACACTCGACAGAGTTTAGGTCATTTGTGACCAAAGTTTATTTTTTAAGATGGATTGTATACTATGATCATGTAAGTTCTACTTGTAGCTTCTCCATTATAAAGCTTTTGAAGCTGATGTACATGGTTAACAGGACTAGTGCTCTGTCTTTTCTGGAATTTTATTGCCACCACTGCAGCTTGGATTAAAGGAGAAGGTTGGTATTGAATAATCTCTGATCTGATCTTTTACATTTTTTATTTATTCCATCTTTTTCAACATTAACTATTACAATTGATGTCCTAATCTGTTGGTACTCAAATCTATGTCTTCTGTTATAGGCCCAAGCATCTGGTTCCTTGCTATTATTTACTTCGTATCAGGGGTTCCAGGAGGCTACGTATTGTGGTATCGTCCACTCTATCGTGCTTTTAGGTACTTGTTTTTGTCTTTCGAAATCACTTTTCTCATGTATTCTATAGGGAGATATATGATTGTCCAAGCTGCAACTTAGATGACCTGTATTCATCAGGCTGTACCATTTCTGATATGTTTGTAATCTGGCCAAGTATCAATTACTTGGACGGCTGTGTATATAACGTTATATTCACATACTTCCACTTTTTACATCCCAAATAGAGTATATTTCTTAAAAATAGTTTAAGAGGTGAGATAAGTTTCCAAATCTAACCTTAATGAAATTTGGTTTCACCTAAGTTTCTAACTTTGAACTGTGTTGGAAGGTTTATTTGAAATTTGGCAACTTTTCTCAGATTACATTAACTCTTGAAAGTTGACTCTCATTTTTGGATGGTGAGGCTGTTTGGATAAATTTTAACTATTGCATTATATGATGATTATCATTGTACAAGATAGGACTCAACACGCCATGGATCATCTTGACAGACATCTATCAAATAGTTTTGATCAACTGATCTTATGCTTGACATAATTCTATGTTTAGTTGACTGACAATTCAAGTTTGCAGGACTGAAAGTGCTTTGAAGTTTAGCTGGTTTTTCCTATTTTATCTGGTAAGTATTATATATTTAATTGTGGATCTGGTATTAATTTATCCCGTAGGATGCCTCATTTTTCCTCTGGCCTACAGGTTCACATTGGTTTCTGCATCTTTGCTGCGGTTGCTCCTCCTGTAGTTTTCAAAGGCAAATCACTTGCGTGAGTTTCTTATGTTGAATTTCTTCCTTTCACAAGCTATCCCTTTGAAGTGGAATAGTAATTAAAGAACGATGAATCATAATGACCGAAATTTCTGCTATGTTCTTTTTCAACACATGGAATCTTAAGAGATGGTGATGATAAAAATAGGGTTCCTAGCTTTTCATATCCCTAAAACTGTATCAGTTACAAAA
This sequence comes from Hedera helix, assembly GCA_947179155.2. NCBI lineage: Eukaryota > Viridiplantae > Streptophyta > Magnoliopsida > Apiales > Araliaceae > Hedera > Hedera helix. The sequence continues at coordinate 9,575,212 of OX359278.1, forward strand.
GTGATCATTTATTTATTCACTAGTAACTTGTATATCTCTTTGCTTTGGTACAGCGGCATCTTGCCTGCAGTAGATCTCATTGGCGATCATGTTATAGTTGGGGTAAGTTCGGTCCTCGTGTCCCTGTTTCTCAAGGTTTTCATATTCCTTTCCTAGTTAATTCTCCATAGTAGGGTTTACTTTTTTGATAAATATATGGAGCCTACTAGTGATACAAGTTTTTCTTCTTTCTAGTTTTTTATATATATGATTTTATGCAAAACGGAAGAAGATTCTCTCTCTAGTGAATATAAACATGTAGTAATGGAACTTTTAGCGTAACCGTGCTAATTATTTATCTTTTCCTCAGATTTTCTACTTCGTTGGATTTGGACTATTCTGTCTTGAGTCGGTGCTCAGCATCTGGGTTATTCAGGTAAATTTTCAATTTCATTCTCTCACAATTGTCATGAAAAAACAACTATCGTACATACATAAATTTGTGCAACATGTCTTTTGTTATGTTCATCGTGTCCTATACCATCATGCAGCAAGTATACATGTACTTCCGAGGTAGTGGCCATGCCGCGGAGATGCAGCGTGAAGTTGCAAGAGGAGCCTTGAGAAGGGCAATATGATGTTGCTAATTATAGAGTGATCCTGCCAGACTTGGGACGGATGGGCCCCTAGGCCATTAGATGGTGGAGATTGTAGAAGTTGGGTGTTTCATCTGGGGCTCTGCTTTGTCCGTAAATTGTTTGATTGTTAATTTTCCGTTCTGTTTGTTGTTTATGCCAGAGATTTATCTGCTGTTATAGTATACGAAAGATAGAAGCATAGCTGATGTATTTAGAATTATATATAGTGGTGGCCACTTCTGTAAATTTGTTCATTTTATTTTGGTTGGTGTATTTGATCTGTTTATTTGTAGCTGTGAGGATAACTTGCGCTGTCATTTTGATTTGGTAAATTGGTACAAAGTTCTACAATCCACTTGATAAAATTAGGATGTGAAAAATGATTGCTAAGTGGGTAGAACTGTTATATATTCCCTACCTTCCTCCGTTTGAAAATATAAGATCATTTATCTTTGTATTTTTATAAAGTAAGTGATTTTTTATTTTTATTTTATTTGAAAGGAAGTAATTTTATAATTTAGAACAGAGATCTAAAAGGTTTTCAGGCTTGAAACAAGATTTTGGAATGGTCATTCAATGTCAATTCAGTATTTTACTATTCAGAGTCCATGTCTAGGCGTCTAGCTATCAAGTCTACTATTTTCATGTCCCATTAGAATAAGTCTATGTGCACGATATAGAACACAATATTTGAATCTTAATTAAAAAAGTAAGATTTGATAAGATAATTTATGTTAGGTTTTATTTTTTAATAGTTAAAATATATGTAATATTTAAAATAATATTTAATTATAGTGTACGTAAAGTTCCATCCCATTAATGTCATAAATGGATCAACCCCCCTTAGCAACGCAGCAAAAATAAAAAACACCCCTATTTCTTTAAATGCCAAGTACACATCTATAGATATAATAAATAAATAAAATTGACCTTCGTCTCAATCCGAAGCATAGTATTGAGGTCACGCTTCAAGTATAAGACAAAATATGCAGAAAGGATACATGCAATCAATATATTTTCTACCAAATCAAGACCCTTCCATGTTGGGCATCCATCTTTTTCCCATTTTATTGACATGAGACAAGCTTGAAATTTGAAAGAAATGAGGTCTTACCAACCAACCAACCAAAGTTTTAAAAATTAAAATTGACGAATTAATGTATATTTGTAATTTAATAAAATTGAAATTTGATTAAAATTTCATGTTCATTCTAATTTCAAGAATTAGAATTGAATATATATGTCTAGCTCTTTGTAACAAATATATGTACGTGTCTCTCTCTCTCTCTCTTAATTTGTAGTAATATACGTAGGTCTACACAAATAATAGCATACGCATATGCATATATATGGGGATGGATTATATATTCCATTCAAATAACAAAAACTTTCCCCATTTTTATTTAAAGTTTATTATTCGTAAGACACTAAACACATTAATCTGACCGTTTGATTCCATGTGTCTCATCACACATTCATGGTATAGGCACATAATATATATATATATATATATATATATATATATATATATATATATATATATATATATATATATATATATATAAACCAAAAGAATAACCGAAAGGCAGCTGCTCCAAATCATGACGGCCACTTTGATTTATTTTTTTTAAAAAAGAAAAAAATGCAAAGAAAATAATCACGTGCTACATAATGCAACTTACATTATGAAAATCTAATCACATTACTTTAATTCATCCTTTACTTAAGTATGTCACTCACTCTCGTTACTCAAATGATATGCATGCAATTAATTACTAGACCAACTAGGGGCATATTTGGAAAGCCAAATAATGTCTATATAAACAATCACACTAAGAGATTATTTCATGTTTCTGGGACAAGTAAACAGTATGTTCTTCCCTCTCATATACCTGTGGGGCCCGTTTGTGATGAGTATATTGTTCACTTACCTCAAGTGCATGGAATAATTTTTCCAACTACACTACACTCGACTCTACCGTGTTTTTTTTATCAAGCTCAGTTCCATCTCTCTTCATATTCACAAGTTTTTAGCTAATTAAGTTAAGTTCAATGGCAACAAATGTAACTAGTTCTTTGATGAACGATGGCGACCGTTGCCGGAGTTTTTCTAAGAAGTTCGACGTTGTTGGTCGATACCGAGAGAAGGGGAAAGTTAAGGTCGGAATTGCCTTAGGTCTTGCTCAATCTTTGGCTTCTGTTTTTTCTCATACTACTCGTACCAAATCTACCGCTTTTGCACCATCATTTTGAAATTTTTTAATGTTTATTTATTTATTTTTTAATTTGGGAGAGATTATATTAGCTAATAGGGACTTTAATTTTGGATGTGTTGTAGAAAACAGATAAGATGTCAATGATTGGTTAAGTATGCCCAACCCTATGATCATTTATTTGTATCTAATTAAGAGGCTAGCTGTTCTACCAAGTAGTAGTTGTACAAATTCCAAGTTTCTATATATATATATATATATATATATATATATAGAGAGAGAGAGAGAGAGAGAGAGCCGTTCCGGAACATACTCTCTTAAACAACATACCTAACATACCCCCTTTAGCGACGGACCCGGCGACGGTTTGGTCCGTCGCCATAGGTTCGTCCGTCGCTAAATGTTTTAGAGACAGACAACAAAATCCGTCTCTAAAACATTTAGAGACGGACGAACCTATGGCGACAGACCAAACCGTCGCCGGGTCCGTCGCTAAAGGGGGTATGTTAGGTATGTTGTTTAAGAAGGTATGTTGTTGATCCAATCTATATATATATATATATTGTTGATTAATGAAAGAAAGGTAGTTTCCCCTTTCCTTTTGCAATTTTTTTTATTTACTTGCTTAATTGTCATGTGAATAATTAATATATGATTGTTGGGATATAATTATTTATGAATTGGGCCAAGGTGAAATCTAATTTATTTTTGAGTCTGGCTTAAGTGGAACCCAATTCATGTATGAATTTGGCCTAGGTGATTGACTCGCATATTCTTTTTCAAAACGGTTTGACTTAAAGTGAGGGAGACTTTATTTAAATAAGATTATATTTTCTTATTTGAGAGGTATAAGGAATTCTAATTTGGAAGAAAATCTATTATTCATTAATTAGCGTTATAAGGTAACTCTCAAAGAAGGATTCATATTCCTAATTGGTTTAGAATGGATGTAAACTTATAAATACAACCATAAACGAAGAATTAGGATATCTCATTCTTTTACCTCTAGTACTCTTATTTTTCCAACACAATCCCCTCATTGTTTTTGTTTTTTTGGCCTTTACCTCCGTGGCCCAAGTCGTCGCTCTAATTGAGGGTGGCTAACGGCTCTCTTGAGTGCAAGTAATTTGTGTTTCATGATTTTTAACGAAGGTACAAATATTGGCATTAATAATGATGATCATGCATGCCCTATTTATTAATTTCATTTTTGGGATAATCCCTTAGTAAGGTTTGACCCTAGCTAAATTAAAGAAACGCATTCCACCGACTACAATCAGGTAAAATGGAAAACATCTACACTAAAAAGATTATGTTGTATATATTTCAATCGCCTATGGTTTTGATTGGTAAACTCCTACCCTAGTTGCAATGGCTTAATGGCACTCAAAACCAACGTTCTCACAATCGAACCGGTCATCGAACCGAAAATAATACCGAATAAATGAATCACTAGTTCAACCAGTGGTCGAACCGTTATTGAACCAGTAACATCATAAATATATAAAAATATATATTATTAATAATTAATAAAATTTTAAAACATTTAATTTTTTATAAGTTAAAATATAATAAAATTATATTATACCATCGCTAAAAATATTTTTGTAAAAAAACACACACTTCAAAACCGGTGGTCAACCGAACCAACCGATTTATGACCAAATTAGTTAAACCGGTCCAAATCGAACCAGAAAGTGAACATGTTCCCGATTCAACCTGTCCTACCAGCCGGTTCGAACCGGATTTCAAAACATTGCTCAAAACAAACTATGAATCAATTACAAATTTCCCGTCTAATCATCATTAACTATAATACGTTCAGAAAATTGATATTTTCACGAATAAAATTATTAATTCTGTTAGGCATGTTTTATATATACATACAACTCGTTGGTTCAAGGTTCTCATTGAGTACAAGTTTAAATTTGTGTTGATCATCAACACAAGCAACAACACGGGCGTACTCCAAACTTTGAAGGTACCCCAGAAATTAAGGTAGAATATGAGTCTGGAGGTAAACTACACTTTCTTAGCTTTGTCAAAAAGCTGACTTTAAAAATAATTTAGTAGCTAATTAGGTACATGACGTATAGGTTCAAGTTATGTAGCATATGATGCAGTGATGGTCCCCACTTCATGTCATTCCGTGGTTGCTTCTCTGTCTTCCCTTTTCATATTCATTCTTGTGCCATTGATGGGACTGGAGTGAAGATACGGTTAAGCGTAGCAGCCAAACGAACCCCAGCTTGTGCTAACCTCTTTTCCACAATAGGCAGCCGAGAGAGGAAGTAATCATCTGTGCAAGGATTGGAAAAATTCATATAGTAAGATATGCCAGAGAAGTGGCTTAAGCATGAAAAGTTTCATAATTTATGTTGTGACATAATTGTTGCAGATTTGCAGGGCAGGAAGAAAATGAGATAAAACTTCATGCGACAGTTCAGGTAGAAATAATATTATAAAAAAAATCTCATAGAATATCTTCCATGTTCTCCATCGATCCATTTCATGCGAAGATTTTGTATTTCATTTTACAAGTCTTTAGAATTAAACATAACTTAAATAAAACGAAATGTAAAAATAGAGAATTTCTAGTATAAAGAAAAGGACTCTAATAAAATTCATCTGGCTGACTAGAGGAGTTCTAGGGGAAAAATCATTGACTCCATTAAAATTGGTCTAGCCTGAATAGAGGAGTTCCATATGACTTTTTTGGGTCAGTGGATGGTAATACATATATGCTCATAAGCTTAATGGAGATTGATCTTTAGTTTCACTAAAGATACCTTTATACTTAATATATTTCTTTCTTAAAAGTTGTTCTTCTTATGAGCAAAAAGACCAACATAAAAGCAGAAATCCGAAATTAGTTAAAACATAGACGAACAAGACCTGAACTGCAGTAGCATGATGATAAATGGAACAGATACATCATGAGAGCAAGTTTAAAATGGAAAAGAGAGAAGGGATATGATGAATTAGTTATTTACCTCCTAAGGTGCTTCCCGGCGTGGCATTTCTGTAGGCATACTTGCACGCTAAATCAATGCTTTCAGAAGCGTACCTGCAAAAAAGTAGTAAACTAACCATGCGGCATACCAGTACCATTTCCCATGATATGACCAATAAGAGGTTATGAATGCAGTTCTGATATTTGTATTTCCTCAAATTAATGCCTTTTTGCCTGCTAGTTTGCGTAGCCGTCTAGACTAAACATGAATCCATAAAGTGTAGCAGTAGTAAGAAAGTAGCAAAATAAAAGATAAAATTGATAAATGAAAAAAGAACAATTCTCCAGCATGATTCATAATGTGAGCCTTAAAGTTCTCTGATGGCATTTGCAGCATTTTGCTTGTATAAGAAATTGACTACGGAAAAGTAAAGGTGCAAATCGATTTTTTAACCAAAGGCTAGTCCAATCACCTCCAGGATTAGCTCGGCAGATGTTTTCAGGAATAAGAAGAGAACTTAGAGAAGACCTTCTATAGTGTTATACCTAATAGGGTCTTTAAACGTTCATTTGAAGCCTCTTATTTGTATGTGTACAGGATAATAACGATCAAAACAAAGAAAGTTATGTTTCAAATTTTATAACGATCTCTGATAGCCATTTTAACCGGCTACCTCAGAATAGAAGGATCTCTTTTTCATGAATTTCACTTATTGATCCTGCCTATAAATTTAACCAACCAGAGCATAATGCCAAATGAAAATAAGGGTTTATGAGCCCTATCCATATACCATACATGTAGACTGACTTGTTCAAGTAACCATTTTTTAGTCCTAGTTGCCTAGTTGGTGCAAGTAGTTATCCAATATTTATATAATGATGAGAATATATCAGAAAACCACATCAATGTCAACATTAAGCCCCCAAAATTCTATAGCTTATAATGCAAGTAAGATGGAAATTTCTGCTCGTGTTCCAGATTCTCCCCAATGGACAGCCCAAACATTTGCACTGTTTAATTTTAACAATGACAATTAAATAGAAGTAGGACATGAATACTGCAATACCACATCTACAACCTTGTTTTTGCTTGATTAAGCAGTTAAGAGTTGCATTATACAATTATCTAAACAATCAACAAAGAACTTGTGAAAATCGCTCATCATATTATCACATGCTCTCTAAATGCAGACTCGGAGGGAATTTTCAGCTACAAACACACACCTCTACAAGCTGGGGAGGGGAAGCAAGGGGATCTTGCAGGAAAAATAAATGAAAAATACTTACGGGTCCGGACAAACCATGTTACCAGCTGTACAATTTTCCCAAGATGAGCTGTCAGTAAACCAGCCATCCTATTTCCATTCAAAAAGAAAAAAATAGAAGTAAGAACAAACAAAAAGACAGGTAATTAACTGTCACAAGCATGTGTGCGTGCACAGAGAAAATACTCAAAGTTTTAATGTAAAACTAAAAGAGCCAAACTAAAGAACTAAATGGCTAGTGTAAGTCAAAGTTTTTGCTTATTCATTATTATAATTAAAAACACATGAAACTACAGGTAAATGGACATAAGAAGATTAGAGTAGTGAAATGCCCAACAATATTCTCATAATGTATTCATCTTCCTTCATCTCCATAAAATATTAAAGTTTTGCGTCTTCCCATTAGAATGTCTCTTCATGAATTCTCGTTTGATTTAGAATAAGTTCAGGAACCAAGTGAACAATGTGAAGGGAAGCAAACATTTTAAATAAATATTTCAAATATCATATATTGGAAATTGAATATAAAAGCAGCATTTTATAAATATCACTTTGTTAAAAATTAGTCAACACGGATTACTCAGGTAACGTAGAATAAATGCATCACCAATCCCACAAGGAATTAACGCAAACTGTAGTGCCAAATTAACTTGCATATGTAACTATTAGACTCACAATTATGGATTGAAGGATTAAGTTAAAAATATACCGTAATATTGCTTTGAAGAGCTTGTATCAAGTTTGCAAGATCTGAATTATAGAATGTCTTCAGGGAGGATTCAATGATCATGTTATCCCATACCTAGAGTAAATCAAAGTCAATATAATACTATAATAGTACAGCAAAATAATTATGCTCTTAGAAAATGACTTGCACAAGCACGACGGATATATAAACCAGCACCAACTACCAAATCCGAGCCTACTGCTACCTTATGGATTTCTTTTTGTGAGCAAAAACCCATTTTCTTATTAACCCTATATCAAGAATCCTTCTTTGAATAATAGAAAACTATAAAATAATAAAGCACGACCCAAGAACAATTAACCAGCACCTACATGGTGCAAATTGGTCTTCCTCTTATACCAACGGACTGTTATTGTGTTTCCTCCTTCATCGCCAACAAAACCAACATGTAGAGGCTGTCATCCAAAAAGCATAATGTTAGCCTTATTGTGAATTTACTTGCACTGTAAAAACTTTACTGCATTAGTGTCATATATAATGTTGAATTTGGCAGAGTCAAGCCTGAAGTAGAAGAGGATATACATCTGAAGCATTAAACAATTAAAGTAGGTAAAGAGTGATAATCCTCGTACACACACAATGGCTAAACAGTATAGCCTAATGAAATGAACACCGTTGTCCATGTGACATTGCCTAAAGATATTATATGGAACTCATCATATATTTATATGTATGTTGAATGAATGAACACAGATTATGACAACTGAAAATACCAAAAATAAATACACTAGCATCTGGCTTTGCAGCCATAAGGTCCATAACTGGGATAGTCTATCCTGCTTGCTACACCGAACAGATTTTAAGTATCAATTAAAGCCATCCTCTTAATCTAAGGCTACTCAACTTTCTTCTATGCTATAGAAAATTAAAACCAGAATGTGTAAACTTCTTTACTAGGCTAACCAACACTTTGACTACAAATTTTGATAGCAATGTTAATGATGGATCAGATTAGTCATAGAGGCTGATCGTTAAGCTATTTGAACGTCTCATGCCAAAATGATGACACAAAACTCTTATCCCCAAAATGTTACTTTGGTACTGTCATAAATTAAATGTCCATCTTCTTATACAGCCAAGTAAAGCGCACAGCCAATTCCATTTCACTTTCAAGATATACTCTTTTTGAACAGCAAATAAGGAAAACAAATGGTTCAGTTCAAAATCCAAGAACTTATAATTTGTAATCTCCAAAAAATGGCTAAAAAGGTGCCATACTACCTTCTGGATCAAAGCTATCTTATCTCAAATGCATTATTGTTCTTATAGAGTGCACAATAATCATTGAACAAACTCGATCGAGATACTTCAACTCTCAAGTAATGTGAAATTGAATAGTCTGTTATAGTCCTAAACATTTTTAGGTGTCACAAAAAGAGCTAACCTGATGGACATCACCAATGAAATGTGATAAGAACATGAGTGCCTCTGTCAAATTGTCTGCAATCACTCAAAACTATGAGTTCAAAAATCTAAGCGCAGTACTGATTCAATTAATAATTAATGCTTACACTTTATTTCTGAATTCAAGTCATGAACACCCGACTCAAGTTGCTTTGTGTAGTTGTAAATTGCTGCAGTAACACACCTTTCTTTATGTCCAGCAGAGTCATGACAGTCTCCTATCAGAAAATAGAATAGAGATCACTAGTCAAGAAAATGTGATGGGAGCAGATAATCACTGAACTAGACTTAAAAGGTCAGATCTGTATCAGAGAACATATCAGAAATTGCCCCTTAAGGATTTGTCAAGTTCAATTTGGACACTGACATGTCTCCAGTTTAGTAGATAATGGTGGAAACTAGAAAGAGAAAAAATGATAGATAACTCAGATATTAAGTTATATTGATTTCAAGGGATTTTGATGTGGGACGTGTCAAACAAATTTAGCATTCTTAATGGACTATGATTGATATTGGCCCATTGGATTTAATTTTGATTCAATTGCTGTAATTTTAGAATTACCGGAGATTATTAGGTGGTAAAATAAGGCGATTATTTATATCAAAATAAGACACAACTATTTAAAATTTTATCTGTTTAGTTGCAGCTACTATGGCATCCCGAGTAGAGTTCAGCTTGTAGCTACTATGGCTTCACAGTTTATACACTAGAAATACACCAAGAAGCTTGGAATTAATAAGATAATGGCACCTGATATTTGTAATCTCTGGCTAGTTGAGATAATAATGGAAATAAGCAGACATGGGAACATAACTAAAAATCTATATCTAGTGAAGGAGGAGAAGGACATTAACGGACATTGGATAACAAGCATCCGAACTTACTGCAGTATTTATAGTTACACCTGAAATCAGGCGTGTCCACATAATGTAAAGGGCTGCTCCAGCGCCAACGGTAGTTATGCTTAATCTCATCAGGCCAGGAGCAAACAGCAGCAAGATCACCTTCAGCACGTTCGGGGAGCAATGCTTTGACTTCAGTTAGAGCATCTTCAGAAAGATATCCCTGAAGTATCCAGACAAAATTTCAATCATTTTCCAAGAAATAAGAAGTATCAGCTTCAGACAGGTAACCAGATGTGAATCCACAAGGGAATCTCTCTCTCTCCCCCCCCCCCCCCCCCCCCAAAAAAAAAAACTTAAAACACATACGAGGGAAAGAAAGCCGTCTCGTTACTGTGGAACCTACTTTTATTGGACCAGTTAACCAGACGTGAATCCAAGAGGTCATATTAGCCTTGGATGCTAAATGATTTGCATAACTACAAATAAAAGCTGAATAAAGTGATCATACTTCATAGGCAAAAAATTAAGACCGGTAGCGAGATTTAGCAATCCGAAATCTTTTGGGCAGTAGGAAGTATATATGCTGACTTTCAACATCAGCAAAAGCACTTACTATATGGCATTCCAAATTCTTGTACTCTAGCTTCCACTTTCACTAGACTCATCTGACCAATATCTAGTTCTTTCCATTTTCCCCAACATTCTATAATATTTCTTTACAATAGATACATAATTCACCTCTTACCTACTAAAATGTAATCAAATATATGAACAGATAATGAACTAAAGCAAAAGGTCCAAATTGATCTTCAAAAAATAAAGAGTAAACCAAAACTTTACCAAACCTATACTTCAAAGATTAAATATTGATTTTCATCTTTAAGGAAACTTAATCAATTTGACTCAATCTCTGGGATTTAACACAGGATACTGTTTTCCAAACACAAGCATGCAAGTATAAATTATTTACATTTCTTTTTACAGATATAAATTTAACTTATGAATCCAAAAATTAACTTAACAAATGACCCACCCAATATTGAGAACCCCATTTTGTATCCGAGAAAATTGAAGCAATATTTACCTCAGCTATTTTACAAACTGCATAATGTCCGTCCTTTCCCCAACCCAGAACACCTGGAATTAATAGCAGGAGAAGAACAATCATTCCTCTACCAGTCCACCAGAGCTGAACTTTACCCATATATTATCTTCTGCTGCTGCTGGTGGTAGTTTTCAAAAATGAAAATTAATCACTACCTTTATTTATATAATTAACCCCAAAGCAGATTATGGATATGATGAAGAACCCTAGGCTTTGCTCTGGTTACTGCTGAAGATTTTTTTTACAGTTCAGTTGACTTGGCAGTTGTTAGCGGATATTTATTTATTGCAGAAAACTCATTAGGGCTAAATCCAAACTTGTACGGAACTGCTTAATTATTTTTTTTTTTTTTTTCCGCTAAGTTCAGCTGAAATCTTAACATTCCTGTCAAAGACAGGAATGGATCTCCCGATCTCTTGAACTCAAAGTCTTTGAGTAATTATTTTATCACTTGAGCCAAGAAACCTAGAAACTGCTTAATTGTTTATACTTACAAGTCACAATTTTCCTTTTTGTCTTTTATCCCCCCTCCCCCTCCCCCTCCCCCTCCCCTTCCCCCTTTAAGCATTAAATAATGTACGTTGTATATCACATGTTGTATGTTGTATTTCAGTGCATATATATATATATATATATATATATATGGGAATTGCACATCTTACAAAAAATCTCATTCGTAAAATTTAAAAATTAAAATTATATATATATATATATATATATATAAAGTTTATCTTTAAATAAAGTGATTATTCAGAGTACTAGTGACATAATAATGAAACTGTATCATTAGATTTAATAATATTGTTCAATTTTGTACTATAATCAATTATAATAAAAAAAATAAGAATTAATATTTTTACAAGTTAATTTGATATTTTTATAAGATCAAATAAGATTCACTTATAAAAATATCAAATTAATTTATGAAAATATCAATTCTCAATCTATCTTGTAAAAAATCTGCTTCTAAAATTCTTGTAATATGCCACTGATCCTTTATCAACGTTGGTACAAACGGGAATTCATATCCATGATTGTAGAATAAAGAGACAGAACACTGTAGCGACAATGCAACGGTGTAGCAGAATCACAATGCAGTGACGTAAAATAGTAACCTAATGAAGTTATAGAATCAGAATCAAAGTTCAAATACGGTGGCAGATCAAAGGTAGTGGAGGTTACATTACAGTTGCAGAGCAAAGAAACTATCACGACGAAAACGAGAAGAACAACAGATGTGCAATGACAGTTGCAGAATGACGACGCAAGGAGTTGCAGAGAAATCAGAAACATATCGCAGCAGATTTGTAAAAAAGAGATAATGCTTCAAAAAAGACTTGATGGAGCAGTGCAGATTTGTCGTAGCAAGTTAGGAAGCAAAGAGGATGTAGCAATTTAGCAGTAGAGCAACAAAACAGATTCCATAAAACAAAATATGTGGCAACAAAGAGATAAGTAGTATCAAATGAAACTTACATGTAAAAATATGAAATTAATTTATGAAAATATCAATTCTTTAAAAAAAAAATCTTGTCATTCTTATTTGTATAAGTGGGACACTTTTTGTATATCAGAAGTTGTAATACTTTTTAAATACACATTTGAAAACAAGAAGATTGTTATTCCTTTTTTGTCCACAAATAACTAAAAAACATGAACTATTTAGGATGCACTGGTTCGGGTCGGGTCGATTCTATTCATATGATCTCGTGGGCCTGATAAGGCTTATTCAGCAATAATTATACAACCTGATCCAGCCCTGAAATATTATCATTGGCCCTAGGGCAGTACGTACCTTTAATGAAGGCTGAGATCCAGTTAAAAGTCGGAGCAGTTTAAGGGATCAGACCGGCTATTTCTTTCACATTAATAAAGTCAACGTCCAACTGTTCATAGCAAATTGAGCTCTTATGTTGCAGTGATTAGATTTGTTTGATCAGCTTTCAGGTGTGTTTGGTTGCCGAGCAAAAGAGAAGGGAAATTAGAGGTATTTTTTTTTGGAAATGAATGGTTAATTATGCTAAAAACATCCGAACCTTGTTCTGAAAATTATTCATATTCATAAATCTGGCAAATGAATGATTTAAAGGTTTATGTTTTTTCTTTCTATTTTAATTGTTTCTTGCTGGATGATTGATTGTTTGCCTATTTTTGGCTTTATTTTGATAATAATCGTAGTTAGTTTGCTGGACTGACTAAATACTGAACTGTTCCTCTTATTTATCGAAATTGATGCATTGCAATTTGCTTTGAAGAATTTAGTTCAGGTCCAAATCATATACCTGAGGCCTGACATAAAGTTTCCTAGTTGCATTACCTGTCAAGAGTCAAGAAATTACAGTTATGAAAATTTAAATGAAACCCATTATAAATTGTGGGTTGTATTACTGTCAAGCTATATTTATTTTGTTGTTTTGAGTCGGTCTTTAATAAAAAGAGGCGGTCTACATTATGACTGGGGTCTTCACTTATACATCCAAAAGTTTCAGTTGATCTGCGGTGCAATATATGCATGCAGAGACAGTAATAGCGTATGCTAACATTCGAGTGCTTACCTGCACAGGTAAGGGTATGCGACAATGGAGGTTCCAAGAGTTAAGACAGAGAAGGAGTATTACCTTCTACTTTGTGCAAAGGTCTATTTTATAGGAGAGCTTTAGCACCCAAGACATATGACATAGTCACATGCTCTTTGCCACATGTCGTTATACCTATGGTGGTTGGTGAGAGAATTTTCACCAACCTCTAGCGTAGCTTTCTTTCTGCGACATTCATGTGTCAATCTGCTTCGCATTCAATACTTTACAGGTGTTGGTTGGCCATGTGTGGTTGTACTTCGGTGGTACCCGAAAGCCAAAGGCTTGGGGCTGTAGGGTACAGATTATACCGAAGTCCGATGATGATGTTATATCCTAACAACGTCCTTACCTGGTTTAGTATTCTAGAGAATGTCAACATTAGATTCGGGAACATAAAGTTTTCTGTAAGATAATAACAATGTAACATTCTCAGACCCCTTATAAAACCACAGGTAATGACTACGGAGAAATTAGGACTGATCAAGGTATAAAGTTTATTTCAGATTAAAATAATGGAGGACCTGAAGTCTGAATATGTCATTTTGTACAAATCTCTATCCTTTAGACATGTCTCAATAGAAAGATCGTAAAGATTTGTTTATCTTCTTTCAGAACAAGCTGTGGGTTCGCAAACCACTAATACATAATGGATATAACTACAATGAATCGAGGAGAAATTACTCTCCTAGCATCTGCTGGTTGTGTGTTCCTTTCAATGCACTTCACAATACAGCTTCTATCACAACATCTCTTTTACTGGAAGAATCCAAAGGAGCAAAAGGCCATACTCGTTATCATCCTTATGGCTCCCATATATGCCATCAACTCTTTTGTTGGTTTGTTGGATTTACGAGGAAGCAAAGCTTTATTCATGCTTTTAGACTCCATTAAGGAATGCTATGAGGCTTTGGTAAGTTCCTTTTTCTGTTCATGGTACAATTTGTTAGATCTAGTCTAACTTAATGTTGTGTCCGTGTTTTCTGTTTTCCCAATTGCAGGTGATTGCTAAGTTTCTGGCCTTAATGTATAGCTACTTGAACATATCCATCAGCAAAAACATTGTACCTGATGAAATCAAAGGAAGGGAAATTCACCATTCATTTCCAATGACTCTTTTCCAGGTTCATATTTTTCTCTGTCCAAATTTCTTATTCTATGTTCTGCTCTTAAGATCCCTGCATATTGAAAGGAAAAGGTGATAAGATTTCAAACAGATAAACAAGACACTCTAATCGAAAGATTTAGTCTCTCTCTCATGTGCACACACACACACACAGATATCAATGAGACTTTTTCCCCTGGCATCTGCTACTGGGGGTTGGGTGGGTAGAAAGCATGTTTGGAAATATTTGAAGCACAATTGAGCTTTGGTTGATATTCATTTACTTGGCACACTAGCTCTAGGCTTGGGGGCAAGAGAGCATATTATTGTATTTTACAAGCATCATAATGTAATGGGTCAAAGATCAGTGACTTGTCAATCTGGTCAGTAGACTCTATGAATAATTATTTTTTCTTTTTGCCAACTGTAGCCTCATACCACTCGTTTGGACCACCGTACTTTGAAGCTTCTCAAGTATTGGACATGGCAATTCGTCATTACCCGGCCAATATGCTCATTTTTGATGATAACATTACAAATTCTCGACATGTATCCTAGTTGGGTGAGCTGGACATTCACCATTATTCTCAATATTTCAGTTTCATTGGCTCTGTACTCCTTGGTGGTATTTTATCATGTATTTGCGAAAGAATTGGAACCGCACAAGCCACTTGCTAAGTTCGTCTGCATCGAAGGAATTGTTTTCTTCTGCTTTTGGCAGGTAAAAGCTCTTGACTATTCATTATTATATGAATGTAGAATTTTGATTACTAGGAAATAGTTTTAAATTTTCTGTGGAAGGTAGAGGAAAACAGTTGTGTTTGCATCGGTCTAGCGCCCACAAGTCCAAATATTTGGTAATCTGATACCAAGAATCCTATCAGTGATATCTCCTAGACTTGCAATGATGTCTATCATGTGTTTGTTTGTGTATGTGTCTTTGCATTTGAGTGCTGAAAGTAATGATATGGCCCGTGGTTTAGGTATAATAGGCACAACTTTTAGTAGTTTGTGATTTTGTTCGTTGGAAGCCCATGAAAGTCCAACTAGTGACTGCCGGTAGGGAAGTATAATCTTGCCTGTGCCTACCCAAAACACGTAGTTGTATAAATTTCCCTTTCACAGTTTCAACTAATTTGGATTGATGACTAACTTAATACTGAGAATTGTAAGTTCTGACACCTAGTTTCACTTGTGTTACCCTTAAATTTGATAAGAAATATGGTTCAAATCATTTAGATATATGTTGTGTGGTGAAGAATAATTTAGCAAGCTGATTCTTTAACCGTCACAGAACTCATTTTTTAAGCTTCTCTTCTGACTTCGAGAAATCCTCAGAACTAGGAATAACTAGATGTCGCTAGTCTTTTGACTCCGGGTCCACAAATGTGGATGTTACATATGAAGATGACTTCTGCCCCAAATTGTTATTCTTGGAAAAATTCTCTGAAAAATAATTTTAAAAATTTAATAAAACAGGATTATCTTTATGGTTTTATATAAAATAACAATTATATATATATATATATATATATATATATATATATATATATATATTATGTATATATAATA
This sequence comes from Hedera helix, assembly GCA_947179155.2. Lineage (NCBI taxonomy): Eukaryota > Viridiplantae > Streptophyta > Magnoliopsida > Apiales > Araliaceae > Hedera > Hedera helix. Next base: position 9,591,616 of record OX359278.1, read on the forward strand.
TGAATTGTTATCTAGTATTTGGTTGGATTAGTACATTTGAATATTCGAGTATCCTCAAGATCTTCTTTCTTATGACCCTATGCTGAATCTGGAGTGTGGTCTCCAAAATACCCTTCTGGAAAAATACTTTACGTGTTTTTCTTAAGTAAAGAGAGAGAATATATGTTATTTGGTCTTTCTTCTGATTTGGAATAATAACCTTCTTTACGTATGTGATCAATGTTATATTTATATCCTTATTGATCATTATCTCTTTAATGAAACTGATTCATATTAGGCTAGGATGGGGATCCTAAGGGATTCCTATTCTGACTCTAATACTTATTCATATATTATTATCTAATAATAATATACCAAATAAATATTAATTACAATTATTTCCACTAAATAATTGTAATTTGCAATTTAGTCCAAGAATTAAATAAAATAAATCTTTTACTAATAAACTGTAAATATTTTCTCTATATATGTACATAAATATTTTATAATAAAATATAATCCTAATATATTTAAACTAATTTCATAAGTCCATAATTTATCTTTATTTGATCATAAATTAATTTAACAATTAAATCAATCCTTTTAATAATAAATATTAAAAGATTTGACTAAGATTTTATGATCAATAATAAATTATTTTATGAAAATCTTATAGATGTTTTGACTATAATAATGTTCTTGATATTAATTAAATATATTAATTAACATTCCGATGTATTAATTAACGCAATGTAATTTCACTCGTTGGAATATTAAATTAATATACATAACAATATTAAGTCTATTATTATTTCAAAATTAAGAAACATTAACAAATTAGTATTTATGTGAAAATCAAATATTATCACATGATCCGTTTAATGCACATCGTTAATGTACTAGTACTTTAATTAGAAGATTAACTTTCATGATTAAGATAAATCATCTCTATTAAAGCACTATAACCTACATGATAATATCTTCAAATTATCATATGTTATAAACTATTATATCTTTATTTATATATATTACATATGATTTATATCTTCTGTGTATAATACTTATTTATACACATAAATCATAATATATATAAATTTGAAGATTTATTTATACAAAATAAATGACCATTTAATGAATGACAAATGATGTACTTTTATTAATAAATAAATGTCCAACATAAATAATCATTAAATAAGTAGATAAATAGGATTTTTATAGAAAAAGTCCAACAGTTATAACATTGTCTCTAGATACCATAGTCTCTTATTCTGCCCTTCAATTATTTTTTCGTTTTGTTTTTGTTGGTGCACAGCTTTATTTCTTACTCTCTCTTATTGTTCTCTAAGTTATTAGCACAATTTGTTTATGGCACATGCAGGGAGTGGTGCTTGAAATCCTAGTTTCAGTGGGTATAATTCGATCTCATCATATCTGGCTGGATGTTGAGCATATCGAAGAAGGGATTCAGAACATCTTGGTTTGCCTTGAGATGGTTGTGTTTTCTGTTCTCCAGCAATATGCATACCATGTTGCTCCTTATAGTGGTGATGTTGAAGCAAAATTTAAGCTACGGAAAAAGAGAGAATGATGCAATCATCTCCAGAGTATTGAAGGCTGCTAGCTTTGAGGTTTTCCTTGGTATCTGAACATGCCAATTTAGATTTAGGGCTGGTGTATGTATTACAGAAAATTGGAAAATTAAAAAAAAGAGAGGAGAGATTATCAAATACTTACTTCCCTTTCTGGATTTGTTTTAGAGAACTTCAAAGAAGCATTCAACAGATGAAACTGCTGCTCATATTGGTGTTGTGTATGAACAAATGTACATACATTATGCAAGAAGTTTCAATTCATTGGATTTGGACTAATCATTTTCTCTTGAAATTAGTGTTTTTCCCTACAGTGCAGAGAAGAAAATTGATACACCCTCGTCTCCTACAAATTGATTGTCGGTTCGGTTTTGAAAACACGCAGTTCAAGAAAATAACTCTCCTACTCATAAAAAATATATGCTTATAACAATATAACAAATTAAGAGGCCCATGCCCATCTTTATAATTTATCCTTTAAAAAATAAGGGCAATGATGAAACTTTGTATTAAATTAATAAAAGTACTTTACTTGTTGACAAGCATCGAGAGTCGTTATAAATTATTCGGTGTCTTAAGAACAAATGAACAGTATATTTTTCTCTCTCACATAACAGTGGGGTCCATAATTAAGTCTGATAAAATTTAATATGTCTAACAAGGAAAACATGTTTCAGTATCACAGCTATTTACAAAATTAAAATAAATAAATCATAGTTAAAAAAACAAGGTAGATATTGCAGACTGGTTCGTCCATATTGATATGAATAAGATGAACCCCTTCACTAAGCCAAAACGTACCATAAGACTCATCCCACCTCTGACACGTTGAGCAACTAAGCATGCTTTATTCATGAAAATTAAAAGTCCTGACGAAAAATGAGTGACTAGAAGAGGATCACAAGACATGTAACAAGAAGATTTTTATATACTAGCCTACTTATATGCTGCTAGAAAAACCAATTTATATTCCATATCACAATTTCCATCAAAATAACTTCTTTTTGTCCTTCCTCCTCCCAATAACATGCTATATCTGCTTCCTAACTCACAAAAACGTGCAAATGTCAACAGCAACTTTGACAAAATGAGCTGATGGCAACGAAAATCATTAAACCCTAGCAGATAATTAATTAAGGTTTTGGTCCAGACCCAAATGACATTTAAGTATCGAATTCGATTCCCATGTCGATATTACTTAAATTGAAACTTTGGTCCCTTATTTTTTTATTTTAGATAATAGAGACTTTGGTCCTTATTTATTATTTAGTTATTTTAACAGAAACTCCCACTGATCATTAATCGTAAAAAAATAAAAAATTGCTTTTGGATTACGCTCTTATCACATCTCATAACACTACAATATTAAGATAACACTACATACACAACAATTAAACACAATACTACATTTATCTTAACCATTAAAAAGTGGAACCTGACACGAATTTTCGCGTCAGATCTCACGTTTTAATAGTTAGAATTAATATCGTGTTTAATGTTGTTATTATTCTGTTTGTAAACTTATTCTAATACTATATGGTCAGTCCGTCCTATAACTGAAGCAATGTATTATGTAATTAGTGTCAACTCCCTTTTGAAGCTGCATGGAGCATGACTTGGTTCCTAACCATTCCAAGCTGGAATTGGGCAGCAAACTATTTTAGATTTATGCCTTTAAACATTCATTCAGTTGGATTTCACATGGTAGTGATTTGATTTCAACATAAGTGTATTATTGGGTGACCAGTTGTTTATTTTTTTTTTAAATTTTTGTTTAAAAAATTAAGAACAATCTTATAATTTGTTTACAATCAAGTGACTCAGGGTTTGGTGAGTCTTGTTCAGTTTGATGACTTGCCTTATCCTACTTTTTTTGGATGAAAGATATTCATTATAATGTTCTTCCTTTTATTATAAAGGATAACGAGACTTGATATAATTCTCAGTTTTCAATTATTCAATAAATTCATTTTATTAAATTCAATATTAATCAGATTAGACAATATTTATATATTTTGATGTAACAACAAGATGTTATTTGTAACAAACAGCTTTGTTAGTTGATTAATTAGTCCCATTTAAGTCTGTTTAAATTATTTTTTTTGAAAAAAAAAACTTGGCCCAATGAAATTTAGTTTAGGATAAATTATATAATATTTAAATATAATATGAAATATTACATTAATTTTTATCATTAAAAAATGAAATTTAATATAATTTTTTATGTCAAAGTTTATTTTTAAATAATAAAAAATAATATAAGCACATGAATTTGGGTCGACCCCACTTGCAGCAGTGAAGTAGCTTGTCCACGCATAAATGAAGGTTGCACTTGAAGAAGCATTTAAATACAAAACAACACAATCAGGTTATTTGTGATGTAGCACTAAATTAAAGAATAATGAATGTGTGGGTAGGTCCCACTAATAATCTTATGACAATTTTGTGATTGACACGTAACTTATGAACCTACTCTACTATTCATAAATAAATGATTTTATTACTTATTTTTTAAAATACTATTCACTTGTGTTGATTTTTTTTTGCTCTATCGAGTATTAAAGTTTCCATATGATACCTTCCAATAAAATTATTTTTAATATTTTATTAATGATAAATATATTTATTTTAACATTTAATAATGTAAAAAGATAATTAATAAAAATCTTATTTTAACATCGAAAATAAAATAATTTTATTTTTATGAAATAAGCGGTGGATGTGATGTTATTGTCACTTCAAACTTTTTATAAACATAACATGTAAAATAATTATACAACAAAAACAGTGAATGGATTATTTTTATTTTTATTTTACTTTCAAAAAGCTATTAATGTTTCGAAATTAATTAAAGTCATAAAGTTAATAATTCTTTCAACTATCTACATATCTATATTAAAGAGCGGATCTCCGGATTCGCTCATGTCGTTAGTTCACTTTCACGATTTTATATTATTATTATTATTATTATTTTTTGATCTTATAAGTAGACTTGACAAATGAGTTAGACCAACTCAAACGGGTTAGGCTAATGATGAATTGAGCCAAAACAGTGTAGATTTTTTTGAGCAAAAATTTATAGTCCGTGGTCTAGATAAACTGGCCCGCGGGCTATTTTATTAATTATGTGTGTGTATATATATATACATATATATATATATATTTTATAATTATGATACATAACATGATATTTTGATTTTGGACTATTGAATATAGCATATGATTTATTTTATTCAATAGAAATGTATTTATTAACAAAAAATTTTAAAAAACTTATGTTTAATTAAGAAATAATTTTAACTTTATAAACTATTGTGAATATTATTTATTTGATTAAATATGTGAAACTAATAATTGTAATTAAATATCAAGTGACTAATTTTTTTTAAAATGTTAAAATAATACCACAAACATATTACACATGTATGTATTTATATAGTGATAATTATTTGATTATACATATAATGTATTCTGCTATGTGCAAGTATATAAAAATATAATTAATTAATTATTATTTTTTATTAACATTTGATAATTAATAATATTTTAAATTTTGCCTTATTTAAATTCTTTCATATCTAATAGCCATATGTTTGGAGATAATAGTATTATGAATAAATAAATAGAAATTTTGTTCTATAAATTGATCTAAATGATTACTGAATTAAGTTATTCTTAATATTTTTTTATACATTGATGTATTTATTTTGTTTGGAATTTTTTTTTTTAGGGTCACTGGTCGGGCCAAAAATGCCCACTTTTATTTGGGCTGAAAAATAAAAATCTGCAACCCACATTTTTTTTAGTGAACCGAGCTGACCAGCAGACTTAAACCATTTTTATCAGGTCTATCTATAAGTTTAGTTATACTATTATTTTTATATTTATTTGTTTAATATTTTAAATTTTATAAGAAAATAATTTATTTTATATAATTTATATACGTAAGGCACGTATGAAATGACCGAATATTAATTTTAAATAGATCATGTAATAGCTAGCTTGTAGGATATCCATAGACCGTAATGTCATTGACAATTAAATTGAGTCTTCCAATTTGTATTTGTTTTAACTCTCGAGTTGTGCTTGTACGGTGAGAATATTAGGTCCACCACCTCAATTAAACACTTTTTTGTTCTATAAAAACAGTTTTCTCCTCCATTTTAATTTTTAAATAAAAAGAAAAGAATATTATTTTTATTAATAATAGTATAAATTGACATAATATTTAAAAATTTATAATTATAATTTTATTATTATTTAATTATAAATTTATTTAAGGATAGCAGCTAGACATAATATTCTTAATTTTTGCAAACTTTAAAAATATAATACTCACTTATGTTCTAAATTATTCGATTATTGCTTATTTTTAAAAGTCAATTTAAGATATTTTTAAATTTAAAATTTAGATAATTTATTAAAAAATATAAAATAATAAAATTTATAATAAGTAATATTTTTTAAATAATATATAATATTTATTAAAAAAATTAACGTCAATTTTTAGTTTAAATTTTTTTAAAATTAATTTTAAAAAATCAATAATATTCGAATAATATAAAACCGACAACCAATAACACTGTTTGGCTTTGCCAATTAAGTATGCTAACCCATAAAAGAAAAAGGAACAAAATTATTTAATATTATCTATTAAAATATTCCTTTTGAAGGACAGAGGATTACTATATTATCATCTTTTTCTTTTTAGCCACCCCCCTAGATTGCTGCTTTGTTGACCCACCATAAATTAGTTCTGTAAAATACCCATCGAAGGCCACCACTGGTCTATTAGAATTTAGTGGTTAGAACTACATATTTAATCAATTTTTTAGAGTTTAAATGTATTTTTAATATCTACCGACGACTGTTGTTATAATTGATCATCTTGCTTAAATCAATTATTTATTTTAAAAAATATCATTTAATTTTTTGTCATTTTAATATTTTTATCATTTGTAACAAATTATAATTTATAAAATTTATTATAATAGTAATTAAAACATACTCGTTCCGTCTCAAGATAAAAGTCTTTTATTAATTTTTATAGTCAAATTGACTATTTTTTAAATTAATATATTTTATTATTCTTTTATATATGCCAAAAGTCTATAAATATTATAAACTACATACAATTTAATACTAATATTAATGTTTATTTTTTTTTTAAAATTTAAATATATATGTTTAATTATTAATTTTAAAAATGATTAATTTAAGCATAAAAGTCAATAAAAGACTTTTATCTTAAACGGAACGGGTATTTTCTAATTTTTTTTTTGAATATTTATATTAATATCCTTTCAAAATAGATATTTATAAAAAATGTAGAGCGAAGAGAATCGAAGACTAATCAAACAAATAGACTAGCAGCAGCATTCAACAACCAAAAGAAAGAGAGAAAGAGGGCGGTTAAGAAATCAACGCACGCTAGCCGGCCGCCATATGTAACAGAATAAGAAGAAGATGATGAAATATTAAATTAAATAAAAAACAATTAAATAAACACATAACCTTTATGCCAATCTCTCTCCCTTTTCTTCCTCTTTGAACTCCGTGACTTAAAGACAGCAAAAAAGTTTCGAGTGCAACCGACTATGAATGAGAAAGCCAGAGTCTCCAAAGAACTCGATGCCAAACACCGAAAGGTTTATTCTTTTTCTGTTTTTCAACTTGAATCTTGATCATATTGCTCATATGGCTTTGGTATGTGATTTTCCATGATTTGTATTACCCTTTTTCTTTCGTTTGCTGATATGCTTAATTTTGAGCTTAGTTTGAATATACCTCGATCATTATTTGGCATTTATTTCGATTTTATAGTTTATATAAATGTGTTTATTTTGTTCTGGGTAATTTTGTTTATAGCTTTTCTCTGTTTGTGTTCTTTTTCTTTTCTTTTTTGTTGTTGTTATTTAAGCCATGATACTCGAGTTAACCATGAAGTGAAGAGCCTATATATTTGATGAAAATAATTTAATGATTGTGATTATATTTTACAAATCCAAATACTCAGGGGATTTTTACTATGTTTGGACTTAATGGTGTATTGTTATACTTATAATACCATTTTTGTTTAGGAAAATAAGTTGTAAAAGAAATATTTGAGTTTCTTGAATACCAGATATATGACTTTGTGTGCCTTAATTGGAATTTTGATATACAAGGAATAGGGGAACAAAAAGAGCTTCTTTGCAAATTGATTTTCGTTAATTTAATTTGTGGTTACTGGCTAGTACTTAGTAGTTAGTGGTTTTCCAAATTGCATCTCATATTTTACCTACTGACAACATAAAGAACGAGAGTACTAACATGATTAGTCTTGTAATTGGCTTAACTAAGTAAGGATAGAAGGAAATAGTTATCATTCACAATTATAAGCTGTTTGTCTTATATTTGTATGCTCTTCATATCATGGCTGTCAAGGTGTTTGGTGATATGCCAGGAAGTCTTGCTTTAGACCCAACATTGTGAGTTGTAACTCCTGATTATGCATGGTAGCAAATTAGCATATAGATATTCTGTCCTTACGCTGCTGATTATCAACTATACATCTGGATCCTTTTTATCTAGTGTAATTATTCTTTTATCTGAAAAAATTATGTGATTTGGCGTGTCATAAAAATTGATAAAAAAATTATCTAACCTGTTTTAGATGCAAGACCTTGCAGTATGCAGGAATCCTTTTATTTTGAATCTTTTCCTCAATCTACTCTTGTTGCTTTTGCCAGTAAAGATAAGATTAAAACTCAGATTGTTACTATGGGTTTGTTTGTTAAAAATTTGGGAATTCTTTTTGCCACTTTTCCTCATTTAGATCATTAACAAATGCCTTAAGAGTTCTATGCTTCCAATTTGTTGATGCGGATTGGTAAGACCCGAGTCATTGACTTTGAAGGTAAGAGCAGGGAGCCCACACTAACTATATGTGAGAGAAAGCATAACACACATGTCTAAAGCCCAATCTCAACATGAAATCATAAGTATTAGGTCTTGGGTCTGTGTATATTAGTCCTACTCCCTTTCATTATTTTTCTGATTGGGTACTTTACCACGCACGTGTATCCTAATATTTGGAACATGTATGTTATATATGTGATCCCACCTTCCGAACCTAAGCTCGCTTTTGACAATTTGATGTGTTGCATTGAGAAAGAACAACCAATCTAAATCACCAAGTTGTCATCAAAATATGTATGGCCTGTAAGCATTAAGTAAAACGTGAAATAAGGAATCTACTTTTCCTTAGATACCTATTATCAGTTCTGGGGAACCTGTTTGGATATTTTATTTGACTCAAGATGATTTGGTGGAAAATGAAATAGGTTAATGCTGATAGATGAGGCCTTTTATAAGGTTGTAAAATTAAAGCTATAGTTTCAATAGCGAAGAGTTGCTAATTGAGCTTGAATGTCATGTCCATAAGTTTGACCTCGTTTTGGAATTGCAGATTAGTTAACAACAAAAGTTCCAATCCTATTACTGATACATGCTTTTCCCCGCCTATAAAAGAAACATTATATCAAACTTGAATAAACCTGTGACCCCCTTGGATTGCTGACTACGAGTGACCCCCTTGGATTGCTGACTACGAGATATACGAATAACTCTGAATAGTAGTAAGATGAATGGCAACAAATAATAATTTTACACAAACTTTTCTCCAAGGAATTTCTTTAATTATGCAGCACAGGCTAAAATTTAAAGCTTGTGTCGTCTTTTTAGAAAACAAATGATTATGTACTATTGATTTTTTCATCATCAAATCAACCTTCATCCCATTATTTTTTGTCCATGATCTTTTATTTGGTTTACCCTATGGCTAAAACAGATGTCACCAGTCCTTTTCTTTATCTGCAGATACTTGAGGGGCTTCTTAAACTTCCAGAAAATAGGGAATGCGCAGACTGCAAAAGCAAGTATGTATCTTAGACAATATGCATGTTTGGTAGTGGAGATACGAAAAAGTTAAGACAATCTTCAATATTTAAGCACTCCTGAATATCTCAATCTAGATATACTTGCAATGCAGAGCTCCTAGATGGGCTAGCGTGAACATTGGGATCTTCATATGTATGCAATGTTCTGGGATTCACAGAAGCCTTGGAGTACACATATCAAAGGTTTACAGCTTTCCTCCCCCTCTCCTCTACATGAACACATTGTTCATACTTCATACTAAAGATATGATTTTTACACATATTCTTTTGCTGTTTTGCCAAAGCTGTGTTGTTCTTGTAGCACAAACTTAAAGTGCTTCTTTTGCATTTTGTTTATCCATTCAAAAATATTTTCAGACATATCGCATATGTTGTTAATGACAAATGTGTGTACAAATTCATGGTATTGCTGCAGGTGAGATCGGCTACACTGGACACATGGCTTCCAGATCAGGTTGCGTTGATTCAATGTAAGACTTTATTTTATGTTAGGTAACTTTTAAGAAAGCTTTAGCAGAACATGAAACTTGATGTAAGAGAAAGCTTTAGCAGAACATGAAACTTGATGTCCATGTGATTTGTGTTTTCTTGCAGCCATAGGAAATGAGAAATCAAATAGCTACTGGGAAGCTGAGTTGCCTCCTAACTATGATAGAGTTGGTATCGAGAATTTCGTTCGTGCTAAGTACGATTTAGTTGATTAATCACTATTAAATAGCATCATATTTAGCTGATTTCGCCTAATATTAAGAAGATTGCATCATTCGTACTAACCAATGCGAGTTACTTAGGTATATTGACAAGAGATGGATTCCAAGAGATAGAAAAGTAAAACCTCCTTCAGGTGTAAGGGCGGAGAAGATAACCGTTTATAACAGCGGACCTGGGATTAGTAGTAACACTGGACATACCAACAGTATTGAGCAGTTTTCTGAGGGCAGGAAAGCCCCTCAGCTGCACATTATAAATACAAAAACTCTTTCAAATAGTAATAATCCTATTCCTCCTGAAGTATCGGAGCAGGTAAAAATTTATTATCTAGTCCTACACTTTCTTCAATATCTGGAGTTTTTATTTGTTTTTAATTGGCTGATATTCCTCTCTCAAATACAGTTTATTAAAGTTTTCTTTTTTAACTAATCCATTATTTAAGTACATATAGTTTCTCTCATTTTTTATGGGAATCTGATAACTTTTAGTTATTATTTCTAACTTTTCTTACTAAACTGATAAAAAAGAGTTACTGATTTTACGAGGTGACTTATACTTGACTTGATGTATACAGGTAACTCTGGATCCGAAACCTAAGGAATTACATAAGGAATCAAAGCCAGAAGCCTCAAAAAAGGAATTTGAAAAAAAGGAATCTAATTCCATCCCAGTTGTCTCAACATCCAAGGTTGATTATGCTACTGATCTTTTTAACTTGCTCTTGACAAACGATTCAAGAGAAAATGACTCCAACATATTTGTTGCTGATGATAATGCTGCTGATGGTAATACAAGGATGGAAATCCAGTGTAGGTTTTTCCCCCTGGTGGTTGCATGAGTGATCTGAGTGCCTTTGGTGCCCATGTTTTGGCCTCGAAATCCCCCATTACTAGTAAATTTCTTGTGTGGGGTTGTGAATTTCATTATCTTTATTCCACCATTACCATTGATTTTCTATTCAATAATTGCAGCTTACGAAGCAACAACAAAAGAAGAGGATAGTGTTGCTCCAAAAGGGATTGAAACCAAGATCCATGCCGACTCCGGATTTGAGGATCTATTTCAAGGGTTGCAGTGGGTCATACAGCCCATTTCTCAGGAACCCCCAAAAGAAGTGAAGAATGAGATAATGAATCATTTTGAGAAGGTAAATTCTACGATATACTTAAGTCAAGTTTTAGATAGAATCTGTAAAGGCTGTTATGCTTGAACAAGCAAAATTGTCACTACCCAACAGATCATAAAGAAGAAAATTTTGGTATCCGTCTCTCTTCTAGTTAGTTACAATATTATCTAATTCCTTATGTCAATCGCAGATATATATGATTATTTTAGCATCGATAAGAATGAGCTTAATCTGTAGCTTTGCTAATTTACTTAATATTTTCTTTTTCAATATGTGCAGCCCAGTATGGAGTCACCGTTATCTGCCCCTCAACAACAACTAGCAGTACAAGCTCAACAACAGTCTTCTCTCGTGGTTAATGCCGCAAAGTCTAACGGGGTTACCCAAACATGTACTGGAAATATATATCAACAGAATTCCAACAGCATTCACAGACCTGCTCAAAATTGGGGAAGCATTGGCAATCAATTTCCTGGAAGAACAATGCAAGTGGCTGAGCAACAGAAATTTTGGCAGGTTGAGCTCATGAAGACTTTATTGAATCTTAATTAATCAAATTTTCATTTCTTATTATTTTATTTTTTTATATTCTTGTAACAGATTGGAAATGTCCGACCTTCACATCCTGTGGGGAATTTAGCGCCTTATTCAACATCGAGGTATGGTATTTTTTTAAATTAAAATAAGAGCAAATTTTTGTACTGAAAACTAGTCGTCAAAGTTCAAACATACTACTAGCAACAACCTTATTCACATATGGTTAAAAATCGCTAGGTGCATCTAGGCAATGGATAATGCCTAGGCGGAATATGCGTTTTCTTAGCAGTCTTATTTATTATTTATTTTTATTGTATATACTTGTTATACTATACAATACAACACATATAGTAGATATTATTTAAAATTTTGCATGAAAAATCATCAAAAAACAATTTTTTAAAGCTTAGTAAATTCATTTAAAGTATTGTAGAGTTTCAAAACCTTCATTAAATCGATGCGGTAGAGGTATGATTCTGCCTAGGCAGGGGTCCAGACGCCCAACCAAATCTAGGCAGCAGAGGACCGCCTAACACGTTATGCAAGGATTAAGCGGACCTAGACAAGAATTTTTAAAACACTGCATAACAACACTTGCTAGCCGAACGCAAGTCTAGAGAGCCTGTGCCATCTGTATGTGTGATGCCTTCAGAAAAATCATTTAGCACCCAAATAAAAAATCATTTAGCACCAAAAGAATTGATAACACGATGCAAGCCATTATGTAGCCATGATTCTGGACCTCAATTCCTAATTGTAATTCATTGTTAACTCCTACATTGATAGTTATTAGGATCCTTCAAAAAGTTTGGAAATGAGGTCAATGACGGGTCGGACCAAAACTCTATGATTGTTTGCAAAAATGATGGGTGGCATAGTACTATTTGTAATAATTTATTACAACTACAGACTATTTTGTCCCATGACTAGTTTGTTATTCAATCCATGGACTATTAATGTCTAATCATGGGAGTGATGATTCTGAAAAGGATCAAGAAAGTAGATTAAGTGGGAGCACAATGTTCGAATGTATTACTGCATGGTATTTTAATAACTTGGTATTTGAAAAGAAGCAAGAAAGTAGATTAAGTGGGAATAAAAAAAATTCTAACGAGACTGTTTCTGTGGAATAGATGGACTAACATTCTCTACAAGTGCATATTCTAGTTTGATAAATAGTGCACTTTTAAGCAACTAAATATTATTAAGAACGAACTCTGTAAAAGAAGAATTTAGTCAGTGATATCCTTAGTCGTGTAACTCTCATTAGAACAAATTTTAAGCAGGTATTATACACACAACTTAAGCTTTATATTGCGCATGAATTCTGTTGCAGCATGCATAATTCTATTGGCTCAGCACCTCCAAGTAGCAGAAAAACAGTGGAAACAATTAGGCGTCCCTCAACATCAGCAGCTTCGCCTATCATTCCAACTCAGTTAGGGGGAGATTACGACTTCTCATCATTAGTGAACGGGATGTTTGATAAACGATGATCAGCGATTCTTTTTATTATTATTATTTTTGATGGTGATTTCATTTGTACAAGTGCAATAAAATTTGGTTTGATTTGCTTCATTTTATGGTGTTTTGTTTCTTTCTTTTAGGGGGATTAATTAGTACTTGCAGTGTTCTTCTTACCAACCAGGGAAATGCTTAGAAAAAGTAAAATAGACCTGAACAGATAACTTTATGTACAAGTTAACTTTTGACTCTTTATGGTGTGTATACGTCCAAGTGATTTGAAGTAGTTAGAGCTGAAATTGAAAGTAATAAAAGCCCATTTGACTCAATTGGGATTCTCAAGTTCGAGGGCTACGATGCATCCTTGCTTCCCTCTAATAAATGGAGTAAGATTCCCTCTGGACGGTTTTTATTTAAACCGTTGATCTAATAAAAATGCATTTTAAACGACGAAATTGAATTAGATGAACGTCTGAGATTAAGAGTCTGAATAAAAACAGTCTAGAGGGGAACTTGGTCCCTAATAAATGAAAATACCATGTGTAATAAATATATTGAAAAAAATAAATATTCAATTCATCCTTAAAATATTGAGAGAGTACTTTAATTCTAAAATTTTGGTAACTGATAATGTTAGAGCATTATTAATGTATGTCAGCATAACCTAATAAATTTTGGGAGCAAGTCTATATATCAAAAAAAAAACACAGCAACTCTATTTTATAATTATTTTTGAGAACTTACTACTGTCTGTAGACTCGAGCATGTAATATTGCATAATAAAGATAGAGGGTCACTAGACCATCACCTTTGAACTCTTAAGCTATGTTTGTTTACAAAAATTATATTTGGGATTAGACTATTTGTATTAATTTAAGATTATTTCGGACTATTTTATCTCATAACGGGGGATTAAATAGTTCTATATATAGACTATTTTTTATTTATTTATCATTCCTAAGGTTATTTATCTGGATTATATAATCCCATGAAAAATTTGAGATTAATAGTCTTCCTTATTTTAAGCTATTAAATAGCTTTATGGGACTAATAGTTCAATATTAAGGGATTAATAATTCTTCATCAAAGGATTAAATAGTGTAAAGTAGTATTAAATTAAGATAAATAGTCTAATCCTAAGAATATTTTTTGTAAATAAATATAACCTTAGACTATTAATTTCTAATATTTCTTGATTTTTAGTCTAATTTTATTTTTATTATGTTATTTTTATTTATTTTTTCTTCCACTCCCAAACTCTTAATTTCTCTCAGCAACTAATTTATTTTTACTTTATTAATTTACAAAAGTATACCACCTGGCACCCATACATAAATCCAATCCATTTAACGACTGAATGGAATATCCTCCTACCCATGCATGCAAAGAAGCTAGGTCGCAATCATCCAAGATTTGGCCGGTGAACAAATATTTACATAGAATAGATACGGAGTTTTTGACTGAGCTAATTTTATAAAAGTAGGAAGTACCTAACTCATTCCTTTCCTTCTACATCTAAATCCTAGAAATTACCTCAAAGTCAAACTTCATATATATATATATATATATATATATATAAAATTTATAATTAAAATTAGATGAAAACACTATTTCATCCAACTCAATCTTGACCATCCATTGAAATATCCAATGAAAGAGAGAATAACATTATCTCATAGCAGTTCTGACTTATGCGGTATAAAGTCCACAATTTTTTTTTCAAATTTATCCTCAGATGCACCGCACATTATGCTACGGTATGCTTTTTTTTTAAAATAAATCATACAGTATAACTGTTATGCGATATGTCCTTAATTTTTTTTTTCCTTTTTACTTTTATGGTAAAAAAAGATCATGCACCTCAATTCTTAAACCATACAATAACAAACTTTCAATACTCCACAAAAATAATAATCTTTTTTAATTATAATCACAAAGTAATCAACTATGAGCTTTACAGTTAATTTGTCCCCCTTTTGATATATTATATGTCATTAACCTACTGGTCGTATTAAAATAAGCTCAATATAAATTTAGAAATTGACCGTAATTGAAGGGAATATATAATCATCAGCATTATTTACTGAACCCGTAGAAAGAAAATAAAATTGTTATCAAAATCAACTACCAGTACCAACTGCCCATTCTTAAATATTATCCAAAACGTCGCATTGAACATTTCAGATTCAGTAATCTTGGACTTCCCAGATACTTTTTTTATTTTAAAATTAGAGATAACAAATTTTTTTTAGTCGGCTATCATATTAAAATATGTTTTTATTTTAGAAATATTAAATTTAATGATGATCTTTATTTTTTATTAAGTTTTCATTATCAAGTCTAACATCACTCACCGTCATTATTAAATTTAAACTAATATCAAGAGTAAATTTAAAAATATAATTTTTTTTAATAAAATTATATATCTAATTTTTAAACAAAATCAATAATGATGAAAAAAAAAGGAATTCTTGCATATACTGTTGAATTATGTAATGAAATTTAATACCGTTTAGTCAATTTATATATATATATATATAGTAAGACATCTACAGTAACTGGTTGCTAAAAATATTATTCTAGTAATCACAAATAAGTTTGAAAAAGTGTTTGCCACTAGAGGCTTTAGCAGCAGGACAAAAAAAAAATTCAAAACTGCTGCTAGAGGCTCTAATAGCAGCGTCGTAAATTTTTTTTTACCCTGTCGTTAGAGCCTTTAGCGGCATCAACTTTCAAAGCCAATTTGTTCCTGTATTGGTTGTTACAACAGTACTCCCAATAATCGGTTCTGTAGTTGCGGCTTATATATATATATAGGACTCGCATCCACAACAAACGTATGTCAAAAATACTGTTCCAGCAATCAAAATAGGAAGTAATTTGTTTGTTATATTGTCTGCTACTAGAAGCTTTAGTGGCAAGCGAAAAAAAAAATTTAATGCCTGTCATTAGAGCCCTTTAACGACAAGCGCTAATTTATTTTTAGCTACTACTAAAAATTTTAGCGATAATATATTAACAATAATTATTTATTGTGAATGCGTTATTATATATATATATATATATATATATATATATATATATATATATATATATATATATATATGATCTAGACCTTTATTAATTCGACATAGTCTTGGAATGAAATACCATAACGTTTGGTCCATATATAGAATTGATAAAGTACGTGACGTTATCCAAATACCTGCCAGATTTATATACATTAAAGACTTCATGGTAATGGGATGGTAGTTGTACGTTTTTTTCTTCACCCACAAGTTTGGGGTTCATATTTAATTACGCCTTTTAAGGATCAGTTGCTTTCTAATCAAATATTATAGTACTGTATATCTATCTATCTGATTGATTCCCCCATCAAAAAGTGCCATCTGGTCAGCCAAAGTAGAAACATATGGCTCGATAGTAAAATTAATTAATTAAATAGGATAATAAAAAAAAAATAAGAATTTGACTACTCACCGCCAAATATGCATGGCTGTGGAAAGTTACAAGAAATTTACTAAATTAAATTTGTAAACATTTGATGATACAAGTGTATCTCCCTCGTTCACACAGAGATGTTACCTTAATTCATGGCCAAACATGTATAACTATTCGTTAACTAACCAATAGCAAATTACTCTCTGATTTTAACTTTTTAAAGTTAATTTTTAAAATTTTATATTAAAAAATTACTTGTATCGTTTTTATTTTAGTTAATATAATTATAATTATCGTAAATTATTTAAAAATATTACTTATTATAATATTAATTAAGAATTATATATTATCGTATCTACTGCAATACGAATTAACATATTTTTGTTGTAATATATAAGATTGAGTTTAGAATTTTATTAGTTATATGTTTCACTTTTATTAGCCCTTGTTTGATTAACCTTAGTTGACTATTATGTATAGTGTCATGCATGGTTAGGAAAATATTAGGAAAATATCACTAAACCAACATAAATATATAATATGCCTTGTTACTATTTTTTTAAGGAACTACTTATTATATCTATAGTATGTGATGATCATTTGATCATGATGAGTCACGGACTTTTATTTTTTATATATATTAAAAGTACTAGCTTAATAAATTTATAAGGCAATCTATTAATATTTTTCTATGTGAGATTTAATTAATTATTTATTTTATAATAATAATATATTTAATTATAAGATTATATTAAATTTCAAATAAAAAATTATAACTATTTAATCACGTAACAAAGTTGAATAGGAATACACGCTTTCAAACTTTGACTCATTGTTAGTTATACTACCGACTTTAATGGAAGAACAATCTGTACCACAAAATAAAAATGATACGGTGGGAAAATATGGAAAAGAAAGGCCAAACTTGGATATATGAAGAAATTAGGATTACCTTAAACTTGACACCTTAAGAGGATGTATTTTTGTGGGACCGCACCTCTTAAGTTCTTTCGATCATTTGGTGGTGTCATCTCATTCTAATTGTTGAGATATCACGTAATAATAAAATCTTATATTGAATTATAAGAAAAAAAATTAAGAATATATATACTTTAATAGACTTAATAAATTAACTTTTTAGATCAATATCTGATTTTATATGAATATATATGTACCGAATATTAAAATAGTATGATTAACCTAATAAGTTAACTTTTTTAGGTCATGAATATATAGTTCAAGGGGAGTTTTCAAGGATTAAAGTTCAAGGAGAAATTGAGGACATGTATATTTTAATAGACTACAGACTTTAATAGGTTAATTTTTTTGGTCAAGATCGATGTGATTTCAGATGAGATAGGTTAACTCTTAAAAGAGTATGGTTAAAATTCAAAAGGAGTTCAAGGGGGAACACATATAATCATAAGAAAAAAAATTGATGACATATATATATTTTAATGAACTATAAACCTAATAGGTTAACTTTTTTGAACAAGATGTAATTTCAGATGAGTAAATATGCGTCGGATATTCCCAACACCACCACCTTTATATATAGACTACTCATTTCGTTCTTTCTTCTCAAAGTAAATTAATCTAAATTTTTTAAAAATTAATTTAAAATATTTTGTAAATTCAAATTAATATATTATGAAATAATAAATTATCAAGTGTTAGTTTAACGGTTAAGACTGATGTTTGAAATTATTAAATCACATATTGAACTAGTTGTGTGAGTTTGTATTCAGTTTAGTTATTGTGGTAATTTCTCTCTCATAGTATAATATGAGCCTTCTATAATTAGATTTAGTGAAATATCATTTTGGATTATACTTACAAATAATTATCAGTGAAAAATTTAATCTTATTTCACTCTCTCTCTCTCTCTCTCTCTCTCTCTCTCTCTCTCTCTCTCTCTCTCTATATATATATATATATATATATATATAATTTTGTTGATAGACCGAGAACTTTAAAAGACTAATCGACTTCAAGTTTGACTGTGCTTAGGCCTAATTAAATTAGGTCGAAAAATAGGAAGTATTCAAACTAGAACAAAATATAAAAGTAATATATATAGAAGTAAACTTTGAATAATATAACTCTTTATTAATTATATAAAAATTTAAATATATTTTGACTAAACTAAAAAAAAAAAATGAAATTTAATGAGTAAATAACGTTAAAAACCAACAAACTTATATTGATTTTTTGTTTTAACCAACTCAAGTATAAAATTTTCATGTTAAAATTTAAAATAACAAAAATTAACAATTGTGAGTTGACTAACGTTGACCGTTGAAAATATGACATTAATAATTAACTTCTAATAACAAAATTAATGATATGGCCGTAAAAAGAATTAAATAAAGTGTTAAATTATAAAACATCAATTTTTATTTCGAACTTTTCTTCTCCATCTGCTCCATCTCCGATGACTCTGACTTTCAATTGAATCTTATCCAAATATCTTTGATTGAATCCTAAAATGAGGAAAACTTCGAATGCCATGACCACAAAACCTCCCTCGCCATCCCCAGACTCTTGGATCTTGCCACCAAGTTCATGCGGCAACACATAACTCAATCGAACAATTTTTGGGCTGATTGTTGTACGCTTAGAAGAATAAATGGATGGTGTTTAATTTGGTGTATGTAAGAACTGCAGAGATTTCGGCACATAAAAGCAGCGAAATTTTAAAAATTTCAAGATAATTTTTGAAACCCTAAAACAGGATCCATGCGAAAACATATTAATTAAGAGGTTTAGATTTGTTTTACTGATTATCCGAACTTGAATGGAGACAATGAAACTTCTGGAACAGCTTCGAATCCTCAACGCAATCCAACGGAACTGCGCCTATACGGCATCCACACGAACGCCCCGCGAATCGTCACACGATCTGCAGCAAAGAGAACTGCGGTACTAGCCACCAAGATCTGGATTTTCTGAATTTCTCTCTAGTCTCTTTCTAAAAGCGGCTAGGATTTTATTTAGGTTTTGATTTTTCCTCACTACGTAAAATTGCTGATATATCATATATATATATATATAATAGTTAAAAAGGAATTAACTAAAACCTTAATTTTTATTAGAAAAATAAAATTCGAATTTATATATATATATATATTATATCTTAATTAAGTCTGACTTAATTAATATACATATATATAAATTATCCTATTAATTTAAATTCGCAATTTAAATACTATCAATCATATTGACATATTTAAATCCTTACAATTTAAATTAATTCTCTTTTAATTACGTTCTAAGTGTGTGACCTTATAGGTTATTATTACGTTGACAATAATTTTAAAATCATATTATAAAATTATAAACAGTGAGCGGCATCTAGTAATGCATCACTGTTACCCAAGTAATAATAAAATCGGTGATTCGATGCAACCTTTTCGTGATCAATGTTTCAATGTAATTTAATCATTTTAACCCTGACATCCTAGATTAAACTCGAGGCATGGAATGTGTTATACTCTTCATAATTTAATCTGAGTTTTCTTGATCAATGAGTAGACTATATGAAACAAATCACTATTTGAGCATGGTCATGCATTTCATAGTTCTGCTCAATCAAGAGGCTTATGAATATCACCCCTATTATATAGGCACTTATATTCCTCACACGATTCATGATGTACCCAATAATCACCTTTATTGTCCACCCTATTAAAGGTGACATTTGATGATATCAAAATACATAAATTCTCGTATAATAATATAGTGATTTCAGGTCAGAGGATCATTACATCATTGTCACTATGAGAATTTCTTATGACACTTTGCATAATGCTCCACGTAGAATTCTCATGGTGGGTCTGTCCAGTACATTGTTCTCTAACATGTACCTATGCATTGACTCAATATCTCATATATTTATAACCAATGAGATTTGGTCATCAGTCAATCCACATACTAGTCTCAATGCATCATTGTTGTCCCATTAACAATGATACTCGACTAGAGACATTTAAGAGCAATGATACTAATGGTAATTATATGATCTCATGTTCAAGTCACGTACTTGAAGCTATATAATTTGTATCACTGTTCTAAATTTTTTTATTATGCTAACATTTATATAACGCAATAAATAAAATCATAATAAAATAATTCATTTATTCAATCAAATATAATATCAAAAAATGTTAAGCAATTATATCAAATAATTGACCTTTAGGGCATGAACTCTAACACTGCAAAAGGGAAAAATTGTTAATTCAGTTAAGGAAGGGTAGCGTGGTCATTTTAGTTGCTTAAGTCGGGGTCATATGGTCTTTTCAAAACTATTTATGTTAATTTGTACAGTAGGAACGCGTGTTGCATTGTTGCAGCATGAGCCTTGCATAAGCATTTTCGTGTCTTCTAAAATGTGTTAGATCGAGTATATGTAACAGATTAGTTCAGTATTTTGGTATGATGAATGAATGAATATTTCCACCTTTTAATTTCGTTTGAATTCTTCTCCCTCTCTCTCTAAAACTCTCTTTCTTCTTCCTTATCTTCTTTTGCAATCCTTCTCTATTCTCTTAATTTTTGTTTCCCAACTGTTCAATACTTGATTGGAGTGATCTAATTCCTTACAATTTAGTATCAAATCCTGCGATTCTGCAATCCATGGCCACCAATAATCAGAGATTGAGTAATCTGGAATCCCAATAGCAGGAACAGACTGTTGCATTTTAGAGAATGTAGACGCAGTTACAAGACTCTGCTACACTGCAACAAGGGTTGATGCAAAGCTGAAAATCATGATGAAGAAATTGGAGAACTTACTGGCTGCACAAGGACCTCAAAGGACCCTACTCAGTCAGGTACCTCAAGTTCTACTCCTGGATCAATTCTAGGACCTTATGAATCCTCTCCTAAGACTAAAAACCATGATAATATTTTTAAAGCTGTTAAATTTGAATTTCCAAAATTTAATGGGGAAAATCCCAGACCATGGATTAGGAAATGCATTAAACTATTCTCCCACCATGTTGTTCCTGAGTCGCATAAGGTTTACTTAGCCGCTATGAGTTTGGAAGGTGAGGCTGAGGCATGATACTCTAGTTTTCTGGGGGATGGACATGAGTTAACCTGGGAAGGACTAATTGTAATACCCCGAATTTTTATGAAATACAAAATTTAATTTTTCTTCATATATATATATATATATTTCTGAAACAGTAAGTGGTTAAATTGACAAAGTTAAAAGTTAAGGAAGATTTATTTTGGAATATTATTTTAAAAACTATTTTAAAGTTGTTATATTATACTACAAAAATTATGTTAAATATATATAATTTTGATAGTTCATACTATACGAATTATCATACACTTTGAAATTTATATGTGGTAATTACTAATTATGTTATAAATATATAGGTTGATCAACCTCATTTAAATCAATATCCAGTCACGTGTTAAGGTAAAGGTATCATTCTTTTCATCATCATAAATGGTATTATTTTCTTACTACGGTAAGAGATGTCATTTTCTTTCATACTCTTAAACTTACTACTGTAAGAATTTTCATTCTTTGATTCTCGAAAATAATATCGTTTCTTTCTTACTCATAAGATGTGTCATTTATTTTCATGTATTAAATTGTGGGAATAACCTTACGGCGCGGATTACCGCCTATTGGTGAATAACATTTCGTATTCATTCCTTATTAATCTCTGAAAATAACCTTACTGCGCGGATTACCGCCTGTTTCGTGAATAACTCTTCGTATTCAAATTTTATTAAATTGTGGGAATAACCTTACTGCGCGGATTACCGCCTGTTGGTGAATAACCCTTTGTAAATGTCTTATTTGTCTCTTGTGGAAATAATTTGTTTACACGAATTATCACATGACACTTTTATTCCATATTCGTTTGTAATATCATTTTCTTTCATATTCGTAAGTGATATTATTTTCCTTTATACTCATAAGGGATACCATCTTTTTCATCTTTCATTATTCAAACTTATTATAGTAAAAGATATTATTTCTTTTATACTCTTAACTTACTATGGTAAGTACTATTTGGTAAAGTTTCCTGAAATGATTATATGTTCCTTAATAGTTTGTGCTTTATCTAATATCATTTCAATTGAACCTTCTTATTTTTCTAAATATTTCTATTGAACTGTAACCGTTATTCTGAATTGTGGATCTTGAATATCATTTTTGAATTTCACTCCACATCATGTTAATAATTTGGACATTATTTGAATCTGCACAAAGTAAACTTCCGATATTTATTATTTATCCTGTTTCTTCTGTTCATCATTTGTATCACTGTTATTTGTACTAATCATCAAGAATCAAGCTGTTGTGAATATCTGTGGCCATGGGCACAGATGCGATATAATTGTTGAACAGATGATAAGTTAAAAGCGATATAATAGGTTAAAGGTGATACATCTGTTCGGTGTCTTTTATGACACGTGGTGAAAGTTCTCTTTGGCCCGTAGTTCAAAGATGAACTGTTGTTTGGTATGCTTATGACCAAAGGCTGAATACTGGCATAATCATAACCGTTGGTGTTATATTGAATATCTTTGGCCCGTAGTGCAAAAATGAACTGTTGATTTGCATGATTATGACCAGGAACTATGAATTTGTATTATCATGACTAATGGTATTTCAGATGATAAAAGTTGATGATATTTTTCTGAAAAAGATAAGCGATTGGACATTATAGTCTGCATTATTCTTCTAATAGATTGTTCATTCCGCTGCTATTATTGATCTAAACGTTGTTCAAGAATTTAACTGCAATTTTTGATATAAACCTTGTAGTCTATTGTATTCTATCAAGAACTCAACTGTTAAAGACTAATGATAATTTATTCGTCATTATCTTAGTCATGATATTTTTTACTGAGCTATTTGAGCTCACCCTTTCTTTTCGTTCCATTATTTTTCAACAGGAGATGAGAACGTAGCTAGGTCTAGCTGGGGGATGGAGTGAGAGTCTGAGGGATAGCTATCGTAGTCTTCACGTGTTGTAAAATAGTGTGACAATAATAGTGAAGACTTAGTTGTGTATTATTATACACTGTATTGTTGAACGTTGTACTACTTTATAATAATTTTGTTGTAGTCTTTTGACGACTCAAGTTTAAACAATCTGGGCCCAGATTTGGGGGTGTCACATTAATGGATGAGGTAATTGCCAGATTCAACCCAGAAGCAAATGATAATCCCATTGGGGAATTAAAGAAATTATAGCAGACAGGATCGGTAAATGATTATAGAAGGAATTTTAAGGAATTGAGGGGGTGGGCTCTAGTCAGAAACTCCACCGTTAATGATGCATTTTTCATGCATTGCTTTATGGGGAGGCTGAAATTGGAAATACAACTGGGAGTTCAAGAGCTAAAACCTAAGAGCCTTAAGGAGTTAATCAGGTTGTCCAGGGTTGAGGAGGCCAAGCTAGAGGCCTGACTAAAGAGAAGTAGGTTGAGCAATAAACCAACTAGTAATGTCTTTTCCCTAGACCTGCGCCAGCTCCACCTAATAGAAGTCATGTAATTGTGAATGGGGATAATGTTAAGTCACTGCCTATTAGGGCCCTTACCAAAGACCAGATCAATGAAACAAAGGAGAAAGGGGCTTTGTTTCTCCTGTGATAAGTCATATGTGAGGGACCATGTATGTAAAAAGCCTCAGCTATTCATGATAGTTCCATTAGATAACACATAAATGGAAGAAATGGAGCCTTGTGAGGAAAAAGAAAAAGGGGATATGTTACATAAAGGGATAGAGTAGGAACCACAAATCATTTTGCATGCATTGTCAGGGCATAGCACTAACAACACTATCAGGTTGTTAGGGATGTCAAATGAAAATTTTCTGAGAATCCTGGTGGATAGTGGCAACATTAACAACTTCCTTGATCCCTCAACAGCCAAAAATATTCGAGCTACACTAGAAAAACCAATTCTATCTCTGTGACTATTGCAGATGGCTTCAAGGTTGCAAGTCACATGATTCACACCTTAATCTAACTTAATATATACAATCTATTAGCAAATCACGTGATCCACACATTTTACTAACGTAATCTACACTATTCATTAGCAAATAACATGATCCATACTTTAAACTACACCATCTATCATACGTTTCACATTTTTAAGCTTACACTACACATTTAAATATTATATTATCCATCTTTTATATTATTATATTATTGGCTTAATATCACAATTATTTAAATATTCATTGTTATTCAAATAATGAGTTTGTCTAACTATTTAATACCCGTGACGACAATTATTGGTACAACGATACAAGTTGATGTGCATTGTGACGATTATTGACTCAATAATGTAGAATGTTGTACAATAGCAATTATTGATTCAATAATGTAAAATATTGTGTAAAGACAATTATTGATGAAATACTGTGCAATTGTTACTTTATCAGTTTAATAATATATAACACTGTGCAATACCGTGTGCTATAGTAAAATACCATATATTACTATTCTTTTATCATCGGGTATTTTAACAGTTAAAAGTGATAATTTTATTAACTATTCTTATTTCAAAAAGGTTAATGCTATCATTTTTTATATTCGACAATATTTTGTTGTGGGGTCCACACATAACTGATTATTTCGGTGTCGTCGTATGAAACGAATATTCCCCGACAAACTATAATTTGCACAAAATATCATTAACTTTAATTTTTATAAAATTAACACCTTACTGTTTCAGAATAATATATGAAAAAAATTAAATTTTATTCAATAAAAATGAGTATCTTACGGTGGGTGTTGGTGTTTGTGTTTGTGTTTGCCTGATTATCTTTATAGCCCCACCGGGCATTATATATATTAGAGCGAATTTGATTAACTTGGCTAAAGCACAAATGGCAGGGAATGGGAGATAGGGGTGGGGAAGGAATTGAACCAGATTGTGAGAATTTCGATGGCGGACTCTGAGGAAGTGGACATGCCGGAGAGAGAGGATGTTAGTATTGATTTATCTGGCGTTGAGAGCGTCGGAAAGAGAGGTGCAAGTGGTTGCGTTGTGTTGTGGAGTTTTCTATCAAACAATGTCAACAAATGTCTGTAAAAAAGTAATGAAAAAATATACTTTCTCTCTTAATTTTAAAATTTTTTATAAAAAAATTGTACTTAATTAATTAAAACAAAATATGTAAGTTCGTTGATTTTTTGACTTATTACCCAAATTTAATAAACCAAAATACCCCGAATTAGTCTTAAATATAGAGGGGGTAATTTTAAAATTTGGAAGGTGACCCTTCAACCACCTCAGTCAAGCCTAGTCACAACTTACTTAGTTAAATCTATATATCTTATCCACTTTTTAAATGTTAGGCAGTCAAGTCAAATTAATTCCCCATACAAGTGGCATGCCAAGATGCAAAACGATTAAGCACCCCTCACACTTGACACTCCCCCGTTTCCTTTCAAATCACATTTCCCCCACTAATCCAACGGCCCTCACTTGAATTCGTATTCTCATCTCACAAACCAACCGCGTGCCCCCAATTCCACCACATCATATATATGTGAACCATATCCATAATAAACCGTTGTTAAAAATACTGTTATAACAATTAATATAGGGACAAAATGGCTATGAAAGTCTATATCACTAGAAACTATAGCGGCAGGCCAAAATATTTTTTTAACACCTGTCTCTAGCAACAAGCATTAAATTATTATTTTTTTAAATTTTCGCTAGAGTCTCTAACGACAGTATATTGGTTGCAATCATTTATTATGAATACGTCACCATATATATATATATATCATACCTTCAGTACGTTGCGTCCTTATATTTATATTCTGACTCCAAAATCCAAACACTATCCATCCCAGTAGAGGTAAGGAAAAATGAGGTCTTCTTCTTGTTCAAGTACTTGGATTGTGTCAGTAGGAGCTCTGTTAATTTCAATTGGAGTTGTATCTATAGCTATTTTTCTCAAATTATATGTTCCATTCCTTATAGACTTAGCAATCTATCAACGACTCCCTGTTTTTTGGTCCATACTCATCTCATGCCTCAAACCTCCATATCTCTACCTTCTCATACACGCCATCATCCTCACCATCGTCGCCTCCTCTCGCTTCCACCACTCCAATCATCCTCATATTCAACTCAACCCTCCACATCCTGTAGATTCGCCGTTGGATTTTGCTCCGGTGGCTCCGCCGATTCCGATTCCGGTTCGGTCGGAGTTCGGCGTTTTACATTATCCGGCGCCTGTGTTTGATGGAGATGAAGCTCAGTTCGTGGATGTGAAGCCTGTGTTGGTCCATGGCTTAGAAGTTGACAAGGAATTAGAAGATGATGAGATTAAGCTAGTCATATCCAGCTCTACCTGGAACCCGCCGCAGAGGATTAATTCTCCTGAGTTTATTTTTCCGCCATCTGAGAAACCTCTGGTCTCTACGAGGTTGGGTCACCGGAAACCTCTAAAACCCAGTCCTGAAGGTACGTACATATACATACGTATGCATAAACATATACACTTTCGGTTTCCAAATCACTTTTTAAGAGATATTAATTTTTTTAATTTTAATCGATAATAAAACTTATAAATTATATATAAATTTTATTTATTAAAAATTTTATTATTTTATAATTTTATATAAATAATCTGAATTTTAAATTTAAAAATAAATTTAATTAATAATAATATTATAATTTAAAATAAATGAAATATTATATCGATAATAAATTTTATTTCTGAATTTTTATTATATCATATTATTGAAATTTTAACGGCTAGATTTTTTGGTGTGACCTTTCTCCTTTATATTTTAAAGCGTCATCTTAACATGTGTCTTAAGGACACATGCTAAATACAAAAAATAAGATATGAAATTCACTAAATATTATTTATTTGTGTATTAGTACTGAATTCAATGCATGAAGTTCATTAATATATTACTTTTTTATATATTGAATTTAGTGTAAATACATAAATAAATAATATTTAATATGTTTCATCTTTTGTTTTTCGTACTTAACATGTGCGGCATGAGAAAATCCTATTTTAAATAATAATATTTTAAAGCGCCGTAGATGAGAAGCTCCATACCATTCTCCATTCCACGTGTCGTCCGGATCTTTGCGTTCTTAATTATCTAAAAAGACAAATATATTTCGATATAAAATATTCTCTATGTTCTAAATTATTTAATTATTATTAATGACATAATTTATTAAAAATTATAAATAATAAAATTTATAATAAATAATATTTTTTAGATAATTTATAATATTTATTATTATATTAATTAAAATTAAAATTATTTAAATCAATTTTGAGTTTAATTTTTTTTAAGCTAACTTTAAGGAGTCAACAATAATTAAATAATATAAAATAGAGATAGTATTATTATAAGATTATTATTAATTTTTTAAAGTCAAAGTAAGATATTTTTAAATTTAAAATTGAATTAATTTATTAAAAATATAAAACAATAATTTTTATAATGAGTAACTAGTTTACAATATTCATCATTATATCAACTTAAATTTAAAAAAAATGCCAATTTTATATTTAAAAATATATTAAATTGACTTACAAAAATTAATAATAATCTTATATTCTCTCCGTTTCAAATTATAAAAATAATATTAATTTTCAAAAAATTAATTTCAAACATTTTTAAACTCATACTTTACATGATTTATTTACGTTTTAAAAATAATAAATCTTATAAATAGTAATATTTTTAATTTTTTTTATAATATTTATATTTATATTAATATAAATTAAATAAATTCATGTCAATTTAAAATTAATCTTTTAAAAAATTAATATTAATTTTATAATTTAAATAAAAAAATATTTTAAAACAAAAGAAATATAAACGTATATGAATATATAAATAAATAAAAAATGCTACTCTATCTTATCATTTATAATTTAACATTAATCTTAATTCAAATTCGAAATAAAAATAATCGTCCTATAAATCATTTCATACGTAGTTTTGTATTTGAGCGTAGGATAATTCAATAAACGCAATGCATTTGATATCGAAGAATTATTTAGTAATTTGAGTTGTATTTCTTGGTTTTCAGGAGGGAATACAAGGGGATTCCGGGTGGCGAAGGCGAAGAAGCCGGAAACGCTGGAAAGCACGTGGAAGAGTATAACGGACAGCCGTCGCGAGCTCCTCTCGAGGCACCTGAGGAAATCCGACACGTGGGAGAATCACGGTCCCCACGTGGACGTCGCCGATTATGCTCGGAGCGTGACGTTGAGGGACCGTACGAACTACGAGGCGGCGGCGGCAGGGAGCTCGTCGTCTGATTCGAGAGGGAAGCTAAGAAAAGAGGCGTCGCTGAGTCAGGACGAGTTGAATCGGCGAGTGGAAGCGTTCATTAACAAATTTAACGAGGAGATGAGGTTGCAGAGACAGGAATCACTGAACCAGAGATGGTAACCCATGGTGGCGGCCACTAAAGATCAGTTAAATCAATTCGGATTGCTTCCTAATTCTGTTATATAATTAATTATATGAAGTTCCAGATATATATAGGTTTGATTGGTGGTTGAGTTCAATGTAGAGATGGAAGTAATAGTTAGAGATCGAGACGGGAGTTATTGCTATGTATGTAAATATGGTGATGGGTTTGTTCTTTTAATATTTACTTGAATGAGATGACTATTAGTAATATTCTTATCCTACTATTATTCCACTGTGAATCTTTAGGACTTCTCTTAGTTTTTGGATCATTCAGCCATAAACTCCTGCCTTTAATTGCCAAACCCACTATTTGACACTTAAATCTTAGTACTATAGCTCATTTTAGGTGACAAAGGTTAAGTTCGTCTTATATTTTAAAACGAATGAAATAATAAATTTAATATATTTATTAATACGATGTGTAGTTGATTACCTTTGTAACACTGCCTTCTTAAATAGAAAAAGAAGGTTACTTACTTCTAAATCATAACAAATTTCAAAATAAGTAAATAGAGTAATAATAATTTACAATTTATAAATAAATTAAATAAGATTCTCCAAAATTTACACAATAATTAAAATTAATCAAAACCTAAAATCAAATCAATCACACAACTTTGAATCACCTCTTTAAACATGTCGAAAGAAAAATACAGCATAAAATAAATACTCGGTATGAATAAAGATATACAAAAAAAGTATAACCGAGATAAAGATCGAACTAACTTAACAGAATACTAAGAAAGGTCTCAAGCATAAATATCAACAATCATATAATCTCCAAAGTCTGAAAAGAATACACTGAATTAACACAACTAACGAAATCAAATAAAAGACCGAATCAAAGTGGTTAAGTTGTGATTTCATACCAAATTTAGAACAAAACAAATATATCTTACCATACAGATAAGTCAAAATACTCTCACACAGGCAAATCACATATTAGACTACGAATCCAAATGCAAAATCGGAAGGTGTGTTCGGCACTGTAAGACCCCGAATTTTATGAAATACAAAATTTAATTTTTCTTCATATATATTTTTTTGAAACAGTAAGTGGTTAAATCGATCAAGTTAAAAGTTAAGGATGTTATCTGCAAATTTTATTTTGTCGGACAATATTCGCTTTGTCGGGGAATATTCGTTTGGTCGGGGAATATTCGTGTCGTACGACGGCGCCGAAATAAAAAATTATTGGTGGACCCCACAACGGAATATTTGTCGGATATAGAAAACGACAGAAATAATCTTTTTAAATAAAAATAGTCAACGGAACTGTTAAAATACCGGTGATAAAAGAATAGTAGTGTAAGACCCCGAATTTTATGAAATACAAAATTTAATTTTTCTTCATATATATATTTTTTTGAAACAGTAAGTGGTTAAATCGATAAAGTTAAAAGTTAAGGATGTTATGTGCAAATTTTATTTTGTCGGACAATATTCGTTTGGTCGGGGAATATTCGTTTGGTCCGACGGCGCCGAAGTAACAAATTATTGGTGGACCCCACAACGGAATATTTGTCGGATATAGAAAACGACAGAAATAACTTTTTTAAATAAAAATAGTCAACGGAACTGTTAAAATACCGGTGATAAAAGAATAGTAGCATACGGTAGTTATTGGTATTTTCTGTAGCACTCGGTACTCTACAGTAACACACGGTATTGCATAGTGTCTCATATTATTGGTCTGATAATTGACACCGTAACTGTTACGCATCATTTCATCGATAATTGCCACTGCATAATATTTTATATTATCAATTCAATAATTGTTGTTACACAGTATTTTGCATTATTGATTTAATAATTGTCATTACACTGTATTTTATATCATTGAGTCAATAATTGTTGTTGCACTGTTTTTAAAATTATTGAACCTAATAATTGTCACAGTAACATATGCACAGTAATTCACATTATTGAATCAATAATTATCATTACACAGTAACGTATGCTTTATTTTACATTATTGTTATCTCTATTATGATGTTATTTAAACAGTTGTATTTCATTAATTTATTGATTTGATATCTAAGAGCTAACTATACTGTATTTATAACAATTAGTCATAATAATTGAATTGATAAAGTTATTTGTTTATAATATAAAGTTAGGTGATTATTAGGTGATATGAAATGAATGGTGTAGATTAAAGTGTGAATTATTGTTGAATAATTGAATTGATTTGTTTATAATATAAAGTTAGGTGATTATTAGGTGATATGAAATGAATGGTGTAGATTAAAGTGTGAATTATTGTTGAATAATTAAATTGATTTGTTTATAATATAAAGTTAGGTGATTATTAGGTGATATGAAATGAATGGTGTAGATTAAAGATAATATAATATTTGAAATGGATGGTGTAGATTAAAAGATGATCTTTAAATGAATGGTTTAGATTAAATGAATGATAAGATTTTTTGGCTATAAATAGAAGCCTTAACTTAAGGATTTTTCATAAACTTCCTTACTTGTTCTTTCTTTCTCTCTCTAAATACTTCTTGTGAAAGTTCTCTCTAAGTGTGCTTAAGTCATCTTGAGTATTTGTGAAGATCTATAAGTATACGTGTACTGTTCAAGTTAATCAACCTCATTTAAATCAATATCCAGTCACGTGTTGAGGTAAGGGATACCATCTTTTTCATCTTCCATTATTCAAACATAATATGGTAAGGGATTATCATTATTTGATTCTCAATAATAATATTGTTTCTTCCTTACTCATAAGACGTGCCTTTTATTTCCATGTATTAAATTGTGGGAATAACCTTACGGAGCGGATTGCCGCCTGTTGGTGAATAACCTTTCGTATTCATTCATTATTAATCTCTGTGAATAACCTTACGGAGCGGATTGCCGCCTGTTTGGTGAATAACTCTTTGTACTCAAATTCTATTAAATTGTGGGAATAACCTTACGGAGCGGATTGCCGCCTATTGGTGAATAACCCTTTGTATTAATTTTCTTCACCTTTTGTTAATCAAACCTGCTACGGTAAGGGATATTATTTTCTTTCATACTCCTAAATCGAAATTTATTATGGAACTATTGCTTCTATAATTCCTGAAAATATTATATGTTCCATAATAGTTGAACTTCATTATTTCAACCGAACCTTCCTATTTACGTGAACCTTTCTATTGAATTGTAACCGTTATTCTGAACTGTGGATCTTGAATATCATTTTTAAATTTCACTCCACATCATGTTGATAATTTGGACATTATTTGAATCTGCACAAAGTAAACTTCTGATACTTATTGTTTATCCTGTTTCTTCTGTTCATCATTTGTATCACTGTTATTTGTACTAATCATCAAGAATCAAGCTGTGGTGAATATTTGTGGCCGGAGGCACAAATGTGATATATTTGTTGAACAAATGATAGGTTAAAGGCGATATAATAGGTTAAAGGCGATACATCTGTTCGGTGTCTTTTATGGCACGTGGTGAATGTTCTCTTTGGCCCGTAGTGCAAAGATGAACTGTTGATTGGTATGATTATGACCAAAGGCTGAATCTGGTATAATCATGACCGTTGGTGCTATATTGAATATCTTTGGCCCGTAGTGCAAAGACGAACTGTTGATCTGCATGATTATGATCAGGAACTGTGAATTTGTATTATCTTGACTAATGATATTTCAGATGATAAAAGTTGATGATGTTTTTCCTAAAAAGAGAACCGAGTGGACATTATAGTCTGCATTATTCTTCTAATAGATTACTCATTCCGCTGCTATTATTGATCTGAACGTTGTTTAAGAATTTAACTGCAGTTTTTGATATAAACCTTGTAGTCTATTGTATTCTATCAAGAACTCAACTGTTGAAGACTAATGATAATTTATTCGTCATTATCTTAGTCATGATATTCTTTACTGGGCTATTTGAGCTCACCCTTTCTTTTGTTCCATTGTTTTTCAACAGGAAATGAAAACATAACAGGTTCTAGCCGGGGAATGGAGTGAGGGTCCGAGGAATAGTTATCATAGTCTTCACGTTTTGTAAAATAGTGTGGCAATAATAGTGAAGACTTAGTTGTGTATTATTATACACTGTATTGTTGTACGTTGTGCTTTGTTGTAATAATTTTGTTGTAGTCTTTTGACGACTCAAGTTTGGGCTGTGTGGGCCCAGATTTGGGGGCGTCACAAGTAGCATACAGTAGTTTTTGGTATTTTCTGTAGCACACGGTACTCTACAGTAACACACGGTATTGCATAGTGTCTCATATTATTGGTCTGATAATTGACACCGTAACTGTTACGCATCATTTCATTGTCACTGCATAATATTTTATATTATCAATTCAATAATTGTTGTTACACAGTATTTTGCATTATTGATTTAATAATTGTCATTACACTGTATTTTATATCATTGAGTCAATAATTGTTGTTGCACTGTTTTTAAAATTATTGAACCTAATAATTGTCACAGTAAAATATGCACAGTAATTCACATTATTGAATCAATAATTGTCATTACACAGTAACGTATGCTTTATTTTACATTATTGTTATCTCTATTATGATGTTATTTAAACAGTTGTATTTCATTAATTTATTGACTTGATATCTAAGAGCTAATGTAAGACCCCGAATTTTATGAAATATAAAAATTAATTTTTCTTCATATATATTTTTCCTGAAACAGTAAGTGGTTAAATTAACGAAATTGAAAGTTAAGGATGTTATGTGTAAATTTTATTTTGTCGGACAATATTCGTTTTGTCGGGGAATATTCGTTTTGTCGGGGAATATTCGGGCCGTACGACGGCGCCGAAATAACTAATTATTGGTGGACCCCACAACGGAATATTTGTCGGATATAGAAAACGACAGAAGTAACCTTTTTAAATAAAAATAGTCAACGGTGTTAACTGTTAAAATACCGGTGATAAAAGAATAGTAGCATACGGTAATTTATGGTATTTTCTGTAGCACACGGTACTCTACAGTAGCACGCGGTATTGCACAGTGTCTCATACTATTGTTCTGATAATTGACACCGTAACTGTTGCGCATCATTTCATCAATAATTATCACTGCATAATATTTTATGTTATCAATTCAATAATTGTTGTTGCACAGTATTTTGCATTATTGATTCAATAATTGTCATTACACTGTATTTCATATCATTGACTCAATAATTGTTGCTGCACTGTTTTTAAAATTATTGAACCTAATAATTGTCACGGTTGCAAATATACTGTAATTTATATTATTAAATTAATAATAATCTGTAACGTGTTTATTACATTATTGTTGAATTATTGTTGTAGCATTATTTTATTTTATATGTTGGACCCACAGGAAAAATAAAAATTTTATTTATCAAAAGTTACTATTCACTCCCGGAATTTACTATTCACTCCCGGAAAAGTTACTATTCACTGACGGAAGTTACTGTTCATCTCGGGAAAGTCACTGTTCATCTGCCGACAAAAGTTACTGTTCATTACTTATTGTTATCCTATTTCTTCTGTTCATCATTTATATCATTCTAATCATCCAAAAATCAAGCTGTTGTGAATATCTGTGGCCGGGGGCACAGATGTGATATATTTGTTGAACAGATGATAGGTTAAAGGCGATATAATAGGTTAAAGGCGATACATCTGTTCGGTGTCTTTTATGCCACGTGGTGAAAGTTCTCTTTGGCCCATAGTGCATAGATGAACTGTTGTTTGGTATGATTATCACCAAAGGCTGAATCTGGTATAATCATGACCGCTGGTGCTAAATTAAATATCTTTGGCCCGTAGTGCAAAGATGAACTGTTGATTTGCATGATTATGATCAGGAACTGTGAATTTTTATTATCATGACTAATGGTATTTCAGATGATAAAAGTTGATGATGTTTTTACGAAAAAGAGAAGCGAGTGGACATTATAATCTGCATTATTCTTCTAATAGATTGCTCATTCCGCTGCTATTATTGATCTGAACATTGTTTAAGAATTTAACTGCAGTTTTTGATATAAACCTTGTATTCTATTGTATTCTATCAAGAACTCAACTGTTGAAGGCTAATGATAATTTATTCGTCATTATCTTAGTCATGATATTTCTTACTGGGCTATTTGAGCTCACCCTTTCTTTTGTTCAATTGTTTTTCAACAGGAGATGAAAACATAACTGTAAGACCCCGAATTTTATGAAATATAAAATTTAATTTTTCTTCATATATATTTTTCATGAAACAGTAAGTGGTTAAATTGACGAAATTGAAAGTTAAGGATGCTATGTGCAAATTTTATTTTGACGGACAATATTCGTTTTGTCGGGGAATATTCGTGCCGTACGACGGCGCCGAAATAACAAATTATTTGTGGACCCCACAACGGAATATTTGTCGGATATAGAAAACGACAGAAGTAACCTTTTTAAATAAAAATAGTCAACGGTGTTAACTGTTAAAATACCGGTGATAAAAGAATAGTAGCATACGGTAATTTATGGTATTTTCTGTAGCACACGGTACTCTACAGTAGCACACGGTATTGCACAGTGTCTCATATTATTGGTCTGATAATTGACACCATAACTGTTGCGCATCATTTCATCAATAATTGTCACTGCATAATATTTTATATTATCAATTCAATTATTGTTGCTACACAGTATTTTGCATTATTGATTCAATAATTATCATTACACTGTATTTCATATCATCGAGTCAATAATTGTTGGTGCACTGTAGTTTAAAATTATTGAATCTAATAATTGTCACAGTAGCAAATACACTATAATTTATATTATTAAATTAATAAAAATATGTAACGTGTTTCTTACATTATTGTGGTAACATTATTTTATATGTTGGACTCACAGGAAGAATAAATAAATAAATATAATTAATTTTTACTATTTGAAATAGTAACGTGAATAGTGACGTGAATAGTAAGTGAATAGTAAGAAACATGTGGGACCCATTGTGGGGCCCACATGAAATGTGAGAAATGTGAGAATTGCTGAAGAGTTGGTGGAGGCTGCTGCGCAGCCTCTGCTGAAATTTTTTTATTTCACCTACCGTGCATAGTGCCTTATTTTCTCCTATAAATAGCTTGTTCAGCTAAATAGAAAAATCACACCTAAAACATAAAATTTTTCTATAAGAATTTTATGAGTTTTCTCTGAGAATAGTAAGGTTATTTTGAGAGTTTGAAAGCCAAAAGGAGTGCAGGAATTTTTCAAGTTGATCAACCTCATTTAAATCAATATCCAGTCACGTGTTAAGGTAAGAAATACCATTCATTTCAAACTCTTAAATTTACTGTGGTAAGGAATATCATTCTTTTCACACTCTTAAATTTACTACGGTAAGGGGTATCATTCTTTTCATCATCATAAATGGATATTATTTTCTTTCTTACTTGAAGGGATTATCATTCTTTGATTCTCGAAAATAATATCGTTTCTTTCTTGTGCCATTTACTTCCATGTATTAAATTGTGGGAATAACCTTACGACGCGGTTTACCGCCTGTTGGTGAATAACCTTTTGTATTCATTCCTTATTAATCTTTGAGAATAACCTTACGGTGCGGATTATCGCCTGTTTGGTGAATAACTCTTCGTATTCAAATTGATGGGAATAACCTTACGGCGCGGATTATCGCCTGTTTGGTGAATAACTATTCGTATTCAAATTGATGGGAATAACCTTACGGTGCGGATTATCGCCTGTTGGTGAATAACCCTTTTTATTTGTCTCGTGTGGAAATAATTTGTCTACACGAATTATCACATGACACTTTTATTCCATATTCGTAAGTGATATCATTTTCCTTTATACTCATAAGGGATACCATCTTTTTCATCTTCCATTATTCAAACTTACTATGGTAAGGGATATTAATTCCCTTCACCTTTTGTTAATCAAACCTGCTACGGTAAGGGATATTATTTTCTTTCATACTCCTAAATCGAAACTTATTATGGAACTATTGCTTCTATAATTCCTGAAAATATTATATGTTCCATAATAGTTGAACTTCATTATTTCAATTGAACCTTCCTATTTACGTGAACCTTTCTATTGAACTGTAACCGTTATTCTGAACTGTGGATCTTGAATATCATTTTTAAATTTCACTCCACGTCATGTTGGCAATTTGGACATTATTTGAATCTGCACAAAGTAAACTTCTGATACTTATTGTTTATCCTGTTCTTCTGTTCATCATTTGTATCACTGTTATTTGTATTAATCATCAAGAATCAAGCTGTTGTGAATATCTGTGGCCGGGGGCACAGATGTGATATAATTGTTGAACAGATGATAGGTTAAAGGCGATATACTAGGTTAAAGGCGATACATCTGTTCGGTGTCTTTTATGGCACGTGGTGAATGTTCTCTTTGGCCCGTAGTGCAAAGATGAACTGTTGGTTGGTATGATTATGACCAAAGGCTGAATCTGGTATAATCATGACCGTTGGTGCTTTATTGAATATCTTTGGCCCGTAGTGCAAAGATGAACTGTTGATTGGTATGATTATTACCAAAGGCTGAATCTGGTATAATCATGACCGTTGGTGTTATATTAAATGTCTTTGGCCCGTAGTGCAAATATGAACTGTTGATCTGCATGATTATGATCAGGAACTGTGAATTTTTATTATCATGACTAATGGTATTTCAGATGATAAAAGTTGATGATATTTTTACTAAAAAGAGAAGCGAGTGGACATTATAGTCTGCATTATTCTTCTAATAGATTGCTCATTCCGCTGCTATTATTGATCTGAACGTTGTTTAAGAATTTAACTACAGTTTTTGATATAAACCTTGTATTCTGTTGTATTCTATCAAGAACTCACATGTTGAAGGCTAATGATAATTTATTCGTCATTATCTTAGTCATGATATTTCTTACTGGGCTATTTGAGCTCACCCTTTTGTTCCATTATTTTTCAACAGGATATGAGAACGTAGCTGGGTCTAGCCGGGGAATGGAGTGAGAGTCCGAGGGATATCTATTATAGTCTTCACGTGTTGTAAAATAGTGTGGCAATAATAGTGAAGACTTAGTTGTATATTATTATACACGGTATTGTTGTACGTTGTGCTTTGTTGTAATAATTTTGTTGTAGTCTTTTGACGACTCAAGTTTGGGCTGTGTGGGCCTAGATTTGGGGGCGTCACAATAACAGGGTCTAGCCGGGGAATGGAGTGAGGGTCCGAAGAATAGTTATCATAGTCTTCACGTTTTGTAAAATAGTGTGACAATAATAGTGAAGACTTAGTTGTGTATTATTATAAACTGTATTGTTGTACGTTGTGCTTTGTTGTAATAATTTTGTTGTAGTCTTTTGACGACTCAAATTTGGGCTGTGTGGGCCCAGATTTGGGGGCGTCACAGGCACACTATCACCAAACCGCAGAACAAAAAAAAACAGAATTCTAAGATCGACACATACGCATCCTGAACAAATGTATCAAAATGGCCAAGACTCATACCCAAAACACACAAAAGGATACGCCGTAGACTGATCATACCATCACGGAAAGGTGTCATGCCTCGGTGTCGAGAGAACATGTATGTGGCACCCTCACAGGTAGTTATAACTTAAGTTCACTTATTCTACCAAAGATATAGTGTCACAACACATGCGACATAATACCAACAAAAATAATCAATTTACAAATTGAACCTAATCAAATCATAAACACAAATTCAAATGAAGCTAATAACATGTACCACTCTACAAAGATTCAAATAACTCGAGAATTCAACTAATCAATTTTGAATAGAATTAAGACTCTTTAAATATAATACGAAAATAATATATGATTTATCGAAACCTTAATGGACTCCCTAATTTTAATTAATTATCTACAAAAAAGAATTTAACTTTCCAAAAGAAATAATGAAGAAATAAATTATTAACTTATATTTTTAATTCAATTGTGTTTTTAAGAAAATTAAATCAATATTTAATTATTTTTATAAAAAAAAATCTGGGCTCTTACAACCTTTCATTTGCGTCTCTCTTTTCTCTTATTTTTTGGTCAATAGGTAATGTTCGTAAAATTAGATAATAAGTACATGACACGACATGAAGCTCCTATACGTTTGATGGTCTCTTCATAACAAATTTGACTTCCAAAAATTCAGTCCAAGTTTATGCAGTTCTCCGAATGGGTGGCTTTATGCCAAGCATATTCCTGGAAATTAGTAAGAGAGAGTTAATTATCTATCTAATTATAGTACTTAATATTGTTACTTTTACATATCTGCATGAGCTTAGCCAGCCCATAGGTAAGGAGGTATGGTTGCCATCTGATTACTCAGCTCATGAGTTTGACCCACAAAAATGTGCTTCATGGGGATAAAACTTTAGGGAATCTCAAATGAAGTGAAAAGTGTAGTAGGCATGTGTCACTAACCTACTTAATTGCAATTAATATGTTCATGATCACTGTATTAACATTTACAAAAAAGATAATGTTCATCTTCAATGTGGGCCCTTGCTCTTTAGATCTGTACGAACGTTCCCACAGTTATAAACGGTGTTCAACTACTATGGGACAACGTTTTCGGCGTAAGTGTTAGTGAGTGGAGAGAAAAACTGAATATCAATTTTTAAGTTTCGAGTGTAATAGTATGTAATTTTATCATATTTGTATGAGAATCCCTTTTATAGGGGTACGTGGTGAGATATGTCCCTTCAAACATGTACCATCATGGAGTAGTTGGGACTAACTTAAGTCTATCTCATCAAAGACAATTGCGTTGTCTCATGTTCTGTATAAATGGTTGATGCGACTTTATGGGCTCCTCCGTTGCCAAATGAACCCCTTGGGTCATTGACTTTTTGGGCCGATAGCTTTGGGCCTAGTAAGTGGGTCTTCGGATCCATACCCTAACAATGGGCACACACAACTGGAAAAATTTGCCAAGTTAATTCAAGTTTCTTAGGGTTTAGGTTACATAGCTCTCATTAGGCAAATGCTTCCCCTTGAAATTAGGCCTCCTCTTTGAGGATGTAAAACAAAATGAAAGCAAAGAAAAAGCTAATCCCCTATTCCCTCAAAGTATAGCTCCATTATACACAAAATTTGGTGCAATGGTCATCCATAGACCATTATTAAAAAGTGCTTCAATATAGTGAAATGAAAACATGAGACTAGCATTTTGAAATTATATTTAGAACGAGTTGTAAAATTTACTTCATGGTAAGATAAGGTACAATAATCAAACTTACTACCTCCCTTTCAGTCAACTGATCTCGAAATTATATTTAGAACGAGGAGTTGTATAACAACATATGCAATTACTGCAACAACAATAATAAGCAAGACCATAAGACCGTAAATAAAAGCAAAAATTTTAATTAACCGTAACAAGTCAAAATGTGTGCAAAAAATTAACCACCAATCGATTTCTCTTATAACGTAGGGAACCAAGAAAAATATATTTATATGTTTAGTTACATCCTTAATGATTCTATTTGGGAGCAGCAGAGTGAGCTTCTACGAGCAAAATGAAGTAGCTTCTGAGTTCTACACACCAGCAGTTGCATTAAAATCATTTGCTTTGCTTTATGCACTATGGCGTCTCAATAGTAGAGAAGAAAACCAACAATATAACATGGCGATCTACAAAATTACTACTTTTATAACCTTACCTCCACATCCTACATCTATTTATGTACTAATCTAAAGCAGAATGTTCCAGAGGATAAATGTACATCATCTGCCACTTTTGCCTTCAACAAGATGGTTGCTCTGATAATTGTCAGTCATCAAAAAACAATGTAGTACTTTTAACTCTTGGTTGCTGATAAAGTCGGAGGATGGTCCGAGTCGCCATTCTGATTGCTATCAAGAGGAATAACGTTGCTGAAATTCCCTACACTGACACCAGTAGGATGCATCTGACTGCCTTGCTGAAGTTAGGTTTCCGGCAGAGCTAGAAATCATGCCCCCAGAATCTGAAACAGGTGACAAATCTTCATCTCGTTCCGGCTGTATATTAAGGTCAATTTGACCTTTAAAAGAAGTGGATGATTTCATATTAATTGGGTCGTCGACACGACCCTCATTGATCACCATTTTATGGCTCGGACTATTTCCAGTGTCACTACAGGGCCGGATTTCCCCATCAACCAGTTGCTCAGGCTGCTGTAGCTTTTGGCATGCAGTTTCAGCTTCTCTCTCTGATTGCTTCTTCTCGCGCCGTAATGTTAGGGTCTGGAAACGGCGCTTCACTGTTAAGCACACAATACACGTACATGTTGGTTTGTGCTTAGGACCCTTTCCGCTTGGGGGCTGAATGCAAACTATGCATGAACAACCAGGTCTATGGCGAGGGTGTTTTGTTGTGGACAGGGATGATGATGGTAGAGCATCTCCCTCTTCCTGGATAGCTAGGTACGCAAGCGCATCCAACCCCTCTAAAGTGTCGAGCAAATCTAGCTCCTCGTTATCACCTTCTATTTTCTTAGCTCCAGCTGCATGACAATCACGTTACCAGTTGCAAGATGATAAAACCAGGTTTGAAATGTGTTTATTCTAAAAAAATACTAATCATCACCAACAATGAAACAGAGCACGGGGTACGTAAAAAATGAACGAAAATGAGGTACAATGCTATAAGCATCTTGTAATGCCTTTATTCTCCTCAAGTAGGCACACATTCACCAACTAAAACTCAGATAAGAAGAATATCATGCTCAGACAATTCATACCCTGATTACCCCTGGATAGCAGATCTTTGAGCTCTTCTAGTGATAATTCTTGAGCCGCAGAACAAAGAGATCTGGAAGTCAACAAGAAACAAACATATTAACCCCACTCCTTAATTGCTCTATGGACTAGATCCTTCTGCAATTGTCCAATAATGTGGGAAGAAGTAGTCATCGTTCGACAAGTTACACTTCCCTCAGCACCATTGTGATTCGGAAAGCACTTGTATTAAACTGGACTCGAAACAAACTCTTGTGTTTTCATTTTTAATAATGTAGTAGACATGGTGAGATGCTGATTTTGGTTGAGTTATTATATAGGAAGGAAAGGTGTAGCAGCTGAAGAAGGTAGAGACTTATAAGTTAGGTAAGAAGGTATTGTTGCAGTCTAAGGGGAAGAAATGTATACAGTGATTGTCTGTCGGTTGAGATTCAACTAACTGCCAAGTTCGCTCATGCATAATGAAACCTCCAACTGCAGCACAAGGGAGTGGAGGGTATTTAAACTCACTGAGAAATTAAGACTTACGCTACAAATTATAGCTAGCACCCACACCATATGACGCGGACAGTAGGTTTTAAATTTTAAAAACAGGGGCCATGTAATAACATCACATGTATGGACACATTCGCAACATAACTGTGTGCGCTCAGCAAAATTATGCTGTGGACTGTCCATATTTTTTGAAATCGCATCCATTGGATATTTCAATGGAAGGTGTAAGATGGGTGTGCTCTTTAGAAAAGTATCAAAGCTTTAGGCGAGCACATTAATTGCACATCTAGTATTGCTTTATTTGAAGCTTTAGCTGGTGTGCACAAGTTTTCATTATTTTTTACTAATACAACCAGCCAAGCCCTCAAACAAATAGGGAAGCATATCTAGGTTAGAAGGGCATTTTTAACGAAGAAGCAGAAATTCGCTGCACCTTTGTGGGTCCCACTTGTTTTTGGAGCAGGTCCATTTTGAGGGGAAAAGAAGGTCTCCAGACACTTTCCGCCATTTGAAACAGTCCTCACATTGAGCCCATTGGATCTTTTCACTGGCACAAGGCAAAACATTGCAGCATTGGCTTTCAGGTGGCAATAAGACACAAATTAAATTAAGCAACTCCTCAATGCAAAACCTTCAGCCTTAGTAAATTGAAGTGCAAGAAATATAGAAGGAATTTATTTCTCCAAATAAAATTATGAATGCATGAGATTGAATCAACTACCAAAAGTTT
Source organism: Hedera helix (assembly GCA_947179155.2). Lineage (NCBI taxonomy): Eukaryota > Viridiplantae > Streptophyta > Magnoliopsida > Apiales > Araliaceae > Hedera > Hedera helix. The sequence continues at coordinate 9,634,801 of OX359278.1, forward strand.
CCTGAAAGGAACCACTGCAGAAACTAACACAGATACACACTGCATCATTAACTTGAAGAAAGTTCAATATGCAGGTGGTGAATACCATATTATTACTTATTTTTTAATTCATACAACATACAAAACTAGGATATATAATTTCTGGAAGCAGAACCAATATGCATATAATGTTAACCACAATTTTCGTTCAGCATAATATGTAACAGCCTAACTGTCTAAGACAAAAACTTCCTCTTGTCCCTAAAAGAGTGTCATTTTCAACAGAAATTACAAACCAAAAAGAACAACTATTTCAGGCAAGAGGAGTGTATTCCGATGCCAGAATGACTGTTAAAATTATCCTTCAATACATTATTAGTCATGGGGTCAAATGTGGAAAAAAGATCAGTTTCCCTAAGAAATGTAGATGGATGGATAACATAACAAACTAGTGATATAAAAACAAGCACGAGTAACTTACCCCACGTGATCTTCTGCTAAAATGGTAGGCCTTCCTATAATTGGTGGCTCCTAAGCAAACACGCTATGGCATCAGTTATAAATTTCAAAACAAGTACCATATACACAGAATGTACAAAAAAATTAATGACCTATAAAGTCCAACAACCTTGAATGCAAAACATTATGAATTATATAATCACAAATCACTTTACTTTCCCAGAAAGTAATCAGAAAACATCACTTGAAAAGAAATTGGTCCAACGATAAGCCCTTCTATTGCAATTTGGAAGAAACCTGCCCCTAGCTTGTTAGTTGTACCATGTATTTTATAATAAAAGTTAATAAAGAAAATTCATAATAGTGACGCAGCTGGCACATGTCTTGTATCAATTTAAATTAAATCAGGGTCAGTAAAAGTCATAATAGTGAGGCAGCTGTTCTATTCACCTACCATTTCCTTCCTTGTCTGTTTTTCTATTCTAATGTCCTTTGCCATTCTCTCAGTACAAGGTGTGTGCACAAATAAAAAAAATTCAAAATACTGCAATGTCTAATTGCAAACATGCATGTAAGTTTCATACAATAAATTTTCTTTTTTACAATAAATGAAACCTCAGCTACGATGTGATCTCCCTATGGAGATGCTGATGCAAATTTTCTTAAGATAGATTAAAAGTTTTCTTTTTTTTTATTTATCAAAAGATGATCTTTATCAATCATCAACACCAGAATCAAATGAAAGGCTACATTCTTAGTGGAGGCGAGAAACACAAGAGGGCCATACCAGTTATCCAAAGATACTAATGGCTCATAGGAACACTGTAAACATGAACTGATAGTTTTGTGTACCTCAAATTCCTCAATTTCACAGCCTTCAATCATCACAATCTTGGGGACATCGTTAGGAGGTGGGCGGAACAACCCCTGAACTTGTTCCCAAGTGACCTTCAGCCCTGTCATCTCGTTTTCAATTCGTAGGCGTTTATTCCTTGTAGCTAAGGTCCTGTACTTCCTCTTACTACGGAAAGCAGGTTTAGCTCCAAGTATTTCCCTAGCAATGTAATTGGATTTATCAACCTTTGACCATGTACTTGCTGGGTCAGCTGAGTTTGCCAGGTTGATTGCTGAAAGGCTAGATACTGCTGGATTACCTTTTGAATGACGATAAGCTGAAACAACTTCACCAACTTTAGTAGCCATAATAATAGCATCTCCGTGTGTAGAACCTCCATTACTTGTATTAATTGATTCTTTGAACTGTGAATAAAGAACATAACCTAGAATAAATTGAAGATGGGATGCAAAAAGGCTTCCAGCAAATGAAATGAAAGATAGGTTGCAAAATTTTGCTTATTTGGGACTTAAATTATTGGAACTCTCAAAATTACAATGAATTGTAGATCCTATGCATAAAAGATTTACATTTTCTAAAAGACCAACCACATAACCAACCTATTGCTGTGAACACTTGATGCTTAATAAGATATAAAGATAGAATAAAAGTGCTGAATTTTGAAATATCTATAATTATGGACAATTCAATGACATATGCTTGAAGATTTACTTGTACTTTAGTCTGACTAGGACAAGCACACATATCAAACACAACCATAATCGAGTGTAGAAGCACCGTGTACCTTGAATTGAACGAGACCTATATGCAGCATCCAGTTAGTAATTAAAGATCCTAGATACTGCAGTTAAAGGAGGGAGGAAACTAGCTCATATTCTATGATATGCCCTTATTTACTTCCTAACAAATTTTAAGAATATAAAAATATATAATTAAAGTTCAGGAGGACCACAAATTCTAATCCATATGGAAAGAAAAAACAATCATCCTACCAACAATCGACACATGCAAACTTTACCACGCAATATATGACACTAGATTCAACTTACTGAATTGTTAAACAAAAAATCTGTTACATGAATGCCAAATCTAACAACTTCTAATCCACACCAATGCACTAATTTTATCTAAGAAAGTACGAAAGCAAACCTGATCTGATGGAGCAAAAGCCTTTCTGCATCCCATGACCAACTTTCCTTTGGGCTCTAACCTACTAAATGTTACTGAACAAAGAAAAATATCTCAGTCCCATTTCAAAGCACAGTTGGCATTTATTCAAAAGTTGAAGTCAAACACCAGATGACTCACTTTGTAGTGGCAAAACCACATGAAAGCAAAGTTGGAAGACAGCAGAAAAGGATAATTAAATGTTTTATGAGATTGAATAAGCACGCCACCGACATAATTGAAAGATAGAAGGAAATTTGTATAGTGAATTAGTGAAACAAGACAGTCATCAAATCAAGCTGCAAGTACTCCATATAAAAGAAAAGGTTGATGTTAACAAGCAACTACAACCGATATTGTTGAAAAGAAAGAAAGAAAAAACTAAAGTAGCAAAGTAGATGTCCCTACCACATGGGAAAAATGACAACAAAAGAACTAATGAACTACCCTAGCATTGCAATCAGATCGCATGTATTTCTTACCTCTGTCTCCTGCTTGCATTTGCATGGACTGTATACAAGGAGTGACCCCCTCTAAAACGTACATTCTGCTGTTATTGTTGGGCCAAAATCGAAACTGAAATACCCACTCCTTCCCTTTCAAATCTTGTACCATGAGAGGTATTCCTTCTGGATTGGAGATTGGCGGAAAGTAGGCCTAAATATAAAATATATTACGACTATGTAAACTGAACATATACATGAACATAACTACGAAAACATGACAACCCAGATATTTTGTCACCCTATCTCATTTGAGCCTAAAATGATACAAACCCTGGGAAGTAAGGAAACTTCTATGAAGCTACATGTCTGTGTCAGAAATGCATCGTACGCTAAGACTCATGTACACTCTTGGACAGGGTCCAACACTTACTTCTACACAGCATAATTAAAGAAAGGGTCCAACACTTGGACGGTTGGCTCATGTATTGGCAAAGTCCAAAATATGATTGTATTTTAGCATGCAATAGAAATGTAAGACAAGAAAAACTACGTAACAGGCATGAAAGGAGTTCAAAATTACATCTACACTACATACATAACAGTATAAATTACATACTGACAAAATAAAAGTCTTAAAATCCCATGCTTAAATATTTAAAGTTTGCCATTCACATAGCATGCTAATTATTGAATGTTAGTTTCATATATTATGAATTTACGGAATAATCCTATCATGTTGATTAAAATTCTTCTCAATACACTTCAAGTTTATATAGAAGATATGTTCCTATACTAAGAAGTTTTTGACGTGCAGAGGTCCTAAATTATCACCGTTCACCGCGTCAATCTTGTCATATCCATGTCACATGACCATCACCTTGTTACATAGTATATAATAGTTGATTTATTATTTGTTTATCTTATAAGTATAGTATATAAAATCATCATAACCATATAATGGTTCAGAACCATCAAGTTATATGACTCAATATTGTCATAGGAAAAATTGTCACTGGCTGCAAAAGCTACAAATACTTTTAATTAACTTGAATTCACTGCACAATCCTTCATTGTAAAAATTACCATTGCAATTTGTTTCTTATTAGTTGGATAAATGGAATTAAATTTGTACCATTTCATTTGTTCAACCACTATTATAGTTAATTTTGAAAACCACCAATGTTCAAGTTAATTATGGTTCATGTTGTCCAAACACCAGCATTCCAGTCATACTCAACCTTTTAAGTGAACAAGAATCAATGAAAACAAAAACTAAAGGAGGTTACAACACTGGAAACTTCTTGTAGACATAATCTACAAACTAAATATAAGTGTTTATGCATGGAGCATAGCCAGAATGTATCTTTTGAAAGTAAAATGCTTAACATATATAAATATGCACGCCATATATCTGCAATTAACACTGTAGTCAACTTTTTAAGTAGAGAACTTGAAAATTGAAGTCCCGCTGAAGTGAAAGATAAGTGAACGAAGTCAAGATTTACCTCTGCACATTTTTTTGGAAGAACCAAACGCCCTATCCTCCCAGCATCGCTAGCACTTAACATCTTCTCAAACAAAGGAGTAATTATAGAGTTTGAACTAAGATCTGGTTAAGGTTAACGCGATGCTAAATTGCTGCTCAAATACTAAACAGAGTTACTATAGATTGCAATCTTAGAAGTAAATAAGTCGTTCATCCAAATTTTATATTGTAGGCTTTGTAAAATCATAAAATGTTAAGCAGTACATATATAATCAATAATAGGGTGATCTATATAAGAACAGCTTTAATCAAGCAATATTAATTATCAGCCATATTTGATGAAATCATGAAACAAGCATTTTAACAATAGGATACTCTCCAGATATTTGTTGTAGCTCCTGATCAGTTATTCTGGGCCAGTACCGTGGAAGTAACTGGTTTCGACCTTGAGTGTCTCCTTGAGGCCTTCCATTGCGGGTTTGAGGTTCACCAGATGAATCAACCCCATTAGAACTACAGACTTGCTTCCCTGCTGCAGCTGGAGAGGTTGGTTGTTGAACATGAGTTTTAGAAATCTTGGTTTGTTCAGTTGTTTCTGTTTTTAAAGCAGGATTTAGAGTCAGACTGAAATGAGGAGTCGAAGGTTCATTCTTCACAGAGGCCGACTGCTGGATAGCATTTACATATGGATTAGGTTGCTCCTCACACTTAATTCCTGTGATAAAAATGGTCTCAACGGGTTAGCCAACAACTCAGGTTTTGATGTATAAAGAGTATCAACAGCAAGGCAGTACAAATATGAATCTTTTCTTTTTTACATGGATGTCTATACTAAGAAGATATAAACCAGGAATACCTTTCTCAAATATCTGTGATGCACCGGTCTTCAGGCTTCCATTAATTAATCTTTCTGTAGAATCCTCATTTTTCTTTTTATCTAGGGAAGAGGCAGACAATCTTTCACTGGCAAGAAGTTGATCAATGCTACTGGGTATGTCAAGTTCAAAGGCCATCTTTGGATGAATTTCTGAATTGAACAAACTAGGTGCTTGACGCCAAGGTACAGGTCCTGATGCAGCTATTGAACTCCAATTTTTAACTGAAATATCTTTGATTCTATCAGGCAGTCCAGGAAGGACAAGTGAAGGTGGTGGCCATGCAGGATTTGGTGTCTGAAATAAAGAACATCAATACAGAACTGGTATCTGGTGAGGAAGAGGTCATCCTAAGATTTTTGGTATTTATAATCTGGGTTTCTTGCTTCTGTTTTACATTTGTTACTAATTACATTAAAAAAATTATTGGGAGCCTCTAACTCTACTCCTAAGTATGCTAATCCACGCAACCAACTAGCTAAAATTGTTTTTGGACATAATAACCCATTAAGTAATATAACGAACTTACTCAGGTAACGGACAGTTGAATTTATAAAAATTTATTATGTATTCCAATTATTTTCAATATTTCACATATTTTATATTTTGAACCTACTTGTGCCTAGCAGATTAAGAATTAATCCTGCTATACCCTCAACTCTAAGAGCAATATAACATAAAAACTAATGTAAAATTGACCGGACACCATCTAACTTTACTATTTTCTATTAATTATTATAGTGGTAGAGAAACTAACTTCAAACCCCACAAGGAAACTACTAATATCAGCCACAACATAATGCCGTTATTGAGGCTTGAAAAGTCCACTACCATGCAAGGGAAGGTCTGGCATTAATAGAGACAGAGCACCTTGATATAATCTACCAATCGAATTTAACTTATAAATAATATCTTAAGGTCCAAGTGAGGTTGGTTTATCGGCGCTGTAAATTTTCAAATTTCTAGTCTTTAAGTTTACTTTTTCTTTAAACTCTAAAGACTGCTTCACCAGTACGGGAGGTAGTTGTTCCCAACTTTAAAGGGTCTGCAATTAGCATTAATACAGTAGCAATATCTTGATCCAAGTCAATCTTCATTAAGGAACTATATCAACAAGTAGAATTCAAAGCGAAAAGAATCAAACTATGGCATAATGAACAACCTCAGTGGCCCAAACCAAATCATCTAGAAAAAGTTTAAGATATTCCATACCAAAATGAAACTTTTCCTTGTACAGGTTATGCACTCAATTCCTCCGGCATCCAATAGTACGAACATATGAAATGAAACAATACATCCACAATGTATTTGCTGAGAATGAAATTTTTATCATTAGAAAACTTGGTCAATGAATTCTTCAAATAAACAAATCAAAAGAGGCTGAAACCTCCAAATCCAACCACAATTTAGTATCTAATACTGAAAAAAAATATAGCCAAATTAGTCTGAAAATAAAAATCAGAAAATCTTCTGACCTTCCCACAGGACTCGCAACATCTCCAACCAGAAGCATTTAAGTGGAAAGACTCACAGAACTTTCCCTCTTCATAGGCAGAACTAGAGTAAAATAGAACAAGGGTCAACATCTTTAAGGAATCAACGAGAAAAGCTGGGACATTAGAAACATACAAGTGATATTTCATCATATCACTGAATATGTTGTATACAGGTTGGCATATGTATTCAATAGGATAGATTTTTTATTTTTTACAGTAAAATAAGATTAATAAATATTATATATATATTATAAATATTATGCTCTATATGCATGTGTAAGCATCCGTGCATGTGTTTCTTCTCCTCTTTGCAGGAAAGGGGAGAACTGGAGAGGAGTGTGTAAAGTGGTTAAGCAAAGGCATAAATAACATCCACACCCAGCAACTGGACACTGATACAGATATTGTCAAGAGTCCCATTTGACCTTTTTAGGCATATTAAGGCACAGTGAAACATGATTGTTTCCAATAATTATTCCTGATACTTAAATTTTAATTTAGAAAAATATATCCTCTGTTGTGTTGGAAAATCTTAGCATGCAAGCCAAAGCTAAATGAGACACTTTTTGGGATGTAGGGAGTAAGATCTTATTAAAATATAAGGCTTTTTTGGAACGCATAATATCATAAGGGAAAAAAAAGGAAATGATAACTGAAAAAATATAAGAATAATTCTAACAGTTCATTACATAAAGTTCTAGTATTTTAAATTTATGAAAAAATAGAGAGAAATGTGTGTCACCGTTGACCATTCATGTCAGGAGAGAAACTAACGACACACTTCTCTCTCCTCCATTATGTGATGTATGATATATGATAACATGATGTCAGCAAGAAGGTATCTCTATTAAGGAAAATTAAAAACATAAATAAAGTTGAATAAACTCCAATTAATTTCTCCATAAATATTTCAAAACATTAATTTCTGTTATTAATGAAAATTTCTAGTATTATAACTCGTAAGACTAAGCTATGCGATATTAACCTGCTCCTTTTCCTCCTAAAAAACATTTCTCAGGAAGTTTACTCCAACTTAATTATTAAAAAGAATTTTTCTTAACTTCCAAATATGTTTCTATCCAAATAGTTTAAAACATAGCAGAATTATATCACATTCTTTTCCATACTGCTGTTTAAGGTAAGCCAAAATTATTACCTACATGAATTCATTTTCTGATTAATTACATTCTACACAACTAAATGCATACACCTAGCTGCAAAATTCAAACCCTACCGCATTTCGAACCATACTACGCAGCAAATAAAAGTCTTTCTAAGTAATCAAGAGAAAGCAACTTCAAATTTTAAAACTCAGACTAAGAACAGATGAAAAAACTGAAATTAGCCCAAACACTTGTAAAGAAAATAAAAAACAGAGGGAAGAGTCAAAAATTGGTTATGCTTACGCGCATCGATCGCACAAGTCAGCGTACTCGCCGGTCCGGCGGCGCCAGCCTTTCCTCGATCGTTCCAACACCTGTTTGCAGTTGGAATTGAAGCAAAGCTTCGCCGAGAAAGAAGACAACGCCATGAAAGTTCACATAAACCCTAATCCAAAAAATCTAGAGAGATTAACTACTTTAATAAGTAACCGACCAGCAATTTCTCATATGTGATAGTAATTTTGCTAAATTGAAGTAAAATCCCATTCTAAGTTCATGGTGGACAAAAATGTAAGCACGTAAACCCTAGGTGAGAGAGAAAGTCGAGGTGGCGGTCGTCGCCAAATGATCTTTACGTCTCATGGAAGATATAGGGGGGGTTGGGGTTTGCTTGTGAGAGGTTTTAGAGAGAGAAAGAGTGACACAGAGAAGTGAGAGAAAAACTTGTAAAAAACTAAAAATGTGCATTTGCTTATGTGAAGACTAAGAATATAGAGTATTAAAAAAATATTCATATTAAAAAAATAAATGTATTAAAAAATTAAAGGGCTGTTTGGTATAATTGAAATAAAAATATTGAATATTTAAGTAAATCTAAATTGAATTTCTAAATAAACTGAAATATTGAATTAAAAAAAATATTTGATAATTAATGTGTCGGAATAATTAAATTTATCATTTAAACCTTTTTAAACTATTTTGAATAATTATAATTATACATGTCATTATTCATTTAATAGATAATATATAAATACTCTCTTCATTCATAAATATAAAATTTATATTAATTTTTTTAAATTAATATAAACATTTTTAATTAAATAATATAATAATAAATTATGTAAAAATATTAATAATTACAATATTTATAATTTTAAAATAAAATAAATCACATCAATTATTAATTAAAATATCTTATAATCATAAAAAATTAAATTAAATTTTATATTTTAAAATCGATAGAGTATTAAAATTATTAAACCTAATATTACTATATATATATCGTCCATCCTTTTTGTTATATTTTACTGCAACCTCCTTAATGCTTATGCATCTATGTCTTTTTTTTACTTTATTATTATTATTATTTTTGCAAACATCCTTTTTCTCTCTTGCCCAGTGATGCTTAACTTTGGAGCAACAGATTGCAATATATATATATATATATATATATATATATCTTATATAAAACTCTATCTTAAAATTTTTCTAGGACCACTACGCTTAAAGAAGGAAAATTTCTAACTCATATGCTATTATAACTTCCTGCATAACAGTTATCAAACATAAATATCCAATCATCAATTTTTTGGTTGTATGGTAATTTGTTTTATAATTATTTTGCACAATTTTTTTTTTATTGATAAATAATGCAAGTTACATGCTATAATAATTTAAATGTTGAGGAGACCGTGAGAATTATTTATCTTTTGTATTTCAACAGTATAATATCAGTAGTTTTAAGCGATTTTAATATAAGTAGTTCATCAATAATTTTTATTTCAACTGTGATAAGTTTCGACTGTATCTAAAATTCATAAAAATCAAAAGATTTTTTTTTTCCAGTTAAAATTTAGAAAATAAATACATCGTACACTTAAAATTTTAAAAACAAAGTCATGTTTTTATAAGACAAATTTTCACTCAAGAATTGTTTTCATCCTTTGTTCATTTTTAATTTTTTATTTATTTATATTCTTATTATCATAATTATGTACTTATAATTATCTCTTATTTTTATATAAATTTTAATTTAGTTAACATGTAGTAAAATTCATATTATTATCAATTATATTAATATTTTTTTATCATTAAATTATATAAATACAATTGTTTGAATTTAAATATAATTACCTATCACATAAGTAGATGAATATATAAACAAATGAATCATCAAATACTATTATTTACATCATATGAACAGATGAATTATTATTATTTAAAAAAATTAAGTTAAATAAATAATTTTAGAAATAAATAATTTTTTATGTAAGAATTATCGTACACAATATTAATCAATTATTATTATAGTTAATATATTAGTATAATATAATAATTTTATAACAAAATTCATACTTCGCATGAAATCATGAGCTATAGCATGGACAAACAAGTAAAAATGTCATTCAATTATTCGCTTACCAAATAAGCCAGCCATGAAATGCTTATTCGGTCAGCACTTTTACGGGGTCATTCAGTGTATTTCAAACTTCTATCTTTTCAAACCAAACAAGCTTAATGGATCTCCTCTTATTCGGTCAGTACTATTCAGCCCAATAAGTAATTATCAAACAGGCCCTAAAAATATATAATACTAAATATTCATATAAAAATATTAATTTCCTGTGCTTTAATTATGTTTCGTTAGAGAAAACTCTTTATAGACTCTTTTTAAAATATATAATATTAAATATTCATATAAAAATATCCGTCATCATAGTGAAATTAGGATGACAAATTTAAAAATGTCATCAATTTATATTTTAAAAAGATTCTTTTATGAAATAAGGAAATAATAAATCAACGGTGACGTATCATTTTTTGCTATTTGTAAAAATAATATTTATTTTGTTAAATGTTTATTAAAAAAAAATGTGTTGTGGAAGGGGCCTAATCCCCATTATGCATTTAATGTTACAAAATATAAATATTACATTTAGTGATATAATAAAATTTATCGTAAATAATTATATAATTGATATTGACGCTAAAATTAATATTTATATCGCTAAATTTATATTAAAAAATTAAATAAAAGACGCATCCGAGGGAATCCTAGTTCTAAATAATATTATAATAACATAATAATAAGGTTCTCACTGCTTTGATTCCCTTTCATCCAGTTGGATTCTACAAAGCTGTGTTTATTTGCAAAAATATAGATGATTAGTCTCTAAATTAATGAACTTGAACTCGAGCTCTGTCATGTACATATAAATAGGGGTCTACACTTCTCCATATTGTAACCGATATATTAGAATCTCTTCCGTTATGCTTATTTTTTAATTTATCTTAATATATATTTAACGATATAAATATTATATTTAATAACGACACAATTACTTATAATGAATTTTAATTCATTGTTAAATATAATATTTATATTTTTAGTTATCTATCTAGAGAAATTAAAAAATAAATATTATTGACGGAGAGTAATCAAACAAACCAAGAATCACTACTTGTACTCTATACTATCAAGGTAGAGTAACATAGGTAGTTATTTTTGCATTCTTAGTCTTCAATATCTCCTTTTAACTTTAATTTTTTTGTTCTTATTTTTTCCCCACACCTATTATCCATTATTTTTATTTTATCTCACCTAACTAATATTCTATTTTTAAAACTTGCACACACAAGTGTGTGTGTGTGTGTCACGTAAACAGTCATATTGACTACATTTTAAGAAGATATGTTACATTTTTATGGTACTCAGTTTTGGATTACTTAGATTACGTTTGTTTTTAAAAATAATGGGTACAATTAGATTTTTTATACTAATTTATTATAATTTTAAACTATTTAATTATCTCACGATTAGTCTGTTATATAATTATATACATTGTTTTTTTGTCATTTATAAGACTATCACAAAAGAAAAAATGATATTATAAAAATAAAAAAAATTAATATAAAATGATCTTAAAAATAATGACAATTATAATCTATAGGATTAAATTTACAGACTAATCATCTATTATTTTTACAAATAAACATGCCTTTATAGAATCCAACTGGATGGAAGCGAATCAGAGCGGTGCATACCTTATTTACTACCATGCTTACCAAATCAAACTTCCCTCTACTTCAAGTTTAAGCCAATAAATCGTGTGCTCATCAGTAATATTAGTAGTCTCAAATTTTTAATTATAAATAATATTTAAAATGATAATATGTCAATATAATATTATTTAGAACGAGAATCCCCTCTAATACGCATCTTATTTAATTGTTCATACCATGCATTTAAAATAGTATGAACGTCTAAGACTATAATTATGATAAAAATAACAGTAATCACAAGTTAATATTATAACAGTAATCGATCAATACATGCACATGATCATTTTAATATTTTACTTCTTAAAATTCTAAATTTGAGACTCTTATATTATGTTTCGATCGAATGAATCATCTCATTTCATCAGCTCTCGCGTAAAATAAAAATTAAAAAATAAATAAAATTAATTATTCTTTCAAAATAATAAGTCTGCCGAAATAATTACTAAACACGTTATTTTTCATTCAATTTATGATCTCATTACATTTCTTCAATTAGCATTAGTCCTCGACATTATTCAGAAGACAATGTTGGGGAAAATGGTGTTTTTTGAGGAAAGCCTAGTTTCTGATTCCTTACAATATCAGTATTCAGAAGATTTGGTCTATTCTAGCTACGTACCTACTGACAGAAGATATAGGCGTAGCAACTGGAGATAAACTGCAGTATTGTGACCTTCTTAAGGGTCTAGTAGTCTGTCGATATGAAGTCCAAGTCTCAATGACCCTTTGGATTATGTATACATCAATTACAAACTTTAAGATTAAAGGGAAGCCGGGCCAAATTATTTTCCATTTTGAAATGATTATAGTAATAGAATGATCATGGAATTAAGATATTTTGAGAAGAATATGACATTTTTGGAATAAGAATAAAAAATAATTCTCATTAATAAATAAATTAAATTACAAAACATTAGAGTCGAGATAACACTTGCTCTAGTCTTAAATTAAAACTCGAAATTCAGGAACGTATAAAAATTTTAAAAAAATAAACAAACTTAAACAGTTTTTTTAACACGGAAAAAAATAAATAGAAAATTGATATTTTTACAATAAAAAATTATAATTTCACAAATTTTTTTCACATGAATAATAAACGGATTTCACACTTATGTAAAAAAAAAACTTATAAAACTATCATTTTTATTTATAAAAATATTAATTCTCTATTTTTTTTTTTAAAAGAATATAACATTTGAATATGCTAAAACATATGTTTCACATAAACACAAAATATTTTCCTTTCTATTCATTAAATAATAGGAGGAGTTGCAGCTTGCAGTCTAGAAGCTATAGGTATATCGTGTCACCCAGACCCATGCAAGAGAAAAAATTGGCTCTGATGAAGGTGACACCTAAAAAGATCATGTCAACTGTCGTCTGTCGCCGAACACGGGCCACAACAAGAAGGAACAAACAAAATGGTTAGGCTTAGAGCAAACGTTATGCCATGTTTGAATTTTAATTATTTTTGGGAAAAATGAAAATATAACTTTATTCATTATTCCTTGGACTTTGTTTCAATAAGGATAATAATTAACTTATAGTGTTCGTTGAGATAAATTTATCCTATTTCACATTTTTTTTCTACATTTTTCAAATTCTAAAAATACAAAGTACCAAATGGCATTTTTTTTATTTCTCCTAATACTCATTTAGAGACACAAATTACTTTTAGTGACACTTTTAGATATACAATTATTTACGACAAATTTTGTTATGTTGCTAATTATTTACGATGAATTTTATTTTGTCGCTATGTCATATTTGTGTCTCTAAATGTATATCGAAAAAAATTAGAGGATATATGTAATAAAGAGGATCTAATCATGTTAAAACTTAATATCTTTGCTTAAAAAAAGCAGAGAATCAAAAAAAAAAAAACAAAATATATATTGTGAATGTTTACGTCAATTTTTTAATTAATTGTTAGTTATATGGTAATTTTTTTTTAAAATGTGTAATATATGAGACTTTATTATAATTATATCAAATCTCATATATTAATATATTTTATAATTATAATTCGACACAAAATTATCACAATAAATAATATGACTCAAAGAGAAAAGTACTTCTCTTTTTTACAAAAAACGTTTTATTTGTTATTTTTTAAACAAATCAAGTCTTATTTTTTTTAATATTATTATAAGATGATATATTGCTTTTTAAGTTTACTATCATAAAATTATTATTATAATCACCATTAAATTAAACATTAGTAGTAATTAGGTTGATTTTGGTACCACTGATTTTGGGACGTAAGCCTAGTCTATACTATAGGCTCACAATAGCATAGTCATTCTAAATCCTTACAACAATAATACCTTCTTGAAGCCCAATCTGGGCTAGGGTTTTATAGAAGGGTCAACATACTATTATAGTATTATTATTATCGAGATAGTAGTAACTAGGTTGTTTTTGGTACCATTGATTTTGGGTATTAAGACTAGTCTATATTATAGGCTTACACTTTGTCAAGGCTCACAATAGCATAGTCATTCTAAATCTTTACAATAACAACACCTTCTTGAAGCCCAATCTGGGCTAGGGTTTTATTGAAGGTCACTACACTATTATTATTAAGAAATTAATATTTTTACAAATAAAATTAAATATTTTTATAAAAAAAAATTTACGTAAATGTAAAACTTATTTACTATTTATGTAAAAAAAAACAACCTTATAAAATTATTATTTTTACTTATAAAAATATCAATTTCCTATTATTATCGAGATAGTGGTAATTAGGTTGATTTTGGTAACCATTGATTTTGGGACATAAAAAATATTTGATAAAAACTGAATGAAATAATTTTGAATGCTTAAGTAATCTGAATAAAATAAATTTCTGAATATTGAATTAAAAAAATTGCTTGATAAGTGACATGTCTAAAACATCTAAATAACATATTTTTACTATTTTATCCCTCCAAAAAATTCAAAATTATTGTAAATTTATTTAATATTACTTAATATAATTTTTAATTTTTTTTTATTTCATTCAGCCGAAACTTAACCATTCAACTAAAAAAATTAAACTTAGTCATTCAGTCCAAAAATCTGACCTGATCGATTCAGCTATTCAGTCATAAACAAACGCACTAAATGATTGACCGATTCAACCATTCAAATGTATTAAATTCTAAACAAACACCGCCTTTAAGCCTAGTCTATAATACTATAGGCTTACACTTTGCCAAGGCTCACAACAGCATAGTAATTCTAACTCCTTACAACAACTATACCTTCTTGAAGCCCAAGCTATGCTAGGGTTTTATTGAAGGGTCACTCTCAATACTTGTATACCAATCCCATTTTCCACCCAACCTCCAACGAATGAAAAGAATAAAAAATCATGGTTCTCATAGATATGCCAGTTTTTCACCTCCTGACAAGTCAATTGATTTACTTGCTCCATCCTAAAATGATAATCTCATTTGTCTTTTAACGTTTTTTCAGATGATCAACTTTTAAATTAGCTTTCAAGATTATATGTTGCTATGGGGAAATTGTTGGGGAAATGATAATCATTCTAGCGCTGGATTTCGCATCCCAGCAGGTGTACAATGTTTAATACCCGCAGTACAAACCGTACGGCAGGCATCATTTGAGCTGAAATAGGAATTCTAGCACTATAAATATCAGCTCCAAAATATTCTTACCCCTTTTGCAGCACAAATATGTAAAGATACAAGAAGGTTTTCCAATATAGCAGACTCTCTCTCTCCTCAACTTTTGAAAATTATCAGTAATCCATACCCACAAAGGTGAAATGAGCCAAATCTACAAGTTGATGGATGGAGGTTGTGTATGGCGCAACGAATATCTCGATTGCAACATCAAAGTAAATGGTTTTCGAACTCTAAAACCAAGTCCATATGAGTATTGCCTGAATGCATATTTACACAACATCTGGTAAAGTTTTCTTCTTCATCTTTTTCTTTTCTCCATGTGGACTATACATAGCAGATTGTCACAAATCCTAAAATGCACCTTCAAATGTTTCGCAACTAACCATGGAATTACAAAACTAAAGCCGCAAGAAACAAAAAACCAATTCTAAATAGGGGAAAAAAGGGTAGCTAAACCTTGATCTACAGTTATTTGAAGTTTGCCATAGGACAGCAGGGACTTCTGGTCACATTTGTATGTCCCTTTCCCTCTAGCCAGGACCTCACCATCGGAGTCTATAATCCCTTCCTTGGCAGCATTTCCAGTTTGTGGACCAGGTTCCAAAATGAACGCCTTCACCTGTAGTTAGCGACAAGAATATGGAAGCAAATGATAAGAATCACACCTGCGTGCACATGTAACGAGAACCTATATACACGTTTATTTTTTTCTGAGAAAGGCTACCAAAATTAAAAGGTTGTCCCTACCCTTCATTAACAATTTCACACTAGAGAATTAAACCATATCAATTAACTAAAAAGACCGGTTCCAAATATCTATTGCACCACTAGGTGAAGACCAAAAGAATTTTCAACTCTGTTCAGTCTTCCACTTTTCTACCCTGAGCGATGAGAAATTATTGAGTTTATTCCCATATTGCTTATAAAGCTGACATGTGATAAACATTTTATTTAGCAAACAAGCTACGTTAATGCTTACCAGTACGACGTAAACTCACCTTAAGATACAAGACATGGGGTGATTTGACATGACCCCCATTGTTCAATTCAGTCATCAAAGATAGCAAGGATAATTTAGAGCAACTCCTCATTATGATCATGTCCAAATAACCATCTGAGAACTGCACATTAACCAGCGAAAAGAATTAATCAAGTACAATGTGCGAAACAAATAAATAAACCTACAGAGATACTAACTTAAAAATTCACCTGCACTACCTGAGTGCAGGTTATATGTACTGATGAAAAATTAGGAATGAGACAGAGTCCAACAAGAAACCATTTCGCAGCTAAGTTCATTAACTGCAAGTACCACTCTGATATAACTGATTTTGCATGCAACATGTCTCCCCGAACAAGAAGAAAGGCCTCCATTTAACAGTATTAATAGGTTTACAGATCCCAAATTATGTCAGTTAAAAAGGCTAAAATGCAACTCCGGAAATCTCAACTTAACTCGGTGGCTAGAAGTAAATCCGAAAGAAGAAACAAAATTCATATCATAAATCCGCCCCTCCCCCACACACATGCACAAGAAAAAAGAAGAGGGTTGTTCTGACATTTCATTAGAAAGATGTAAAAGAATGGAATCTAAAGAAGGCCTTACAGGGAACAGACAAACAAGTCAATTTTCAGTGGGGAAAACAAGAGTTCACGTTGGAAAACAATAAAGATTGAAGAAGAGGGAATGCACAAATCCAAAATCCCCAAACCAGAGAAGCAAATTACAGCTAGAAATTGTTTTGCTAGTAAGCTTTTGTTAAATAGTCTATATGGTGTGCATAATTGTATATATGGTTCACATAAGAAATCAACATAGAGAAAAAAAATAACTAATCATTTAAAAAACGACGGAATCAATAAACAGAAATTGAGAAAAAGAAACCAACCTTGGCATCAGGAGCTGCCATGGTGTCTTCGCTACCCCAAGGAACATTGTGAAGCCAAACTGAAACAAAAGGACCTTCTATCTTCCTCCAGTTTAAATTCTCCACGTCAACATTAGGATGGCGATAGCCACACTGCCGATTCTTGACAGGCTCCTCTTGACTTGTATTACAGATACCAAGTTCTCGAATAGATTCACCGTTTTTTCCACTTAGTTCATCGCCAAAAGTTCCAAAGCCTGGTGCAGGCACAAAATAAATGCGGCCATTATATGTCCTCAGATGGAATATTCGTTGAAGGGCCTGAAAACACATCAGTGTTCAAGAAAAAAAATTAGCCCAGAAGACTTTACCAACCAACTTTTAGCATATCACCTCAAGGCACCCTCAGTCTTATACATATAATTGGCAATTCACAAAAACTATTGGATGAAGTTTCATAGCATTAGCAATTTCAAAAATAATTTTAACCGTTTACACCAGAATAAATCTTTAGATGGCAATTAGACAAAACACTGCTTGTATTTCTGAAGACCATGTCTCACAAACCCACTATAGATCTGCATTTTCCTCCCGTACTTGAAATGCATACCAAATAATCAGTCCATTAAATTTGATGGCAATAATCACTTCAAAAGGTAGGGTTTCAATCCAATTTTCTATCGAAAACATGAGTTCGTTAGATGTTATACAACTTTTCATACCAGAGTTTTTTTTGAGGTTTTCGGATTACATATGTTGATCCATGTTGAAAACACATTTATACACTGGGGCTTCCATCATATACATAGTTGAAAATATCACATGCAAGTATTGTTGAGAATGTAAAATATGTTCAAAACATAATGTATATATTTTGCATGGCTTAAAATTCGTTTGCAAACACCCTAAAAAGAAGCCTAACTATCTATTCCAGACAGAAATAGGATGTGTTTAGTTAGATATATGACCTCCAATACATATATGGAAGGAAAATATATTCTGTGTTGAGCTAGAACATTGAGTTAAGAATCTTGATTTCTACACTCAATGTTGATTTAGGACTTTAATAAACTTTATGAGTAAAATAAAAACCAGATTTTTTTTGTTCCGGTTCTTATGTGCCTTCGACTTCATTCACCATTCAGTCAAACGCAGGTCTTTCCAAGCTGATACTCCGGGCCCCAAGGAGACTCAAACTAGTGATCTCAAGGTCTTCTTTATATGCCTGTACTAGTGGAGGTAACCGTTAGGGTTATCAGAATGTACTACTGGCAATACTATAAGGCTTGATTCTTCTACTAAATAAGCATTCTAATAAAAAAATTATCTAAAAAGTAAAATTTATTCATACAGATAATTGCACTTCCATTTGGAAACAAAGAAATGAAATGAAGATATCACATAACTTACATAGATATCCATCCTAGCACTCCCCATCCATCTATACTTCTCTGACTCGATGTCAATATCAGCCACCAAACCTGAAAACAATTAGTAATGATATTAATACTAAAAATATAATTTTAGTCGTATTCAACAAGTCTACTCTACACGCATTACTTCATCATAAGACTAATCCACCAGAACGTGCAAGACTAAAACAGAGCAGAAACTACACCCGAATTGTAAAGTTAAATATCAACGCAAATTGTATTTTAATTATTTACCCCAAGCAAGCATCAAGACACTAAAATATCTCGTCTCCCCCTGTAAGATAGTTGCTACATCCAATGAACGCTTATGTCCTGCAGATGATTGAACCATGCAGTAGAAATTCTTAATTCAATGATAATGCTACTGGAAGATAATCAAGATAAATTGATATATTCAATTTGAAAAAACTAAAGTTGTAACCTCGAATAATAGCATGAATAGCATAAATGGCTGCACAGGGATAACCAACCGAATCCAGAAGAGATTTTGCCATGCCGTTTCCTGTACCTGCATCAAAAAAATTAAATGATAAGTCTCAAACCATTAATCAAAGCTGCCGTCTTCACTTCAATATCAGAAAATATAGAAAGATCTTGATAGTCAGCAAAAGTTCATGAGATAAAACAAGCGAACTGCCACTTGTTTTTTCTCGTGTATACAATAGAACAAAACGATAAGGTACTAGAAACTAGTGAATTGAATCATCGGCATAAATTAATAGATTCCAACATCATTAGAAATATGTAGAGTATAAAAGCTTCTTCCGTCTATATTCAAAGCAACCTTACGAATTTAGCAAGCAGATTATTGGCAAGCTTTGACTGATGGTTGATGATTAATAAAAAATCAAATGTTGATATTAGTCTAAAATTAATTCATAAGAAGAAGACATTTTCCACGAAACTCAAAGTTTAAATGAAACAATGCATGAATAATATCATCTGAGAATTGGAATCAATCTGTCTAAAATTTATAGATTTACAATATAAGAACAAATTTCCATCAAGAAAAATGAACGGGCACAGTCAAAATTTGTTGAGATATCAAAATAATGGCCAGAGTATATTAAGTACCAAATAATTAGATGAAGGGCAGAGGATCTCCTACTCAAATAAAATAAAAAATAAAAAAATCTCCATATTACACAATAAAAGCATGATATGTTAGTAAAGTCAGTAACAGGAGAATCTTACAAAATCCTACGCACAAACTAGGTCCCTTCAGAGAGCCTCATCATTAGATGTTGATGTAAAAACAGTAATAATAGTGCACCAACTACTAGGTTAAGTGTACATGCTTACACATTCATTCCACTGACTCGAAGTAAGACATTAAATTAATGTCATACCGATCGGTGAGATATGGTTAGGGACTATTAAGGTGAAAATATATCTGCTTGAAGAACTTATGAAATAGAATAAAACATAAATATAGCATCTAATGATTTGATAACCATTCTTTAAAGTATTTATTTAAAAAAGACTAGTTGTAAGACGAAAAAGAAATGAAAAGTATATTACTAAAGTACGACCACAAACCTGCAGGTACTACTCCAAGAGGCATCTTTATCGCTGAATCCCAGTCCTCTCTCTCTAGTAGTCCATTTACAACCTACTAAAATGGACAATCCATGTAGGAAAGAGCATAAAGGTCATGACTGTCCTTAGAAGCTAATTACTATATATAAAACTGAAATACAAGATGGCACAGAATCAGAATTTCCACTATGATTACTTTGTGTGTGTGAATTGAGGAGAATAATGCTCAGCAAGAAAAGGATAGTAAACAAGTCAATCTGCTTTAGAGTTTATTCTAACTATCTATAAATTCATAAATTTTATGCTGAATCAATCAGATGGATAGATAGAACTCCTTTACATCATTAGTAAAAAAACCTGTGACAATCTTAAAATCTTTGCATAATCTATATAAAAAGGAGTAGCTCTTAAACAAGAGTTCTGATCCTCAGGATAGATTTCAGAATGTCATATTTACAATATATTTAGGGTTAATAGCTCATAAGACAACTTCTTCTTTTTCATTATTTTTAATAAGTTAAATACTACTTGAATTATTAAAGCATCTCAGGGAACACTATCTGAATGCAATAGTGTATAAAAATGTGACCAATAAATAAACTTTCACAATAAACTCAATGAAACGAATGGTCAGGTTAAAACAATCAGGAAGCACCGGCTTATTTGATGCTAAAAGTGACCATCTCAACCTTGAGACAAAAGTGTTATTTTACATGTATGCACATGTACTAATTTTTTTAAAATATGTAATTTTTGCCAGGCAAAATCATTCTAGTAACATTATTTTGAATGCTTCCAAAAGTAATATTGAATGCTTCCAAGAAGTTACTTTTGGAAAGTGCCAAATTAGGAGACTCAAATCTAGTCTCCATGCATCAATAAATATCAATTGAATGCAACTATTGAGCATAACCAAACAACCTCAACCAATATTCCATCCCCGCTAACACAAACAATACCATCATATTTCAACAGATCCATTGTGTGGGTAATCTCCTTTGCATGAAGCTGGTATTTAGTTTCTGAGAGACAAATTGAAACCAACAAGCAAGATTAGTAATTTAATAGCAAAGGAAGACCAGCAGCGTGCTAATTTAGAAACAAGCAAGACAAACCTAGCACTGTAAATTCAATATTAGCATCATCCAGTAGGGGTTTTACATCATCGGCAAAAATCTTTGAAGCAGATTTCCTTCCTCCAAACGGATTAACAAACATAAATAGCTTTTTTGGCCGACCTGGTACAACAATACAAATAGGAAAAAGGTAACAAACAAGAATAAAAACACCCCCAATTAACAATTCACTAGTAAAATTACAGAGACATTGAGAGGGAACAACAGCAACACATTTAATAGTGCAACACAGTACCACGGTTAAAATAGTTCAACTGTTTAATATCCTAGAACAAACTCCCTTCATCTCGTGGGAGAAAAAGAAAAGAAAAGAATTCCCATTTAAGGGTAGCTTTTCTAAAAGAAAATTTAATGTTTACAAATTACAAACTTATGCTTTACTCATTGAAACTACCATGAGATCCCATATTACCGAAAACCAACTGAAAACTATTATACATTCTTCCTATTATACCAACTGACTAAAACTATAATACTACCTTCCTTGTGTAAGAATATGTTAATTGGTGAATATGGAACATCATAAGCTATAGGTTCTTAACTTTTAAAGAGAAACTACTTCATTTCCCATTAGAAGAGTTCTCAAGTGAGAAAAAAAAAAAAAAACTGGCTACAGGTAAAGATGATGCTATAGAGCTTCACACCAAGATAATAAAGTTAAGCACTAGTTTTTTGGTTTTTGTTGGGAAATTGGAGAGTAAGAAGTGCAGGAAAAGTAAATTAAATAAAGTTTATTAGTTGCAATCTTATGTTGCACTAAAACTTATAAATGGCACTAACCTAAATAAGGTCAAAAAGCTGAAAATTCATACTTAAGAATTTTCATCCAAAGCCCTTAATTTGGAATGCATAAAAGAATACAACTTTATCAAATACAAATATATAAAAAATAAAATACATGGTTTTGTTACCAAGACGGTCGATATAATCGCGAAGCTTTTGAGACCAAAGTTGCAGCGAGGCCTCCGATAGAGGCTCGAACACGAAGCTCTTCCTCACCGGAATTTCCCTGCCACCAATACAGCAGATTCCGCCCCCTTTCTCAACAAGAGCTCTGATTTTGATTCGAGAACCTTCAGTGGAGAATCCGAGGACCTCCTGCTCCACCGCCAAGCACCGGTTGTTTCCGCCCTCCAGCCACTGGAGTTTTCCGGCGGCCGTCAGCGTCAACGTCGTGGCGGTGCCGTCGATCTTTACCAGGTCAGAAATGTTTTCACCGCCTTCGGATTGATCCATTTGACCTTGTTTATAATTTTAACAATAAGAATACGAATTGTTTCTCCAATTGCAAATATATATATAGAAGGGTTTTAAGGATTATTTTTTGTTCGACTTGTTTGTTTGATTTCTTGTTTGTTGGTCTCGCTGTGCTCATTGGCTGTGAGGGTTTTTTTTGGTCTTTAAAAAAAAATGGATGGAAGTACTCATTGATTTTTTATGCATATTAAAAAAAAATTGATAAAATTATTCATATTTAAATTTTTATTTAATAATTATTTATACATAACTAGTAATACTTAATAAATACTCTCTCCGTCTCAAGATTAGGGGTGTGCATTTGAAACGATTTTTCGGACAAATCATAATCTGCCGGTTTAGGACAAAAAGAAACGGTTTGGTACCGATACAAAAAAATCGGTATATACCGGTTTTGGTACCGATTTTTTATGGTTTGGTAAATACCAAACCGTAACGGTTATATTGGTTTTTTATTTTTTTTATTTATTTATTATTATTAAATAATTAATAATAAAAAATACTCCCTCTGTTCCAAGATAAAAGTTTTTCATTGACTTTTGTAGTTAAATTGACCATTTTTAAAATTAACAATTAAATATATATATATATTTAGATTTTAAAAAAAATAAATATTGAGATTAGTACTAAATTGTATGTAATTTATAATGTTTATAGACTTTTTACATATATATAAAAGAATAATAAAATATATTGATTTGAAAAATAGTCAATTTGACCATAAAAGTCAATATAGGACTTTTATCCTGGGACGGAGAGAGTAATAATTATATAATTTTTTTAATTTTATTCGATTTTTACCAATTCGATATACCGGTATCAATACCGAAATTTGGCTACTTTCGGTACCGTTCCGGTCAGATGCAGGGCGTTAAAACTGGTTGAACACCCCTACTCAGGATAAAAGTTCTAGTTGACTTTTTGCACATATTAAGAAATACTATAAAATAACAAAACTATTCATATTTAAATTCTTATTTAATTGCATAATTTTTTGCACATGACCAGTGATATTCCATAAATATGCATAGAGAATAAAAATGTGACAATTAATATTAAGGATATTATATGTAAATTATTGTAAAAAATATATTATTTAAGGTAAGTAGATATTTAACTTGAGATTATCTAAAATAGTAATAAAGACTTTTATCCGGAGAGAGTATGAATGTATATTTTTGTTGAAAAGATTTTAGATAAACACAAATAAAGCATTTGAATGTATATTTTTGTTGAACTCCCTTTCTTGGCATTGTCTACCATTTCTATTTATGAATATAATATATATATTTTTTCAAAATAAATTAGTAAAAGTGTGACTATTAAGTTATGTTAATGCATAGAACTTGAAAAACGTTGAGGAAAAAATAAAATATGAAAAATATGTTCTTAAACACAAGTTTAGATATTTTTATTTTTAATACAATAGTATTAATTCTCAACCTTATCTGTTGTATTTTTTGTGTAACATATTATATATTAAATTTAAGGTATAACATATGTTGGACAGAGCGTAAATATTCTTATTGTTAACATATAAAAATCAGCATTAAAATATATACTTTTGTTTATTGAAAATGTAATATAATTTCAATTTAAAAATCAGTGAAATTTTAAATAATTTATTTTTATTTTTCAAAAATTTTAAGTTCAAATATGCTTAGGAATCTCAAGTTCGTTCGATCCGACTTTACTTGATTTGTTTATCTTTTAAATGAATTTGACAAATCAAAATCTGACTAAGCTCGACTCTCATTTATATTTTTATAATATATCTATATGTATATCTGATTTCACATCCAAAAATACAAAAATAAAAATAGTACACATACAGAAGAGAGAAAGCGTTTAGAGTAAGAAAAGAAATAAATATTTTATTACTATTATTTTATCTTTGTATGTAATTTTAGATACAAAAAAGTGTACACGTAAATATATTCTCTTAAATACAATTCATTTAATTCTAACACTTTAGTATGACATAATGCTTTTTAGTATAAGAATACTTCCCTTCTCCTTTTTTTACTTAAAGAGATATTTTTGTTCTTTTTTATTTATTATTTGTAGATTTTAAAAAATTATTAAATACTTAATTTTTCATATTATATTTTTTATTAAAGGCTAATTTATTTATTTTTCATTATTTTACTAAATTTTAAAGGGTTAATATTAAAAATTTATACTCAATTTAGTTATTGAGATAAAGAATTAATCATATTTTATTAATTTATGTATATGATTTTAAAATGTTAATTAAAAAGGGCTAGAGAAAGTATAATTAAGCACTTATTATATTTATGGATAGTTTTGAATGAAAAATTGAATCTTAAAATTTAGAGTTAATTGCATATTCAATCCTAAAATATACACTCGTTCACATATCGTACTCTCATATTTAAACACTTTCATCATACTACTCAAAGTACTGTTAAGTAAACATTTTGAACCCTTTTTAGTTTTTCGTACAATGAAATTATGACACGTGTCATAATTTCATGTCATAATTTCATGTACTTGAAGGTTGGTAAGAGTTTAAAATATTTACTTAACAATAATTTAAAAAATAGAATGAAAACGTTTAAATATAAGATACGAAATACAAAATGATACATATATGCAATTAACCCTAGAATATATAAATTGTGAATGCAATTTTATTTAGTGGGAATAATTAAAAAAAGTAAAAACGACCATTTCGACAACGATCCATATTGCAGAGGTGATTGGCTAAATCGACAGCACAAGCCACGTTCCTGACAAATGCTGTAGTACTGTACCATATCAATGTCTTTAAATTGATTTCACGTGGATTTTGCAAAATTTCTTCATATGAGCAAATGCAATTCATACATATTTTAAGGTCCTTCGAAGCTTACCTATCCAAAAAAATCTCTTTTTACAAGTTATACATTTTTTTTTGAAAGTTCTATTTTTTAGAGAATATAATATAATTTTATAATTAAATATATTATTATTATTATTATAATATCAATAATCAATTAAACTTGATTAAATAAATAAATAAATAACTCGCAAATAAGTCTTTCATTAAGAGAAATCAAATTTCACATAAAAAAAAATAAACTCCCCCTAAAACGAGAATCGAACTTAAGACCTAAAAGTTAAGCACAAGTTATTGTGACGACCCCAAATCCGGGTTCCATAACCTCGAGTTTGGTTCTCACTATTGAACACATTACTAACAATTAAATACATACATTGCATTTAAATATCGCGGAATAATACATATTGGTTCCCTTCAAAATGTTACAATACCAGGGTCTATCAACCTTAACATAAAAACAATTCTTATCATAAGGAATTACAAAAGGTTTAACAACCGTAAATACATAATTAAAGATCTAATTAGCATGCATAAGCTAACTTAAGCTCTGGCTTTTCCTTTTCCCTTATCCTTCTTTGAGCAATCGGGTATATTTGAAAAATAGTTCATGATATAGAAAGAATGAGCAACTAGTTTGCTCAGCAAGTTTAGAACAATCATAGAGATTTAATATATCATGAATGAATGGAAAATGTCATCAATGGTTCAACAATAGTTATAACAATTGTGAATGAAACAGGATTCAAATTTTAATAAACAGAATATTTGAATCTTAAAATGCTGAGTGGTCACTAAGGACCCTGAACTAACGAGGGTATAATAGAGTTTCCTCTGACCCTTTGAGTTGTTTGGTTTTCAAGGGGATCAGCCTATTCAACCCGCTGTATATGCATTACATTTAGTCACTGGCGCCCAAAGTCGGTTTCCCGACACAAAATTCCCTAATTTAGAGTTGTTCAATTCTCAGACTTAATATAAGAAATCCGCACTCAACAATGGTTTGGATAAGCTTTTAAAAATATTAAAGTATTGAATTTATAAACGTAATGTCTAGCTGAACTATTAGCTTTTGACATTTTTAATACAGTTCATGAATCAAGAACTAATAAGCTTCAAGTGCACTAAGTGCGATTTTATAAACAATAGGGATGTGGGATAATTTTAAATAATTAAACCACTTCAAGCTTTGACAATAAATACAAGTATAGAAACTTGTTCAACAATAAATGAGTAGGGTTAGAGAACTTGCCTGTCTGCTCAGCTACAATAAATGTCTAGCTTTAACTAACTTGCTTTGAAATACCTAACATTAATAAAGTCGGTCTAATAATTAGTACGGCGTATTTGCATAACTATACGCTTAATAATGAACTTATTTACCACACATAAATACTAACACATAATTTACATTAGTCAAAACAATATTATTAACCTTATAGACCCTTAATCATTTTAGGTTAATAATTTAATAAGTTATAAAATATTTTTCTTAAGCGTTAGACACTTATTAAACCCTTAAACAACTTATTACAATTGTTTAATTAAATCATAATTAAATTCAATTTATTTTATTAACTCAATCTCTATTTAATTACTATTTAATCTTGATTAAATAGAAATTAATTAATTAACTCTAGTTATTATTTATTTTAAATAATAACTAATTGTACTTACTTATTATTTAATAATAATTACATAATAAATAATTATTGACTTAATTTTAACCTTCTTTAATTTAACATTAATCAACCAATAATTAACTAAGTAATTAACCTTACTTATTATTTAATTTAAGGAAATTAAATAATAGTTTACTAATTTTAATCCTCTTTAATTATTATTTAATGTCAATTAAATAATAATTAATTATTTAATTAATTTTAATTATTATTTAAGGTTAAATAATAATCAAATCATTCTTATTTAAATTAAATAATAAATTATTAATATAATAACTTAATTTCCATTAATTGTTATTTAATGCTAATTAAATAATAATTAATTACTTAATTATCCTTATTTATTATTTAATAATATTTAAATAATAAATAATTAATTTATAAATTTTCTCTCTCTTTAATTATTATTTAATAGGAATTAAATAATAATTACTAATTTATCACCTTTATTTATTATTAACATTTAAAATAATAAATAAATAATAAATTTATTTAACTTAACCATGATTTAGCTAACTAGATTAATATTTAAATGTTAAACTTAATGAAAAATATCCTCCCCAATATTACTTTTGTATTATTATTATTTTTGTTATAATTTTAAATTAATTTTTAAATATTTAAATTAATTAAAATTAACCCGAATGACATTTTCGTAAATAAGTTGAAAACTGATCCGAGGGCAGAAAAGTAATTTCGCCAAGGAAAACACGGAGGGGTATTCTGGTAATTTCGCTGAAATTCTACTACCGCGCATGGCGCGCGTCACAAAATTATTGGCCCAAAACTGTGCCGTTTTGAGAAGCCGGAAACGGCTTCCGCGCGAAGTAACTTTTTACGGAAGTCAAACGACGTCGTTTGGCTCCGCGTTTTTTCTGCCAAAAGCCTTGCGCGCATTGCGCGGACTTTCCCTTTTTTTTTTTTTTTTTTTTCCTTCCGGCAGAATGTGAACAGTGTTCCGGCAATACCCATTTTAAATAAAAATATACCATCAAGTAAGCTTTAAATCCTCAATAAAAATCCAAAAAAATTACCAATCACCTTATATTAATTTATAACATGAAAAATTAATTTTTCATGATTTAATATCATTATTTTTTTATAAAATTTTTTACATCACATAAACTACCACAACTCATAACTTTTTGTATATAACTCCATTTTGAGTGATTCAAACTTTGTTTTTCTCATGATTTAATATTCTATAATATTAGAACATTAAACCTAAAGTTTATAAAAATATTTTTGGTCATAAATTCCAAGACTTGTTTATACACTTCTAAACACATATTTTAGCATACAAAATATACCAAAATACAAACCAAACATATTAAACTCAAGCATGACATAAATATTACAACTACACATTAATAACTATATTAACATGTTTATACTAACATGATGATTTATTTAATTTAAAAACAAAACTTCATTTAAAATAACCATTACCTTGATTTAATGGCTATTCTCCTTTTTCTTCCAAAATAAGTGGTGAATCTTAAAGACATAAACCAAGAACTTCTTCTCTTGATAATTTTGCTCTCAAAATATTTTTTTACACTCTCAAATGCTCTCTAGCTCTCTCTTTTGGACTTGAAGAAAATAATGAAATAACATCTACCAATTTCAAGTATACTTGCAAATTATTAGATATGCATAATATATCTAATAATTTAGACCATGCCCCTAGATGACAACTTACACAAGGAATGGCTAAATGACACATTAGGTGAAAAGAGGAATGGTCCATGTACTTGAAAAAGAAATAAATCAAAACAAGCAACTTACTTAATAAATGAGAAATAATAAAATAAAAGAAAATCAACTCACACACTCTCTCTCATGTATGCTCTCGGCTGATTTCTTTTTCTTGTCCCAAATTGATTGTCACTTTCCTTTTTTTTTTAATAATTAATAGTTTAAATTAAGTATTTTTCAAGTGGGCCAATTATTGGGCTTTATTTAAAATACCAATTGGGCTCCTATTAAATTGTTTGGGCTACTAAATTGTCAAATTTTATTATTCTCCACTTGGGCTACTAATTGACCCATGTTGGGCTAATTTAATAATTTACACATTAATTATTCAATCCATGATTAAATAAATAATTAGATTGAATAAATAATTAAATATTTTAACCCATAAGTATTAAATTACTAAATGGACTAATAAATATTAATATTAATATTTCACATTATTTACATTAATTAATAATCATATTAATTAATTTATTATATTTAATTCACTCATTATATTCAATTTAATTGAATATTTAATTAAAAGGAAACTTATCAATTATTTTGATATTAAAACTTTAGGGTTTGTTCACTAATTTAATAACATATTAGTGACCCCCTTTAATTAATTTTAGTAATTAATTACATAATTATTTAATCACATAATTAATTAATCACATAAAAAGATTTAAATAATCTCGTAAAACTAACTCGTTGAAAATTAAATTAATAATTTAATTAATAAAGACGTGGAAATTCTAGGACATTACAGTTATACCTCATACATAATTTTATTATTTCTCTTTATTTAGTACAAATATACATACATAAGATATAAGATAGTTGATATGAATGATAGAGCTCTCATTCTTTCAATATTTTCTCCCTCTGTTTTTTTCATTTGTCTTTTTAAAGATAAATTTTTATTTTTTTATTTGTCATTCGTAGTTTTGAAAAAAATATTAAATGTTTATTTTTTCATATTATTATTTATGATTAAAGGCTAGATTATTTTTCTCTCAACTTTTAATAAATTTTAGAAGACTAATATTGTATTTTCACAAGTTAATTTGATAAAATATTAATTGTATTTCTTAATTTATGTATATAATCTTAAAACGTCAATTAAAAATGGGCGGGGGAGTAATTGTGAATCGTAACAATTCGAGTAAAATTTTGAATCTGAATCAAATCATAATATAATAAGGTTCAATGTATTGAGTCATTTTAACACACCACATACTCACCTAAAAGGTAATGATTTGAGTCGGCTCTGATACCCTAATCAAATCATAACATAATAAGTCCCAATACACTATTAATAAAATCTTTTTGGGTCATAAACCACCACAAATGTCAAACGTGATAAAATGTTATAACTAAAAGCATTAATAATAACTTAAATTTATATATATATATATATTTAAATATCTCATATATTATGATGTGAGATTAAAATATTTTAAAATTTTGCACCAAAATCAACATTACTCTTGTAAGAATATCAAATATTTGCATAAAATTATCAATTCTCAACAAAGAATCCTTATCTTATACAACCATTGTAGCAATACGTAAAAAAATTGGCAAACAAACAAAAAACTGTAGCAATAGTCGAAATACGTCAGCTAAACCACTTAAGTCGGTCGGACGAAATAATGTCACCCTTTGTTTTTCTCTTCCCAAACCCAACGGTCCCGATTAACCCATCATCATCCTCTCAGTCGCCTCTCACCGCAAATATATCAATTGCCCAAGACTTTAAAGTACCAATGTATTTAGCCATCAAATTTGGAACTTTTTTTTGGAGTACATTTTTCTTTGTTGGTGGGTTGGAGGGAAGTGATTTTTTTATATTTTTTAACGATCTCGGCTCTATCAAGATTGAATCTCAATATCTCATAGTGACCTTAGAATGAATTTACTATTGAGTTACATGAGACTTGATGAGAAGTGAAAATTCAGTATTCCTTCCGTTCTTAATTATTTATCGTTTTAAGGAATAAACAAAAATTAAGAAATTTAATTAATGTTTTAACTAATGAATTATAATTGGTCCAAATATCAATATCACCCTTCATATATTCTAGTCTATTAAGTTTTGAAGAAATGAGAGAAAATGGATATGGATTATTTTATAATACTTGAATACTTTGAGAAAGAATAAGAAGTTATATTTAAGTCAATTTAAGAAAGATAATGAATGTAAGCTATTTTATTGGGTAATTTGGAAACTAGTCACTAATTTCTTTTAGAAATCTACAAATATCAAGAGTATGTTTGTTTAAGGGATTAAAGCATGAGACTAACCGTTAATCCAATGTAAAAAATAATATTGTGGTGTTTGTTTTGTTACTTCTGGATTAAATTATTAGTTTCATTTAAAAAATAGTACCCTATATGCAGGATTAATTACAGAAGGGAGGGGGTGAGTTTTATAGTTCAAAGTAGGATTGTTCAAAATTTTCGGTCTAACCGGTTTTCCGGTATATTGGACCGGTCTGAATCGGTCGGTTTGGTACAAAAATGACCTGTCCGGTATACCGGTTCGACAATTTTTTGGTTCAGTATATACCAATTTCCTATATATATATATATTTATTTTATTATTAATAATAATAATAATAATAATAATTAAAAAAATAAAATAATAATAATAAAATTCAGTATAACCGATAAAAACTGGTACCGAACCGGTTTTGATTTTGGTATCGAATTTTATACATTTTCGATACCGGTCCGATTTTTACCAGTTAAACACCCCTAGTTCAAAGTCTGTGACTAAGTTTCCATGTACCAAATTAACCCTATTATTTTTTTATATTTCATAATTATTTTTATTAAGTTTTTCATAAATAACCCTTTTTATTACTCAATAACATTTAATAAATCAATTCTATCTATAAGGTATCATCTTCATTTTCTCAAAATAAGATCTTTATTTTTCTCTCTCTTAATTAAATAAAAAAATAAAATATTATATATACTTAAATTAATAAATCCTGGGGTTGCTATTTAAAGTTCAAGATGAAATAATAATTTATTCAGAAGAATTTTCACCATAATATAGTGTAAAATTATTCTTATATTGCAAATTTATAGTTCTTTAACTATGCGTGATAAAAAATTATGTTGAAATGTGTAATTAGGAAGAGTTTTTTGTTCTCTCTTCTAATTCTAATAAAATTAAAGAGATTTTAATAAGAGAGACAAACACTTTGAGGTAAAAAATTGTTTAACACTAAAAAACACATTTAGTTATTCATTCTTTTTCTTTCGGTTATACAAATTATTATTATTGTTATTGTTGCTGTTTTTATCATCATCATCATCATTATAGCTATTATTATTACTGTTATTATTGTTTGTTGCCGTTATTGTTTGTTATTATTGACACATAATTTTTGTTGTTGTTGTTGGTATTTGAAATAGTAAAATTTAATGTTAATTGAGTTATTCAATAATTTATTTTACGTTAATAAGATTATCAAATATTTTTTGTATGGTTAGATAAATGTTATTTAAGTTATTAATATGTAGGTGGTAATAGCTATGATTTTGTTCGGACTTGGAGTAGAGGAGAAAATATATTTTTAGTGGATATATACTTGAAATTATTTGATAGGAGTATTTGAGTTTTTTTTTAATAAATAGTCCAATTTTTAAATGAAATTGTTTGATTAAAACAAATGTTGGATTGGACTATTTAGTCTAATCGAGAGCAATAATCCGGGTCAAAACAAACAATTAGTAAAATAATCTCATTTAATTTAGTCCAAAAAAATAATTTAATTCGAAAAAATAGTGTTAAAGACTAATAATCTCTTATAATCCAGTCATACAAACAAATATGTTCAAAAAATAAAAAATAATATTGCTACAAACTAATTTGATATTTTTATAAGTGGCCCCATTTGATATTATGAAAATATCAAATTAGCTTGTGAAAATATTAATTCTATATGAGAATTGATATTTTCATAAGTTAATTTAATATTTTTACAAACGGATTCTATTTAATTTAATAAAAATATTAAATTAACTTGTGTAAATATCAATTTTTTAATTTTATAACAACATATAATTAGGAAGGGAAGAAGTATATATTTCCTTGAACTTTCTTGGAAACCACTACAGGGAAAAAGCAAAAGTCTTTCTTACTCCTTTCAAATTTCCCGCTTTCTGTTTAATTCACTTTAGAGGAATAACTGGATGTTAGTATTAGTTTAGATCAGATCTGAAGATATAGAAAATGCGGGCAAGGTACATGGAGAGGCTAATGATAATTATTAAATATTTATCTAATTAATAAATTATATATTATAGGTTCTTTGAGTAGTTATTAAGCTAAACATTTTAAATAGAGTGTAAATTTATTTGATTATGATTATGATAAAATAATTACTTTAATTTTATTTAGATTGGGTGAATTCGTCGAAATTCTAATCAAAAGAGAATTATGAAACTTAAAATTTAATAAATTTAATTTAGTTATGACAATTAGTTAATAATGAATTAACTATAATTTTTTAGCTAATTTACAGCTATTACTAAAATTTAGATTTATTATTAATACAATTAAACATGTGAATTAATCAAATTTAAAATTTTAATAAATTTAATTTATTTAAAATATTAATTTGATAAAAAATTCACAACTAATTCTAATATAATCAAATCACATGATTTATTAAGAGATTTTTTAATATCTTAATAAAATTTTGATAATAAAATTATCCTACATAAAATTTTGATAGAAAAAATTTATAATAAAATTGGTAGATATAAAAAAAATTCTTTTAAAAGTTCCTTTTTCCTATTAGAGATATAAAAACAAAAGACACTTTCTTTTTTCCTAGTGTGTTAGGTTGTTTTTTTTTTTTTTTTTGAATTCTTTACAAGTTTGGAAAGTAATTAATTGTTTTAAATTTAGATAGTACTTACACTAATTTAAATAGAGAAAAAAAAAAGCCGAATCAAAAAATTGTGAAATTAAATTTATGCTTTTAATTATATTATAGATATTGTGATTATGAAGGTGGTGGCAAGGATAAATGTATATATATGTGGTGGTTAAATTCTTTCACGAAAATAACAAAACCCCAAACATGATCTTACTGACAACATATACGCAAGTAATAGATATAAAATATTGCAAATGTACAAAAAAAATAACATTTTATCTATTTCAAAATATAAATATAAAATTTAATATTTAAGTTTAGCTTTTTACTGTCAAGTTGACATATTATTAAATTCAAAATTAATTTGATTTCTTTTCGAAAACAATAATAATTGTAATTAGTAATACTTTTGAGAGAGTTTATAATTTTAGTATTTAAAATAAAATGAATTCGTATAAATTTTGAGTTTAAAAGTATTTCAAATACACGTAACAAAGTCAAGATTGATATTATATTTAAACTTCAAATAGATATCTTTAAACTCCAAATGTGTTATTATACCCCACTGTAAAAATCATACTTCAAAACCCTAATTTTTCCTCACAAGGGAACTACAGAAAGAAATCATAAATTAAAATATTAACTTCTAAAAATGATAAATGTAACATGTAATGTTAAGTTTGGTTGAGAGAATGAAATAAATGAAATAAAAAATAAGATATTAAATGATTATTTCAGAGGATAAATTATTTTAATGGAATGAAAATTCATTTCATCCCTTTAATTTTTATTTCATGCGAATGTATAAGTATTACAATTTTACCATCATATCAAATCACTCATTCCTACCAACAATCACATATATACTTAAAATAATTTAAAATCTTTTCATTCATTCTTCTATTCCATTCCTTTAATCCAAACTCAACATAACACTTAATAATGAGAATTGCAATAGAATAAATAAATAAATTTAGTCACACGAAGCTATAATTAGAGAATCGAACAGATACCTTATAAGAAACCCATGCGAGCTTGATAACCTTCACAAACATCCCAAGGAACAAACTTGAGTGAAAGCGAGAAGCTACGATACGCAAGTTTTTCCGCCAAAAAAATGCGTTGTGAGGCCAAATTTTAAGTTGCGGCATGCTTACCATTGATGAACTATGATCTACTCTGTTTATTTCCTAGCTTAGCTCATCTCTTGTTCAAGAAGCTTTTTCAACTGTATGTAGAAGGTCCTCCACAATTTCAGACATCGGCGGCCTGAATTCTGGCTCAGGCTATAAAACAAAAGATTGTATTTAAGTGGGATGCATTATCATTTGGAGCACCAGAAAATAAAATAAAAATCCATGCAACATGCACATCAAGAATATATGGAAATATAATGGTTTTTCGCAAGCAATAATATTGCTAATGAAATGATATATTTTCTGTCAAATCTTGTTTGTCGATCCCGATCAACGAATTGAGAGCCCGCAAAAGAATTATCAGCCATCTGGATTCTGGAACTGCACAAATTTTCTGTTTATGTTCTTTGTCCTTATTCCTTGCCTCTTTTTCATTTGGAAGGGGATAACCAATTGACAGAGCTTAAGCCAGATGCTTCCCTACTTCATGTTGTACCCATAGAACAAATCGAGTGCTCTGACAAGTATAATTGCCCATCTCAAGTTTCTGGGGCACTATAACCGGAACCTTGGAACTGGTGCGTGGACAGATGTAATAAAGTTAGTATATAAGATAAACTAAATCGAAGCATGTAACTCAATATACTGATTTCATTTGCATGAATGTTTTTACTTTTAGAGTTTTTTCAGACCCACAAACAGAGCATGTTGCTATTCAAATTGAATCAAGTTTTCCTCAGCTTAGTGGCAAGCAGTAAGAACTGATCAGCTCTATGCTGATGACGGGATAGACTGAGTCCTTATTTCAAGGATTGCTCTACAAATCTTGTGCATTTTTAACTCAGATCAGATTCAAGCTAACTCACCACCTAGTCAGTTCATAAAAGCATGAGAAAGAAATATAGGCATATTAAAGATACAGATATACTCACGAGACTTTTCTTGCTTCCCTGGTATTTGGTAATAACATAAGATTCTTTCCAACACCAAAAGTATAACTTGTAACTGCATATCTATTTTTAGAAGCTTAATGAAGTATTCAATTCAACAATATTCCATTCACTAAACTCACAAGAATTTAAGCCAGTTCCTAGAATCATGAACAAACATATAGAGAGGGAAGCAAAGGGTTTTCACTCTTCTCCCGTAAACTCACACGAATAGAGGCTGATCAGAATTTAATGAACGAAAGCAAATATCAAGAATTTTACAAGTATAGGATGACATGCTAAAGTGTGAACTTGTGATTAATGAGCAAAACCTAATAATCTACAAATTTTAAAAATCTTATGACCAGGAATTACCTGAGTTATGTAATTAGATGATATCAATGGAGCCAAACCACACTCCGAGACATACTGCAAAGCCATCATCAAGAAGCAAATTCGCAGACTTGATGTTCTGGTGGACAATGGGTGGTTCACAAATCTCATGCAGATATCTTTGCCACAAAACAATGAGAAAACAATCAGTGTCCAAATCCTTGTGTTTGTCAGATGTAAGATCTGCGTGTTACAGCTGCAAAAGCATGCAAATAACAAAAACAAAATAAAACTGATTGAAATGATTGATCAAAACAGATCAACGACAGGAATGGAGTCGGAAAATCTTGTCACAGAGGACCAAAGGAATATATTAAATTTTGACTTCTACATTCAAGAACTAGCACTGTCGAATTTTATGGTAAATTATTATAATGTAAAGCTTTTTCTTCTGTTATTTTTTTTTAACCAGTTGGAGTATAATTGTAAACCACAAAAATGTAAACAGATTTAAGAGTTTTTTTTTATTTTTAAAGTTTTTCTTTAATTGTAAAAAAATTGATCTTAAGAGTTATTACCTTGAAAGAATGATTACAACAGTAATAAGTAAAATTACTGGAGCAGAAAAGGCTAACATAAGGTGGGGGTCATCAAAGCAATATAAATGGGGTATTTTTTAAGTTTTAAATTTTAAATAAAAAGACAAAGTATGTCAAATGTTTTGAAGGTGCCATGGCCTAGCAACATATTAGTTAAAGAACTGTAACTTTTCCCAGAATTCTGATCCTAAGAAATTCAGTATCCAGTTGGATAACGACGGTATCCAGCTACTACTCTAGGGCTCTTGCTGCTTGAAGCGCCAAACGTATCCTAGCATTCCATGATAGATGCTTGTGAATTTCATCATCTATATGCAGTGCTTTTTATTAAGAAATTCTTCATCACTCTGTGGCCGGGAAGCTGTATTAATGTCCAGTTTCTTAACAGCCAGTACCTAAATTTCAAATGAAACACCATAAATGGATGGACAACATGCACTGCATACGAGGAGAGACAAATTAGTGGCAACATGTAGCGACAACTCTTAATTACGAGACCTTGCACAACATACAGACTCGTATAAAGAGCAACGTGCAGCCGAGAATATTTGAACCAAGACCTTGCACACTTTGAACTTTGATACTAACCAACTCATTTAAACTGTAGCAACAATATATATCAAGCAGTTGATAATTATGTTATGAGTTTAAGAGTGCAGTCTCTCTAATCAAGTACTACTAGAATATTAAAGGGATAACCCCTTCAGAGGTCTATGAATTTATCGTGTTTTTCACTTTTGGTCCCCAAACAATTTTTTTTCATAAGTTTGGTCCCCGTACTTTTTAAATGTTAGTGTAAAGTGCTCACATTTTTTTCCTTTTAAGGAAAATTTCCAAATTATCAAGTGATTTTGGTGATCATGGAACAAGTTAACTTGATGTCGGTGGGGGTGGGGTGGTCAAAGAAGGTACATACTCATATGAAACTATTTCTTTCTCGACCTCACATTTATCCACAATTCATGATGTGGTCGTTGTGCAATTGATAAATATTCAACAGAATCAGACAATTTAAAGATTTAATGTCTCGTTGAGAACTTTCTTGAAAATTATAAATTCATTGATCAATAATACTGAAACTTAAGATTTATCCACCACTGATCAATCACTATAATTCAGTGGGAACTCAGAAGTTTATACACCACAATTATCAAATTACCATTTTGATTATAATCGATATATACCTTCAAAAGTAGAGTTGAAATTACTTTTTAACTTAATTAAAAGACTAATCGAGTTAACTTGGTATGTAATAATTTATATTATACAACCGAGTTGACTATTAAATATTTAGTTGAATTACTTTTTTTAATTATTAATAATACGCGCGAAAATCTTAGTACTAATAAGATATCCATATCTCTTCATTTTTCAAAATTTATGAATATATTTAATTTTTAAATTAACTTAATAATATATCTTCAATTATATATATAAGAGAATAAAATTTAAAAAACGAAGAGAAATGGTTAAGACATTTCATAATGCATTGATAAGACATCCATATCTGTTTTTTTTTTTCGAGTTTCATGTATACATTTATCATTATATATATTTGAACAATTACTTTTATTTTTATTTAGATTATTTTTACATATTTAATTACAGAACTTTAACAACTAATTAAGTATACATAAAGATTAATGGAAGCAAATTGAAGCATTCATCGGTTAAAAAATAAAATAGATATCTATTAACACACACCCATACACAACAATAAAATAAAATGCTGAAGTTTCCTCCAGACTCGAGCTCGCCTATGTAGATTATGGATAAATTTGAAACTAATTTAACTTGATGAATTTTTTCTGTAGTTTGGTTTTGGCACCAACTTCACCAGCACACACAGTTTTGACGAAAAGAGCTTTTGGACTTCAAAGGAGGTGGAATCTAAGAGTTGGTTTCTCAAGCTCAGGGACTATCCAGATTGTTGGCTTCATTAACGTTTTTTTTTCCTGCTAGTTTAAGGGAAATTTAACAATCTTGACTTTGTCAAGATTGAATTTCCGCCCTTATCGATATCTTGAAGTGGGTATTATCAATCAGGCACATGAGATGAGGTTGGCTTCATTAACATTGTTTGGTTACTCGTGCAATTTCTACTTAAGAAAGCACGACGGCATTAAAACGAATTATCATCTACATACAGAATCATAATCCAAATAGATGGCGGATGCATTCTAAGCCGGAGGATATATTGAAAGTAGAAAAATGCTTACGGAGCTTCCCAAGATCCTCACCTCAAGTACAAATCACCGTGCATCATATGAATGATCCATAGTATAAATTTTATTCTATCTTGATATTATTGAGGAATTCTGCAAGTTTTTGAAATTTTAGCAGCATCAAGGTATCTGAGGCCATCTCCAGCAGCACAATCCTAGATTATTTAGTCTAGAATTCATCTCTCCTCTCCAACAGTTAGACTAAATATAGTATGAGATTATATTTGAAACACCAAAAAGACTAAATCAAGGAACTTGATAGTCTTTGGAATATAATTTTAATTATATTTAAATGAGAGAGTGAAAGGATGATTAGAGTTTTTTTGAATTTATTGATTATTTTAATTTTTTTATATTATAGTCCACGGAATAGTCTATTTGCTAAAAAGATTGAAAACTAAAAGATATTTACTGATATCGTATGGACTAAAAAGATTGAAAACTAAAAGATATTTACTGATATCGTATGGACTAAATATAGTCTATAGAATAGAATAGTCCAACTGCGAAAGATGCTCTAAAATGACATTGCACTCTGGAGGGACATTTGCCTAAAGTCTAGCCTAGCGGTGAAACTTAGTCCAAGACTTGGCCTGACTTCCATGCATCTAACATGTTAGATTTTTATAAAATAAAACGATTAAATTCTAGTAGGCTCAGGTTAGACCCGCGGCCTATTGCACCTTAATAAACAAACACAATGAATCCAAGCAAAATAAATACCAAAAAAGCAAACCGCAAATACTTGGCCTTTCTTTTGTTTAGAAAAAAAAAAAGAGGTATCTACGATGGAGATTATGATGTTAGGCTTATTGGTGCATTGAATTTATGATTTTTATCATGAGAAATTTTTCACTCATTGCACGATTGATTTAGCGGAAAGATGAAACTGTACATCTTTTTTTTAA
Source organism: Hedera helix (assembly GCA_947179155.2). Classification (NCBI taxonomy): domain Eukaryota; kingdom Viridiplantae; phylum Streptophyta; class Magnoliopsida; order Apiales; family Araliaceae; genus Hedera; species Hedera helix. The sequence goes on from OX359278.1 coordinate 9,674,893, forward strand.
AAAAAAATTCACCAGGTCTGGGCTCTCCTCTTACATTTTTTCTCTAGTTCCATTATCCCAACCATAGTTGGTAGATTTAAAAAAACACTTATAATTAAAATGGAAGTTGGTAGATCAATTCTGTTAAAATTTGATTTTTTCCTCCATTACTGAGATTACTATTGATTAAAATTAAAATTAAAATTATTTATAATAAAAAACAACATGGGGAAAAAGACCCAACTATTTTCACACGGTTTGTTCTTTATAGTTTAGAAAAATAGAATTTCATTTCGAAGAATCAAGAAGAGTATTTATTCAGCTATACAGACCATTAAATCAGACGGAACAAATCAGCTCAAGTTCCCGGTACGATTACTTGTGCTTCTTCTCAAGATGATTACTGATTACTTGTTTGCGATCTGGAACTCTTTAACCGATTGCTTTTGTTTGTGTGCGTGACATCTGGTATATGAATCCCGGGCAAGTTTGATGAGATAAACCCTTGTTATGAATGATTTTTCAGTAAGTGCTTTTTTTGCTTTCTTTAAGATTTTAGTATGGGAATTGGGAGGGTTTGTTGACCTCCATTATATATGCATTTTTCTGGTTTTGCCCGTTTCATAAACCACCCGTAATGGCAAACATTTTGAACAATTTCTTTAGACATTATACTATTGACTTCACTTGACGACAATCAATTGACATTTGTTCCCATTTCAGGCTATTTTACATTCAAGACAACTGCTTGGTTTTTTTTATATCCATGTCAAATCCGTTGAAGAAGTTAGTTTCTTGTGTTATCTTTGACTTGGACGGTACTCTTCTTAACACAGGTGGGCTTCTGCTTTTCCTCACTCACTCATGATTTGACTTGACTGTTTCTTTCCCTTTGTATGATATATCTTGCACATGTTGCAGCAACCCAACTTAGTCTTAGTGTCATTAAGCACGCTCTTCTTTGTATATGAGACAAATTTCTCATTACATACTGTCATTATTTGCCGGAAATCAAAGCTAAAATTTGACCAAATTGTGGAATGACCTTTCTCTACTACAATATATGCTGTTTCAACTTTTGAAATGTTCCTATATTAGTATATTTCTATTTGATTTAGTAACATCTGCGTCTTGTCAACGCTAATGTTGGTGCTTTTCCCTTTGTTAGTCTAATTTAACTTCTTTTTCCCCCTTAACAGATGGCATTATGAATGATGTTTTAAAAGTATACTTGAGGAAGTACGGGAAGCAATGGGATGGGAGAGCAGCTCATAGAATAGTAGGAAAGATGCCATTAGAAACTGCTGCTACAATTGTGGAAGAATATGAGCTTTCCATATCTCCGAATGATTTAATTTCAGAAATCACCCCAATGTTTGCTGATCAGTAAGTAAAGCACACCCTAACTATCATTCTTTCATTATCAGTATAGATGTCATAATTCTAATGTTAGTAACAAAGTTCAAATAATTTAGGTTTCAAAAATTTTAATTAATGACAACTGTTGAGCAAGACATACATGGAGGTAGTTAACTACACAAGTGTCTTCCAGCAGTCACGAGATTTGTGGTCTAATTACTGGGAATGAATTTGAATACGTGTTTACTCTATCTTCCCATTCCAAGAACACATATAAATTAGTTGCAACAGAACTTGGAGGAAGCACTTGAAGAAAATGTTATCACTCTCTTTAGTATGTATAGGTATCCCACCTGTAAAATAGCTACTGTATCAAGTTTCTGTTTAAAATGGAAAATTTCCTTAAAGTTTGGTGGGATGCTTAATGTTTAAAATAGAAGAGTCTCTTTTTCTTGCAAGTGCATACCCAGATTCGCCTTAGTGTTGTTTACAGCAGCAGATCTGGATGCTATATGTCAATCTAAGTTGGTTTACAACGAAAACGGAATATTAAAAGGTGGGCAGAATCATGATATAGTTTATGTTGTCTCTCTAATGATGTTTATTCAGCTCATGAGTTCTTAATTCTATTCAGGTTTTATTCATTGAGCATAAATAAAGGATCAGAGTACAATGATGCTTGTCATTTAGTTCTTGATCCACAGGTGGTAACCGTTAAGAATTATATGGAATTGCAACTTAGTTTTGTGGATTTGCAGTTTCAATATATGTCTATTTTGAGGAATCAATATACGTGTCTTGAAAATACTAGGAAAAATAAGTTTCGTAGACCATTATTTTACTTATCAAAATATAAATAAAAATTTTGAAATATAATTATGTGCGTCCTTGCCTGCCCCTCCATTGCAAAATTGTATGTTGTGAGTGACCTTGACCTTTAGTGCCGTTTTTAGCTTTTTATAATAGTTATAGTTCTCCAAACCATGTTAGTGAGCCTATTTCAGAAGATTTCACTTGAAGACAAAGGGTCAAATTTATCTTATAATCACTTTTATGTTATTCTTTTACCTCTTCGTAATGGCTATTTAAAACCTTAAGCTATGGAATTGTGTTATAATCTTTATCTTAAAAAATCTGTCTAGAATATAAATTTTATTTCTCATAATATAGAGTTGGTTGGGATGTTTATTATTAAATTTGGATGGATTGGGTCATTGTTGATCATGTGAAAGTATTTCTATATATGAGTTGTACTGTTGTTTATAGTTAATTTTTGATATTTTATCTTTAAGTTTGGAAGTGACACTTTTCTTTATTTGTTTATTGAAATTGACATTGTAGATGGTGCACTACCAAAGCTCTTCCAGGTGCCAATCGGTTGATTAAGCATTTTAGGGGCCAAGGTGTCCGAATGGCATTGGCTTCAAACTCTCCTAGGGAGAGTATTGAAACTAAAATATCTTATCATCCAGGTAGGTTTTGAGCATTGAATGATGTTATTCAGCTAAACATAGAATAAGCCAATGGCATTACAACATGCCATGGTAAGGGTTTTACTTTTTCTTTGTCATTTATGAACTTATCTGCTCATAGTTTCATCTTAAACAGGCTGGAAAGAATCCTTCTCTGTCATTATTGGTGGTGATGAAGTAACAGCAGGCAAGCCATCTCCCGAAATGTGAGATTGAATGCGTCAAATTTTCTTTTCTTCGTTATTGATTGGCTCTTGACTAATTATGAACTAAATTATCTTAACCATGTGCATATTGCTCTTATAAGATTCCTTGACGCAGCTAAAAAGCTTAACATTGACCCTTCCAACTGTCTCGTCATCGAAGATTCATTGTGAGTGTTGATTTCATTACCAAAGTGAAATGTCCTTAATTTAAATAGGCTAGAAAAAGCTCTTGAATAAGTATTTTTTCTGTTAAATTGATGTGCTCTTTTGGTAATGTTGCTCCTTCAACCTTAGAATCTTTTAAATTATGTGGGAGAATAAGTTGTTACTTGATGGTATGAAAACCTTCGAGGCTGCCATTTACCCCAGCTATAAAATTAGCCACATTCTAATTTGGATTTTGCAGTATTTTTATTTTAATGTCGTGTTCCTTATAAGATGTTGAAGAGATTAAATTTGGCTATTTAATATTGTCATTTTTATATGCATTACATACAGTTTGGTACTTTGTCACTTTTACGAAATATAGAACATATTTATGATTAGTAGTTTTTTTGTTTTCTTTTTCTTTTTAATAAGTAAATATGTACCCAAAACTGGAGGGGGGGGGGGGGGGGGGGGGGCAGTTTTACTAATGAATTTACTCATTGGGTCACAAATATCACAAATAAATTACAAATTCCTTTCAGTTCCTGCTTTATTTCTGAAGATTGCTCCAAACATTTCTTCTTAATTAAACTATAATCTGATCCTAATTTATATTTGATTAGAAATACCCTAAAAGCAATCCCTGGGGGTAGGTATGCCATTTGACTAATTGAGCGTCAACGATGTAGTTCACGTAGTTGTGAATCTCTGTGAAAACGTTCTTTGTTTCCTTTTCCTTTTCTATAATGTGTTCACCCTCATGTTGAGGTGGTTCTGTTCATTGCTAATGCACTTTGTACACTTATCAATTTTTATAATAGCCAATTTCATTCACGCTCATAATTAGTTTAAGGCATGGTTGTAATCATTTTCTTATCATATTCAGTTTCGCAACTTTCCCTAAATGGTTAATGATAAACCTTTACACAGTTGTGCAGTCAATACATAATCTTTAAAAAAAGTCTAATAAATCTAACGGATTTGAACAATATGTCTGTAACTCATGTTTCCTAATAAATCTGTGGGGATTTTTAGAAAACTGATGAAACATCTAGTATGTTAGATCTCGGGTGATATCATTCCTTGATTTCAATGAACTGTTACTTTGTCTATTTTGCAAATCTCGTGTTTTCTATTCATCTGACATATTAATCAAGATCATTCAATCTTTGATAACCGTTGCACCTGAAATTAGCTTGTGTTTGTACTTGATGTGATGAGATGTGATTAAAAAGGTTGAGTTTGTAACTAAGGTAATTCTTTTTTGTCATGTCAGACCAGGTGTTCTGGCTGGTAAGGCTGCTGGAATGGAAGTGGTTGCCATACCATCTGTTAGAAAGCAGTCCCATTTTTACAGTTCAGCTGATGAGGTGATTAATTCTCTTCTTGATCTGCGACCTGAAAAGTGGGGCTTACCATCATTTCAAGATTGTAAGCATCTGTCACTTTTTCGACCATATATTGATAAGATTGTTGTGTGTAAGCCATTCTCATCAAAGCTATTATACTGAATTGCAGGGTTAGAAAATACTCTACCAATAGAACCTTGGTATATTGGTGGTCCTGTTATCAAAGGATTTGGGCGTGGCTCAAAGGTTCTTGGAATACCTACAGGTGCTTAAATTTTGCTCCATCCATTGCAAAATATAAGAGCAAAATGTTTATAAATTTTCTTCCAAAATTATTAGCAAAATGTCTTTTAGAAGTATAAACGTACACATGACTGCCTCATTTCTTAAGAGGTTATGCCGTCTCCTTAATTTTTACAAAATTTTAGACTTTTAGTAAGTTGCTCTTATTTTTTTGAACAAAGGGAGTTTATGGTTTTTGTTCCTTTCGTTTATCAAGCTGCCATTGGGGATGGGCATCTTTGACATCTAAATGCTATTGGTGTGAAATCACAATCTTTTTTTGGTATACCTTGCTTAAGTTTATTTTTTCCATTTCAAAATCTACTTTGTTTTTGCTGCAAGTAGTTTCTTTATAAATTATTTTACTTCAGTTTTGTACGATGATGGTTTGGTGGGTTATTCTTGATATGAACATGATGAGGTCTTACATATTCTTACTGATGGTATGCTTTTTTTTATTGCTTCCTCATCTGCTGACTAATCTCACCAAGTTCAACAATAACTGGTTGTATTTACTCTTTCAGCTAATTTATCCACAGAAAGCTACTCAACCATCCTTTCAGAACACCCCTCAGGTGTCTACTTTGGTTGGGCTGGATTATCAACGCTAGGTGTATACAAGATGGTCATGAGTATTGGTTGGAATCCTTATTTTGACAACACCGAGAAGACCATTGTGAGTGTGTTCTCAACTTTAGATTATAATCTAAACTTAAACAAGTTATCATTTTGCAGTTTCAAAATCAGTGTTAATTATTTTAGGAGCCATGGTTGCTTCACGACTTTGACGAGGATTTCTATGGTGAGGAGTTGCGTCTTGCTATTGTTGGATATATACGGCCTGAGGTATCACAAACTGCGACTATTATTATTATTTTTGAAGATTAGTAGTCGTCCCTCTTATCCTTGCCTTCATTTCACTGAAGTAATTTGCAACTTTACAGGCCAATTTCCCATCCCTGGAGATCCTGGTAGCGAAAATCCATGAAGACCGGAAAGTCGCAGAAATGGCCCTTGAACTTCCTCTGTATTCAAAGTACAGGGATGATACATATTTGAAAAGCTCTTTGCATGAGAAGAACAATGGCGTATAAATTTCAGGAACGTACTCATTTTGGGCCTTATATTGTGATTCTAAATTCTACATAGCTCCTCATTTAAATGGAAAATGGTTGTGCCACCTACCTCCATGAATATGCAAGGAGATATATATATGTTGCGAGTTACATGTAATATGTTGGACATCTACAGGCTACATGATGGTTTTAAATTAAATTTTTTAATTAGTCATAATAAATGATTACGTTTTGAATATAAAAACATGAAAAACACACAACAATTTTACAAAATCAAATAACTTGGGATTTTGAGTTTTTTCGCACTGGCTTCAATCTCATCCAACACCACCGCTCGCCTCGCCCTGCCAACGCCACCCATTTTCCCGTACTCTCACCAAGTAATTTCAATTTCACATTTTCTCCATTCATTCCCACATCGTTACCAAACACAAAATTTCCAACCCAAAAGAAGCTAATAATGGGGAAACTGCTGCTATAATAAACGGAAAATTGGTTGCAAAAGAGATCAAATGGAAGGTAGCTAGTGAAATATGTAGAATGAAATCTTCTATCGGAAAATGCCCCGGATTGGCCGTTGTTTTGGTGGGTCAAGGGGAAGATTCTCATTCTTTTATACGACTCAAATTAAGGGCTTGTAACGAAGTTGGAATTTCGTCCTTTGTGGAACAATTGCCCCAGGACTGTACGGAGGATCAAGTTGTTAATGTTGTTTCAAATCTAAATGAAAACCCAGATGTACATGGTATTCTTGTGCAACCTCCTCTACCACAAGTAATTTCTACAACCAAACTGTTTTTTTCTTCTCCTTATTATGGTTGCTGGTAATTGTATTTGCAATAATTTGTAGAATGCTTGCAGTTTCAATATCTGTATGAACTTTTAATTCTATAATTTTTAATTTTTATTTTGATTTGGAGCTGGTAATGTTTGTGACAAGTAGGTCAAGTTGAATTGTGAAGATTAATGATAGTTGTAAAGCATCCTAACTCAAATGTTTGGTATATACAGCATTTGTGTGATACCCGACCCTTTTTTTTTTTTTGAAGTCCCGCATAGCTCACCTTTTCTAACTCCCCTTCCCACTTAGCCTATATATGAAAGACCACTATTTTGTTTTATTTTACAAAAGAATTAAGATTTTACCCAATTTGAGGAAACCTTTTTATGTGAAGGCCTTTTTAGTAAGGACCTCCCTAATTAAAATTTTTGATGTCGAGGACGTGGGCGGACTGCGGACCTCATAATTTCGGGTATGTCTGTTTTTCATTCTTTATGTAATTATTTAATTTTTTGTATTAGTTTTAATTTTGTAGTTTTAATTTTTGTATTCTATTTAGTTTGTTAGTTTATATATTTTAGTATATCTCTGTTAGTAATTAGTATTTTGGAATATTAAATTATTATTTTTGTAACTTTAGAGTTTTGACAAAATAATAATAATAATAATAATAATAATAATAATAATAATATTTGTTTGTAACATAATTAAAAATGGAAAGAATATTTTTGTAAATATACTTATATGTATTTCGGAAGGAACAAAAATACTATTATTTATTAATATATACGTTACCACAATTAAAATATTTATGTATGTATACATTTAGGTAGAATTTTGTTTATAACGGAACAATTTCAGATTCGACTAAGAGAAAGAAAATATGTAAAACTTAATCAATTGATTTACTATTTATTTATCAATTCCTTTATTTTGTTTAATTAGTTCATACGGAGGGAATTTAACGAGTCAATTTTGAAGTATAATTTTTGGTATTACATTACTTATTCCAGGTACGAATTTCGTACTCCTTCAACGATACTCATTTGATTTTAATTTGTTTGTTTTGTTCCTCATTAGAATTTGGATATTATCTCGATATATTGTTTATAGTTAAATGCATTTGATAGTTTTGTTTGATTTTAGACATTCGCAACTTATCTTGTACTCTTTAGACTTATTAAGCATGTCTAGTATTTATTTTGATTATGTAGAAACATACATGCTAGTATATTTGGGAGACTTTGTGTCAATTTGTTTCGGTTTAGCATGTGCGTATTAGAACCCCTTTTGTGATATTGTGTCGCATTCGTTGTGACATAATATTTTTGTTAGAAAGTATCGTAGGGTATACCTGAGCTATAACCACTTGTGGGTGTACCACATGCATGTCTCTGGGCACTAAGGCATGACACTTTCCGTGGCGGTGTGATCAGTCCACGACGTCTCCATTTTGTGTTTTGGTGAACATTTGGTGTTTTGTTGTGGAAGGCATATAGGTCGGTCTTAGCATTTTGTTTTGTTCTGTTCTGCGATCTGATGTTGTTCGTAGTGCCGAGCACACCTTTTCGATTTTGTATACATTTGAATCTGCAGTCCAATGTGTGTCTGCCTGTGTGACAGTATTTTGACTTGTCTTTGTGATAATGTATATTTCTGTTTTGTTCTGAACTCGGTATGAAATAAACACTGTAAGACCCCGAATTTTATGAAATATAAAATTTAATTTTTCTTTATATATATATTTTTCTGAAACAGTAAGTGGTTAAATCGATAAAGTTAAAAGTTAAGGATGTTATGTGCAAATTTTATTTTGTCGGACAATATTCGCTTTGTCGGGGAATATTCGTTTGGTCGGGGAATATTCGGGCCGTATGACGGCGCCGAAATAACTAATTATTGGTGGACCCCACAACGGAATAATTGTCGGATATAGAAAACGACAGAAGTAACCTTTTTAAATAAAAATAGTCAACGGTGTTAACTGTTTAAATACTGGTGATAAAAGAATAGTAGTGTACGGTAATTTATGGTATTTCAGTATAGCACACGATATTCTACAGTAGATCACGGTATTGCACAGTGTCTCATATTATTGGTCTGATAATTGACACCGTAATTGTTACGCATCATTTCATCAATAATTATCACTGCATAATATTTTATGTTATCAATTCAATAATTGTTGCTACACAGTATTTTGCATTATTGTTATTACACGACATGTTGCATTATTAAACCAATAATTGCCACAGTAACAAATGCATAGTAATTCATATTATTGATCTGATAATCGATACAGTAGTCGTTGCATTATTTTGAATTATTGTTATCACTGTGGTAGAATTATTTTAGTTGTCATATTACTAATTGGTATTTTTGTTTTTTTAAGAAAAAAAAAATAATAATATTATTATTTTTCAAAAGTTACTATTCACTCCCGGAGTTCACTATTCATTCCCGAAAAAGTTACTATTCACTGACGGAAGTTACTGTTCATCTCGGGAAAGTCACTGTTCATCTGCCGACAAAAGTTACTGTTCAATACTGTTCACATTTTGAAAATTTTAAAGTTACTGTGCAAGTATTGAAAAATTTTTAAAAAACGTTTGCGCAGCCGGGGGGGAGGCGCAACCCCCTAATTTTTCCTTCCCCGGCGTGCTACGCATAGTAACTTCATTTGTTATAAATAGGCCTTTCGCTGAATAAGAAAATCATATCTAAAATACATAAATTTTTCTATAAGTTTATTGTGAGAGAATTTTGAGCATAGTAAGGTTATTTTGAGAGTTTAAAAGCCAAAAGGAGTGCAAGAATTTTTCAAGTAAGTCTTTTATTAAAGAGTAGTAATTTCATAAATTCCTATTTTTCACGGTATTCACAAATCTTCCTTTAGAAGACTCTTCTTTGAGAAGATTCATTTTTAAAAGATTTCTTTGGAAGATTTATTTTGAAATATTATTTTAAAAACTATTCTAAAGTTATTATATTATACTACAAAAATTATGTTAAATATATATAATTTTGATAGTTCATAATATACGAGTTATCATACACTTTGAAATTTATATGTGTTAATTACTAATTTATATTATAAATATATAGGTTGATCAACCTCATTTAAATCAATATCCAGTCACGTGTTAAGGTAAGAAATATTATTCTTTTCACACTCTTAAATTTACTGTGGTAAGGAATATCATTCTTTTGACACTCTTAAATTATTACGGTAAGGAATATTATTCTTTTCACACTCTTAAATTTACTGTGGTAAGGAATATCATTCTTTTGACACTCTTAAATTATTACGGTAAGGAATATCATTCTTTCGACACTCTTAAATTATTACGGTAAGGAATATCATATTCTTTCATCTTCTATTATTTAAACTTACTACGGTAAGGAATATTATCTTCTTTCATATTCTAACTTACTACGGTAAGGGGTATCATTCTTTTCATCATCATAAATGGATATTATTTTCTTTCTTACTTGAAGGGATTATCATTCTTTGATTCTCGAAAATAATATCGTTTCTTTCTTGTGCCATTTACTTCCATGTATTAAATTGTGGGAATAACCTTACGGCGCGGTTTACCGCCTGTTGGTGAATAACCTTTTGTATTCATTCCTTATTAATCTTTGAGAATAACCTTACGGTGCGGATTATCGCCTGTTTGGTGAATAACTCTTCGTATTCAAATTGATGGGAATAACCTTATGGCGCGGATTATCGCCTGTTTGGTGAATAACTATTCGTATTCAAATTGATGGGAATAACCTTATGGCGCGGATTACCGCCTGTTGGTGAATAACCATTTTTATTTATCTCGTGTGGAAATAATTTGTCTACACGAATTATCACATGACACTTTTATTCCATATTCGTAAGTGATATCATTTTCCTTTATACTTATAAGGGATACCATTTTTTTTCATCTTCCATTATTCAAACTTACTATGGTAAGGGATATTAATTTCCTTCACCTTTTGTTAATCAAACCTGCTACGGTAAGGGATATTATTTTCTTCCATACACCTAAATCGAAACTTATTATGGAATTATTGCTTCTATAATTCCTGAAAATATTATATGTTCCATAATAGTTGAATTTCATTATTTCAACTGAACCTTTCTATTTTCTGAACATTTCTATTGAACTGTAATCGTTATTCTGAACTGTGGATCTTGAATATCATTTTTAAATTTCACTCCACATCATGTTGGCAATTTGGACATTATTTGAATCTGCACAAAGTAAACTTCCGATACTTATTGTTTATCCTGTTCTTCTGTTCATCATTTGTATCACTGTTATTTGTATTAATCATCAAGAATCAAGCTGTTGTGAATATCTGTGGCCGGGGGCACAAATGTGATATAATTGTTGAACAGATGATAGGTTAAAGGCGATATACTAGGTTAAAGGCGATACATCATGTATTCTTACGTGTTTCTCCATGGAAAGGAGTTACGAGATTCGGAAAGAGAGGAAAGCTTAACCCTCGATTTATTGGCCCATTTGAAATCCTCGATCGAGTAGGAACCGTAGCCTACAGACTAGCCCTACCACCAAGTATGTCTCGCATCCATAACGTTTTTCACATATCTATATTACGTAAATATGTGAAGGACCAAAACCACGTCATTGAATTAGAACCGGATGTTATAGCAGAGGATTTAACGTACGAGGAGGTACCTGTTAAGATCCTAGATAAGGAGCAGATTCTACGCTCAAAGGTTATACCTCAAGTTAAGGTTTTATGGAAGAACCAAGATAATGAGGAAATGACCTGGGAGCTAGAATCTGAGAAGAAATCTAAGTATCCTTACCTCTTCGAAATGCCAGGTACGTCAATTTCGGGGACGAAATTTCATAAGGAGGGGAGGTTGTAAGACCCCAAATTTTATGAAATATAAAATTTAATTTTTCTTCGTATATATTTTTCCTGAAACAGTAAGTGGTTAAATTGATAAAATTGAAAGTTAAGGATGTTATATGCAAATTTTATTTTGTCGGACAATATTCGTTTTGTCGGGGAATATTCGGGCCGTACGACGGCGCCGAAATAACTAATTATTGGTGGAGCCCACAACGGAATATTTGTCGGATATAGAAAACGACAGAAGTAACCTTTTTAAATAAAAATAGTCAACGTTGTTAACTGTTAAAATACCGGTGATAAAAGAATAGTAGCATACGGTAATTTATGGTATTTTATTGTAGCACGCGGTACTCTACAGTAGCACACGGTATTGCACAGTGTCTCATATTATTGGTCTGATAATTGACACCGTAACTGTTGCGCATCATTTCATCAATAATTGTCACTGCATAATATTTTATGTTATCAATTCAATAATTGTTGCTACACAGTATTTTGCATTATTGTTACTACACGACATGTTGCATTATTAAACCAATAATTGTCACAGTAACAAATACATAGTAATTCATATTATTGATTTGATAATTGACATAGTAGTCATTGCATTATTTTGAATTATTGTTATCACTATGGTAGCATTATGTTAATTGTCGTATTACTAATTGGTACTTTTATTAGACAATATTATAATAAAAAGATATTTATTTTATTAAGAAAAAATATAAATAAATAAATAAATATTATTATTTTTTTAAAAGTTACTATTCACTCCCGGAATTTACTATTCATTCCCGGAAAAGTTACTATTCACTGACGGAAGTTACTGTTCATCTCGGGAAAGTCACTGTTCATCTGTCGATAAAAGGTACTGTTCATTACTGTTCACTTTTTGAAAATTTTAAAGTTACTGTGCAAAGTTACTGTGCAAGTATTGAAAAAAATTTTAAAAACGTTTGCGCAGCCGGAGGGAGGCGCAGCCCCCCAATTTTTCCTTCCCCTGCGTGCTATGCATAGTGACTTCATTTACTATAAATAGGCCCATTTGCTGAATAAGAAAATCATATCTAAAATACATAAATATTTCTATAAGTTTATTGTGAGAGAATTTTGAGCATAGTAAGGTTATTTTGAGAGTTTGAAAGCCAAAAGGAGTGCAGGAATTTTTCAAGTAAGTCTTTTATTAAAGAGTAGTAATTTCATAAATTCCTATATTTCACGGTATTCACAAATCTTCCTTTAGAAGACTCTTTTATTAGAAGATTCATTTTTAAAAACTTTCTTTGGAAGATTTATTTTGAAATATTATTTTAAAAACTATTCTAAAGTTATTATATTATGCTACAAAAATTATGTTAAATATATATAATTTTGATAGTTCATAATATACGAGTTATCATACACTTTGAAATTTATATGTGGTAATTACTAATTTATATTATAAATATATAGGTTGATCAACCTCATTTAAATCAATATCCAGTCACGTGTTAAGGTAAGGAATTTCATTTTCTTTCATACTCTTAAACTTACTACGGTAAGGAATATCATATTCTTTCATCTTCTATTATTTAAACTTACTACGGTAAGGAATATTATCTTCTTTCATATTCTAACTTACTACGGTAAGGGGTATCATTCTTTTCATCATCATAAATGGATATTATTTTCTTTCTTACTTGAAGGGATGATCATTCTTTGATTCTCGAAAATAATATCGTTTCTTTCTTGTGCCATTTATTTTCATGTATTAAATTGTGGGAATAACCTTACGGCGCGGTTTACCGCCTGTTGGTGAATAACCTTTTGTATTCATTCCTTATTAATCTTTGAGAATAACCTTACGGTGCGGATTATCGCCTGTTTGGTGAATAACTCTTCGTATTCAAATTGATGGGAATAACCTTACGGCGCGGATTATCGCCTGTTTGGTGAATAACTCTTCGTATTCAAATTGATGGGAATAACCTTACGGCGCGGATTACCGCCTGTTGGTGAATAACCCTTTTTATTTGTCTCGTGTGGAAATAATTTGTCTACACGAATTATCACATGACACTTTTATTCCATATTCGTAAGTGATATCATTTTCCTTTATACTCATAAGGAATACCATCTTTTTCATCTTCCATTATTCAAACTTACTATGGTAAGGGATATTAATTCCCTTCACCTTTTTGTTAATCAAACCTGCTACGGTAAGGGATATTATTTTCTTCCATACACCTAAATCGAAACTTATTATGGAACTATTGCTTCTATAATTCCTGAAAATATTATATGTTCCATAATAGTTGAATTTCATTAGTTCAACTGAACCTTCCTATTTTCTGAACATTTCTATTGAACTGTAATCGTTATTCTGAACTGTGGATCTTGAATATCATTTTTAAATTTCACTCCACATCATGTTGGCAATTTGGACATTATTTGAATCTGCACAAAGTAAACTTCCGATACTTATTGTTTATCCTGTTCTTCTGTTCATCATTTGTATCACTGTTATTTGTATTAATCATCAAGAATCAAGCTGTTGTGAATATCTGTGGCCGGGGGCACAGATGTGATATAATTGTTGAACAGATGATAGGTTAAAGGCGATATACTAGGTTAAAGGCGATACATCTGTTCGGTGTCTTTTATGGCACGTGGTGAATGTTCTCTTTGGCCCGTAGTGCAAAGATGAACTGTTGGTTGGTATGATTATGACCAAAGGCTGAATCTGGTATAATCATGACCGTTGGTGCTTTATTGAATATCTTTGGCCCGTAGTGCAAAGATGAACTGTTGATTTGCATAATTATGACCAGGAACTGTGAATTTTTATTATCATGACTAATGGTATTTCAGATGATAAAAGTTGATGATATTTTTACTAAAAAGAGAAGCGAGTGGACATTATAGTCTGCATTATTCTTCTAATAGATTGCTCATTCCGCTGCTATTATTGATCTGAACGTTGTTTAAGAATTTAACTGCAGTTTTTGATATAAACCTTGTAGTCTATTGTATTCTATCAAGAACTCAACTGTTGAAGGCTAATGATAAATTATTCGTCATTATCTTAGTCATGATATTTCTTACTGGGCTATTTGAGCTCACCCTTTTTTTCGTTCCATTATTTTTCAACAGGAGATGAGAACGTAACGGGGTCTAGCCGGGGAATGGAGTGAGAGTGCGGGGATAGCTATCATAGTCTTCACGTGTTATAAAATAGTGTGGCAATAATAATGAAGACTTAGTTGTGTTGTATTATCCACTGTATTGTTGTACGTTGTATTTCATTGTAATAATTTTGTTGTAGTCTTTTGACGACTCAAGTTTGGGCTGTGTGGGCCTAGATTTGGGGGCGTCACATCTAGCCGGGGGATGGAGTGAGAGTCTGAGGAATAGCTGTCGTAGTCTTCACGTGTTGTAAAATAGTGTGGCAATAATAGTGAAGACTTAGTTGTGTATTATTATACACTGTATTGTTGTACGTTGTGCTTTGTTGTAATAATTTTGTTGTAGTCTTTTGACGACTCAAGTTTGGGCTGTGTGGGCCTAGATTTGGGGGCGTCACAAACACAACCATTCAATTCAGCCTTTTATGTTGTTTAGTAAATCAGTTCAGTTCAGTGGATCAGTTTCAATTCAGTAGATTAGTTCAATTCAGTAGATTATGTTATTCTGTTCAGTTCAGTAAGATTATGTAATTCAGTTCAGTTAATTTTGTTAATCTCAGTTTAGTTTAGTTGATTTTGTTATTCAATTTCACTTCTTATTTCTGCACTCTTTATTCGTACTGGGCATTTGGTTCATGCTGTGTTTTTCTTCCGGCAGGGTTTGCAAGGGGATTCAAGGGCAAGCGTGAAGAGAGTTCTTTTTTGTTTTGACATTCTGTTAGATAAAAAACTGTGCAAAATTAATTTAACTTAGTCTGTATCTCATCTCTAATTCAACAATTTATAGGAATATTTTTTAAATATTCTAATTTATTATAATAATTTATAGAAATTTAAGTAAGGAAGAAATAATTTACTATTTTCATAGTTTTACTACCGCTTACTGAATTTTTAAAAGGTTATTTACAGAAATATACAACAATTAGAAAGTAATTACATCATTAGTGCATTCACAAAATAATTACAAAAAGAGGACAACAAATTCAAATAATTCAATTTCACATTAATAAGGAAATCTAAAATCAAGGACAAATAACTGTCATAATTAATAATTCAAATTCAAATATTTGGAATCTAACAACAAAAATAAATCCATAATACAAAATTCAAATCAAAAGGAATGAAAAACGAAAAAATTATCTTATCTATTATAATCTTTATCTTCCTCATTATCTTCATCCACCGCCTCCTCACCCTTTTCATCATTGCATTCGCCGCGAATTTTCGCTTTCCCTTCATCATCCTCCTCTGCCGTCTCACCTTTATCATTATTTTCATCATCCTTCTTTGCTACTGCCTCCCTTTTATCATTCTCTTTATCCGCCTTCCTTTTATCATCCTCCTTCGCCGCAAATCTCCGACAGTCCTTAGTTGCGTCGCCGCTACATCGCCCTCTCCTCCCTTTCATCATCCTCCTCCGCCGCGAAATGATTACCCACAAAAACTAAAATGGTTACCTTTGTATGAATGTTTGGTTATTAACTGTATCACATTCAAAATAAATTTGTAACATAATAAAAGTGAATTGGTTACCTTGGTCTGAAGGTTTAGCAACCAACTGCATGAAGGTTTGGCTACCAACTGCATCATTTTCAAAATAAATTGGTAACCTAAGATTTTGGTTACCTTGGTATGAAGGTTTGGGTTACCTTGATATGAAGGTTTGGTTACCAACTGTGTTTGGTTACCTAGAGTTATTGCACGGAAAAATTAGTTACTACACATTCAGGAATTAGTTACCTCCATACTTGTGTTTAGTTACCTAGATTTACTGTACGAAAAACTAGTTACTACACGTTTGGAAATTGGTTACCTCAATACTAGTGTTTAGTTATCTTCATACTAGCGTTTGGTTATCTAGATTTACTGCAGCAAAAAATTGCCACTTACCTTCTTTTCTCTTCCTACCTCGTCTTCTTCATGCAACTTGGCTTCCCCATACTTTGCGCTGGCTCTGTTCGCGCCAAAAATACCATGAATATCATGCTCACCAACGTCCTCGACGCCGCTGCCGGCAGCCTCTTTTACTACCTTTTCGGCTTCGTCTTTGCCTTCGGCGCTTCCTCTAATGCCTTCATATTCACGCTCATGGTGGCGTCAATGAAGTTTTCACGTTAATGGTTGAATTTCTCGATTTCTCCAAATAACAAAACACTAGTATAAAGGTAACTAAACACTATTATGGAGGTAACCAGCAGCGGTGATGTTGGTGCCGAAGAACTGCGTCACTGATCGGCAGAGCAGCTGATTTTCACTATGACTGACTGGTTTATTTTAAAGAGAAACACTGATAAGAGAGAGGGATTTGAGAGGTTCAGTTTAATTGGATCCTTTTTTATGGATAGTTTGTTTGACTTTTTATTCAATTTTTTATTTTAATTTTTTAAGTAATTTAAATTTTAAATTTTGAAATCAACTACCCATTAAATCACTTAACTAAATTAATGAAATAATAATGCACTAATTTAAAAATTAAATATTAAAGATTTAATAATTTTATAAATATTTTATATATGCACTTTTATCGTAATATTTTTTAAAAAAGTATTAATAAATATAATTCTCTCATTTTTAAACCCGTCTTTAAATTATTAGTGGACTAAATGACCATCGGTTATAAAAATATTTTATACTACCCAAACTTAGCCCAAATAAGGTACGGTTAACCGAATATCATGTCTTGTCTTTTGTTCGGGTTTGGATAGAATGGGCCAGATAAGCCCCGATAGATTCGAGAAGTTTGTAGACCCGTGTCGATAATTTCCCCCTTTTTAAATTTCACAAACAAATCAAATCCTGATTCTATTTGTAGATCGATTTTGTTCTGAGAATTAATTTACTTTGATATTTGATTGAAAGAGAAAAAATGGCGTTGAACCCTCAATTGATCCCCAATGGAATGCCTGTTCCTTTCACCAACGAATTGTTCGTTTTGGCCAGAGATGGTGTTGACTTTGAGGTCGATAAGGTCCCCGGGTAAATAATCTTTTTATTTTTCTTCCTCTTTCCTGTAATTTCATTTATTCTTTTTCTTGTATTATGGTTATTGTTGATTGTTTTGTTTTTCGATATCATTTTTGAAACTTATCTTAAATATTTGATTATACGCGGATTTCTTGAACTTTTAGCCTGGTTGATTTTATTTTTGTAATCGAGGGTTTAGTGATTTTTCTGAAATTCAAAAGGAGCATTTTTCAATCCAAAAGGCATAACAGTCCATTCAAATTGTCCAAAAGAAACAGTAAAAGCAGTTTTATATCTATCCTTTGGGTCTATTTGAATCTGCCAAAATCCAGATTTTAAATCAAATTTTGAGAAAATATTTGCATTTGCTGGCACTCAAATTCAGTTGCTATATTTAATCTTGATCATTAAATTCTTGAATATTTGATTGATTTAAAACCGACAATAATACTACTTATTGATTTCTAAATCTCAAACTGTACTTTCAGTTACACATTATATTGTCGGGATGATCTTCGGGTACGTGATGAGATTTATCTAAGCTGTGAGTGAGGGGTTTTTCATTTTTAATCCTAAAACTTAGGATTCTGGAATTGTTGGGTGAAGGAACTATAACATGGAATAGAACTGTCATAAGATGTTAAAATTGTGTTTGAAAGTTAATTGTTTATGATTATGTGTTCACGAAGAACTCCAATGAGCTTGAATGGAAACCATTGGCTAGCTTACTCCTTCAAATTCATGCTCCATGGGTGACAACATGATTTAACAATTAACATTCAAAAGAACAACATATATCCAAAAGAAAAAGGGACTTCCATACCTCACAAGCAGCAGCTAGTTCAGGGCTCATTTTTGCCTATGATTAAAGCCTTTTGGGAGGGTTAATGGTAGGCCTCTCTCTATTTTTGTTTTGGCAAAAGGCTTTATATGTGATGCACAGAGAATTTGAAGAATGTTCTTTGTGCCACATGATTTAACAATCTCCAGCCTATGTGTGGGTTGTTGAGTGGGCCTTTTTTTCTATTTTGGGCAACCAGCCAAGTAGATTTGTAACTTTGGTTAATACTTGACCTTGGTTAAGTATTGCAATTTTACCTGGTACAATCTGGTATACAGATTTGTCTTCACCTGCTCTGTTAACAACACTGGTCTGGTGGCTTGAAATCCCAAAAATGCCTCTGTAGCTAAGATCCTTTGTTTTTGTCTCTCTTCGACGAAGCAGCATCATTTTTGCTTACTCCGTGTACTATCTGTTTCAATTTGAGCATTAAGCATTTCTTGTTTAACACATCATATTAACAGCTGCCTGCATAATTTATTTCTGTTAGGGCTCAAGGTGGACATGTTAAAGTGAAGGGAACCATCTACTTGTCAAATATTCGAATGGTCTTCGTTGCGAGTAAGCCTGTTGGAAACTTGTGTGCTTTTGATATGCCCTTGGTAAGTAATTATTAAATTACATCTTGCTTTTACGGCCTTGTACTCAGAAAATTTCTGTTCTTAACAAGTTGCTTAGAATAACTGGAAGTTCTGATATATATCCAATGGTTCTAGTATATCAGTACATGCATTTTGTAGTTATGATTATTTTCCTGTGGGTTTTGTGGGGGAGTTGGGAGTGGATCAGGAGTCTCCTTTTTTTCAAATTATTTATTCTTCTCTTTTTCTCTCCAAGTATATCTTTATGTTTGTCAGATATTAATTATGTACACTCTCTAGTGCATAGAGCTATATGCAGTCTCCCTGTTATTACCTTTTCCCTTCCTTTCTATCTTAGCAACCCCTATTTATATTAAAGGAGACATTTATTGTTGCTATAGCTCTATATTTCTCATAGCTATAATTTTAAAATGAGAGTGCATTGCAAATTTGCAATCGAGGTTGGATATTAAGAAACCCCAGATGTTAAACAGCACCACAAACACTTTGTAATCATATCGATTTCCTCTACTTTTCTCTGTTAGGGAAGGAATTTTTACCCATACATGTAGGGTACAAGACCTGCCTAAATTTACCTGCCCTGATCTACTTGTAAATGGATTTGGTGTGAATATCATATTAGATTTTAAAACCTGATGGTATGTATGCTTTTTGTCTACTTGAGCAGGTAGTGGCCCCTGGCTCCGTTTAATTATATTACGTAGTAATACATCTCATTCCACAACTAGAAAATATAAAATCCCATATAATTCTTTGGGTCAGCCCATTGTTATGTGTTTCAACCAATAAGATTCATCATCACCACAGACAACTTAAGAAGCCCATAATTCTATCTATCCTAGGTTTTATCACTCGCTGTAATATGGACTTTAGAATTTGGAGACATTTCCAGTAGCCTTCATTTCTTCCCTACTGTATTCGCAACTCAGCTAGTCAGATTTGTTGATTGAAGAATCTCAACATCGCAGTCCCATATTGGTGAATCTACAACTTGCTTTTGTCTTCTCCCGCACAATTTTTTTCCTTTGAAAGATTCGAGATCTGCCATTGAAATGTTCAAAAATTGAAGAGGGAATCTTTCCCTTTATTTTTGCTTTTCTTTTCTTGTATTCTTTCCTGTTTTCCCCACATTCGCCAGGACAGATACCCAATTTGGGAAGGGTAAGGTGGAAAGTGACTGAATCCTGTTGCCATTCCTAGTTTCCCTAGCTCCATGTTGTTGTTTAATGTTTAAATTAATAAATCACATAAAGTATGGTAAAAATTCAGGAACCAGCCAGCTAAGAAGTAAATAAATGCATTATTAAGTTGGCAGAGTAATGTATGAAGTAATGCATCAGCCAGGAGACAGTTGATCTAGTCGGCTAATAACTGAGGTACCTACCACTTCAGGCCCAGCAGTTCTTAGGGATAAACTGTTGCAATTCTCCATTAGCTATATGCTTTTGTTTTGAAACACGACTTTATTTTCAGGCTTATTTGTTTTGTCTTATGATATGGAGTGTATTTTAGAACTGTTTTAGGGTTATGGGATCCAGGCTTATTTGTTTTGTCTTATGATATGGAGTGTATTTTAGAACTGTTTTAGGGTTATTATGGGATCCAGGCTTATTTGTTTTGTCTTATGATATGGAGTGTATTTTAGAACTGTTTTAGGGTTATGGGATCTGGAAATTGTATAACTTCTTGTTTTCACGAGTGAAAGTTTGAATTGTTAATTCTGTATTTATAAACTGCATTGTGTTATTTTGCAGCTCTATATCCATGGTGAAAAGTTCAATCAACCAATATTTCACTGCAACAATATCTCTGGTTTTGTGGAGCCTGTAAGTATGCTCAAAATTTTATTTGTTCGTTCCTACAAGTTTTGAGGTGTTTTGATGTTTCGGTATATGATTGGTTGCAGGTTGTCCCAGAAAATGAGCACAGAGCCCTTTATTCCACTCACTCGTTCAAGATTTTGTTCAAGGAAGGGGGCTGTGGAACCTTTGTTCCATTATTTTTGAATTTGCTGAACTCAGTGAGACAGTATAATCAACAACCTAATGTAGGGGCAGAGACGCGTGTAGATCCTTTACAAGCAGCACAAACACCAGTCGATGAAATGATGAGACACGCGTAAGTGACATTTTAACGGCTTTTATTCTCCTTTTATTTATTGATGTGGTGGAGAATAGTACATTCCTTACAGTAAACAATGCATGTTCATTTGCAGATATGTTGATCCAAATGATCCGACGAGAATCTTTCTGCAACAGCCTACTACTGAATCCCAGCTGAGGCGGAGGACATACCAATCCCAGCCAGCTGAACATACGATATGATCTTAGTTCTAACTACTGAAGATCAATGCCAACAAACAAAGTTGATGCCTTATGAATGGAAGACTGTAAATCTTCAACGTGGTGCAACTATTAAGTTCTATAGATCATTATGTATGTACTTAATATTTCATGCTCTATCAGTTCAATGCATAGCTTTATTTGTGTGCCTTTATGAAATGCTCTCATCGGCATGTTACTCTCTCATAAAATTGTACTCTTTGATTTGTCTCATCACTTTTATATTTTGGTGACATTATTGTACCAGCTTGAAAAATCATACTTAATATATTATTATGGTACTATCACTTGTTTAAAAATTAGATATACATTTTGAGTTTAAAGTCGCTTGATGTTGTGAACCATATTTGATAAGAACGCTGAAAAGACAATTGTTAAAGATTTGGTGGTTCAATATGAACACTAAAAAGATAGTTATGAACAAAATATTTTCTCCATTTAATTTTTTTAGAATAATAAAATAGAAGAGAGAGAGGGGAAAAAAAGGAGTATGATTTTGTATTTAATGTCAAAAATTAATAGTGGTATTTTTTTTAATTGTATTTCATGTAGTTTTTAATGATTTTTTTTTTTATAAAATTAAATGAAAATAGTATTAAAAAAATTAAGATAAAAAATTATATTAAAATAAAAAGAGGACAAAGATTTAGATAAAGCAAAAAGAAAATTGAGACAAGTAAACTTAGACGGGGCAGATATGAAAAAGAACCAAATCAAAGAATGTTAATTCGTCCAATAAAAATAGCACATAAAATTAGTTTTGACATTATGTTATGGTATGACAATGACGCGTTAATATGTAGTGTATGTTTGATTATAGACTAAAATGTAAATTACACTCCAAATTTTATCTAAAGAATCGGTTTTTACTCTAAATTAATTTTTGAATTAAATATATCTTAAACTTAATCTCAGATAATTAAATGAATCTTTCACCTGTTTTTTTTAACAAAATCTTCACCAAAAGTTTAAAAGTGAATAGAGTCAGTGGTATTATAGTCGTATCAACTCAAAAATAGAGTGCAGACAATAGTTTGGGGTGCAAATTGTAGAAGGTTGTAAAATCTTTGTTAATTAAAGTTAAAGCAGTAAGAATGGAAAATCTCAGATAACAAGGTTGGATTCATCATCTTCACCCTATAAATACGATTCAAATCTCCATCAGAAACAAAAATCTCAGTTGTTATCAAATTAAATCCTTTCATCCAAAACCCAATCGGAGCTTTGAGCTGCGGAGAACCGACATTCATCTCCGGCGAGTCCCCAGCCGGAGTCGTGGCAGTTCCGGTAATTGGATTCCGATATCCGTGTCGGGACTTGATATAGGAATGAGAAGGATAATGTTTGGCCGTGTGTTGGCTCTTCTGTTTCTTGATTTAGGCCTCCCTGTGTCAATCTCCACAATCTTGGGGCTTTCATCAATTGCATCATTATTATCAAATGGCTTTCATCAGTTGCATTGTTATTTCATCAATTGCATTATTCTCTTTACGCGAAATATCTTCACGAGTCAGAAATGGGAGTATTTCCTTTAATGAAGATAGAACACCCATCAGGCTGAGCAAATTTCGAATTCAAGCTAAATCCAAAGTTACATAAGAAAATAGGGAGAATTTCCTTTCGTGCAGATAGAGAATGTAAGCATCAGACATGAACTTACGAAAATAAGAGTATTCGAGATGGGAGTTTATGAAATTGGGATTTTTGATGAAATTGTACAAATCTTTGCAAACACTCGTACAAATGATAATGAATTCAACACGTAATCGGACAAGTTGATTTCAGTTAGAAGATTTGTAATAGTAGTTAGGGTAAATCAGTGGATTTTGAATCGGGGTTTTCTTTGATTCTCTTCATCATCTGATAAAGCAGCACAATCAAGAACTGGGCTATGAAATTAGCTGTCTAGGAGTGTAAAAATGAGAGAGATATATGTAATTAGGTGTTCTTCTCAACTCCGCCGCTTCATCAGGAAATGCCGTGTTTCAGTGTAAGAATGAATGAGAGTGCATAGAAACGGGAGAGAGAAATTCCTTGTTTGGATGAATGATGAAGAAATTCCTGGTTAGGATAGAGAGAGAAATTTATGGCTGGGTGCTTCATACTTGATCTGCCTCCGTTCATGGGTTATTCTGTAGAATTCATTTCACATTTCTCTCTCAACTTGTCATGATCTGAGAGCTTTGAAGCAGATTTCTTTCTCTCAACTTCATCACCTCGACCATGTCCTCTGGTCCCATAAACAGAAGAGAGAGAAATAGGAAAGAGTAGAGCTTCAGCAAAAATAAAAAAGAGTTGAAAGGAAATAACTATAATACCTCTCTCCGTATAAAACTCACTTAAAAATCTTATTCGTCTGATAATAATTTATTCTAAACGCACATTATTAAACTCATAAACACAATATTTGAAATTCAAACGCAATGCACAAAAATAATGTTGTACATTTGAAAATCAAAACGCTACAAACACTACCACTATCATAGATGCTGCAATCAATAGAAGCTTGAAAAAACTCGATAGAAAAAGTGATGCTAAAATTTGATCAATTTTCCTCATCCTTGGTGTATATATATATATATATATATATATATATATATATATATATATATATATATATATATATATATCGGAAAGCCTGATTACTCCCCACATCAAACTTTCCAACTGAGAAAATCCAGTTTTTGTCCAAACTGCTACGATGGACCAAAGATCCAATTCAATATTAGCGCATTCCTCCTCATATGATCCTCCTCATATCATATGAACAACGTAGACCTGCTGACAGAAAATAAAGGCCTAAAAAATAGCATTTCGTTTTCTGCAAGCTTCTATATAATGGAAAGAAAAAGTAAGG
Source organism: Hedera helix (assembly GCA_947179155.2). Lineage (NCBI taxonomy): Eukaryota > Viridiplantae > Streptophyta > Magnoliopsida > Apiales > Araliaceae > Hedera > Hedera helix. Next base: position 9,699,201 of record OX359278.1, read on the forward strand.
ACGATGAATTTCTTAAATTTGTGAGTAAAACCTTCAAAGCAAAGCTGTCACAAATAACAATCATTCTCAAAACAATCTGAGGTGTCTTCATCAACCACCAAAAAATAGAAAAAGAACAAGAAAAAAAATTAATAGGTGCCATTCCCATACAAGTACGGGAAAAATGCTAATCTGCCTCGGTTCCCCTGCTAACTTCATTCTAATTCATGAATACGCTGTATTCTGTGAATAAAGTCTGCATATCAAAAGCTCTTCTATTGAAGATGTAATCTCTCAATCATCAAGCGCTCGTCCTCTAAGAAATTTCCTACCAACCATTGGATGCCTTGGATGGATTGAACTTTTATCATCTAAATACTCGAACATTTGTACTCTGGCATTAGGTGATCTCCTGCAGGCAATAATTTGAAAATAAAAAAAACGAGCATCTTGAGAATTTACTTTCGGTCGGTTATTCCTGGATGATACTAGAGCAAGCGTCTCCACGTTTCTGGCTTTCTTGAGGAAAAACATCACCAACTCTAGTTCTAGCTTTCGGAATTTGAATCCCGTCACTTTAATAACTTTAAGAGACTGGAGTGATGGATTGCATTGTTCAAACCTCTCCCTTGCTTGTACTTCCCAAAGGTATCCACATTCAAATGAAGATTCACCAAGCTGTATATCAAAAGGATTAAGAGATCAGTCGACATCAAACCTTCAGGGAACAAAACATAATTATAATCTGTAAATGTACTCACATCAATGAAAATTCTCTCCAGATTTGGGCAGTTCTTGAGGAAAGATGCAATATCGCAGGGATTAATAAAGCTAGTTCCAATAGACAAGTGAAACTCTTTCAAGTACCAAAGGCAGAATTGTGGTTCACAAAGTTTGCCAGTTGCAAAATTCGGAGATAACCCCTGATTTATACCATAAGAACAAAATTCACAACATAATCTCAATCACAATATATGAAATAACCCTAATTTACACCATAAGAACAAAATCAATAGCATTAATTTCAATCACACAAAATAAACTAAACTGTACACTTCTACTATCACTTTTTATTCTAAACATAAAAAATGGTACCTGAAAAATAATTCAAAATTCAGGAAAAGTAAATTACCTCTAGAAAAGTACTGGTAACTGTGAGAACATTCACATAGGTAAGGCCCATAATAAGCTTTTTCACTTGAGAAACATTTTGGAACACTTTCGCTGGTGTAAAATCAAGTATCACATCATCCAATTGCGGGAATGTGCTGTTAAGATTGATATTACAAAATTCCCCATGGTAATGCAATGAGCACAGAGTACGAGCATCAATGTTGATAGAGGAAAGACTACGGCAATGCTCTATTATCAACTCCTTAAACTTCTTCAAGTTTTGAGCAACAACATGTAGATTTTGAGATACAGTGCAACTCACCAACTTCAAACTTTCCAAGAGCAAGCAGTTAGAAAACAAATGAAGAGTCACCCAGACATATATATCAACCTTATGAAGAAAAAGACTTTTCAGGAAACGCAAACCTTTCAGCTTTGGAGGAACATCTATTATGCAGTTAGTTAGCTTCAATGTCCTTAAAGACTTAACATCTATGAGACCAAAATCAATCTTGAAAGCTACTTTTCCTTCATTGAAATCTAAATCAAGATCTTCAACACCTTTGTCAACTGCATTTCTAATCCAACAATTCACTGGGTCCTCCATATCAGACGGATCAAAATACAACGAAAATAGCTGTATTTTAGTACCCAAATGGGATTCAAATGCTCGATTGATTATGAGTATAATATCTTCTCTAACTCGACCTCTGGCAAAATCAATACCAAAGGAAAAAACACGACTGTGGCGCCAACTATTCTCAAATCTTGTTGAGAGAAGACTGAACTCTATAGCCCTTTTGATCGGAAGGAAAGAAATTATCTTTTCAATAACATCATCACTAGCTTTGATCTTATTATCGTTACCAACATTTCCATTAGAACTCTTAATTCTCTTCGCCTCCGCCATTCTCCCTAACTTGGTATTGGAAAAATTGTGAGGAAACTGTATGGAGAATTATCTAACACAGCCTATATAACACACACTGAAAATGTTAAGAGAGTTTTTAGGGTTTCCAGATACTAATAATTAGATTTCTTTTTTATGATGCGGAATGACACGTGCAAATTAAAAGTTATTGGTAAGTTATTTTATACTATTATTTAGAAAAAAATCTATTGTAATTAATGTAAAAATTTAATTTGAAAATCTTATTTGAAAACCTTTTTTTATGCATCTTCATACCGATTCCCTGCATGGATGGGACCCTTGGCACAAATTTCTTCATCATTTATCTATATTCTAGTCCCTTCTCAACCTTATTCTGCATCAGATTAGTATCAGAGTATGGTTTGCAATTAATTTATAAAGCTTATTATCCCATTCAAAGCACGGGGTCTTGTTCTAGTATTATATAGTGTGTGTGTGTATATATATTATATTGTTACTTTTTATTATATATGGTAAGTGTATTATATTTATACTTTTATTATGATAGTAGTAATAGATTAATACTGGGTTAGATGAAACTATATTATCCAACTAATAAATTTCTTAAGCACATAATTAATTATTAATAACATTAAAATAATTCTGAAAATACTAAAGTAATAATTCATTAATTTTTTTATGAAAAAATTTGTTATAAATCCGTATTAGGTATCTGGATATTATGAACATATATATACATCAAGAGATATATTAAATTTTGTATTATTAAATACACTTTAATTTAAGTTAATATTAGGCAAGATAATCTCCATACGGAATTTGTTTTTTTGCAAAACTATATTATCTATGAAATAATAGAATCCAACTTAAACTTGAATAATTATATATATTTCCTAATAATAGTAAAATATTAATTATAGATATTATTGGTACACTAACTAAAACAAAAAACCATATAGAAATATGATATTGTTTATGGTATGAAGAAAATTGTGTTGGTAAAAATATGAACTGTAATAGGACATTACCTAAATCAAAATCCGTTTAGATGCTGGAGGTGATAAATGGGGAATAGATATTTACGTGTGAAAACTAAAACTATATGTAACTCGACAGGATTCACTCTAAAAGGTTGAATGATTGAATGAAAAACTGTCTTGTTTTGTGCTTATATATATCTATGAATAAATTGAAATATTTTGTTTTTACTTATCAAATACCCTATCGTCAAACCCTAATCAACAAAATCATTATTACAATACAATCTACGAATTCCAATTAATCAATCAATCCACAACTCAATCGTCACTACCTTACAACCAACATAGTTGTCAAATCGTGAATCGTATTGTGTATTGAAATACCCCATTTCGTGTTTCATGTATCATAGCAATTGTATTTTACGAAACAAAAACATAATGAAAAATATGGTTATATATTTAAAAATATAAAACACACAATTTATTGGACAATCAAGCATATTAACTTTTGGTTAGACTATATATAAAAGTAATCAAATAAATATTATTGTAACTTAAAACTAAATTTAAAGTTAAATAACAGCCAAAATACTTTAAATTGAATTATTAAATATTATTTTAGTAATGTTTATAGAGTAACAAGAGAAAACAAAAATTCACATCCACATTTAAACTATAAACAAAAAAAAATAAAAATTCAAATTAACAGACGGAGATTTATGTTTTGAAATGTGGAAAGTGATGTGACAAAAATATAGCGACACATTTTGTAGAAGAAGATATGAAACTCTAAAAAGCATTTGATAGCTCATCAAGCGATATAATATGTGTTTTGTTTTAAAAAGTATTGTGCATTGTATCGTCTCGTTAAATACGTATCGTAACTGAAGCGTATGATATTGTGTTATTTTCAATACACCTTCCAATATGTATCAAATTCTCCATATCGTACTGTACGCTACATATCGCATATCGTACGGTTTTGATAACTATATTTGCAACTACAATTAAATCTTTAACCCCATAAACATCGTTTGTCAGAAACTCGTTGAATTATTTATCCAAACAAGTTTGGCAACATCTATGTTCATCAAACAATTCCATCAACCATGACCCACCCAGATTTATCATTGCTTCACCAATGCCCATTGTCGTCACCACCAACTACCAATCATTAACTCACCGACCGCCAATCAACAACTCACCAACTACATATATCTTAAGACCAATTCAATTAATGATAAACAAAACAGTCATAAAGGAAACCAACCACATCAAATTGAGTAGTCATGATCATTATGACTCCATCGTTGCACATGAAACTAGCAATTCGTGTTTCAACATTACTCTTTGTAGCCAATCCCCTAGTCAATAGTTGCTTCTCAACCTAGTAACTCCACTCCTCTGTGTCTAGGTGCCCCCCCCCCCCCCCCCCCCCCCAAAAAAAAAGAAAAGAAGAAGAAGCATTGACAAAGAAAAAATCATGAAATAAATAAATTTGTCTTTAACAAGTTTGATGACTTGGGAGGACGTGATTGAAACTTGAAGCTCACAATAAGGAAATGAAACATACTACAAGGAAATAAAATAGTTCATCAAATTACTTGATGCATCTCTCTTCAAGCCTATTTGACCTATCGAGGACCTTCATAAGTTGAGATTGAGAGGATATCAAGAAATAGAAGTTGAATCTATTGAGTGACATAAAGATGTCATCAAGAAGCCATATAAAGACAAAACTAAAGTTAAAAGAACTCAATAAGAATGATGAATATTGTTGAAGTTGTGAGACAAGAAATTTCTTTCCATATGTTTTCAACTCAGAAGCATAATTACAAGGAAAATCAATATTTATTGCTATGTGGAGGACGAGTTTTTCTTAATGGAAAGGGGAATGATGCAAAACGACATGTGAAGGTTAAAGATTATTGGCCAATTATTTTATATTATTATTAATAGATAAATCTAGGGGATTGCTATTTCGTTGCTCTCATAACGAAGTGTGGTCCCACATTCAAATGAGAGATGTATATCTCTTAATTATGTAGTAGGTTATTCAGATTAATATTAGTTAATTTACAATAGAACTAGGGTTTTTCTCTAATCTATATAAACCGATGTAAATCAAAACTATTATTCAAGGTTGAATAATTGATCAATTTTAAATATTTGGCGCTTTTGTGTGTGTTTCTATTCATTCTCTGCATGAATAGGTCTCTTAGTACTTCATTCTTCATCTTTATCTATATTCTAATCCCTTCTCTTCTTGACTGTGCTCTGCATCAGCCACTCAATGGAGGCAAAGTACAGATAAGAGTTGCATTTTGGGCACAATCATTTGCTACACATGACTACTAGCTCAAAAGCAAAAGGCCTACCAGGAATTCTTTTAGACTCGCTACTTTGACTTCACTTGGGGTCCTGTTGTGTGTAATTTGTGAAGTCCATTACGCCAATTCCAGGAAGTAAATATTAACTCAAACAAGGAAGACCTGCGAGGAATACTTTTGAAGTCTCTAGTTTGACTTACCTTAGGTCCAAAAGGTGAGTACTGGTCAATTCATTAATATGAATTTAAAAGGTCAGCCTATGACCAAAATGAGCAATATAAGAATAATAAAAAAATATTAACAGATATTGTATACCCTTATTTGAGAAATAGAAGACAGATACAAATTTAAAGATAGTGATGAGAAGTTTATACAACCATTCCATTTTTATGTCAAGTTCTACTCCACTAACAGGCTCTTATTTTAATGATTACTATATAAAGGCTTCATTTTTTCAAGTAATCTTTAATATTGTAACTCTTTTTTTTTCAGCAAAGCAAAAGTTCCATCAAGGTTAATTAAAGTACAGGTTTGTGGACTGTACTCTTAGACAGATTATGTAATTAATATGTTATTGAAGGTCACTGGAAGAGCAGTTCTATACTTTTTTTTATGTTTTATGTAGTTAAGATGTTATTGAAGGTCACTGGAAGAGCAGTTCCATACTTTTTTTTTGTTCAATTTATGTAGCAAGGCGTAATTATATGTATGTGCAATCATGAGCTTTCTGTTTTATGCATCTAGCAGTTCCAAGACCAAGGAAAAAATACACCTAAATTTTAAGGAAATATTTGTCATTATTGTAAGAACATTTTGATATTATATGTCATTAACTATTTTACACGTGACTTATCTTCGCTTTACACCCCAAGGAAAAGTTTCATTATCTCTTGTTTGGTTGACAAGCATGCAATCACATCACCATTAATCTCATTAACCACACATAACAAGATTACAGGTATTGAAATAGTCAACATATTATATTTTTCTTTTATAATTCTCTATGATCAGAAAAAAGAAATGATCACTGTGCGGAAATCTCATTCATGACTGATGAGAGTTCCACCAACAATTGTGCGCATAGGATGGTAGAAATGGTCTCACTTTAATGAAAATAAATTATCATATGTTAAAATGTCGTTTATAGGTCTATCTACAAGTTACACGACTTCGTTTTGTCCTTTTGACCTGAAAAGCTACTATTTCTTGTCATTGCCTCCCACTAAATTGCCATGCAGTTCCATGAAATTGCCAGAAATCCAGGTTACATTAATCTCTCACCAGTAGCAGGTTAGCAGCTGAACTAAAAATATGTTTCTATTTTATATATGCATTATTAAAAATTAGAACGTATCAGTTTTTTCTACGTATTTTCCCCTGAAATTTTCTAATAATATCTTCCTAATAGTGAGTAAATAGAAAGGGAATCCAGAGGTTCAAAGGCAGAAATGATAACACCACTCACAGTTAAAGTTACTAATGATGTTAACAAAAAGACCACTTCATTCTTAAGTGTAAAGAGGCAGTGTGCTTTGCTATTTTCTTAGCACGATTCCAAAAATCTTAGCATTACAACTGAGATTTTCATTTGTTTACGTCATGCAATTCACATTCCAACTCTGAGATCATTGCGGCACCATGGGAAATTTTGTACCTTAACATTGTGTTTGTGAGTTTTAAAAAGGAGAGAAAGAAAGGAGGGAAATTTAGGAAAGAGATTAAAACTCCTTTGTTTGTGAGTTTTTCGAGTAGGAAAATGAAAAGAGGAGAGGAATTTAACAAATTTCCTCCCAAAGTAAGATTCGGAAGGAAACTTTTTAAAGACTTAGATAATATTAAAATACCAAAAAATATCGTTATAATGGTTCTCAGATGAAATCTCATGAGGGTAAAACAGTAATATACTATTTTAAGTTAAAATTTCTTTCCAAAACTCACAAAGACAAGAAAAGAAAGTAAATTTTCTTTTCTCTCCCCCTCTTTTCTTCGATAAATTTTAAATTCCTTTCTTTTCTTATCTCCCCACACTTAAAAAATACTAACACTTACTAAATCTCAAAAGCATCTTAATGCAATTTAACAAAGTGATTCTTGATTTCATGCTGACAAAAGGGCTTTAAAATTTTATCAAGTGAGCTAGTTGATGATAGGCCTTACCTATGCTAATGTTTCCACAGTTAGTGCTGTACGGGAGAGTGCGGTGCAACTATAAGCACCAACCACAATAGCTGATGATAGGCCTTATGTTAATGGTTCCACAGTTAGCACTATAGGGGAGAGCGCGGCATGGTGCAGTTATAAGCATCAAGCATAACTGCAATATGCATTTTTTAAACTTGGAAACCACACACACACACACACACATATATATATGCGTGTGTGTGTGGCTGCAATTGCATAACCACTTTTAAATATATTACAAAATAAAAAGAAGAAAAAAATTGGAACATATATTGTACTCCCTCCATTCCAAAATATAAGACCATTTGCCCATTTTTAACGAAGGCAAATGATTATATATTTTGTAACAGAGGTAGTAATATATGTTGTTTAAACTTTTAATTCATATTATGAAAATTATTTCCGCCTCAACATAGAACTAACCAAAGAATCCCACATGCATTTTTCATCCCTATCACCGACAACGAAAACTTAATTTACAACTTGTAGGTTGCAATCATACATGAATTTAAAGGTCAAAGCTATACATAAGTAACTATTATTAAGCATGTCAAACAAGAACGTTCGAGTTGTGCATTTTATTAAATTAATTAAAGAAATTTTTTCATAACTTAGCACAAATAAAATAATAAAATTATGCCATAAAGGGGATAAACATGCATAACTTGTCAAACTTAACAACCAAAACATGTAATATGCCAAACAAAAACAATTCAAGATAAGAATTGGAATATCTATATCTATATCTCCACACACACACGTGTATGTGTGTGTGCGTATTATTATTATAAAGGGTGGTGCGGTTTGTAGTGTGATTTTGAGGGTGTAACCGTAACCGCAATCACAGAGTGTGGTTTTTAAAAATTACACGTACTACGATGCAAATCAAATCTTATTGAAATCAGATTTCCTTTACATGCCATACGAGCTTAGACTTTACTTTTTCCCCTTTTTCCTTCCCAGTCCTACTAGGTTATATGATCATTACACAAATTTTAATATATTCCTAACTTGGTTCTGATTGTCATTGAGGAAATTTGAGCTGGAATATTTTTTTTTATATATGTAGGCCTATGATATGCCACAATTCAATTCCTTCCGTCCTCTAAGAAATGGAGATAAGAACAAGAAGAAGGGAAGCCAATCATTAGATCATAAATGTTGTATCAACTTCATATTGCTTATGAATTCACCTTTAATTTCAGCAAAAATTGTCCTATGAAATCACCTTGTAGTAGAAACTAGAACCTTAGATGGCGAGGAAGGCCTTTTAGTTTGCCGACCGGAATTAAGCTCAGAAAGAGAGGAGAAGAGTAAGAAAGAAAAGGTCAAAAAAATCTCTGTTTATTTTTTCTTTTTTAGTTCTCTCACATGGCTATCATTTCCTTTTTGATTTATCTCCAGTGTCTCTTTTTATTTGTCCAAGTCATTTTTTTTTCTTTTCATACTGCCAACTATAATGCGGTAAACTATAGAGACTGCGAGCCCGACACGGCTTGACTAAAGCTCGTTGCCCGTTTAGTTAAACGAGCCGAGTTTGAGCAGTAGGGTGCCCCGACTTGTTTAGCTCGGCACATTTAAGATTTAGTTGATTATTTTTTCTTATTTTTATAATAAGAAAGTTATACGAATCGGGCTGAACCTCAACTAGGTTCAGCTCACTTAAGCCCGGCTTGAGATCGAGTAATAAACGTGCTGATCGTATGCCAAATCTCAAATCTTAGACTCGATTAAAGCCCAACCCAACTCAACTCTGTTAACTTTTAAATGAGCTTGAGCCTTGGCTTAACTAAGCTTGTTTACAGCTCTAGGGCAATCCTTACTTTTGCCATAACCATTGGCATAGGCAAACCAGGCAAACCAGGCAAACAACTAGAATTAGAATGATAAGGGGAGCAAATCACATTACCTGACAATTGATTGTCAGTACACTACATTTATAACAATCTCAACTAATACTGAATTCAATGATCAAGAAATTACCGTGCAGAGATCTTCCCAGACCTCTTTAACACTTGGAGATAGACTATATTTATAACAATTCAGCTAAAACATATTTAATAACTCAAAAATTACCAGCTCAATGCGCCAATTACAATGTAGAGCTTGAAGACGAAAAACAAAATCAGGAAGTTCTGATATCTGAGGAACAATAGACGAAATAACGTTCCATTGAATACATAGCTCGCTGGATTCGTAATTTTCTGCAAAAATAACTTTTGTTACAAAATCATTCAAATTTTGTAAATAGTTCCTCTGCACACAGATTTCAAGAACGAATTGCAAAATATAACCTGAATTTGTGGTGGTCGATTTGAAAGAAGAAGAAAATCAACATTTGTTAATGAACTGAGAAATGTGTAAAGGAAGCAGAAGGGTAAATTCTTAGATTAATTGAAAGATGGGTTTTAGTATTTTATTCAGTAATGGACGGATATTGAAATTGTTTCCTTTGAAAGGTGTTCTCTATTGGGCTAGGCCGGTCCATATTCAAGTCGGCCCAATTGGCGTTCATAAAGTCGGTTCTATTTCTCTGTATAATATACGATGCTTTGTTAATTAGAGCGGGTATTATTTTACGCCAAATTCATTACCAAAGAAATTATCTAATGGAGTCGACGAAACGAGAATTCTCTGAAGCTGACGTACCTGAATCAACGAAGAAGGCAAAGATCAACGACGCAGAACCTTCTGAACCACTCAAACTGTATCAGCGCGTGGTTCTCAACCCGGCTGACTGCGAGTTAGGTATTCATGCTTCTCCTTCCAAGCAAGCACATTCATGTTAAATTTTCTGAATTTTGATGTATGTGTGTGTATATGTATACACACACACACATGTATGTATGATGTATGTATTGGTTTTACTACGTACTGAAAGGTCTTGAATTTGCTGCTCTTTGTATTAGGAATTTTATCGAATGTGACATTGTATTGTTGATTAATGTAATCACATACCCAAAAAATAGGAGTTTTAATTAATTTTAGGTCTTGAGATTCACTTGATATTGATGTTGTCGTTCAAACTGTAGTGTGGGCTTCTGTTCTTTACAATTTAAAGAACTCAAATTGTAAGGGATTTGTTAGAAAGCATGATTGAATGAATGATATGCTAGCAATTGCTCAAGTATATAGTGTAAATCAAAAATTTTGGAATAAAACTTAAATCTTTGTCAATGTTAAACCTTCGTTCCACCATTAAAATTCTTTTTGATTGAATAATTAGGTGCACTGTGTTGCCTACTAGTTTTTCCATCCAAAAGCCATAATTCCTGTGGTTTATGACATAAGCATCTTTCCTATCTCTTCTGTGTCTTTGATGGCAATATAGTTCTTGTTATGGAAGCAGGATTTTACAAATCTCTCTATAGTAGTCCTCTTAAGTGCTGTCATATTTCTGCTGCTTTTATTAAATATGTTTTCAACTGGCAAATGTGTGGGAACCAGTCCACCAGCAATTGATGTATATCAGTTTTTTCTTTTTGTATTAGGTTTTGTTTCAATTCTCATCGTGTGTTGCGACTGAAAGCTTAAGAGCCCCCAACTCGTATTGTTCCTTTCGGTTGTCTATTGGGAGCGGCAAAAAAAAAAACAAACAAAAAAGCACTTTCTTCTATTTCTAAGTTCTTCAAGCCATTTATCTTGATGTACAGAAAAATCAGTTTTTGCATTTTGCTTTAGCTTATGTTTTAATTCTCAGCATGTGATGCGACTTGAAGCTAAAGAGCCCCCAACTGGTATTGTTCCTTTCAGTTGTCTATTGGGAGTGGAAAAAAAAAACTACAAATATTTTCTTCTTTTTCTAAGTGCTTCAAGCCACTTCTCTTGACCTAAGGAAAACAAGTTCTCTTTTCCATTAACCCGGGGTTGTTTGGGCCCCTTGCCAGCCATCCTGTTCACCTACACCGTTCAGAAGTCTTGAATTTGCATATCTTAACCATAATTTGATAAATATGTTAAAAATCAATTTGATGCACAATTCCCTCCTTCCCATACAAACTTTGATGATTTTTTTTTTTTTCCAGTTTCACATAGTAACGTTCCTTCTTAATCCATGTCATCTCAAATATATGGTACAATTTTCCATTACTGTGTGCTAGTTGAACCTACAAATGCGATAACCATGATTTTTTTCAATTATGCTGAATAAACAATACAGCCGCCAACATATTTTATGTATTATGAATATTACTAAAAGTATTATACACCAGTTGAGCTTTGTTATTTGATTCTAGCTTATGTAAGTTACTGTTTTTCTGAAGTATTTATGTTTGATGTGATTTTTTATTTTATTTTAATCTTTGCTCCAGATTTCGATATTGAAGGAAATGGTCTACAAGGTTCTGCGCTTCATGACCATGGGTTTGCCTACTGCTGGTCTGGTGCTCGTGCCAATGTGGGAATAACCAGAGGGAAATATTGTTTTGGTTGCAAAATCATTTCTGCCCAGCCGGTTGATATGGAAGACACTCCCCTTGACCAGCAGCATGTCTGTCGGCTTGGGATCTCTAGAGGAGATGATAATGTGGGAAATCTTGGGGAGAGTGTGTACAGCTTTGGATTTGGAGGCACTGGAAAATTCTCGAATGCAGGAAAGTTCTCTGATTATGGTGAAAAATATGGGATTGGTGACACAGTTGTATGTGCAGTTGATCTAGAAAATAAACCGTTGGCCTCTGTTGGTTTCTCTAAGAATGGAAAATGGTTGGGTGTGAGGTATTTCAATGCAGGTCCTTCTGGTCTTGGAGTTTTGGATTCTCCAATCAGAGAACTTCAATGGGAATCAGCTGTTTTTCCTCATGTTTTGCTGAAAAATCTTGTGGTTCAGTTGCAGTTCAGCACTGATGATGGATTAATACCTGAACAAGGTTACAAACCTTGGGCTTCTGCTCTTGAGGAGGGAAATGCACTAATGGGACCCGGTTTTGCGAAACTTCAGGACTGTGAAGTGATAATGTTGGTGGGATTACCTGCTTCTGGAAAGAGTACGTGGGCAGAAAAATGGGTGAAAGAGCACCCTGAAAAGAGATATGTTTTGCTTGGAACAAATTTGGCACTCGATCAAATGAAGGTTCATGTTTTACTTTTCTGGTGTTTCACACCAATTTTTCCTTTCCCTTTTTTTTTTTCCTTTTGGCTTTCTTGAGGGGTATCTGGAAAGGCCATTCATTTTCTCATGACAAATGTTTGACCTTATTACAGGTACCTGGTCTGCTTCGCAAGCATAATTATGGTGAACGATTTGACCTTTTGATGGACCGTGCAACTGGTATTTTTAATACCCTGTTATCCAGAGCTTCCAAAATACCCCGTAACTACATTCTTGATCAAACAAATGTCTACAAGAATGCGCGTAAACGTAAACTGAAGCCTTTTGCAAACTATAAGAAGGTGGCTATGTAGTTTTGTTGGTCATTATATATTAAAATTCCTTTTTTCTTGTTTGTTTTATCTAGTGTTATCTTTATGACTAATGTGACTCCAAATCAGATTGCTGTTGTGGTTTTCCCTAAACCAGAGGAGCTAAAGTTCCGTGCTGAGAAAAGATTCAAAGAAATGGGAAAAGAGGTTCCGGCTGAAGCAGTTAATGAAATGTTAGGTATCCTACTAAATATATATTGTTTTGTTCTTAGTACTTGTTTTTGTCTTTAGAATTTGCTTTTGTGGCCATGTGACCTCTTAAATTGCCCTGGCAGCCAATTATGTTTTACCTATGAGCAAGGACATGCCAGGAACAGATGAATTTTTTGATCAGGTAAAAATTCCAGGAACTGGATTTAATTTAGTCAATCTGTTTTCTGTCTCTTCTTTTCTTGATACTTGACTTGCACTTCAATATACTTTGCTAGGTTATATTTCCAGAACTCGACAGAATGGAGTCACAAAGGTATCTCAATGAGATGAAAACAAGTTTGGTCACAAAGGGTTACCTCTCACCTTGTCCCCAGAAAAGTTCAGTCCAGTCATACAACAACACTTTGATGCAGAACTCTCGAGAAAGTTCTATCCGGTCATATAGTAATCCTTCATTGCAATATCAAGGATCTTTATCAGGTATCTATCTTCCATTGACTGTTAATTCCTTATTGTTTTAAATTGGTAATCAAACCTTATGATATACGCCGTGCAAGCATTTTACAGTATTTCCTTTTTCATTCAGTCGCTAGTGGGCAGTGGCAAAGTTCTTATCCACCTCAGCCTTTGCTAAGTTCCCCTTATGGAAGCCACTCAAGACCAAGTGGTTTTTTTCCTATCAGAAGTTATGGTGGGTACTATCACCCAGGAAGTGGCATCGAAAATAGAACATCCACACATGGAACCTATGGAACGGGCAACATCTATAGAGATGCAACTGACCCTTACAATTGTAGCGTGGTTGACCCCTCTGCAAGAACTTCATTATTTCCTTCCAACACTGGTGGGCATATGAGTGTTCCAGGAAGCCTTCAAGCACCAGGACAACCTACATTTCAGGCTGGTACACCAGCAACCTATGGTAGGCAATCAAAATAATTATTTGCTATTACTTTTGTGTTCGATTTTTCTCATTTGTATTATGTATTAATGCTCCTAGGTACACCAACAACCTATGTAATGGGTGACATCCATAATGTTGGACATACTAGTGTTCCGAGAAGCCTTCAAGCTGATCTGCTAGCACCAGGACAACCCACATTTCTGGCTGGTACACCAAAATATGGTAGGCAATGAAAATCATTATTTACCATTCCTTGTGTTCTTAGTTTTTGTCATTTGTGGTCATTTTTTCATATATTAATTCTTATTTGAGAAACTGCTCTCTCTGTCCATATGATGCATCTATTGTTTTTCGCTTCTGTGTTATTTTATTGCCCATGTGGATGCAAGTGACTAATTGTTGTTATTTTTCTTTAAGGTTCTTCTTATGGAACTCCAACGCCAAGGCCTTCATACAGGGATTTCCCATCACATTTGCAGCATTCAGGAGGATATGTCCCGCCTTACCCAAGATATTACTAATTGTGCGTAGCAAACCCTTGCTAGTCCATGAAATTTATGCTGACGAGGAGTGCTGCAAAGGAGATCTATAGTTGCTATGATGTTTGTGGTAGCCGAAAAAACAAAACTAATACTACAGCTAAAAATTTGTAAATATTTGATTAATACATGTAGAGCTCGTGACATCTTCTTGGTCAATGACTGTTGGGCCTTCTTTGTCTAACATTTTTGAAAGAACTTATATACACGGAAGTCTTATTATAGATGGTATGTTTGATTGATCTGCACTTGTTAGCGTTTGGACCTATACCTTTTCCGCTTTTTTTCACATTGCGTGTATATTCCATCTAACTTCCAAGGTCTAATCAGGGAGTAAGAGTACGGGAAAGTAGTGCAAATATCATACTGGGTAAGAACCTGGTAGTTAGATGATCAGTACTGGAAAGTAGAGTTCTAGAAAGTAGTGCAAAAATCATACGGAAAAGTTTTGGGCGACTTCTTCTAGGAAAAATTATGCTATGCTCTTGGAGTATAGTTACAGTTTATTTGATCCTCTCATATGAGGGCGAGGTCTATACGTGGTAGGACCCGTGTAGAATTTACCCTCATATGAGAAAGTGGAGCAAACAGTAATCATGCTTTAGGAGCATAGAATAACTCCTCCAAATGAAGCTAGTAGGATTGTGACGTCTCCAAATTTAGGCCTACACAGTTTAATTTGAGATGTTAAAAATACACGATAATTATTACATAACAGTATATAGTACAAAAATACGAAACTCAATAATATACAACTAAATCTTCACTATTATTGTCACATTATTTTATAACATGTAAAGACTATTACAGTTATTATTCAGACTTTCACTCCAACCCTTGGCTAGACCCATCTATTTTCTTATTTCCTGAACAACAATGAAACAAATGAAATGGTGAGCTCAAATAGCCCAGTACAAAAATATCATGACTAAGATAATAATGAGTAAATTATCATTAGCCTTCAACAGTTGAGTTCTTTATTGAATATAATAAACAATAAGTTTTAGATCAATAATAGCAGCGGAATGAGCAATCCATTAAAAGAATCATATAGACTATGATGTCCACTAGCTTCACTTTTTAAGAAAAATATCATTTTTTATCATTTAAAACACTACTGGTCATAAGTATACCAACAATAGTTCTTCTTTGTCGCAGGTCAAATAGAACATTCACCAAGTGCCCTAAAAGACACTTAACAATTATATCACCTTTATCCTATCGTCTATACCCCAGGCCACAGATATTCACAACAACTTGATTATTGATGATTAGAATAATAATAGATATATAAATGATGAATAAAATAACATGATACTTTGTCCATAGTTAAATAATGTTCAAATTGTCAACATAATGTGGACTCAAATTTAATAATGAAATTCAAGATTCATAGTTCAAAATAACAGTTAAAATTAAATAGAAATGTTCAAGTAAATAAGAAGATTCAAATAAAATGATATTAGATGAAACACAAATTATTAAAGAACATATAATCATTTCAAAATTTTTACCGAACAATACTTATCATAGTAAGTTTAAAAGTATGAAAGAAAAAAATATTTCTTACCTTAACACGTGACTGAATATTAATTTAAATGAAGTTGATCAATTTATATATTTATAATTTAATTAGTAATTATCTCATATAATTTCATAGTGTATACTAATTCGTATGAAATTATCAAAAGTGATTTGACAGTAAAAATTTTTGTAGTGTACAAAATAAAGTATAATAAACTTTAAAATAATTTTTGAAAATATTTTTTCGAAAGAATCTTTAAGAGAAAGTTTTTCAAAATGAATCTTCTAAATAAAGAGTCTTATAAAGGAAAATTTATAAATACCATGTGATGTGTGTGGTTACTTGACTAACTATTATAAAAAGACTTACTTGAATAATACTTGTATTTTTAGTGATTTTTGCAAATACTTACGATAGCTTAAGCTCACACAGAGAAAACTTATACAAAATAATATTTTAGAGAGTGAAAGAAATAATAAGCAAAGAAGTTATGAAAATTTCTTAAGTTAAGACATCTATTTATAACCCAAATTTTTTATCATAAACCAAGATTTCTTAAATTAATCTGAACCGTTCATTTCAAGATAAAGTTTAATCCGTACTATACATTTTATCTTTTAAGATTTCTTTAATTTAAACCATCCATTCAAATTTCTTTTAATCTATATCGTTCATTTCATATCTTAATAAAATAATTAACTTTATATAAATCAATTAATTTTATATATAAAATAATTAACTTTATATAAATAAATTAACTTTATATATAAAACAATTAATTTTATATAAAGTATATAAAACAAATAAATTTATAAATTCAATTATTCAACAATAATTCACAAATTATTCATTATTATAACCAATCGTTGTAAATACAATATAGTTAACTTTCTGAGTTAGATATTCACAATATAAGCAAAAATACCAACTAATAATGGAATACAACAATTAAATTAACATCATAATAGTGATAACAATAATGCATAAAATAAATAAAAAATGAAGCACGTTACTGTGTGATGACAATTATTAATTCAGTAATGTGAATTACTGTACATATGTTACTGTGACAATTATCAGTTCAATAATATGATTTATTGTGCATGTCATAATTATTAGTTCAATAAAGTTAATATTGTACAATAGCCACTTTATTAGTTCAATAATATGAAACACTGTGCAATACCGTGTGCTACTGTGTAATACCGTGTGTTACTATGCAATATCATGTTCTACTATTCCTTTACCACTGAGTATTTTAACAGTTAAAAGTGATAGTACTGTTGACTATTTTTATTTAAAAATGTTACTTATGTCGTTTTCTATATCTGACAATATTTCGTTATGAGGTCCACAAATATTTAGTTATTTTGGTGTCGTCGTACAAATCGAATATTTCCTACAGAATGAATATTCTCTTATAAAATGAATATTTTTCGACAAGATAAAATTTGCGCAAAATATTTTTTTAACTTTAAATTTTGTCAATTTATCCACTTACTGTTTCAGAAAAAAATATATAAAGAAAAATTTAATTTGTATTTCATAAAAATCGGAGTTTCAGAAAAAAAATATATAAAGAAAAATTTAATTTGTATTTCATAAAAATCGAAGTCTTACAATGATGGATTAATACCTAGTCGAAAATTACAGTTATAAGGTTTGCAAACTAGGGTTTTTCAGCCATAATCTGGTCGCTTTTTTGGTGTTTTTTAAGGTTGAATCTTGGTCTATCTTATTCGAAATTTACTACTAAACAAAACCTAGTGGCTTTTTAGCTCCGATTAATGAAATTTGAATGGATATTTTGCTTGGTTTTTCCTCTAAACTCATTGTTGCGACATAAGATGTGATTGGGTTTTTCTAGTGAGATTTGGGGTTTTTATTGGGTTGCTTATGGTTGATTTATATTCGGATTTGGTTGGCGGATAAAGCCCAAATGTTTTCATGCCATAACCGAGGGATTATATAGGGTCTTGAATGTTTTTTTTACTGAAAACTCGTGCTGTGCAAATTGGGTTTTGAATTATGTATTCACCGAGTTTCTGTGATCAATTGATGATCATTATGGATGATATGGTTGTTTACTTGAAGCCCATGTAACAAAACACAGGAACCAAAAATACAAACAGGGAAATAAAATTCAGAACTTTACAGAGCAAGGAAGAGTATTTTTATTGATGATAAAACCTCTTCAATGAATATATAGACCATATATATAGACCTAAACTGATCACAAACCTCCTTAAAAAACTGAACTAAATAACAACTTATCCTACCATAACCCCACTAACCACTTGACCAATTGAATAGTTCAACATGCCTCTATTATTTGACTCTAAACAAAAGATAAGGACGGACTTATAGTCCACTACAAAGCAACTACATATTATTAGGGAGTACATAATAGAAAAAATAAAAAATAATACCAAATTAAGATGCACTAATTTTTATTTTCTAAATTAGGACAAAATTTAAAGTAACACACCCTACTTTGCCACTACAAAAATTTGAACTTCCACCCTTTTAGTACACAATAGGTGGGGATAACTATTGAGCCAAAGCCAGGTTAAAGATGCACTAATTTTTGACATCCCCTCTAATGCATGCTTTTTTTTCTTCTTTTTTTTGATAATGTAGAGTTTTTCAATTGCAGTTGAATTAAACTTTTCAGCCCGGATCAGCCTTTCTAATGCATACTTACGTACTCCAAGAGCAGCTCTGAACTTTTCGAACTTTGATTTTGCAAGAGCCTTCGTGAATATATCTGCAACTTGATCATTTGTACGAATACTTTCTAACTCGATTTCTTGTTATAGTCCTTGCTCTCGAACAAAATGATAATGAACTTCTATATGCTTTGTTCGGCCATGGAAAACTGGATTTGAAGCCATCTTGATAGCGCTTTCATTGTCACAACGAATAGGTTGTACATAATGCACTCCATTATAAATATCGCACATCATACGCTTCAGCCGAATGCACTCTTGTGCGGCCTTAGTTGTTGCGGCGACGTATTCTGCTCCAGTGCTAGACAAAGCAACAATTGGTTGCTTCTTACTACCAACAAGTTGTCTGAATTTTCTTGCATCTTCCAGCAGCTTTCCTTCGTCCCTTTTTAATTTCAAATTCTGCTTCATAGGAGTGACAACTGGTTTTGCCTCCACCATGTTAAAACGCACCAACAAACTCTTTGCATACGCCCTTTATGATAGGGAATAACTTCTCTTGATTTTTCAACCTCCAAACCCAAAAAAACTTTGGGCCTCTCCCAAGTTTTTCATTTCAAAACAAACCGACAATTCATTTTTCAAGCGTGAAATTCTAGCACAATCATCTCTAGTGATTATCATATTGTTGACATACAATAAGACCCACTACACACGTCCAAGATTGTAGTTTAACAAATAAACTAGAATCTGCATTAGAAACTCTAAATCCACAAAAAATGAGATACTAAGATATCTTACCGTACCAAGTGTGAGGGGCCTATTTTAGGCCATATAAAGCCTTCTCGAGTCGACAAACAAAATCAGGAAATTTCTTAGAGACAAATCCCTGTGGCTGCTCCATGAATACATCCTGGTCCAACTCACCACAAAGGAAAGCATTCTTCACGTCAAGCTGCCATAATTTCCGACCATTAGGTGCTGCCAAAGAAATAAGTGTTCCTATTGTCACCATTTGTGAAAATCCATGAGCAACTAGACACAGCTTTGCACCCGTCCGCTCTTCCATCTTTACTATTTTTCAACACGTAAAATCATTTACAAGTTACTACTTCCGAATGTCGCTGACTGTAGCTATAGGTTAAATGACCGTCCTTATAATAGGTACAATATTGACTCATTAAAATTAAAATTTCGTAACTAGATAAGTAATGTTGCATGTTTCGAGAGAAAAGCCTTTTTAAAATGTCGATCACAATAATAAAAGTTAGATTTAAGAAATTTAGAAAGAATTTTTTTTTAAATAGCATATTTTCTTGCAAGTTTCTCCTCCATTATAAAATTAGACATATTTGACTTTGTGAAGTTGATTTATAAAATTTTTAAAAAATAAAATCGATATCAATTCGTTTAAGTTTTTAAAGTGACTATAGTTTGTCCCTACAAGTTTCTCTACACCTGATGTAGTGGAACTACTGCCATTGTTGTTAAACTCCATCTTAGCAGTCACAAGCTAAAGAGACAATTAATACAACAAACACCTTGGAACCTCACCCTCTAACCTTGGGCTTTGATACTATGTAACAAAACACAAGAACCAAAAATACAAATAGGAAAATAAAAACCAGAGTTACAGAGTAAGGAAGAGTATTTTTATTGATGATAAAACCTCCCGAATACATAGACCATACATATAGACCTAAACTGATAACAAACCTCTTTAAAAAACTAAACTAAATAACACCTTATTCTACCATAACCCTACCAACCATTTGACCAATTGAATACACGTCTCTGTTATTTGACTCTAAACAGAAAACAAGGGCTGACTTAGTCCAATACAAAACAACTACATATTATTAGGGAGTACATAACAGGAACAAAAATAAATAAATAAGACCAAAGCTTAATGCACTAATTTTTGACAGCCCAAAATTTTTTCAATGATTTTGGGTAGAGTTTGGTCAGGATTTGGATGAATTTATGGGGAATCAATGGTGAACTAGGGTTCTAATGGAGTTGATGAAGGTAGAAGGTAGAAGGTAGAAGGAGAAGAAAAAGAATAGAGAAAATTAATAAAAAGGGTATAAGTGTCTTTATACAGTTTGGTTAACGTTTAATAACAGAAACCTATTTTTCACTTATTTTCATAATTATAGGAGCTTATTATATGTCGATTTTTAAAATTCAAGTGATGATGTGAAAAAATATATAAATCTCAGATGATTATGTAAAATTTATTTAAAATAATAATAATAATAATAATAATAAAATTATAATAATAAATTTTAGGTTATTGTATGGCATGAAATTCTTTCTATAAAAATGGAGAGAATATCATTATTTCCATCTCAGCACCCTTATTACTTCTGTTAGCCTTTATATATGACTTGAATTGCACAACGAAAAGAGAATACGTGGACAGCACCAGCCATACTGAATCTAATTGCCACTCGCTTAATATATGGAGAGCCAGGAGAGGAACATCAACTTTGGGCGTCAGGGCAAAAATAAGTGTTCACCACCAATAATTTTATATTCCTTCCACACAAAAGTGTTCCATTTTCAGTTTAATCTTAATTAACTTACGAGATTTTAAAATTGAAATTGTGATATAAATTTATTTTAATTTTTGTTCGTCGTAGTAATTTTAAGTCGCTTATAATAATAACTATTACATTAATTTAAATTAAATAAATCCGTCCCTGATTTTTTATGCTAATTAGACATAATAAAATAATACACTTAAAATTTATAGAATATGTCAATTATATCTAATCCGTGAAATCTTAAAACGTCTCCAAACTATTAAGTTGCACATTGTAGACAATTCATTGCTACTTTTTACAAGAAAATGCAAAAACGTAGTTAGTTTGTAAATTATGTAGCGTTAATAGATGTTTTTATATAACCAAATGTGGTGGATTGATAAGAACAAACTTAATTAATTTTAGTAAATACAAATTAAACATAATTTTCGTATACTTGCTAAAAGTATCACTAGTTACAATGTTTATAATCTACAAAACTTAAATAAAATTATACTATTTTAAACCTTTAAAACCATAAATTAACTTCAAAGATTCAAATTTCAAAATACATTTCTAAATTGTGTGTTAATTTTTTGTTTTATTTTAAAAAAAAATTATATGGGGACATACGCATCCTCTTTATTTAAGCAAACCACGTGCATGGGAAGGTCAAGGTCACTGTAACTATACAATCATCATCTTCTACCTCTCCCCCTCCCCTCCCAACCCCCAACCCCCAATCCCTATTATACAAGGCAACTTTTTTTTAGTCTTTGAGATCACAATAGAAAAATGATAAAGGTAAAGAAAGAAGATAAATGGGCCAAGGAGAATATTGAGACAACAGTGCAACATGATTCATGAAAGAGAAGGTTAGAAATAATCCTTGTAAATATGATATAATAAAAAGAAAAAAATTACCACAACAAAGAAAAGAAAAGAAAAGCAAAATAAATAGCCAATTACTCTAAACAATTGCCTAATATTTCCATCACATCCACCAAACTTCTAAGAGCAATATAGGGAAGGCACCAGCAAAAAGTTGCTTTAGTCATATATCTCTAGATTCACACCTAATTAGCACAGATATATGGACCTAATAGCTTATTTAGCTAGTTTACATGGACATGCAAATTATTATGTACAACTTAATTAGCCAGCTAAATCTAGGGGTATTAAAAATGACGGCATCTTTTTTTCATAAGATCTAACACTTGCCAAGACGTCAAGTCCTTGTGGCCTTGTCTGTTAATGAGTTTTAATTAACCAAACATTTTAGTAGGATCTGGATTTCGGGCAGTGAATTACAATGGACAGCCCATTTAAGTACTTTATAAAAGTAAATTACATTTTATATAAAGAGTACTGAATTTCAAACGATATTTTTCATACAAGTATTATATAAATTTACTTTTTGCTCTACAAAAGACATCTTATATATATATATATATATATATATATATATATATATATATAGTAGTGATTCATATCAAACGTTTGTTATGGATACTATTTCACTAAATTGATCTTATACTGTTCAACAAATAATCTAATGATTTAAAAAATAAATTTACCCAAGCCTTTACTAGGAGTAACAGTCATAGAATTTTTTTATTTTTTTCCCTAGCCTCTACTAGGAGTAGCGGTTAGGTCAAAATCAAAACGACCTTGTTTTAATTTTTTTTCATGAATTCCAATTTAAAGAAGATAGTTTAACTTAGAACATATCAATATTTTCAAATCAAATACCATATCTCTAACTTAGAACAAATCGATATTCATTGTCTGTGTGTGTTTTTTTCCTGCTGTGTGAATATTGATCTTGATCCGGTTGTGTCCTTCTTAATTAAATATTTGACAATGAAATGAAAACTAAGGTATTGCTCTTTGCTTAAGAATAATCAATTTGTGATATTAATACCATGACTTTAAGAATTGAAAGAACAACTTATCTTTTACATATCCATAACTGCTCGAATTTTTGAGAGAATTAAGCCAGAAGTCCTTATCAACGAATAGGAAAAATGGTTAAATTATCTTCTTCAAATTTGAATTGGTGGGAAAAAAATTAAAACGATATCATCTGCCTGACCGTTATTAGGAGTAGCGGCTAGAATTTTTTTTTTTCTCCTAGCTGCTACTCCTAGTAGATGTCTGGGTAGAATTTTTTTTAAACTATTAGATCATTTGTTAAATGGTGTAAATTTAATTTGTTAAAATAGTGTTAATAATAAACGTTTGCTATAAATTATTATCCACACACACACATTCAAAGCCTGAAATCTAGATCAATATGACCAGATCCTATTTATTGTAACTAATTTACCTCACCATCATTCGCGTCTCCTCACCATTGTTTGCGTCTCAATTGATGAACTCTTCCATGCTTCTAGAATTGAAATGTACCTAATAATATAGGTTTTTCAAACAAAAAAAAAAATCTGAATTGAAAATGTGAAAATTCATTTGGGATTACAATTCCGAGGACAGCATATATAATACAATTCAATATCATCTCTTCCAATATTACTGGTCCTGGTTATTGGTTAGTCCAACTAAACACTTACAATTATATCATGATAATCAAATTATTTAGAGATTTCAAGAAGATAAAAGATAAAACTATTCTAATTTTTTTCAATTGAGCTTCATTACAGAATAAAATTTCTCAATTTAAACTTTGTTGTGAAATGTAAAATAATAAATAATTGAGTGCATCTATCACCTTCTTATCAAAAATTCGAAAGAATTTATCAATAATATGATAATCACTTTTTAAGTAATTTATATGTTACGCTCTTAATTTTAAAATCAGCTATATAATTAAAAGTACAGACTTGATTTGGTTTCACCAATTTTTGCTTCAATTTTCCTATTCATATTGTCATCAATACTATCCAAATTTATAACAATTAAAAACTATCCAAATTTAAAAATATTCTTATTTCTAATAGGAACAGAAGAAAAAAAAAAGGAAGATCTTTTTTTTCTTATTCAAATTAATATAAGTACTATACAAATTTGTAATAATTAATATTATCTAAATTTATAAAATATTCAAAAGAAACCCAACTAACCTTTAATAGAAAATTAATTTCTAAGAAAATTTTTATTTTTGGTTTTATCAATTTTATTACAAATTTTTTTATCACAATTTTATGTAATTAATTATGACAATATAACACATTATACTATGCCATAATAACTGTAGAATTAGTTTAAAAAAATTGTAGTAGATTCATTACTAATTAATTATCATAACTTATTAAAGCTTGAATTTTATACTTCTATTCAGATTAGAATACTAATATAGATTTTCACTACAAACTTAAATAAAATTAAAATAATTATTTTTTTATAATCATAACTAAATAAATATGCACTTCATTCAAATGTTTAACTTAATAATTGATTGAATATAATATATAATTCAAATATTTATTATTTAAATAAATATTTAATAATTTAGTAACTATAATTATCTTCTCAAAATTTTAACTAAATATTTCTATTTAATAATTTAATAAACAATTATTCATATTGTTCGTACTTCGCACAGAAATGGTGAGCATGTTCATTTAAAAATTTAAACTGGAGTATTATTTACAAAGATAAACATACTAAGAGAACCACTTTCTAGGACACATGGATTTGTTGGGTTACTAAGTTTTGTAGTATTTGTGACGATAACATTTGGACCTTTAAACGTACCATATCATTTTTGGTGTGTTGCGATTAGTTTTAAATGTTCCGTTTAAAAGTTAATAAGTTGCGTTTGAATTAAATTATTTAAAAAAAAAAATATGTGTAAATTTTTAAATGTTCTAAACGTTCCAAACATTATATTACTAAATACGGACGTTGATATAGTTGATGATTCAATGTTGGAAAGAAAAATAATAATAATCATAACACGCCCCATAATCATATGATATTACTTTGGTAATTGGAAAGTAGGAGATGATATATATTTTACGATTTTATGTATCTATTTTTTTATTATTAAATACATAAATAATTATTAATAATAATTTTTTTAATAAGATGTAGAGCATTGTTATGGTTACAAAAGTATAATACAAAAACTTGTTTATAAAATGATGTGGCAAGATGAAATTAGTTGATAATCCATACATGGATGATCCTAAATATACTAATCAAGTAAACCACATCATTTTCTTTAATAATCATCCTTTGGTCCCCAAAGGCCAAAGCATTATTACATATATACATGTATGTAATATAATAGACCAATTTTATACTCTTATATAATTATACGTACATACTCTATAATTGTACATCGACAATTTTTTTTGCAATACATACAAAAGACTCCTAAAAAAATATGATATTATGAGGTTCTCTTGGTTATTGAGAGATTAGATACATATGATATAATATAATAATAGATCATGTTAAGAATTAATTATTTTTGTCTCAAATAATAATTTAATTTAATAATACAGTTGCATTATCTCCGGGGTACCCTTTAGTTATTTAGTTTGAAATACTTTTTAATCGTCCAAAACTCCAAATGGTCAAAATCTCTCATGCCTAACTCTTACGCACCCGACCCCGAGACCCATACCCGCAAAATATTCCCACTTAACCCCCCCCCCCCCCCCCCCCCCCCCCCTCTCTCCTCTTTCTACATACACAGAAACTGTTCAATATTCAAAGCATCATTCATTACTTCTCAGTCAAAATGGACATCATTTGCATCTCTGTCTCTCTATCTCTCTTCAATTCTTTCTCATTTCAATTTTCTGCGTAATTCACTCTTCTTCATGGAGGAAAAACCCGCAGAATTCAAATCCATTTCCACTTCCCCTCTTTTCTCAACTATTATAACTATCAACATTCTAATTCTCCTCTATTTCCCCGCCCATTTCGTGGAAATCATTTTCTCCCCTGTTTTAATCTTCACCGGAATTTTATTACTCTGTATTCTCCGATTAGGCACAATTCAGAGAACCCAAAAGGAATTGAGTTCCACCCAAAAGGAACAAGAACAACAAACCCATGATTATAATTATGATAATCACATTTGGGATTCATGCGATACGAATTCCGGATCTGGGTATGAACCAAACCCGTTTTACGCTGACTCTTTTGTTGAGTGGAATGTGAGAGCGCCATTGGAGATCATATATGAAGCTTACGAAGGTGAAGAAGAAGATGTTAGTGATGATTGGAACCACGATGTTTTAAATGATAAAAAAGAGAAAGGAGTTCTGGGTATTGAGCGATATCCTTCTTTGTCTCTGTATTACCCGGAATCTGACTCGGATAGCTCGTCGGACGGCGATTTCGCGGTGATCAGAAACTGGGGCTCGCCGGGGAGAATGGATTATTTGTGGGAAGAAGAGGATAGAGATGGGTTAATTGAGATTGCATTGGATGGGAAGAGAAGAAGCCCCTCTTTTAATGTTGAAGAAGAAAATCTGATTGAAATTGATATTTCTCCGGCGAAAAACGATGAGTTTTCCGGCGATTGTTAGATACAGTTAACCTTGATTAATTAAAAGATAAGATAGGGGACTAATGGTTGTTGGGGTGAATAAAAGAGATTTTTGAAGTTTGGGTTTGTCAAATAGAGATTACCGTTGTATTACTTCAATGTCAAGTACATTTTTAACTGGCTAAACCCTAATATTTATAGATTATTGTTGGGCTTAGACTTTGGAATGACTTGTATACCCTTATATTTTTATGAAAGGTCGATTAAGTTTACATTGTATGGTGGCAATAGTGGACCACTTGAAAGGATGTGAAGATCTGATGGGATGCATCTATAACAAGTTCATGAGAATGAATGGTCGATCATATTAAAGTGAGAAAAATGTAGACACCTCATTTGCTAATGTGAGAGGATAGGGGACTTTGTATAATATATAGCTAGTGTTCGTTTATGGGATTCTTGTCAATCAACCTATTTAGACTATTCAAAATTATGACAAAGGACAGCGAATTTAAATTATCTTCGACAATAACTTGTTGTTAAAGTCAATATCTTTTATATCTATCGCTGGTTGTCACTTGTCACCAAGTATTGATGGATCGATGAGGTGGTGTTGGTGGGCTGATGAGGTAAAGACGGTGTTGATGGGCTAGGGTTCCATCATCACCTCTCGTGTCCCTCACTTCTATCTCCTTTCTTTGATTTCTTCAATATTATTCGTGAGACTCTACCAAACAAATACATTGTTGATCAAGTCAACAATCTTTATCACCACTTTTTTATTGTAGGTTTTGTCTGAGAGTAAGGGAGAGAAGAGTCACACCACCTACAAGTACTTCCTTGTTCTAGCAAAAAATAAATTTTTAGCGTTCACTCTTATTTATACGGCGATCAGAAATAGTCCCATAACCAAAATGAGTTGTGGATTATTCAACTATTACAAAAGCATTAGAATATGCCAACTTCTAATGCTTCTCAAATGTTGTGGTTAGTCCCAACTACTTAAACCACTTCTACTTAATTAACATTGATCTTCATGCTTGGACTGGGCTACCAAAATAGAGGTCCATCAAGGTCACCTACGATTATTATTACATGACACTTCCTTGACTTCGTTCGCCCATAATCTAGTTTTGAAGTTACCTGATATCCATTACCCCTTCGGCCCACAGTCCCATACTACTTTATTTTAATATATATATATATATATAAGAGTAATCCATAACAAACGTTTGTTATACATACTATTCCAACAAGCAAATTTCTCACCATTCATGCCAATATCTAAAGGATAAGACATGGGCTCGACCGCATGTCCTAGTTGCGCAATGAAACTCATATAGGAGTTGCGACCAGGGTGCGTCGTTTATCCCTGGCCGTATGTGAGAGTTACGACCAGTTTAAACGATGTCGTTTTACTACTTATTGTTTTTTTTTTACCCATATTGCCAAGCCGCATCTGCATCTTCATATCTAATTTCTCCAATGTTACTCCATACGCATCCATTTTCTAAATACCTGTAGAAATCTAGCTTTGGAGAAAATTTGCTGAGTTTTGAATAAATTACTTGTTCGTGCAATCAATTGAGGAAAGTGTTCATCAATGGTTTTCATGCATGCTGCAAAGATATTTTAATCTAGTTCTTTTGAATCTGTTGCAAGTTTAAATTGTATAAATGTGTCTAAGTTTGTTGATAATTCTGAAAGTAGTAAACTTGAGATGGTCTCTTATGTTGATCAATTGTTCTCTAAGTTGGAAGAAACTGAATTTTTTTATATATCTTATACACACAAAAATGAATTTGAGATTATAATTGCAACTAGTCATAAACATGCTCGTAACAATGATGTGTCGTCTAGGTTATATGTATGTAAAAAAGATGATAGACCAACTATTGTAAAGAGTTCAACAAATGATGAATGTGATAATGATAAAGTAAGAAGACAAAGAAACTTGATAGGAAGAAAATTATGCAAAGTTAAAATGTTTGTTGTTCATAGTAAAAAAAAGAAGAAAATTGGCGTATTTTGACCATTGAGTTGAATCATAATCTACCATTTTGTGGCACCTCCAAAGTATATTTGATTGAGACATATAGGAATATTACACCGATTGCAAGACAATTAATTGACACTTTAAATAAGGTGGGTATTGGGCCTAATAAGATGATGAACGTTTTGACCACAATGGGTGAAGGGATGCAAAACATAGGTTTTAGTGACAAGGATATTAGTAATGCAGTTAGGGATTTAAGGCATGACTTAGAGGATGAAAATGATGCACAAGGTGCAATTATTATTTGAAAAACGTTGAATCTGCTAGTGCGAGTAACAATATGAAATGTCGATTATTGGTTACACATATAGGCAGGAAGATGTAATTGAACCCATGCCATGGTGGTCCACTTGAGGTAAATCGCATAATTCAGTAGTGAGATTTGGGTCCTGTAAAGATAACGCACATGTCTCTAAATGTATAAAGAAGGAGGACATGAACCCAAATTTGGCCCACCTATGTATCCCCTCAACCCAGTACTTTTCTTCATGATCCCACAAAAATAAGATATAGGCATCCATTATATGCTCATATATACATATTCCGGACCACAAGGAATTGATATCTTCGTGGCTCAAATTGTACCACCTTTGGAAATGCTCAATGGGAAACATCTAGGGATTGGCAACAGTTGGGAAGAAGAAATTCTTATTGATGAGTTGGATCTTGTGCCCACGAAGTCTCTTTGGTATAAACCCTTTGTAACGCCCCCAAATGCAAGTACTCACTATTATAGACTCGGTATATTACAATCCACATCTACCATGTTATCTATCAATATTTTTATTGAACTAACTAGTCTATTACAAACAACCATATGTCACGTACCTCGTCCCTGGATCGCAACCTTAGTCTTTACCTCCTTCAATTAATACCAACTTTTAAATTATATCCGACACTAACCTGATACCTTTGTAGGATTTTATGATCTTTCATGCTTCATTTTTCTTACTCTCTTATTCTCGACCCTTCTAATTATATCCTTCATTTCTATCTGCAACATGTTAATGTTTTGCAAGAATGAGCATCAAATATGCTCAACAAGTATAAAACATTCCAAGGAATCACACACTATAAAAAATATGAATAATTATCAAATTCTCGAATAAAATGCTGGAATCACCAAATTTGATTCAATGTTCACAAGAAGAATTTTTAAAGATCACTGATCATTGAGTGGTCGTAAGGACCATGAATTTACACCAAGTTTAAGTACATCAGTTATAAACTATGAACTATTCACCATGTTTAACACTATTTTACCTTTATCAGGGTTGTTCAAACTCAGCCTTAGTGAACTTGCAAATTTAGATATAAAGTTTTGTCCATAAAATTTACCACACATTATGAGTTCAGGAACTTACCATAATAATATGAGTTATGAAACTCGCCATAAAAATATGAGTTCAAGAACAAATTAAGAACTTTTTATACGACTATGGGTCACGAACTTACCATATTAATATGAGTCACGAACCCTATAAGACCCCGAATTTTATGAAATACAAAATTTAATTTTTCTTCATATATATTTTTTCTGAAACAGTAGGTGGTTAAATTGATAAAGTTAAAAGTTAAGGATGTTATGTGCAAATTTTATTATGTCGGACAATATTCGTTTGGTCGGAGAATATTCGTTTTTGTCGGGGAATATTCGATTCATACGACGGCGCCGAAATAACAAAATAATGGTGGACCCCCACAATGAATTATTGTCGGATATAGAAAGCGACATACGTAACCTTTCTAAATAAATATAGTTAACGGTACTATCACCTTGAACTGTTAAAATACCCGGTGGTAAAGGAATAGTAGCACACGGTATTGCACAGTAGCACACAGTATTGTACAGTAACACACGGTATTGCACAGTGTTTCATATTATTAAACTGATAAAGTGGTTATTGTACTATATTGACTTTATTGAACCAATAATTGTCACATGCATAATAATTCATATTATTGAGCTGATAATTGTCACAGTAGCATATGCACAATAATTCACATTACTGAATCAATAATTGTCATTACACAGTAACGTGTTATTTTCTTATTTATTTTCAGCATTATTGTTATCTCTTTTATGATATTGATTAAACTGTTGTATTATATTATTAGTTGATTTTTCTGTTTATCTAACTCGAAAAGCCAACTACACTGCATTTACAACAATTAGCCATAATAGTAAATAATTGTGAATTATTGTTGAATAATTGAATTGATAAAGTTATTTGTTTTTATTATGATAAATTATATAAAGTTATTTGTTTTTATATATAAAGTTAATTGATTTATTTAAAGTTAGTTGTTTTATATATAAAGTAAATTGAATGGTATAGATTAAAAGATGATCTTTAAATGAATGGTTTAGATTAAGGAAATCTTAAAAGATGAAATGAGTGGTATGGATTAAACTTTATCTTTAAATATACGGTTTGGATTAAATTAGAAAATCTTGGTGATGATAAGATTTTTTTGCTATAAATAGAGGCCTTAACTTAAGGATTTTTCATAAAAAAACTTCATTGCTTATTCTTTCTTTCACTCTCCAAATATTTCTTTGTATAAGTTCTCTTTGAGTGTGCTAAAGTCATCTTGAGTTTTTGTAAAGATTTGTAAGTGTACGAGTACTGACCAAGTACGTCTTTTTATAAAAGTTATATAAGTAACCACACACATCACACGATGTTTATAAGTCTTCCTTTAGAAGACTCTTCCTTTGGAAGATTCATTTTGAAAAGCTTCATTTGGAAGATTTATTTTGAAATATTATTTTCTTCAAAAACTATATTGAAGTTATTCTACTTTATTTTATTAAATTACTTTTGATGATTTCATACGAATTGGTATACATCATAAAATTATATATGGTAGTTACTAATTAAATTATAAAAATATAGGTTGACTAACTTCATATCTAGTCACGTGTTAAGGTAAGGGATACCATCTTTTTCATCTTCCATTATTCAAACTTACTATGGTAAGGGATTATCAGTATTTGATTCTCAAAAATAATATCGTTTCTTTCTTACTCTTAAGATGTGTCATTTATCTCTATGTATTAATTTGTGGGAATAACCTGACTACGCGGACTACCGCATGTTTGATGAATAACCTTTCGTATTCATTTCTTATTAATTTGTGGGAATAACCTGACTACGCGAACTACCGCATGTTTGGTGAATAATCTTTCGTATTCATTCCTTATTAATTTGTGGGAATAACCTGACTACGCGGACTACCGCATGTTTGGTGAATAACCTTTCGTATTCATTCCTCATTAATCTCTGAGAATAACCCGACTACGCGGACTACCGCATGTTTGGTGAATTACTCTTCGTATTCATTTCTTATTTGTCTCTTGTTGGTAAAGTTTCATGAAATGATTATATATTCTTTAATAGTTTGCGCTTCATCTAATATCATTTCAATTGTACCTTCCTATTTTTCTAAATCTTTCAATTGAACTTTAACTGTTATTCTAAACTGTGAATCTTAAATATCATTCTTGAATTTTAGTCCACATCATGTTGACAATTTGGACATTATTTGAATCTGTACAAAGAAAAATCATAAACTTTCGATATTTATTGATCATACTATTTCTTCTGATTCATCATCTATATCACGGTTGTTATTCTAATCATCAAGAACCATGTTGTTGTGAATATCTATGGCCTGGGGCACAGATGATAGGATAAAAGCGATATAATTGTTGTGTCTTTTAGGGCACGTGGTGAATATTCTCTTTAGCCTGGGGCAAAGATGAACTGTTGTTGGTATGATTATGACCAAAGGCTAAAAACTGGTATAATCATTACCGTTGGTGTTATATTTGAATATCTTTGGCCCGTAATGCAAAGATGAACTATTGACTGGCATGATTATAATCAGGAACTGGAAATTTATATTATCACGACCAGTGGTGTTTAAGATGATAAAAGTTGATAATATTTTTCTTAAAAAGAGACGCGAGTAGACATCATTGTCTATATTATTCTTCTAATGGATTGCTTTCCGCTGCTATTATTGATATAAAGCTTATTGTCTATTATATTCAATTAGGAACTCAACTGTTGAAGGCTAATGACAATTTATTTGTCATTATCTTAGTCATGATATTTCTTACTTGGCTATTTAAGCTCACTCTTTCTTTGGTTCTATTGTTTTTCAGAAAATGAGAGAATAACCGGGTCTAGCAGGGGAATAGAGTGACGGTCCGAGAGATAGTTATTGTAGTCTTCACATGTTGTATACAGTGTGACAATAATAATGAAGACTTAGTTGTGTATTATTGAGTTATGTATTTCTGTTCTATGTACTATTTGTATTAGAAATTGTGTATTTTATGGCGTCTCAAATTGGGCTATGTAGGCCTAGATTTGGGGGCGTCACAAACCCACCATAATAGTATGAGTTCAAGAACTCCCATATATCCCCAAAATTTATAGTTTAACTCAATCACAAGAATTTGCATAAATGCAAAGTCACAATAATTTAAGGAACTTGCTCAAATAAAACTTGAATAGGTAGGAAAAACTTTATCAAAGTAAAGAACTTACAACATAACAATAAAAAACTTTGCTCAACGATAAACAATTTCACACAGAGTGAGAGAACTTGCACAGAATAATAAACTTGCACAAGTTAGAGAACTTGTAATAGGTTAGGGAACTTACAATAGGTCAGGAAACTTGCTTGATTATATCTCTTACAGTCTACGCTTATTATTCGTTTCTCGTACAACCTACATGGTTCATGAAATTGTCACCAAAATCAGTCACAATTAAGACTATCAACCTTAGTTTATTTTAACTATCTATAATCCATAATCTTGTCTGTGTTTTGTTTAATTTTTACATCGTCGGACTAGCGTCGACTAAACCAAACTCTAACTGACCAACCCTAGCCAATCCTAAACCCTAACTTGGTTGCGTCCGGGCACTGCAACACCCTCTTTGGGCTTCTTTTAGGCGCTACGACGCTCCCGCAATTGTCCCCCAATTTCATGTTTTAATTGTACGACCTTGACTCGCTTAAAAATTCATAACTAATTCATTCTAAAATATTTGTGAGTGATTCTTTCTCTCACGTCTTCTTAACATCCCCCCTTTACAATTCATCTTTGTGTCAAATATCAAAATTCCAAAAGCATTGGGCTGCACATCTCTCATAACAACTCAATGAAAACTAGTTTCATAAGTTCCATCTTTGACTCTAAGTTTGACTTTTCTCTATAAAAGTCAATTTTTGACTTTGACCAAATAGTCAACCTCGAAACCCTAACGTGTTTATAGTCCTTACTTATTAATTTCAAAGTTCCGGACGTAACAGTGCAACCCGTTTCTCAAAATTCTTTCTTAAACTTAAATCTAACATTTTTGACTTTAAAATTTGTATTATTTAGAAATTCAGGGATATTACACCATTTATGTCCATATTTAATCAATACGGAGACTTCTTTTGTTGGAACCTTATCCCCAATAAAATCTGATGCACCCTCGTATGTAAGCTACAAAATAACGCCCTGTGTGCTAAGGATGTAGATGTCCTACATGGGCGAGAACCTGGGTATATCTGTCTCTACATCTGTGATGCTCCCAAATTCGAGCCTACACAACCCAATTAGAGTCTCCAAAAGACAAACAACAAACTATTACAATATAGTACGATAATAGACAACTAAGTCTTCACTAAAAAATTTGTCACACTATTTTACAATATGGTGAAGACTAATACAACTACTAATTCGGATCATCACTCCATTCCTTTGCTAGCCCCAACTACACTCTTATTTCCTAAAAGAAATTATGAAACAAAAGGGTGAGCTCAAAAAGTTCGGTAAAGAATATCGTAACTAAGATAACAACGAATTTTCAACCAACAACTGCAACGGTATAAACAATCCAATAGGAGAGTCATGTAGACCATAATGTCAATTATCTTCTCCTATTTAAAAATTCACCATCAACCTTTCATCAATTGTAACAATAATGGTCATGATCATGCGGTCAACAGTTCCTCTATGCACCTAGGCCAAAGTGAACTTTCACCACGTGTCCTTGCCACACAGCTAAAGACATTCAACAATCATATTATCTTTGCGCTCATGTCAAAGATATTCACAACAATTTGATTCTTGATAATTAGTATAAATAACAGTGATATAAAGGATGAATGAAAATAATAAGAATAATAAGATAAACGAATAAACATCTAAGATTTGTAATTTAATTTGTCCAAAGTCCAATAATGTCTAAATTGTTAACACGATATCCAGCATATCGATTCGAGTTCAAGAATAATATTCAAGTTTCATAGTTCAAAAATAATGGTTAAAATTCAATAGGAAGTTCAGGTCAATAGAAAGGTTCGGGTGAAATGATATTAGATGGAACATAAAGTATTAAAGAAAATCTAATCATTTCAGAAATTTTTACCGTTTAATGTCAAAGATTATAGAAACAATACTTACCATAGTATGTTTAAATTTATTAGTATGAAAAAAATATATATATATTTTACCTTAACATGTGACTAGATACTCTGTTTATGTAGTTGATTAACTTATATGTATATTTATAATTTAATTAGTAACTATCACATATAAATTTTATGGTGTATACTAACTTATATATTATAAAATCTTTAAAAGTAACTGGATAATATAAATTTGTATAGTGTACAAAATAAGCAATACCTAAAACATATAGTTCACAGCTATATTAAAATTCCTATTGACTTTAGGAATTAATACATCACCACAATTAAACCCACACGGTTAATACTCGGAACCTACTTCCTTCTTAATTTCGGAAAGCATAAATGCACATATATCACACACATACCAAATTAAAATACTTCTAATTTAATTAAAATAATCTCATAGGCTTGGATCCCACAAACTCAACAATTATTATTCAAACTCAAAGTGCTTCATGAAAGCTGGGAAAATGTTAAGGATAATCTAGGATATAATAAATTGGTTATTATCTCTTTTGATTGTGAAAAGGTTTAGTTAGTATTAGTGTTTATCATTAGTTAGGTACTCCTATGAAAGGATCATGTTACCTGTTTGAAGGATATTAGAACCATTCAATGTAGGGCTGTGGGAGTATTTTTCAAAAAAAGAAGTCCAACTTTGATTTGTTGGCGGGAATTAATGAAATCATAAAATTCATAATTTGTATAAATTCATAAGATTTTAGTTAATACAATTGCGAATATCAAAAAATATGTAAAATATATTACTAACCATAAAATTTATTATTTTCAAAACTAACATCAACCATATTAATTTTAAATTTTAGCATTTCCAAAATTATTTCAAGAAGTTGAAAGAAATTCTTTCTGCTAGAGGTGTCGAAGAACATGGCCAAATTTTACTGCAAAAAGCACGCAAGGTACAGTTAATCACTTTCATGCACTAAGCCCCTCCAATTCTAATATACAAATCACAATAATTAAATTGAATCCTGTTTTGGGCACAATTTGTTTGGACACAGAAGTAATGGTAGGATACATTACCACGAAAAATTATACTTTATGTAGCGTAAAATAAAGTCACTACAATCATGGGCAACTTTCACATCACAAGGACCATAGTTACCGAGTACAACACATTCAAGGGAAGAAAACGAATCATGGACTTTTTGGGTGTTTAAAAAATTCGGTTTGATCGGTATTTGGGGTATATTAAATCGGTTCGCACCGAACGGTTTGATATAAATAGTGATCGATTCGGTATATCAGTACAATTGATTCAGATATTTGGTGATCCGATATATACCGTACTGATTATACCAGCTATCATATTTTTTTTTAAAAAAAATTAAATTATTATTATTACTATTATTATTAATAAATAATTAATAATAAAAAATAATAATAGTAATTCTAATAATAATAAAAATAATACTAATAATAATAATAAATTAAAATATAATAATAATTATTATTAATATTTTTGGTATTAACCGATACCAAACCGGTACTGAACTGGTCCAACCGATTTCGACATCAATACAAAATTTTGGACTAATTTAATTTCGATCCGATCCGATTAAAACTAGTTGAACACCGCTACTTTCTCCCAAGAGTTTACTAAGTGCCTCACCCAACCTATCAAACTATGGGTCCAAATTTTACATTCTTAGGAGGATCTATGGGGTGTGTGTGGGGGGGGGGGGGGGGGGGGGGGAGCGCTAGTGGTGCATAAATGGCCTGCAGCTTGCGGCCCGACCTTGGTCCGGCCTGACTTGGCCTGGTCAAGGCCTGACCTGGCTCGATATGACCTGAAAGTCATAAACAGATAACATTTTTTTTTTTGCTTAGATCTGGCCTGACCTGGTCTGCCAATAAGCCCGGCCCGGCCTGACTCGTCTGGCCTGGCCTGATTCACCCAAAACTCGATCCGACCTGCCAATTTTCTTTATTCGCTACTTCAATTCTCCCGCTGCAGGTGAAAACTTCATATCCGTGACAACTCATTCAATAAACAAAATAAAATTGATGTCTTTTAATACGTTCATTCATGCATGTTTGTTTATATACGAATAAAGAAATTCATAAAAACACATTGACTAGTGTAATATATAAGAATTTTTCTTACCTAGATAGCAAAACACTTCTTACAGATCTTTCATTGCATCTTTATTTTAATAAATACTTAGCATAACAACTAGAAAGTCATTTGTAAAATAATAATAATAATAAAAAATATATTTTTCATTATTGTAATTTGAAAGCTGTAACTTGTAATACATTACTTTTAATTAATATATCAATTCAGTTTAAAATTTTAATTGATGTTTTAATAATATTTAAAATTACTAAAAAAATTATTTGAATAGATCGAATCGGACTGGACTGGCC
Organism: Hedera helix; assembly: GCA_947179155.2. Classification (NCBI taxonomy): domain Eukaryota; kingdom Viridiplantae; phylum Streptophyta; class Magnoliopsida; order Apiales; family Araliaceae; genus Hedera; species Hedera helix. The sequence continues at coordinate 9,736,809 of OX359278.1, forward strand.
TGACCTAGCCTGCAGGCCTCAATAGACCCCCTTTTTGATCGTCAAGTCTGGCCTGACATGACTTGCAGTCCAAAAGTCAAAGGTCCGGCCTGACCTAGTCAACGACCAAGGTATAACAGACCCAGACCGAATCAAATTAGACCAACCTGTTGTGCATGCCTAGGGGCGTCCAAAGGACCATGTTTTGTTTTATTATATTCAGAGTTACACGTGATCAATGAATTCAATTTTGTTCTTACATTATCTGTGCTATCTTAGTGTTATCTCAATCTCATGTATTAGTGTAACTTATTTCGTATTTTTTTATTTACAATTAATTGTGTATTTGATACAAAGAATAAGGAATTGGATAATAGATGAGACAAAGACTAGGATAACAAATTTAAATTCATAGTCAATATAGCCTTCAAGTGTGCAGTTAATAATAATACGATTGGTATATATCCCCAAGGCTTAGAAACACTTTTGATGATCTTATAATTTTCTTAATTTTATAAAGTGAATTATAAAGTTTAATTTTTCAGACATTGAATCTTAAAGTGTTTAAATTTTGAGAAATAAAACCTTATGATAATTTGGAAATTGTAGCGATAGACGCATATAAAGCCAAATTGCCATACACGGCAACCTCATGCAAAACCACATCAGTTTCTAGTCGCCGTAGTTTTTTTTTTTTTTGTCAAATTGCAGAAATATTTCTAATAAAATGTTTCTCAAACAATCAAGCTCGATATTTGTGGAGGAGTTATCCACATCTCCAATAGAAATTAATTATTATGATGGAAAGTGGAATATCTCAAACAACGAATCCACTAGTATTTATGTACCAATGATTTTTTTTATATTTATTTTGGTAGTCACATAATTTTTTTATTCATTTTTGAGTTCCTATATATTGAAATTAACTTACATTCCATGTATAAATTTTCCATAAAATAAAACTACATGAGAATAAAATTTCGGGCAATGTTAATCCACATAACTACATAAGCAACCTGCACTAAAGTTATATATAAGACTATTTAATGAGAATAATACAATAATATGTATCTATCAATTCAGTAGACAAAACTCTAACAAATAAATATTTTACTCTTAAAATATATAATTAAGGGGACAGAGAAAAAAAAATTAAGCCTATAAAATTTTGACATTTTTACTCTAAGGCCCCAAAGATTTAGGAAAAAAATATTGTATTTATAATACGTATGGAAAAATATAAGGAAATATTTTTTCTATTCTAAATATAGGAGTTATTTTAATTTCTTTTTTTTTTTTTATCAAATTGACCCAGATATATATCATTCGGCAATATACGGTCAAATTCATAAATATCACTCTTCCCAACTTTTGGGTATCATTATACTTATATATACTACAATACAAAATAATTTTATTTCAACCATAAAATATAAAATTTTGTATTAACTTCAGAGCAAGGGCGGTGACTCTGGACCTATTAAATTATTCATGACTAAAGTATTATGTCAACATTAATTATATATGTCTCCAACCCCACTTCTCTTCCCACCCCTCCCCAAAAAAACTCCAGACAAGAATATTAAAATGGGGAGGGACAAAGCTGACAAGAATATTAAAATGGGGAGCTGGACAAAGCTGGTTCTTAATAATATTAATTATTTTGGATTTTAAAAATAAGATATTAATTTATATAGAGCCAATTGTATAAACTAGGACCATTTAAATTTCAGGCCATGTTAGGACACTTGCACAAGCTCAATCTTTTTCAAGGACAAACATCATTATTCTGGCACTTAGAAAATGAAATGATTTGCCACTAGTTAGAACCAAGTATCATGGGACTTAAATTTCCATGGGTTGCTTGACTAGGCAGTAGGCACCGCGCTTAAGTCTTTCAAAGTCTTCCACTCCAAGGCACTTGTGGTTGAGTATTTAAGTAGAGTTAGATTAAACATTTCTACACAAGTTTTACACAGGTCAAAGTGTTTGTTTATATCTCGTCCCTTTTCCATGGCTACATTCTACATAGAAGTAAGTAGCAAACATTTTATGGCAGCTATGCTCCTGTTTATTGCTTTCTTGGTTCCTAGTTTCAAAATGACAGGTCACACTCTCTCTCTCATACATTCTTTCAATAAACTATATATTGGTCATTTATTTTTTACACGTATATATTAGTTGTGTTAAATCATCCATCTTAAAACCAATTAGTACCAAGTGGAGATGTCTCTCTATAATGAGTTTCAAGTCAAACCTAATGGATGCAGGATTTTAATCCAATGCCTTCCCCCCACACACGAATACTTATGAACTTAACTCTGATATCATATTGAAGTATTCATCTTAAGATCACCAAGTGGGGAGGCCTTTCACTATATATTTTTGGTGAATTTTCTGGTCAAATTTAATCCATATCTATTTTTAACCCAATGAATTGAGATGGGGCTTATTATGAAATGCTATTTGGAAAAGAAAAAAAAAACATATACAAGAGGTTGTCACTTTGCTAAAAGAAAATTACTATGCATGTCGGTGCTTATTTTAAAACAGTTTCTATCTTATTTTAAGTACAACTTATTTAATAAGTTAAAATATCTTGTTGGGCACAACTTTTTAAAAACATAAAGGAATAAGTTGTTATGCTTGACAAATAAGCTGAAAATGTATACCTAAAATGTCCAATAAACAAAAACTTGAAAATAAGCCCCTTGATATATACTAGCTTTATTATTTTGCATTTAAGGTGTTGTACTAATAAGTTAAACTTAAGGACTAAAATGTCACACGAGCACAAATACGGGCACAAATACTGGGGATATTTACGCATTTTAGTCCATCATTTAACTACCATTTTGGAACATGCTAGATATTTAAACAGAAAGTGTCTATTTCGTCTAGACTAACCTCTACAAAGTTACACAGTACAATACTATAAAACTTTGTCTTAGATAAATTAGACAACTCTATCTTCTTGCTTGACATTACATAATACATAACCAAGTTCTCCTCATTTGATGACAACTAGGAAAAATGATGAGAATTTTCATTTTCTTGTCTCCCTCTGTGTACTCTCTATCTTCTAATACCTTTCAAACGTTATTCCAATCCATATTGCAGGTGCACAATCCATAGGCGTCTGCTATGGAAGGAACGGCAACAACTTACCATCAGAACAATCTGTCATCAACCTTTATAACGCCAACGGCATCAAAAGAATGAGAGTCTACGATCCAGTTCCAGCAGTTCTTGACGCTCTTCGAGGAACCAACATAGAAATAATCCTCGACGTCCCAAACACCGACCTCCAATCCCTCTCCAATCCCTCAACCGCATCCAAATGGGTCCAGACGAACATCAGAAACTATAATTCAGCCGTCAGATTCATATACATCGCCGTTGGCAATGAAATTGATCCCAATACCGGAACGTCTAAATACGTTCCTTACCTCCTCCCAGCCATGCAAAACATATACAATTCAGTATCAGCTGGACTGCAAAACTAAATTAGGGTTTCAATAGCCTCATACTCGGTGTTGGCGTCAAATTCTTGGCCTTGCTGAAATCACCCGTCAGTAAAGTACCTACACATTCGACAAACCGTTAACACCCCCACAGAACAGTCGCGGCTTGGGCCGTCCGGAATGCTACAGTGTGAGAATAAGTTCAGGTGGTTGACGTCACAGTGAAGGACCTAAAAATATACGCTGGAATTTGTAAGATATTTGATAACTTCTGTGTATTTTACGTAGAAAAGCCTTGCCTCCTTTTTTTTGAGAGATTGTTTGTATATATTCATCCAGGCATCGTCGGACGTCCCATCACCCCCTCATGAGTGGAAACATGACCTCTTCTTCCACTTGCTCCAATTGGTCCAATAGGAAGATATACTAGCATGGGCTATCCTCTGTACCAGTCTGTCGAAGTAGATAAAAATGGCTCAGGCGTCCCATCAGCCCTTCATGAGTGGACATGACAGACTACCCTATGACCAGGCCTATCAAAGTAGATAAAGAGGACCCGGCCCAATTTATATATGACAATAACCCCAGGCCCACGGTTAGAAATGTAGAGTCCAATTTATCACATCCCAACACTCGGGCCTAATAGGAACATCTTTTCCCCATCACAAGGCGATTTTCGCGATAATGTGAAGTCGTTTATTGTTCCAATTATTTTCTTTTTAGGAAGAAATAATCTCCCATTGCTTGTGAATAACCCTTATTTTAGCTATATTGGTTCTACTCAAATAGATCTTCGTTACGCATTATTTACTACCCCGAATGTGGTGGTGCATGATGGAAATCTCGGATATCGAAACTTATTTGATGCATTTCTAGATGTTCAATACGCAGCAATTGAGAAATCTCGTGGTGGAAATGTGCAGATTGTTGTATCGGAGAGTGGGTGGCCTTCTTCGTGTGGGAATGCTGCGACTGTGGAAAATGCACAAACTTATATTCGGAATTTGATTAGTCATGTAAGAGGAGGGAATGGGACACCAAAAAGACCAGGAAGGGCAATAGAGACCTATTTGTTTGCAATGTTTGATGAAAATATCAAGGTTGGAGCAGAAACAGAAAAACATTTTGGTCTTTTCACACCAGGTCAATAGCCGAAGCACCAACTTAGTTTTAACTAAGTGAATGAATGTGATATCAAGTATGTGTAATATGAATTTGCTTCTAAATAAATTGTGACTCTGAAAAAGGAGTTCTGAATAAAGAATAATGTTTTGGATACAAATTATATACCAATAATTGTGCACAAATAATATAAGAAAAGGAGAGAAAATAAGAAGGGTGTCCATTGGATGTTTTATAGATTTTAATCAAAAAACAATAAATATTTGCATTAATTTTCAAATTTACTATTTTGTAAATTGATTAGGGACTCTTTTTGTGGAATAGGGGGAGTGTCAAATTTGATGCTACATTATTTATGTCAATACAATTAGCATGTTGAACATGACATCATTATCTGACCCATTAGTAGGTTAGTTTGCTTTTTCACCGAGGCTATAATCCTGTCAAGGTACAAACATTTTGGACGGTTTTTTCCATTGGTGGGAGATCGTAGTTTTTTCACCGAGGCTAAAATTCTGTGGAGGTACAAGCATTTCGGACGGTATGTTCCATGGGGGGGAGAGCAAATAGCTGCTCAACTTCATGGAGTTTGGGCATCGATAGGCCATAGCTCTCAGGGGCTCTGGCATTCTGTTTATAAAAGTAAGACCTTCTCTTTTTTTCACATATCTCGGCTTTGGAATTGCTCAAAACTTAATGGGAATTGACACAAGAACAGTTTGGTAGCTTTTGATAATCAGCTCTAATTTTGTTTTATGACATCCAGCAAATTAGTCACTTGGCGTACAAGGGCACTGGTGTCAACTGACTGGAGGAGGAGGCGTTTCATGTTTGGGAGAGACTCGAGCCAAATATGAGGCAGTGTTGCTTGGAATTGGAGGAAGAATGGTTAAAATTTTGAAGCACTTTGTCTTCGATAAAATCCAAGACTGCATGTATTCCTTGTTACTCCCTCCATTCCAATTTATCGCATAAAACACACATTTTAAGAATGTCATTATTTCATAATTAATATACATCTCAATTTTCATATTTGTCTCATTATATTTTTATTGGAAAACGTTAAATAAGAGAGAAAAGAGAATAATATTTTTATAAGAATAAATTTCCCAAGAGTAAAAAAATTAGGGGTATCATAGAAATGTATGAAACTTTCTACCATTAATAAGAGATAACGACTATTAAATTAAAATAGATAAATAAAAAAAAAGTCCTAAAACGACTGATATATTTGAATGGAAGGAGTAACCATTAATTTCTTAGTTAATTTCTATGACAGCAGCAGTATATTTGCATGGTAGATGTAAATACAGACTAAACTGAACCAAAACCAACCAGGAAATAAACTCAACAATATTGATGAAAATCGAAATTGAGACCTTTGACCTCTATCTTATTGATAGTCCAAGGACTTTCAGCTCATTGATAGTCCAATGTACTTTCAACTTATTTGAAGAGTTAGACGGGCTGTCAAGTGCAACACAAATATCAAATACTTTTATCTGTACATTTTTATTCATTATTTTATTTTATTTTATTTTTCTCTCATTTGGAGAATTCATAAACTGTTAAATAGGGGGATTGGGAATGCCGAGTTGATGCATTTTTTGAAAGAGAAAAATTAATCCAAGGAGTTAAAAGGGCAATTGGTATTGAAAATTACGTATTCTACAGAACCCTCAGGTCTCTATCCCTTGGTTAAAAGGGTGATTGATAATGAAGATGACATATTCTACAAAAATCTCGGACCTCTGTCTCTAGATTTTGTGATTAGTTTTGGGTATTTTGCCCTCCTTCGTACCAAAAATAAATAAAGAAAATTGATATTTTTATATGTAAAAATGATAATTTTTCATGAATCTCTCTCACATAAATGTAGGATTCACTAACTATTTATGTAAGAGAAATCATGTGGAAATATCAATTCCCTAAATAAATAATATCTAAAAAACATGCACTAGGGACATGCCCAATCTTTGAAAATAGCATATTAGAGTTGAGGTCTCTATTAGAAATTAAGTCGACGCAAACCAAATAATATAGAATAAAGAGAGTTAAAATAACATAAAATTTAACGTGAAAAAACTCTTGAAGGACAAAATCATAGGTCAAACTCCGAATCGTCACTATATTAATAATAACGGGCTTACAACAATCCTTTCAAGTTTTACGCCTTAAAACTTAAGGTTACACAATATGATAATTTTCGTAGTACAACTTTTTATATGAACTAAAAGCTGTAAAATCATTCCTCCCACGATATAATTTTTTATACGGAATATAAAAGTTGCAAAAAATTCTTTCCCTCACACAAATACAAAACCCCCTCTCTCAACTCTTAGGTTGTTACATGATATTTGATTATACTCCACTTCAAAAACTAAATATAAAACTCTATTTATAGAGCATCCCCAATCTTCTTCCAATTCAAAATAGGTCTCTAACATATAATAAATATCCTATTAAAAATAAGATATTTTTCTTTCTATAATAGCAATTCTTTTTCTGAATAAGATTCAAGGAGTATCGTAACAATTCCTCCCTTAACTCGAATCATCAAATACTTCATCTTTGATCTTTGAATAGGATTCGAGTACTATCTCAACAATTTCTCCCTTCACTTGAATCCGCAAATACTTCAACTTCATCAATGTCACTGTTGTAATAGTCGACACCATCGTTTGCATCATCTATAACATCTACACTATTTGCATCATTCACGTTATCCACATTATCCTCATTATTCGCATCTTCTGTATCATCCTCATTACCTGGCCTACATTATCCACATCATAGTCACCATCATTATCTTATTTGTTAGTGCAAATACATGCAATTTGATGATGGTTATATAAATGCTTGATTAATGTATTTGATAATATTATGTTAGTAATAATGTTCTGTTTAATGGTATGTTCAATAAAGGGCTAATTGAATTCATATGAAACAATTAAAGATTAATGTATATTTTTATTTAATAGCTTTTATAAAAGTCTTTAATAATGAAATCGATATACAAGGATTTAAATTAGAAGATCAAATATGTTAAGTTAACTTGAAAATATATGAAGTTTGATGTAATATGACTTAGGGATCATGTTTGTTAAGTTGATCCAGTCTGAAGAATTGTAATAAAATAGGAAGCAAAACACAGAAATCGTAGAGCAAAGGAAAGCACAGAGATTGCAGAGCAAAGGAACAAAAAAGCAAAAATCGTAAAGAAAGCAAACATTATGATATAGTCTACGATGCAAAACTCAGCAACAGAATCAGAAAAGAAGGAAGAAAACTGAAGATCGTAAGGAAAAGACTCAGAATCCATGATCGTTGAAGTAAAGAAAGTGAAGGAACAGAATAGCATAGATCGTTGAGCAAAATGTCTGTGAAAGAAAACTTCAAGACTAAATTCAGAGGCAAAGTGAGGATTGCAGAATATGCTCAAAGATCGTAAAGTCAGGCACACTCGTAGAGTCTGCACAAAAGGAGTTCGCAGAGTTAACTAAAGAATCTTAGTAAGCACTCTAGGGAGTATTTGTTCGTAGAGTTCAGAGTAGACCACATGATTACTGAACAAAATCATAAGGACAGAGGAAGAAGATCAATTCACTAAAACAAATAAGGAACAGGATCAGGAAGGAAAGCATATTCTAGAATGCATAAGAGTTGAACAACCAAATCGTAAAGCTAGCCAAGATCATTAAGTTGTCAAGTGCAGAACCAAAGGATTATCAAGCTGAGCAAAGTCAAAAGGACATAAGAAGAAGACATTTAGAAACTGCACTACAAGCTAAAGATTTTAAGAAGACACTGATCGAATAAGGAGAACGATTAAGAGCAAGATCTGAACAAATGAGAATTACTCCAAGGAAGGAGAAAGTTTCAAAAAGATCAAGTCATTCCAAGATCAACTTGAGAGTTCGTTGAGTTCTATTAAGTAGATTCATCATAGCACAACAACGACAAAAGACTCTAGCAGAAGAAGTAGATGTTAAAGCTCGGGTGTTGGACAAGTCAGACTACTTAAGATCGTAGAATGAAGCTGAATTGAATATCATCATATTGTTGAGTTACTAATATAGTTGAGCAACTTCAGAATGTAGAGTTACAACGTTGATGAGCTGACTCGGTAACATACCTATCAGAGATCTTAATGTCAACAACACTAAGAGATAGAGTCACTACAGCACATAGTTAGGATGATCTTACCAAACAACAAAGGGTTCAAGTAAGAGGGAGTTGATCAAGATGAAGAAGAAGCAAAGTCAATAATATTGAAAATAGCAGTAAAAAAAATAAGGTGGAGCTGATCAAGAACAATAAGAGGGAAATGAAACCAAAGTTCAAGTAAATATCCAATTGACAGGAATATAATCTTCAAACAAAGTTCAGGAAGATTTGGAAAAAGATCAAAAAGAAAGAATGACATAAGTTTGGACATCAAGATCTGATGAAGAAGAAGAAGAAGAAGAAGACACATGACATCCACTACAGCAATAGAAGTACTGAACAAAGATTATGAGATACCTACATCAAACATCAAATTAACGAAGAACTAATCAAGTTATTAAAGAAAATAAAACTTGAGAAAGACAGAAGATTAAGTTTAAAGGAGAAAAAGAAGTCTTAGTTATCAGGGAAGACAGGAGAATTTCCAAATGACTTTAGAGAAAGTAAGAGTGGAGGAGGTCACAGTTCGTAAGGAAAAGAAAGTTCTAAGATCATGAAGTATTCGTAAAGCTGAAGGATCTTGAAGCTGATTAAAGCATCCGTTAAATTGAAAAACAAAATACAAGATCAATACAACTCTGATATATGGTAATGCAGTTAAAGATTGTAGAATATTTTCAAAGTTCATAAAACAAATTGCAAATTCACAGTGTTCACTCCAAAATCGTAGAATTCAAAATACAGATCACATAGTAGATTACAAAATAATGCAAAACGTAAAGTCGACAAATTGTAGAGCTGGTCCTAAAACTATCAGAACGTAGAGCAAACTGAAGAACTACAAATTGTAAAGTCAAATGCCAAAAATCTTTAGAAATATACAGCTTGGAAATTTGTAATGTTCAATTTGATCTAACATGGAACTAATAAGGAGAGGTTTCGAAAAAGTGAGAATTTCAAGACAAACGACTAACCATTAGACAATTTAAGCAGAAGACAGAAGGATATATGTCTAACAACAAATTCGATTATATAATATCAGTCACGTGGTTTCTACTGGAAAAAAAGTCAGATACACTTCGTAAAGCTCAAAGAACCCTATGACTAGGAAAATCGCGGATGACATTAAAACTGACAACAGATCTGACAGTGGATTGATATTAAGATATTCTGAAGGATGAAAAGCTCAAGACAAATGCTGGTGATGACAAATTCAAATGAAGAACATACAAGGTTGTGTTTAACGGCTATTTGACAAAAGCAACACTAGACACGAGGTTTTCATTTTTGGTAAACTGACAAGAAGACAGAGCTGAAAGCTATCTGACACAGTATCTTCATGACAATGTCTGTAATCTTCAAAGATCTAAACATTAAATGAAGCAACAACCATCTTTCAATGGGCAAAGTTCCAACAGACAAACTTTCAACGATTAAATCTCTAATGGGCAAATGGCAAAGATCTCTCTCTATATAAGGACTACAGTGGGCTAAAAGAAAGAGAGAGAGAAAAAGAATGATCAACAAAAATATTGGGCCTAAAAGAGAGATAAAAATAAGAGAAGAAGAAAATTGATCTGCTGAACCAATATATCAACCTAAAGTTAATATGTACATTGAAGGATTGATCAAAGAGTGATTTCTATATAAAGTTAGAGTAGAAGAGGAAAAAGGCATATCCAGAGGCTCTAGAGATCAATGTCAAAGAGAAATTACTTAGCTGCTAATTAAATTCTATCAAAGAAAGAAAACTTAATGCTAACTTAGCAGCACCTCAAATACCTTCATGAACAACAGCCAAATACGAGACTTAGCGGCTCGCCTGATTTTGAATGAATCAAACCATGAATGGGACGGACTTAGTGTCCAACTAGAGTGGTACTTAGTGAACCAGGTCTTAATGAACTTTATCAAGACTTAGTGACTCGAATGAATCTTAGTGATTCAGTGTTGTAACAGATCTGATTATAATGATCGAGAATATCCTTAGTGGATTTTCTTTGACACCCCCAAATTTAGATACCAATACCTCGGATTTGGTGCTCATGCAATAATATATTCAGTCACCACTAAACAATATTTAATACTAATGCGGAAATAAATAAACATATGTTGTTCATTAATACATTGTTTCACTAATTCCAATGTCTTAAACCTTAAACAAAATACATCATAAAATATCCTAGTAATACAAAAGGGATCATGATTTATAAAATAGAATAGTAATAACAAACTATTCCTAAAGCTTGTTCTTATCCTTGTCCTTCTTGGAATGTTCAAGCTTAACTGCAATTAGTTCATGATATAACAAGAGTGGGTAAATACTTTGCTCAACAAGTTTAAAATAAATAATGAAAATATATCATGAATGAATAAAAATGACAATCGAATAAATCAACGATTTAAAATAACTGATCAATATAATCAAAGTTCCAATAAAAAATGAATATTGATTATTTACTACTGAGTGGTCTAATAGACCACGAACATTTTCAAGGAATCAATCATTTGACTGACCCTTTTATTTTTTAACCTGTCAGTTTGTACTTGAGGGGATTAGTCTCTTGTACACCATGTGTATACATAATATTAAACTCTGACGCATCAGATAACTGCCACTTATATTCCACATATTAAGGGTTGCTCTCTCAGTCCAAGAATTCGTACCAACTACTGGTTTGAATAGCTTTCAAAAGTATTATATACATATGTCTAGCCGAAACAAATGACATAGACTTATTTCTTTAAACAGTTCATAAATGAAGAACTTTAAATATTTCACAGTCCAATAATAAAATAGGAATTCAAATGTACGAAGTGCGAATATCAATAATTATCATTGATGTAGAGTAATTAACAAACATTAAACCACTAACATGATTGAAAAATAATAACTCGAGTTTGAGTTATGAAACTTTTATAATGAAATGAGTTTAGGGTTAGAAACTTGCTCAATATAAATTTGAGTAAGGTTAAAAAAACTTGCATTGTTCATGACATACCGCTAATTTAGATTAATTAGACTCTATTTGAAAGACCTAACATTGATAACGTCGGCCTATTAATTAGTACAACATATAATTGTGCACTTAAATATTTAAGTTTACTATTTACCTAGCATTCAATTACTGATGATCATTACATAGCACATTGAAAGAAATTTCATATCATTTATACTTATTTGTATTAATGTAAATGATTTATCCGTCAAATATTACTTCTTTTTAAGTAATATTGACTTAAATATACTTTAAACATCTTTATATAATTATTTAATCTCTTAAAAAATTTATTATAATTATTTCATTACCTCATTTATTCTTAAACATTATTTAAATAATAAATGATAACTATATTTAATTATTGTTGAACAATAATTAATTATTTAAAGTCTATTAAGTATTTTGTTAATTATATTCCCCTTTAATTACTATTTGATCGTTAATTAATTAATGATTTGTACGCATTATTTAATGTTAATTAAATAATATGGTTACTAACCTTAATCTCATTTAATTATTATTTAATGTTAAATAAATAATAATTAATTAATCGTCCTTATATATTATTAAATCTTAGCTAAATAATAAATAAGTAGTTTATTAATCTTAACCCTTTTTAATTAATATTTAAGGTCAAATAAATAATAATTAATTCTCTTTAGTTAATATTTAATGTTAGTTAAATAAAAAATAATTAGATTATTAACTTTAATCTTCTTTAATTATTATTCAATATCAATTAAATAATAATTTATTAATACCCTTATTTATTATTTAATATTAATTAAATAATAAATAATTATTTTATTAACTTTATTCAAGATTTAAATATCAATTGATGAACTTAATTGCTTTATTTATTATTTAATATTAATTAAATAATAAATAACAATTTAATTATTTTTAGTTCATAATAAATTATTCTTAATTTCACTTACTTATTATTTAATAATAATTAAATAATAAATAATTAATTACTTTTAGTTCCCTTTATTTATTATTTAATAACCATTAAACACTAATTAATTAATTAATTTTAATTACTATTTTATTTAAATAATAATTAATTACCTTAAATATTCTTAGTTTATTTTATTAGTAAATATTTAATTTATTTGGGTCCCATATTAATTATATTAATATTTAAAATATTATACGACACGTTTAATTAATTAAAACTAACCCAAAGCTGACCCAAACCAATACAGGAGCATCATGGGATCCTACTTAGGGTCCTAGGCGCCTAAGGGGCTGGGACAGGAGCCTTAGCGCTTGCCTTCCGAATTGTGATGCAAAATGCAGTTTGGTTTATGTTTTGTTTTCTGATTTTTACTTCATTTGTACAAATTTGAATAAAATAAAATCTATAAATTCAGATGACCTCAAATTTGTCTTGTTGGATTCATATCTTCTTAAACTACAATATTACATCTTTGTAACTCATTTTTGGACATGTTTAACTCACGAAAAACATGCACAAAGTGGATTGTTGTGTGTTAGGGTTTGATAGTGAACTATTTTGGTTTCAAAAAGCATAACTCACTCATTTTAAAATCTTTTGACATGATTTCAACTAGATTTAACTCTTAACTTACATATATAGCATATGAAAAAATAAAATCACACATACAACATGTAGGTTTCAAAATGTAGAGCTTCGAATAACACGTTCAATTAGGGTTCCGTCGATAAAAATTGTTTTCATGTTTTTTGCTAAACTTTTCAACACAAATGCATATCAATACACATATGAAACCCATTGAGCCATATATTTACTAATCTATCATTGATATAACCATTTAGTGCTTTGAAAATGGTTTTCTACCATGAAAATCACATATGACACAAAGAGAAGCACAAAATTTTGGTTTTTAGGGTATGTTATACCTTTTGGACTTGTGAGCTATTTTTTCCTTCCTTACAAAGTATGTAATGGTGCTAGATGACATACAAGAACTCCCTCAATTTGCCGTGCACTACCCCTTAGCCTCATTTGGTGTTTTCTTTATCTAAAACCTCAAGAACACTAAGTGTTCTCTCTTGGAAACTCTCTCTAACTTCATTTGGTGTTTCTAACAAAATGACCAACTCTTGCTAGTATGGGTGGATGGTCTTATATATAGGGCATTGCTAAGTATACTTAACTTTGCTAAAGCACTCACATTTAGTCAGTTAGACCCTTAAACCTAGCAAGACAAGGTTCCACAACTTAAGGAACTAGCTAGTATAGGAGATGGTTTTGAGAAACAGGCTTCATTGGAGTAAATTGGGGAAAACATTCAACATTGCACCCCCCCCCCCTTGGTTCTTCCCCAATGCGACCGGCCACTTCATCCATTTACCCTCAAATTTGCTTTTATTTTTATTACTAAAATACAAGCATACACACACACACACACACATATATATATATATACACCAATCTGTAGCAACATTGATCAATCTTTTGACCTTGCATTGGGCTAGGGTTTTGGGCTAATAAATAAATCATTGGACCCTCTATATGGATTGTCATATTCACAAATGTTTGGCCAATTCAATTATCTCATGATCAATTACGAGTCCAACAGTAATTAAATTAAATTAAATTGGGCTTGTTTAATAAATAAATTGGGCTAGTCCACTATTAATAAATTCCTAGTGAAACTATAAATTTTCATAAATAATATTTACACATAGACATTAATTAATAAACACATTAATTAATTTACATAATCCAATTAGACTTGCTAGGAACCGGGTTAATTGAATTATTACATAACCTACAAATCCTATCAACGATTTGATATTAAATACCCTAGGTTGATCCATTAATTTAATTAATCCATTAAGTGGACATCCCGTTAAATAACTCAACACATAATTAAATAAACCAAGTTGTCGTACAATGATTTAATTTAATCGCACAAAAATTTAATTCACCAATAATTAATTTTATTAATATAGGTTAGAATATTCGCGGTCATTACATTTTCTACAAGAAGTACAGAAGAATGAATGAGGAGATCTTTGTACTCCAAACCACTTTAAAAAATATGTGTCGTCTCTTATCTCTTTATTACTTACATTACAACTGTCTTAAATGTCATAACTGCTTCAAACTGTTTTATATCTTGCAAATAGAATTTCAGTAATATAACTTAAAACCAGAACTGCAAAATTTACTAGCTCAGATCAAGAAGAGGCATTTTATTAAATTAACTATTCCGCTGCAATTACATAAAGTCAATGATTTGATAACTGTGCTAAAAAGATTAAAGTGATTTATTCAGCTACCCCCCCCCCCCCCCCCTTCTCCCCCTCTTCTAGATCCCTTTTTTGTGCCTTCTGGGAATAACATTCTTCTTTGACATCTTCATCAACATTGTTGTCTTCATTTTCTTCAGTAACTCGATCATCTTCATCAGCAACTACATCATCTTCATCCTCAAACGTCTGTAATAGTGATTATCTATAAGCCCAATATCTCTTATCCATCAACATCATAATGACATTATATCAAACTCATTCAATTTACACTATATTTATTTATTACACCAATACGATTAATTCCTCTTTATCTTGGATCTAATTAACCTAACTCTGATATCAATTGTTAGGAATTAAGTCGACGCAAACTAAACAATATAAAATAAAAAGAGTTAAAAAAAACAAAAGATTTAACCGAAAAATTCTTAAAGGAAAAAATCACATGTCAAACTCTAAATCTCTACTATATCAATAATAATGGGCTTATAATAATCCTCTCAAATTTTATGTCTTAAAACTTGAGATTACATAATATGATAATCTCCACAGCATAATTTTTTGTATGAACTAAAAGCTCCAAAACATTTCTTTCTACAGTACAATTTTTTTGCAAAGAATATAAAAGGTATAAAAAATTATTTTCTTCACACAAACACAAAATTTACTCACACTTAGACATAGGAAAATTGGCCCAAGCTCGTGGGTTGTCCCGACCCACCCGTAAAAAATCGGGCTTTGGGATTAAATTTTTTAGCCCACAAAAAATTGGCCTATTTTAACCCGACCCGCAAGTAACATAGTTTAGCCCGACCCGTCCAATTTAAAATAACCCTTCAATGGGAACCCATTTGCCAATCTACTTTGAATACTCCAATTATCCTGTTGGACTTATCTGACTAGCATCTTTTGGAAATCTAACAGAAGACTAGTATACGTCATGACTCATAAGTCAAGGACCCAATATCAAGGGACAATTAAAGCTGCCCACTAAAGTTAGCTTTTTGACAAAGTCTAAGCCATTTATTAAGGGACCCAATATCAAGGAATAATTTATTAATTTACATAACTTACTCTCATTTGCCATTCTCCAAGGAATAATTTACATATTCTACTGCACTTTAATTAGTCTAATGTTAGCTTTTTGGCACACAGATTCATTTTCAAATTGTGCCTATTCATAACCATCAGATCAACTTGAAATGATTCTATCCATCCATTCAAAATTCAATGCATGTAGTCATCTGATCGGTTTAATAAGGAACATTAATATAAAAGGTGAAAAATAAAAAGAAAAATCATTTTCAACTCACTTTCTCTTTCATTCTCACTGGTTCATCTCTTACTTACCATTTCTATCTCTAAAAGGCCTTTAAACCCCAACTTTTTAATCTACAAAATTCTGATTTCTATAGATGTTTTGGTAAAATCACACTGATTAAAGTGTTTTTATTCTCCATGAGAATATATGTACGGATTATTTTTCTCAAAAACTATTTTCAAACAAGTATAAAGGTCCAATCGTGTACTTATGCTATTGTTTAAGTAAAGTGTGATATGTGTTGTTTTACCAATTATTCTTAATGATAATCCATCAAAGCCAACTAATTTAACACAACCTACTAGGTGTTTATGATGTGCGATGGTGGCTATGAATCTGTGATGATGAGAAGTTGTGGCCACCGTAGTGCTCGATGATTTTTGAGTTTTAGAGAGAAGGTGAAGGAAAAGGAAGAGGGGTTAGAGTAAAGAAAGTGAGAGAGTCCAAAAATTTGGCATGCGGGCTGGGCCACGGTTTCTTATTTTCAGCCAAAATTAAGATGGACCATTTTAGCCCGGCCCGAATTTGACTTGGTCTGTTGATAGCCTGACCCGTTTAGGTTGGCCCGACCCATTTATCAGGTCTACTCACACCCTCTATCTCAACTCTTCAGATGTTACATGATTTTGGTTGTGTTATATTTCAAAAAAGAAACATAAGACTTTAATTATATATCACCCACAATCTTCTTCCTGTTCAAAATAGGACTCTAAGATATAATAAACATTCTATTGAAAATAAGATATTTTTTTTTCGTAATAATAATTTTTTTCTAAATAGAATTTAAGAAGTATTCTAACAATTTTTTTCTCAATTTGAATTCTCAAATACTTCATCTCTAAATAAAATTCGAGAATTATCTCAACAGCCTCTTCAAGCCAACCCAATATATTTTGGGCAAGTCCAAAAAAATAAGATTCTCATGTAATTGAAGTATGCCCACTTTGTTAGGGGTGTGCAACCGGTAAATACCGGACCGGACCGAACCGGTACCGGACCGAACCGGTACCGAAAGTGGTAAAATTTTAATACCGAAACCGGTACCGATTGTACCGGTGTACCGGTTTGGTACCGGTTTTTACCGGATAAAAACCGAAATTAATATAATTAATATTTTTTTATTATTATTATTATTATTTTTACTATTATTATTATTATTATTATTATTATTATTATTTTTATTATTATTTTATTATTATTATTATTAATTTTATTATTATTATTATTATTATTTTTATTATTATTATTATTAATTTTATTAATATTATTACTATTTCTATTATTATTATTAATTATTTATTATTAATAATAATAATAATAATTAATAAATAAATAAAATAGAAAACCGGTAATACCGGTCCGGTTCGGTATATACCGAACCTTAAAAATGCCGTACCGGAACGGGTACCGAAAAATCGGTATATACCGGTTTTTTTGTACCGGTACCGGGCCGGTTTATTTTATACCGAAAAACCGGTTCGGTCCGGACCGATTTTCCGGAAAAACCGAAAATACCGAAAATGTTGCACACCCCTACACTTTGTTATGTTGATTGAACTGCCCCGTGGCAGACCCCTCCACAACTAGTTGAAATCCTAGATATTAGACAAAAGACATAGGGTTGGATAATGGTGTAGACATTGAAAGAAAAGGCCGGTTGGTGGAACATGGGGTTCTTAAAGTTTGGGGGACAAGAGCTTTAGGAGAGGAGGGAGGGTTCTATTCTTAATCAAAAAGGTGTTATAAACAGTCAATTTGAAGCAAACACCGCCTATTTAAATGATGGTATCAATTCTCATTAATAGTGAAGTTTTATGTCTTAATCCTATTCTATGGACTCTCCCTCTTAATCTTATCCTCTAGTATGAAGGAAGAAGAGTCAACTAATGAAGGTTGCTCTTTTGCAATCAAATTATTATGATTGAAGTTTGTGAAAGTAGAAATTACCAGCACTAATTCTTCATTCTACATTTAGTAATTAGTACAAGTAGACTAGGTTCCAAAGTTAGTGTTATATATATATATATATATATATATATATATTAATTAATCTTGTTTACTATTTTTCTACATACGTGTTTAGTGTTACTTATTGAAATAGACAAGTTGTTACATTTTATTATATTATCATAATTAATTTTACGGTGTCATATATATGTATTGTGGGTGGAATTTGCTTGGGTAGGAAAAGGTACTTGACCTAAGTTTAAAACATTGATGATTAATGTTCCATTAATCCTACCATTTTTCAAGAAATTAGTTGTTATTCTCAATGTTGAGACCTATCCACTTATTTAAAACACCTCAAAATATAGAGAGATGAATGATTACTATAAAATTAAGGAATTGATATTTTCACAAGATAATTTAATATTTTCACAAAATTAAATATGACTCACTTATCGAAATATCAAATTAACGTATGGAATTGATATTTTCATTAGCTAAGTTGATATTTTCACAGGATCAAATAGAACCTATTTGTGAAAATATCAAATTAGCTTGTAGACATAACAATTTCCTAAAATTAATTCAGTTATTTGTAACACCTCAAAATAAATATTTAAAAAATCACTATAATTGAAATTGTAGAAATAAAAAAAAATTCCTATTGTTATTTGCTGGTCGTCTGGTCTGGTACCGTAACATGGAAGAAAACAAAATTTCATTTAAGTTGTAAAATATCAAACTTGGGCTTTCTTTAACCACTAACTCAGAGGATTGTTGGACACCAATCAATCTCTTATGGGCATCCCCACCGTGTGGGCCCACAACTGGGCCACCATCGTTCTACTCCACATGAACAGACAATGAGTGACTATGTCACTAGCGTCTATTAATTAAAACACTGTCCCGACAGTTAAACTTTCCAATTCATCGTTAAATTTAAAAAGTTTCGACATAAATAAATATTACTTGAAAATTTATTTAAATTCAACCCGTAACAAGTTTACTTGCGGATGACTTAATCCGTTAGTAAATAATTAATATTATTTTTCTTTAATTTTCTCCTATTAATGTTCATTAATAATAAATTAATTTTAATTATTTTATCTTCTCTTTATAATTAGTTGTCATTCCTCCTTAATTATTTTGCGATTACAAATATTATCCATTCTCCATGCATAAAAAATGACAATAATAAAAATGTAACTCTTGTAAAAAAGAAGAGATAATAATATTTTATTTTGTAAACAATTTTACGTTTTTATGAAATTTTTGTTATTTTGAAACAAGTTAAGTTTTATTACTTAGAATACTTAAAGCAATTTATCTTTTATTGTTCAAAAGAAATTGAAATAATTTTTGTTTTATTGTTCAAGAACACTTAAAAAATATGTAAAAAAAAGAAGGTGATGAACTCATAAACCACTTAATCCATTAACATATGAGTCAGCGTCGATGAAAATTATTTTATGATTCTAGGATATGATCACGTGGTATCCTAAAATCACTGAATAATTTATATTTTTTAACCAATGTTTTGAAACCCAAACTGATTAAACTGGAAACTAGTTCACTTTTCGATTTGATTTGGACTAGTTCAACCAATTTGATTAAAAATCGGTTAATCACAGGTTTGACCGGTGGTTCAACCAGTTAGTTGCCCAAGTTGAACCGATTTTGATGTTTTTTTTATTTGTTATACAAATTTTTTTTTAGCAATAGTATAACATAATTTCATTATATTTTAGCTTTCAAAAAAGTAGATGTTTTAAAATTTTATTAATTATTAATGATATATATTTTTATATATTTATAATGTTACTGATTCAATAACGGTTCGACTATTAATTAAACTAATAATTTATTTACTCGATATTAATTTTGATTCTGGTCCGATTATAAAAATATTGCTTTTAACCCGATCCAAAAAACTCGATCCATAATAATTCGGTCTGCGGGTGACTCAACCACATGTTTGCCGGGTATAGTCCCAAAATACTTTTATTACATCATGAGACGTAAAACCTGCCTTGCTCCTATCGGAAAGGATATTAGTTTTTAAGTATAAATTAAATTTAAAAAAAAAAAAACAGTTACAGTATAAAATCAAAAAAAACTTGCAGTAAAAAAGTAAATAACTCACAATAAATTTCAATTATAATAGTATAATACGAGTATTTTGTTTCTTTTTATAATGTTGCAAAAAAATTAAGCAAAAACCGCAGTTTGTGAATTGCCATTTACCGGTACACAATATTAAGACATTATATTTATTTTAATTATTAAAAAATAAAATATAATATTAAAATTTATATTATATTTTATTTTTTAATAATTAAAATAAATACAACGTCAAAATCTGACACGGACCGACCATGAAAACACGCGAGGGAATCACGTGACTCCCTCAATAATCGCACGGGGGTTACGGGGTTCCATTCCAGTAGCAGCCGTAGCCCAGCACCAAATAGTATACAATTTAGAAAATGCCCCCCCCCCCCCCCCCCCCCATTAATAATAGTTAAAATATACTATAAAAATTCATAAACTCGTTCTTGTGGAACAGCTGAATATAGCTAGCAACCAATCCTCCATCACAGTGTTTTGCTGGAGACGCCTGTCCTTTATAATTATTATGTGCCCATTAAAAAAATAGACTTTATCAACAAAAAAAAAAATCAATGAACTTTAATTTTTTTTCAAAAAAGTCTATCAACTTTGTTTTTATTTTTAATTAAATCAACGAATGTCTGAAAAAGAAAACAATAATATCCAAAATTTGAATAAGACTCTGACCATAGTTAATTATTAATGAGATATTTTTTACATATGAGTTATGACAATTGTATTTTTTTTTTATGTTTTATTGTTAACATCATA
Source organism: Hedera helix (assembly GCA_947179155.2). NCBI lineage: Eukaryota > Viridiplantae > Streptophyta > Magnoliopsida > Apiales > Araliaceae > Hedera > Hedera helix. The sequence continues at coordinate 9,757,937 of OX359278.1, forward strand.
ATTAAATTATTTTAACTAAATAAAAACAATCTAAACCTATAACTAATCATTTTATTTAATAGAAAGTGCTTTAAAAATTAAAGCAGCTATTTTATTTAATTAAAAAAATAAAATAAATTACATGAACCAGCATGCTATTATACGCAATACGGGTGTTTTAATGTTAATTTTCATTTATTTTGTAATTAAATTAGATGGCTAGTTTCATTTTTAGATCATTTTTAATTAAATAAAGTGGCTAGGTATATTTTTAAGTTATTTAAAATAATTTAATATGATGTTAGTAATAAATCAATAAATCAATTGCAACATGTAAAGACAGCTCATCAATAATTAACTTGGTTGAATTTTTATTATTATTGTTATATTTTTAAGATATCATTGGTTTAATTGAGAAAAACAAATAAAGTTCAATAGTGTGACGCCCCCAAATCTGAGCCCACACAGTCCAAACTTGAGTCGTTAAAAGACTACAACAAAATTATTACAACAAAGCACAACGTACAACAATACAGTGTATAATAATACAAAACTAAGTCTTCACTATTATTGTCACACTATTTTACAACACGTGAAGACTACGACAGCTATTCCTCGGACCCTCACTCCATCCCCCGGCTAGACCCTGTTACGTTTTCATCTCCTGTTGAAAAACAATGGAACAAAAGAAAGGGCGAGCTCAAATAGCCCAGTAAAGAATATCATGACTAAGATAATGACGAATAAATTATCATTAGTCTTCAACAGTTGAGCTCTTGATAGAATACAATAGACTACAAGGTTTATATCAAAAATACAGTTAAATTCTTGAACAATGTTCAGATCAATAATAGCAGCGGAATGAGTAATCTATTAGAAGAATAATGCAGACTATAAAGTCCTCTCGCTTCTCTTTTTAGTAAAAATATCATCAACTTTTATCATCTGAAATACCATTAGTCAAGATAATACAACTTCACAGTTCCTGGTCATAATTATGCAGATCAACAGTTCATCTTTGCACTACGGGCCAAAGACATTCAATATAACACCAATGGTCATGATTATACCAGATTCAGCCTTTGGTCATAATCATACCAACCAACAGTTCATCTTTGCACTACGGGCCAAAGAGAACATTCACCACGTGTCATAAAAGACACCGAATAGATGTATCGCCTTTAACCTAGTATATCGTCTTTAACCTATCATCTGTTCAACAGTTATATCACATCTGTGCCCCCCGCCACATATATTCACAACAGCTTGATTCTTGATGATTAATACAAATAACAGTGATACAAATGATGAACAGAAGAACAGGATAAACAATAAGTATCGGAAGTTTACTTTGTGCAGATTCAAATAATGTCCAAATTGCCAACATGATGTGGAGTGAAATTTAAAAATGATATTCAAGATCCACAGTTCAGAATAACAATTACAGTTCAATAGAAATGTTCAGAAAATAGGAAGGTTCAGTTGAAATAATGAAATTCAACTATTATGGAACATATAATATTTTCAGGAATTATAGAAGCAATAGTTCCATAATAAGTTTCGATTTAGGTGTATGAAAGAAAATAATATCTCTTACCGTAGCAAGTTTGATTAACAAAAGGTGAAGGAAATTAATATCCCTTACCATAGTAATTTTGAATAATGGAAGATGAAAAAGATGGTATCCCTTATGAGTATAAAGGAAAATGATATCACTTACGAATATGGAATAAAAGTGTCATGTGATAATTCGTGTAGACAAATTATTTCCACACGAGACAAATAAAAAGGGTTATTCACCAACAGGCGGTAATCCGCGCCGTAAAGTTATTCCCATCAATTTGAATACGAAGAGTTATTCACCAAACAGGCGGTAATCCGCGCCGTAAGGTTATTCCCACAATTTAATAGAATTTGAATACGAAGAGTTATTCACCAAATAGGCGGTAATCCGTGCCGTAAGGTTATTCTCAAAGATTAATAAGGAATGAATACGATAGGTTATTCACCAACAGGCGGTAATCCGCGCCGTAAGGTTATTCCCACAATTTAATACATGGAAATAAATGGCACAAGAAAGAAACGATATTATTTTCGATGATCAAAGAATGATAATCCCTTCCAATAAGAAAGAAAATAATATTCATTTATGATGATGAAAAGAATGATACACCTTACCGTAATAAATTTAAGAGTGTGAAAAGAATAATATTCCTTACCTTAACACGTGACTGGATATTGATTTAAATGAGGTTGATCAACCTATATATTTATAATAAAATTAGTAATTACCACATATGAATTTCAAAGTGTATGATAACCCGTATAATATGAACTATCAAAATTATATATATTTAACATAATTTTTGTAGTATAATATAACAACTTTAAAATAGTTTTTAAAATAATATTTCAAAATAAATCTTCCAAATAAAGCTTTTAAAAATGAATCTTCTTAAAGAAGAGTCTTCTAAGGGAAGATTTGTGAATACCGTGAAAAATAGGAATTTATGAAATTACTACTTTTTAATAAAAGACTTACTTGAAAAATTTCTGCACTCCTTTTGGCTTTCAAACTCTCAAAATAACCTCACTATTCTCAGAGAAAACTCATAAAATTCTTATAGAAAAATTTTATGTTTTAGGTGTGATTTTTCTATTCAGCTGAACAAGCTATTTATAGGAGAAAAAATGGTACTATGCGCGGTTGTTGGCAGCACGCCAATGTTGAAATCGGGCAGAAGAGGCTGCGCAGCCTCTGCGCAGACGAATTCAACGAATTCAAATTTGGCACAGTAACTTGCACAGTAACTTGCATAGTAACTTCTGAATATAATAATATTTTTCTAATAAAACAAATAACTTTTTATTATTATATTGTCTAATAAAACAAACAACTTTATGAATATATTATAATAATCAAATTACCAAATAATACTACCATAGTAATAATTCATAATAATGCAACAACTACTGTGTCAATTATTAGATCAATAATATGCATTATTATTGTTTCAATAATCCAATATGTTGTGCCACAACAATTATTAATAAGACAATAAGTAATAACAATTATTGAATTGATAATATAAAATATTATGCAGTGACAATTATTGATGAAATGATGCGCAACAGTTACGGTGTCAACTATCAGACCAATAATATGAGACACTGTGCAATACCGTGTGCTACTGTAGAGTACCGTGTGCTACAGAAAATACCATAAACTACCGTATGCTACTATTCTTTTATCACCGGTATTTTAACAGTTCTGTTGACTATTTTTATTTAAAAAGGTTACCTATGTCGTTTTCTATATCCGACAAATATTCCGTTGTGGGGTCAACCAATAATTAGTTATTTCGGCGCCGTTGTACGACACGAATATTATATTGCGCCGTCGTACGGGCAGAACGAATATTCCCCGACAAAACGAATATTCCCCGACAAAAAGAATATTATTCAACAAAGTATAATTTGCACGGAACATCCTTAACTTTTAACTTTGCCAATTTAACCACTTACTGTTTCATGAAAAAAAAATATATGAGAAGAAAATTAAATTTTATATAAAATTCGGGGTCTTACAAATAGTTTGTTTGAAAAAAAAATACGGAAAAGTATAAGTGCACACCATTTTTGTGCACAACATTTTGTGCGCTTTCATTCAAACTATTCAATGGTAGGGTCTAACACAGAAATCCGTGTCAGGCCCCACCATTAAATGGTGTAGATGAGTATTTGTGCACAAAATGTTGTACACCTAAAGTTGTCCAAAAAATACCAAAGTTCATTGATTTTTTTAATAATTAAATCAAAAAAAAATAATGCGACGACTGCGTGGTTACTTATATATGCTCTCTAGTTAAGATGAATGATGCACTGAGCCATTGACCTATAAATAGATTATAGATTTAACTACATCACCAAGTGATTATGGGTTTGTTTCAAGGAAAAAAAGAGGTGTAGGTCAAAGTTTATCCCATGCATGGAGAAGACAAAAACATATTGGAATGCTTATTGTTTTCTTTTTTCTGTAGCTTAACTATGTTCATGTAACTATTGAAAGTGAAGAAAAAATTATTTAGTAGTCTTATAATACCGTTATGTAATATTTTACGTCAATTACATTTTTCTATTTTAATAATGTCCAATTGCTTATAGCTTTGAATCCACTTAAATGGAGAGATGTTAATGACATGAAACACTCATGTAGTTGTTGTCTCATTACTTATAATTCTGAGTTTACTAAAATAAAAAGATATGATTGGTCTAGGGCACCACGTGGAGTGTCACATGACCACCGAATAATTATTCAAAGTGAGGAAGGAAACTTGTTAGACAAATAATAAGATTTTATGTAAATAGTTAAATAGACATCTCTGTCTTCTTCTTTTTCTTTTTTCTTATTAATCAGGAAAAAGAAGATTGTTTTATGCTGACACATAAGTTGCAAATTGCCAGTTTAATGTTTGATTATTTATATTGAACGGGATCCTCTCTAATTTAATATGAACAAAACAATTTTTAGGACAACATGGAAATCCCGTTGAATCGGAAGGTTTTGCCCTGAAAAGTTGATTTAACCGGTGGAATTTTGACTATAAAAAAAAAAATTGGGTTAGTGTAGTAGGGGTAAATATGGAAAAAGAGTAATAAATTTATAATTTGAATTTTTTTTAAGCAAATATACAAATTGAAAACATTAAGTTTAGCCGTCCAATTTCAAATTTCAGCCAGGTGATTATTTCTATTTTCTTCTTTTATTAAATTTAAATAAAAAATTTATTGCTTGAGTTAGCTGTCTCACAACTGGACAGGACGTGAGCTGTGAACCAATCCCGGGGAGATAAGTCTACAAAAATAAATTTATTACTCAAATTTTATTTACATTATTAAAAAATAAAATTTGATAAATATAAATAATTTAAATATAATTTGTGTATTTAGACTTATTCACCCCTGGAGGCTTTATTTTCTCCTTCTAGTAGATGAGGAGAAATGTGCGCCTTGAGAACAAGAATTTATACGTGCCACAAGCACAAAGAAAATGATGAAATTCTACCACAGAGGAAAATGATGAAATACACGGGGTTCGTACGGACAACGACTGGTCAAAATAATTGATCGGTATGTATGGGGCCTGCCCACATGAAACAAATTGTAACAACAGCAAAATATTAAAAATAAATAAATAAAACTCTGTTAATTTTATTTTTTTTGTGAATTTATTATTATATTAATGCTATTAATATTATAAATAGTTTTAAAAATTTTATTAAGTACAAAATTATTATTTTAAAAATGTTAAAAAATTCACATTATAATTTAAATTTTAAAATTTTACAAATTAATTTATAAAAAAAAATTAAATTTTAACAAATTTATTGTACTATAATAATATAAATTCTAAATAATGATTCCCCCCCCCCCCCCCCCCCCGCCGAATATGTGCGCTATTATACGTGTGTGAGCGCTCTCTCTATCCATGTGAGGTCGATGTATATGGCAGCAGAAAAGAGGGTAAGCGCATATCACACCGCTGGGACAAGTCTAAAATATAAAATTAAATAATATATTTATTTTAATTATTAAAAAATAAAATATGATATAAATTTTAATATCATATTTTATATTTTAATAATTAAAATAAATATAATATTTAAATATTATGTATTTATATTTATTCTATATTACTGATTAAAATTAATCGCATACTATCATTTTAATACGTGCAATAAAATTTTTTTCTGTATATATTAAAATAATAATATATTAATAATTTGAGACATCAGTAGTCCAAGACCATTTAGTTTTCCTTCCATAATCTGTCAGCTTCACCTAATGGTGGACTTAGTCATTATTAATAATTAGTGGCCGTCGCCGTAGCGTTGCGTGTGTAACTGTGGGATAAAATAACTTTTTTATAAAATTTAAAAAAATTAATAGATAGATATAAAAAAATTAAAATTATAATATATTTAAAATTATTATAAAAAAAGAAGGAAAAAAAAAAAGAAGGTGAAGCCTGACACAGTTACACTCCCCCGGCCACGGAGCCGCTTTATATATAGAGAGAATATTCCAAAATAACTAAATACTAAAATAAAAACAAAACAAAACATATAATTCCTATAAATTATTTTCAGCTCTTTTTCGCTATGAGACCCAATCACCCAATTCAGCTAAATCGATTAGTCTTGGTCTGTCTTCAATCCTACTCGGGTTAGAAAGGCAAATCCCTCCTTTTCCTTCTCACACACTCATATGTGTATTTATTTGTCAATCTTTGTGTATTAATCCTATTCTATTGATCTGTTTTAATTGTGGATCTGTTTCTTGTTTCAGTATGTTATGATTTTTCTAGCTGTTTTTTTTCTTCTTCCTGAAATTGTTATTTATTCTCTAATGTGAAAATCTGTCATTATTTCAAAAGTCCTTCGACCAACTTTATCCAATTCTTAAATCTATTTGGCAGATTTTGTAACTGACCTTTTCAATTGAGATGCACATGTATTTATGTATGTATGTATGTATGTAAGATATTTGAATCCATACGTGTAAGGGCAGACAAATGTCTCTATATGTACAAATCTAGGGACTTTGAATATTTGATCTAACATATAATCGCCCAATATTTCTGGGGAGTTTTATTTTTAGCATATTTGTAAAGATATCTATATCTATATCTCAAATCAACTGGTATATGCTTATGTATAAAGAGTAGCAATAGATAATGCATTTGGGTTTGAAAGGGGATTTAGGTTCTTATTTTTGCATTATTGAATGTAGTTATGGACATTGGAATGGAGCGTTGAATAAATATGGATCGAATTCTGAAGAGGAGCAAGGAATCGGGAATTTTTTCACCTGATTCGACTCACCTTGCGCCATTCCCAGATGAGGTACTGGAAAGAGTACTTGCCCTGGTAAAATCCAATAAAGATCGAAGTTCAATTTCACTGGTATGCAAAGACTGGTACAATGCTGAGAGGTGGAGCAGGACCCGGGTCTTCATTGGAAACTGCTACTCAGTCTCCCCAGAAATTGTGGCAAGGCGATTTCCGAATATTAGGAGTGTTACTTTAAAGGGGAAACCAAGATTTTCTGACTTCAATTTGGTGCCACAAAATTGGGGAGCTGATATTCATTCATGGCTTGTAGTGTTTGCTGAAGTTTACCCATTTTTGGAGGAGTTAAAATTGAAGAGAATGACTGTGAGTGATGAAAGTTTGAAGTTTCTAGTGAATTCGTTTTCAGGTTTTAAAGCTTTATCTCTCTTGAGCTGTGATGGTTTTAGTACTGATGGTCTCAAGGCTATTGCAACTCATTGCAAGTAAGATTATTTTATTTGAATGTTGATAAAATGAAGTCCATTTTATAATAATAAAGTTTTGGATTTAAGTATCCTTTCTTTGAATTTATATCTTCTGTTGCTAAATTTGTTCAACATGGGTTTCTTTAGTTTGAGATCTAATAAAATAATTATAGCAAATTGATAACAATTGCTCTTCACCTTGAGAATGAAACATGTTCCACTTTAGAGTGAAAAACATTTGGTTAAAACTTATTAAAAGTGAGATGCACCAACTGTTTTCTTTGGCAATCATATGTATGTATTATGCATGTAAATACTAAGTAGATGAAATAGTTGGTAAAGTTTGTCTGTTTTAATATTATGTTTGTGGATGTGGTTGAGAATTAAATGAGGTGGTTTTGGGGTGGGGAACTGATGACTCTGTCTTCGTGGTTTTAGGGTTGTGGCAATTGAGGTGCTGCTACTTTATGATTTCTTTCCACCCCCAACACCTCGCGCCATTATTTTCTTGATGTGATGTTTTCCTGTTAATGAACGTTTAATGATGGCATGTCTTTAATATTGATGTCTAAATACCACCATTTTGCTTGGTAAATATATAGAACTACTTATTTTATATACTTGTTAAATACTTTTGATAGTGCGTATTCAATTAATCTCCATTTTCTGGAACTTGTTATGGAGTTGTCAAGAATTCTCCTCTTATTAATCCGGAGAAAGAAAGTTTCATTCAGTATAAGATACGAATTACTTAAAATAACTACAACAAGGTATCTCCAAATAAATAAGAACATGTTAATGATATGAATTTCATCTTTCGTCCTAAAAAGTTAGGTTTAATAATTATAGGGTGAAACTACTATGGAGAAAAAGAAATTTGCGGGTAAAGTAAGCCCTTGGATAGTTCTTAGAATTAAAAATATGAGTAAATAGTTTTTGGGATGGCCCGGATTATATTTGGATATCGCCGTACTATTAAAAAAGGAAAATGATTTTTTTCTAGTTTCTTATTTTCTTTAATGTGCTATTTAGGTGTACAATATAATTTCGATAATTATATTTTTGTTATACATATCGATAGCCTGTGACCATAATAGGCTTTTCGTCTTTTAATGTGTTATTACGTCTACAATATAATTTAGATAATTACATTTTTGTTGTGCATATCTGTAGTTTATGACCGTAATAGGCTTTTTGTTTTCTTGATGAGGTGGACTCATGGATAAGGTTGGCATAATATTTAAAGTATACTTTTAGTACCTTCATGACACCTGGACTACAAATTTAATATTTTTAACTTGAGATAGTTTAAATGAATAAACGGTTTTATATTAATATTAAATTTGGCAATCCAAATTCTTTTTACTATTTAGTAAAAAGAACTAATATAAACATTTTAAGAATGATTAAAGCTTTTTTTTTGTAGTTTGGTATATGAAGGACAACTTTATATAGGTGTTGGGCCTTATAATGAATGGCAATGATCAAATCTAATATAGGCTAAAGATCGACTATCTAGAACATTACTCCAAAATATCTAGGATACTTACAAGAATAACTATCACATAAATAAATCTAGAATGCTCTATTAGAAATCCTAATATGTATAAGAAAAATGTGAAAAATGTTAACTAGTGTCGCCAAGTGTAAGTGCTAAACATAGCCTCCTTGAAAATGATCATGTTGTGACACTAATTCAACTATATTTAAACATATATTTTAAGAAAGTTATCCTAGCGTAGCACGTTTTGGATAAACATATTTGTTTTAACTTGGTGACTCAAAGAAACTTAACCCTGGCATACTCTGTACCATGAAAAGTGACGTTCATTCCCATTTTTGTTCCGTGACTGCATTGAACTGCAATCTAGGGAATATTGATTTTACATCTCAACTCTCATGGTATATTGTACCCCCTCTCACAAATGTGGGTCTCTCCCGTTCTTGATTTTGTAATTTGATAGCCATTGTCTCATCAAAGAATAGTTACTTTCTTTGTTGTCATGCTTCTGTTTGATTTTGCTTGTAACAAGCCTACTAAGTTCCAATTTTGTTTGCAGGAACTTGACTGAGCTTGATATACAGGAAAATGGCATGGATGATCTTGGTGGGGGTTGGCTAAGTTGCTTTCCTGAGAACTTTGTGTCTCTGGAAGTTTTAAACTTTGCCAGCCTGAACAGTGATGTCAGTTTTGATGCCCTCGAGAGACTAGTTAGCAGGTGCAAATCATTAAGGATTTTAAAGGTTAATAAAAATATCGCCTTGGAACAATTACAAAGGCTACTTTTAAAGACACCCCAATTGATGGAGCTTGGTACTGGCTCTTTCCAGCAAGAGTTTGCGCCTCACCAGTTTGAAGAGCTTGAAAGCACATTCAACAATTGCAAAAATCTACACATAGTCTCAGGTTTATGGGAAGCTACTTCCCTCTATCTCCCAGTTCTATACCAGGCAGGTGCCAGGCTAACATTCTTGAATCTAAGCTATGCAACTCTGCAAAGTGTTGAACTTGCCAAGCTTCTTGCTCACTGCTCAAATCTGCGGCGCCTCTGGGTAAGAAGAAACTTCCCTTGGGCTACTTCCCCCTTTTCAACCAATTTCTTTTATTAGAAGTTTTTTTTTTCTTTGCAGATTTTTATAAGAATAAAGAAGGCAAACCTCTTCACTTAGTCATTGGCTGTGAGTTTAGACCTTCCATTGGTAAATCATTATGGCCATTGGCGACACTGTCACCTGAACATTCAAATATGTGCATGATCACATGAATATATAGTTTGATCATGTAATTAGGGTTTTAATTGCTAGTTCCTTGGTGGTGCTCATCTAGGGTTATGCTCAGCTTATCTTGCTTCTTAGCTCCATAGTTTCTGTGTTTGATATTCTAGTCCTATGCATTTAGGCGTTGATACCTGGTCTTCTTGTTTACTGTTGGGTTTGCCAATTTAGTTGTGGCTATTTCAGACTGTTCTCTCATCCAAAACCGCTTGTGAATAACCTTTCAAGTGCTTTCTTACACTACTATTCTAGTACATGTCCATTTTTCTAGCTAACGAAGAATTAATGTTTTAAAGCCATTTTAGGTGTCCATAAATGTGCTTATCCAACATATAACATAGAAAAGATAAAATACTCGTTAAACAGAAAAAAGATAAATATTTGAATTTGGACTAATAAAGTAAACTTTCTGGTACAGGTACTGGACACAGTGGAAGACAAGGGGCTAGAAGCTGTTGGATCTAGCTGTCCCTTGCTTGAGGAACTACGGGTCTTCCCTGCAGATCCCTTTGACCAGGTTATGCATCACGGGGTGACCGAGTCAGGTTTTGTGGCTGTCTCTAAAGGATGCCGTAGACTGCACTATGTTCTCTACTTTTGCCGGCAGATGACCAATGCTGCCGTTGTAACTATTGTGCGAAACTGTCCAGGTTTTACCCACTTCCGCCTCTGCATAATGAATCCGTGCCAACCAGATTATCTAACACGTGAGCCAATGGATGAAGCCTTTGGTGCTGTGGTAAAAACTTGCGCTAAGCTCCAGAGACTTGCTGTATCAGGCCTATTAACAGACCTGACTTTTGAATATATTGGAAAGTATGCCAAAAACCTGGAAACCCTTTCCGTGGCTTTTGCTGGCAGCAGTGATTTGGGAATGCAGTACGTGCTGGAGGGTTGCCCAAAGCTGAAGAAGCTTGAGATAAGAGATTGCCCATTTGGGAATGCAGCATTGCTTTCAGGGCTGGAAAAGTATGAATCTATGCGGTCTCTCTGGATGTCAGCTTGCAACTTGACAATGAACGGTTGTAGACTATTAGCCAAGGAAATGCCAAGGTTGAATGTTGAGGTGATCAAGGATGACGAGAGTGATGACGAGGCTGATAAAGTTTATGTCTATCGTTCTGTAGCAGGGCCTAGAAGGGATGCACCTCCTTTCGTTCTGACTCTCTGAACCTTGGAAAGAAACTACTGGTGAGCTTTCTCTTTCTCTTTGCTCGTCTCTCTCGACATACTAAACATACAAATCTAGCAACCACGTGGTACTATAAATGTCATGAGTTATTAGGCAAGTAACTACTAGCCACAAAACGATTATATATGTATGCGGCCAATCAATAGCAAATGGTGGCTATAAGGCTTAACTGGCCACCAGATCCATTGCAAGATCTAACCGTAAGGATATAAAAAAATAAGATCCTCTATGTTGCAGAATAATAAAGCAAATTTTACAACCTTGCAGGTCTGCAATGTACAAGTAACCATCTGTAGAAGTTAGAGACTCATTCACACGATTTAAGGTAATAAATGGTGGGGAAAAAGGCAGTGAGACTGGAAACTCGTAAACTTTTCCTTTAAACTGCGGCCTCTTCTTTACATGGCAAACCAGGAAGAACAAAGTAGGAGATGGAACATAAATAAGCTTATATTCTCTTGCAGCCTCGAAGGTCAATGATCAAAGCTTTTGTTTGCTGCTGGCTCAGTTGCATCTATGAAATAAGTAATTATATGGTGTCAGTGCAGAAAAAGATGAAATAGTGATGGCTTTGAATAATAAACAAACTACAATCTTTTCCCACACTACGGCTACCTGGTCTTTCTAACAATTCAAAATTCATCAGCAACCTCAAATGCCCTGGTATGCTGAGGTGAGCTCCAAAGCTGATGCACATTATCATGAATGATTGATTTGATGCCCAGTCTCGTTGTACAATAAAAATGAAGTACCTAGAGAAGAATGTCAACAGTGGGGAGGGAGTTGCAAGTTATGGGTGACTGTCCATTGTACTGGAGGCTGCTGAAAGATGGTCGTTACTTATCTTGTACTTTTATTTCCATGCAAAGACAGCATTTTGATTGACCTGTTTATGCAGTTCTTCGGATGTTTTAAAGTGAAAGCAAATGGATCAGGGAATTCATTATCTTGGAAACAGAAATTGAGCATAGGATTTTATGCATTTCTTCATTTTGGAGTTCTTTACAGCTAAATTGAACAAGTCACTACTTCCTCAACTTGGCTTGTTCACAGATTTATTTTAAATTCATCATCAAAAGTCCAGATATTCTTTATTTTTATTTTTATTTATCAATCTAAAACTTACAAGAAGAAAATGCGAAACTTAATGGACAGTGAATTAGCTTTCATTTCAAGTGGTTAAATCACTCATGCTCGGTGGAGATGGATCAGGAATTTGTGATTTTAAGGTTAAAACCAAGGAAATCACTCAGCTGGATATGAACTGATGATCAATGTATTTTGTGGATTAATCTTGTTTTTGATGTAACTTGTCATCTGTTTGAAATTACGAAATTCATAATATATTAAATTGAAACTCTCAACGACATCTACGAGATTCATTGACATTGACCATGACTTGGGCCGTTTAAAGCCCAAAAACGAATGAAAGAGATTGAATTTGGTAGGCCGAAGTTTACTATTTTTATTAACTTATTAAAGTAATTTTGCTACTTATTGTCTAATTAAAATCTCTGGCATATTCCGTAGTATTTAAATATTGTTTAGGATAGTTATGTATGAGATAACTTCATTATTTTATTTTTTAATACAATTAGGCTATTCTACACCACGTATTATACTTGAGTTTTGTTGATTGAATTCAAGTGTGTTATAATGTTTTTTACCGTCTTAACTGAACAAACTAAACTTCTTTTGAATATCCCCATTTATAGGAATTTGAGATTATGATGTTATGAGTATATATTATAAATAATTTATAATATTTATAATTGTATCGATCAAAATAGACAAAAATATGTTAAATTTTAACTTAAAATTTTGTTAGCTAACTTAAAAGTATAGCCTTAATTTTATTTTATACATTCATATTTAAAATTAACCGAGTATTTTCTCATTAGAGCCGTTGTAATGGTTGTAGGTTGGGGTAGGGTATTAGTGGGAGTAGGGGTAGGGGTTGAGAGAAATTATTCAGTGTTAAAATATAATTAATTTGCGACACTACGTGATAATAGGAGAAAAAGAACAAAAGGAATTAATTGCACTCAACTCAACCACCCGCTGGATACTGCAGTCTACATTATAGTAGTATTTCTCAACTGCCGACATGAAAATCTCCAGTAACATGAACGCATGTTCAGTAAGCACATTAAGCGCTCTAATCCATGTGACTGCCAGAAGATAAGAGGGTGACCGAAAATCACTTAGCTTATGACAGGAAATTAACCCACTTTTGGCTAAATACTCCGTCTTCCTCCTCTCTTTTGGGCTGTTTGCTTCGACCTTCAATCTTCCTCAGGTTAGAAGTATGTGAATCTTCAAACCTGTTTTTATTGACTTGTTTTAATGGTGGATCTGTTTTTCGTTGTTGTGTGATAAGATTTTGGAGCTCTTATAATTTTTTTCTTAAATCTTTTTGGTTTGACCTTTGGCATTTGAGTTTTTTAAAGTAGATATTTGAATCTATTTTTGCAGTTACATGTTGTGTAATGTTCTCTCTATCTGTATGTACCATTCTAAGAACTTTAACGAAACCCGGATTATTTTTATTATTATAGCTAAATTGACTGTTGAGTTGGGAACACTGGAATTATAGTTATATGATTGCGAGAATATTTGGTGATAATAATATAAATGAATGACACACGCAAAGACAAATATTTTGCATTGTTCAACCTAGCCTTTGTATATGGGCGGAAAACGGATGATCAAAGAATTTGGTATAAGAAATTAGGAATACATACAAGTAGTGACAGTTCAAACACTCAACCGGATACCTAACATACCCAATAATCCTCACAGGATAAAATATGCAACAAGTTAATATATTTTAGTGTAGATTCAAGTGACTTATATAGTGGAAAAGTAATTAGTTTATGGGGTGTGCAATCAGTTGTTGGCAACTTGAAGTTTCCAACTGATGGGTGAAAGATCTGACTTGGATCCCAGCCCACACCCATGTCCACTCGTGTGGACAGGGTCGCACATGTATTTTACCCTGAGCTCCTCAAGTGAATAGTCCATGTAACAGACGTTTTGAGGGACAAAATAGTGAAATTATAATACTACCACTAATAAAATTAGCAAAAGGACTAATGCTTAGGCCACAGCCTGGTGCCTATGGTTGCAACTGACATGTTATATTTATATTAGATTATGCTTATGTATTAATAGTTGCAGTTTATGTATACATAATGCATTTGAGTTTGACAGGGGATTTAAATTTTCATTTTCTGATTATTGAATTTAGTTCTGTAGCTAGGACTCGAGCTTGGAACATTATGGATCCCAAGGATTCTTTGAACTCACCAGATTCGACTCAGCTTCTGCCATTCCCTGACAAGGTATTGGAAAAAGTACTTGACCTGGTAGAATCCCACAAAGATCGAAATTCAGTTTCACTGGTCTGCAAAGACTTGTACAATGCTGAGAGGTTGAGCAGGACCCAGGTTTTCATTGGAAACTGCTACTCAGTCTCCCCTGAGATTGTGTCTAGGCGATTCCCAAATATTCGAAGTGTTACTTTAAAGGGAAAACCAAGGTTTTCAGACTTCAATTTGGTGCCACAAAATTGGGGAGCTGATATTCATTCATGGCTCATAGTGTTTGCAGAAGTTTACCCATTTTTGGAGGAGTTAAGGTTGAAGAGAATGTATGTGAGTGATGAAAGTTTGGAGTTTATAGCAAATTCGTTTTCAGGTTTTAAAGCTTTATCTCTCCTGAGCTGTGATGGCTTTAGTACTGATGGTCTCAAGGCTATTGCAACCCATTGCAAGTAAGAATTTTGAATGCCTTTATAATGTTTTAACTAAATTAAGTTCTGTATTTGTATGTCAAGTTTTTAGATTTAATTGTCCTTTCATCGAATTTACAGCTTCAATTACTAAATTTGTTCAACATGGGTTTCTTTGGTATGAGAACTGATAAGATAATTATAGCAAATTGATAAGAATTGCATTTCACCTTAAAAGAAAAACATGTATGTATTATGCATAAAAATGGATGGAATAGTTGATAAAGTGCATCTGTGATAAAGTTTGGTCTGTTGGAAGTGATTGAGAAATAGAGTTGGTTTCAATTGAAGTGCTACACAATCTGTTATTGAACATTTTTAATGGTGCATGTTCTTGAATATTGACGTCAAATTCTGTGTAAACATCTCATATTGATCAATATTATAGTACATAGCTGAATCAGATTTTTAAATAAGAACTGATCAAGTTCAAGTCGAGCTCGTATCCTTGTATCTTTTAAGGTTAGCATAATACAGAAAGAGAGTGCCAAGAAAAACACATTCCTTTAAGTTTTGGAGTGTTTGGGATTCAACTTAAGAATATGATAAACGAATAAAAGTTATACAAGGTAGTACTGCATAAACTGTGAGATCATTAGTGGAGCAACCATCAGAGTACTTTACAACTTAAGTCTGTTGGTTTATTATATACATCTTTAATTACATATGTGAGCCTCCAGTTCTTGATTTTGTAATCCAGTAACCATTGACTTTTTAAAAAGCAACTTTCTTTGTTATCCTGCTTGTGTTTGATTTAGCTTGTATCTAAGTTCCAGTTTCTTTTGCAGGAACTTGATTGAGTTTGACATACAGGAAAATGACATGGATGATCTTCGTGGGGATTGGTTAAGTTGCTTTCCAGAGGACTTCGAATCTCTTGAAGTTCTGAACTTTGCCGACCTGAGCAGTGATGTCAGTTTTGATGCCCTTGAGGGGTTAGTTAAAAGGTGCAAATCATTAAGGGCTTTGAAAGTTAATAGAAGTGTCACCTTGGAACAATTACAAAAGCTACTTTTAAGGGCTCCCCAATTGATGATGCTTGGTACTGGCTCTTTCCAACAAGAGCTCGTACCGTGCCAGTTTACAGAGCTTGAAAGTGCATTCAACAGCTGCAAAAATCTACACACACTCTCCGGTTTGTGGGAAGCTTCAAATTCCCTCCATCTCCCAGCTCTATACCCGGCATGTGCCATTCTGACTTTCTTGAATTTAAGCTATGCAACTCTACAAAGTGGTGAATTTTCTAAGCTTCTTGTTCACTGCTCCAATTTACGGCGCCTCTGGGTAAGAAACTAACCCCATACTACTTTCCCTTGCCCGATTATTTTTATTAAAAGTTCTTTCACATATTTTAAATTAGTATGGAGAAGACAAACCACTTCACTTGGTCGTTAGCTGTGAATTAGAACTTTCATTCATGGATTATATAGAAGGTATTGGCCACATTGTCAACCTGAACATTTCAATATGTGTGTCACAGGAATACATAGTTTGTTTGATCAAGAAATTGAATTAGCATTTTTTTCACTACTTCATTGGTACTGATAATCTATGGTTATGATCACCGTATCTTGCTTGTGATTGTGAGCTTGATAGTAATAAGCATTTAAGACATCGATGCCTGGAGTTCTTGTTTAGTGTTAGCTTTGCCAAATTTGGTTGCAGCTATTTCATACTGCTATTTAATAACCTTTCAGTTGTTCTCTTACACTAATATTCTACTCCCTGCCCATGTTGCTAGAAGTGAAGAACTAAAGGTACCAAAACCATTTTGGGCCAAACCTTGTAAAAACTTCAAAAATGTACATAAATTTGCAAATGTAAATAAAAATGAAAAAGATAAAATGATTTTTCGATGGACTTCTCTAAGTAGTTATATAGTTAGAATTTGGAGTTTTTAACTTGTAATTTACTTTCTCATAAAGGTCCTGGACACGGTGGAAGATACCGGGCTAGAAGCTGTTGGATATAGCTGTCCCTTGCTTGAGGAACTTCGAGTCTTCCCTGCAGATCCTTTTGAGCAGGATATATGTCATGGGGTGACCGAGTCAGGTTTTGTGGCTGTATCCAATGGATGTCCCAGACTTCGTTATGTTCTTTACTTCTGCAGTCAGATGACCAATGCTGCCGTTGCCACTATTGTGCACAACTGTCCTGGTTTTACCCACTTCCGCCTCTGCATAATGAATCCATGCCAGCCAGATTACCTAACAGATGAGCCAATGGATGAGGCCTTTGGTACAGTGGTAAAGACTTGCACTAATCTCCAAAGACTTTCTGTATCAGGCCTATTAACAGACCTGGCTTTTGAGTATATTGGCAAGTATGCAAAAAACCTGGAAACCCTTTCCGTGGCTTTTGCTGGCAGCAGTGATTTGGGAATGCAGTATGTGCTAAAGGGTTGCCCTAAGCTTAGGAAGCTTGAGATAAGAGATTGCCCATTTGGGGATGCAGCATTACTATCAGGCTTGGAGAAGTATGAATCTATGCGGTCTCTCTGGATGTCCGCTTGCAACTTGACAATGAACGGTTGCAGACTACTAGCAAAGGAAAAGCCAAAGTTGAATGTTGAGGTGATCAAGGATGATGGGAGTGATGACGACGAGGCTGATAAAGTTTATGTTTATCGGTCTGTAGAAGGGCCTAGAAGAGATGCACCTCCTTTCGTTCTCACTCTCTGAACCTTGGAAAGGAATTTCTGGTGAGCTCTCTCTCTATCTCCCTATCTGTTTCTCTACTTTGTCTCGCAAAAATTTGAATCTAACAACCGCATGGTTCTAAAAGTGCCATGAGTTATTAGGGTCTTGTAAATAGAGATGCTGAGCCTTGATAGTATTGATTGGTTGGGAAAAGGGAATTCACTTGCATCAATTCTTCTTTTTAGGGACACTGAGGTCTAAATTCTTGTCTTATTGGTTTCCAAGTAATGCTGATCCCATTATGCTGCAAACCTGTAGGCTCCGATTTTTCAGTAACCTACTCTTTGTTTTTTTTCCGTTTTATTTTCTTTGTTTATTATTTTTTGCATCTGAAATTTGCTCAAGCACATTCCCTTCACTTGTAAACCTTTCAAATCTCTTTTGGAAACTCTCAAAGTCGTGATTTTCAGCCCCACAATTTCCTTACCTTCCCCTTGTACCATGAAAGACCCTTGTTGATAATGTCAAATTATGTTATTCAGGATACTCTTGTACTTGAACATATTTCCTGGTAAACCCAATATCAGGAAGATACAATTATGTTATGTGTCTCGAATTCTTGTTCAGAATCTGACTTTTCTTTCTCAATGTTTAGCCGCTTTCATATAGAGATTCATAACTTGTACTCATCACACTTTGATATAGTCTTCTGCCTATAGCCTGTGGTTTTTCCCCATTTGGATTTTCCATGTAAATCTTGTGTTCGTCTTTAATTTCCCTTGCTGATTTTCTATGTTTGCCGTGGTTTGTTCTAATAGATTGTACTCTCTTCATTCCTAAAAAATATTCCCATTTTGACTTTGATCCTAGTTACTTTGTGAAAACCTAAAATTGAGATTGTGACTTGAATTTACTTCAACTTTTGAAATAACAATTTTGTACTTGGTGGTAATACTTTTATGAAGTAACTCTTATTTCATCTACTGAACCTCTAATACATAGGCATGTACTAAAAACATGGTCTTGGTCTCGTTGTTATCCCTGTATAGCACAATAAAGTTTATATATAATAACCTTTCAGGTCTACAATGGCAAATCGACCATCCTTAGAAGTTTGTACAATTGAATATAGTAAGTGGTGGAAAGAATGACAGTGAGACTGTACACTTACAAAATTGTCTTGCACTGCTGCTCCTCTTGTTTACCCAGGAAGAATAATAAAGAGGGAGAAAGAACAGAAAGAAGCTTATTCCATTGTAGCCTCGACTGAAGGTCTATGATCGGAGCTCGTCTCTGCTGCTGGATCAACTGCCTGCACCTCTGAAAGAATGAAACAATATTATGGTGCCAGTTCAGAAAAAAAGATGAAGCAGCCATGGCTCTGAATTATAAGGGGGCCTTGGGCATGTTGGTTCCTGGAGACTGCTGAAAGATGGTGAATCTGTTACTTCTTGTTCTTTTCTTTGTTTCCTTGCGAAGACAGCATTTTAGTTGACCTGTTTATGCATATTTTTTGAATGATACATAAAATGAAAGCAGATGGATCGGGGAATTTAGTTCATCTTGGAAACAGAAACTGGGATTAGATTATCTTACATTTCTTCATATCTGGAACTCTTACTTTTATGTTGCGGTTTGGATTGTTGGAATCAAATGGAGAACGGAATAATTCATTATTATTGAAATAAAAAAAAATGTGTTTGTTAGTTCCACTCGAATAAAGCATTTCATATTGGTTGTAAGATGACCCGTTACATTCCGCTGTTAATTCTACCCCATTCTTTAGTTTATTCCAAGCTAATCATTCCAGTTGGATTTGAATTGAACAAACTAATTTTATTAATAACCTGATTTGATTAGCCAATTGTTTTTTAGCATCACTTGTTATTAAATGATTTCAGTAAACCAAAAAATGTGCAATAACAAAAAGAACAAAAAATACTTTAATATATATTCTCTCCCACCAAACCTCATATATGAGGGCCTAGTCCATTTGAAATATGTTGACCAAAGTCTTGGTGGGATACTTGATTCAAATCTTAACCCAATAATTTTCACTCGAGTCCTTTAAGTGTGTTATACATGGAAAAAATATGGCTACGTGACAATGCATTATTTTTCATATCCTTATAATTATTTTTGTTATACCCGACATGAAACACGTAAGAAACATTTGTCGGTATATAAATAATTTAAGTTATTAATAATTGTACGGTCGTGACATTTTGAGTAAACTCATAGTGAATTAAAATAATTTATTGTTTGGGAGGTGCGTTGGATTTAATTCGAACTTGAAAGTTGAGTCGACTTTATACTTGGAGTATTTTTTAAAATTATAAATACTAGTTCAATTATAAAACTTTTGAAAATTCAAGTTTTTAATATTATATATTTAACTCAAGGCTTTTCTAAAAATTCATTTATATTTTCTCACATATTTTGTAACATTTAAGAAATCCAGTTGTACTATTAAACGTAGTTTATATTACTCAAAATTTTAAAGTAATTATGAGTCAAAAAAAAGAAGAAGAAGGTGATCTGATCTATTAACCGTAGTTTATGTTACTCAATTTTTTACTAATGTAGGCTTACACAACAACTTGTGTACAACCAAATATTTTGGAATTTTTCAAATTTTAAATTTTGCCTTTTGCAGAAAAAAATAAATATAAATTGAGTTTTGATAGCTTATTGAATGGAACATTCATTTGCTCACGAACAAAACTCTTTGGGATATCCTAACTATTGTACTAATCATATTATTAAAAAAAATTAAATTATTGATGCAATTAAATCACATAATTAATTAGATAAAATTCACGGCTAACATACATGTAATTGAACCGCATGGTATTTGTATGGTTGATTGTTAAGATATTTAATTAAATGTAACATAAATATATTCACTTAAATATTACATAATTGATTTGATGTAGTGTAGAGTTATTAGGATTTTGAGAAGTTTTTAAATTTTTATTTAGGCAAAAAATAAAATTATAGAATTGCATTTAATTGTATTGGCGATTTAAATAGTGAATTGCTTGACATACCAATCTAAATAGAGTTTTGAATTCAAATTTTAATAACATTTTATTTATTGGTGTGTTAGAATTAATGATAGAGGATGCGTCGTCCTTTCCTGCCGTGTTGGTTCTACAAACTTATGCCACTAATTTAGCAAAAAATATATTATTATTATTATTATTTAAATAAATTCCAAATTAATATTAATATAAATAAACAGCATAAATTAATAAGATTTCAAGTGCTAATAAATTTTAATTTTGGTAGAACACTAATTTTGTAAGGAATTAATCTCATGGCTTATCAATATATCCTATCCTATCCTATAAACCGACCCTTGTATCCTTGCCATAATTATGACATTATCCAAACACCTAAGGCAAAATTATTATAATAAATTATTGTAATAAATTAGAACATTCCAAATATATATACATATATATATATATATATATATATATATATATATATATATATATATATTTCATAAGTTAATTTGATATTTTCACAAGATCAAATGGGACATATTTATGAAAATGTCAAATTAACTTGTGAAAATATCAATTTTCATATGGAAATAATATTTTCACAAACTAATTTGATATTTTCACAAGTTTAAATGGGACCCACTTATAAAAATAAATTAGCTTGTAGAAATATTAATTTCCTATCTATATTCCAAATATTAATGAAGAGTCAACCGACTAATTTTCCGATTACAAGTAAACCCTAGCTAGTGAATTTAGTGTGTGGCTTGTTTCCTATTCCCACCGTCCATTGCATCTTTGAATACCCAGTAAAACCTCCTTAATTTAGAAGTCTGATGTTTTTGCTTTATTATTACTAAAAATAAAAGTCTAAAACTTATCCTGTTATATCCAAAAATAGAGAGTGGCAAATAATTAATTTGTGACAACTTTTTTACACCAAATTTAGAATATAATCTTTGGACAGCTAAGGTAACTCCATCTTTTACGGAAATTTAATTTTACTAGAAATCGGACAACTGAATATACTCCTTATCCATCGAAATTCAATCACCTTTAATTTAAGAACTAATAAATTCATAACACATTTTAATATTTTCACAATAACATTACAAAATATTAAAATTTATTGTGGAAATATCAATTTCCTTATATAGGATGTATAATCAATGTATTACGAGACTTCTTTGTCGATCTACAATTGTCAACCTTGTTAATATATAGAATTTGATAAAATTATAACAAGGTACACTTATTACATTTATTTTCAAAAAAATTATCATAAATACTTATCTACCTAATTAACAACTAAAAAGTCGATATAAATGTTCGTAACATATATCACTTTGTTATATGGACCGTGTCTAGTCAAAAGAGAGTAAAATTTCACACTAAGCAAAATTATCGTACATGTTAGAAATTCAAATTCGGATAGTAGTCAAATTTCGATCATAAATCTGATAACCGACCCTAATTCCTTGCTTGTAAAACCTCTATATATACCCTTGTCCTAAACATTCAATCCTCTCTATCTATCTTCTTAGTCCGTCCTTATTCTCTCTTACTTTCATTATATCCATACATATAATTGTCATTGCTCTATATTATCTAAATTAAATTATCTTCATCAGAAGTGCTTAAGCTTCATCGGAAGATATGGCCGGCGGTGGTCCTGTTGCTACCGGTAACGGGAAGGCATATCCGGGGAGCCTGACTTTGTATGTCACGGTAACATGCATTGTTGCTGCCATGGGCGGTCTCATCTTTGGTTATGATATCGGAATTTCAGGTATGTGATATTTTTTCCGTCCCACAAAAGATTTTTATTTATCAATCTATTATGTTATACAAAAATAGTATTATTTTCATCTCACAAAATTAATCTTATACAAAAATAATCTCAAGTTTATATTTATAATATTATTATTTTAATATCGGCAATGAACTAACAACTAATTATTTAGTATATGATACTCTTTTAGTAAAGAAGACGAATAAAATTACGTAATATTCACTATCCGCTAATATTACTAAACTAACAATATTTAATTTTAAGAATAAAAGTACAGACCTAATATTTGCTTATTTTTTATATTGTAATAATATATCAGAAAATAAGTTATTACAATTTTTTGATCTTGTTATAATTAATGGATTTAATTTTGTTAGGTGGAGTGACATCTATGGCGCCTTTTCTGCAAAGATTCTTCCCATCTGTATATAGAAAACAGCAAGCCAACGATTCGACAAATCAATACTGCAAATTTGACAGCCAGACTCTAACCATGTTCACTTCGTCCCTGTACTTGGCTGCACTTCTTTCTTCACTTGTGGCCTCATGGGTCACACGTAGATTGGGCCGGAAGTTGTCCATGCTCGCCGGAGGAGTACTGTTTTGTGCCGGCGCCTTAGTCAACGGCTTTGCTAAGAACGTCGGCATGCTCATCATCGGTCGGACGTTGCTTGGTTTTGGTATTGGATTTGCCAATCAGGTAAGTTTTTATTGTTCTAAAATTATATTATTATAGACTACAAGTCACAAGGGGATAGACACCTACTAATTGATATCTTGTTTTTGATTTGCACTTGCAGTCTGTGCCACTCTATCTCTCTGAAATGGCCCCTTACAAATTCAGAGGAGCACTCAACATTGGCTTTCAATTATCAATCACCGTAGGCATTCTTGTAGCCAATGTGCTAAACTACTTCTTCGCAATGATCAAACCATGGGGATGGCGCTTAAGCTTAGGAGGAGCCGTTGTCCCTGCCCTCATTATCACCGTCGGATCAATTCTTCTCCCTGAAACTCCCAACTCCCTGATCGAAACTGGCAAACAAGAAAAAGCCCGAGATCAACTCATTAAAATCCGCGGCGTTTCTGATGTTGATGAGGAGTTTAATGATTTAATGGCGGCTAGTGAAGCCTCTAAGCAAGTGGAGCATCAGTGGCAAAACCTATTGCAAAGAAAGTATAGGCCACAACTTGCTATGGCTATACTTATTCCGATTTTTCAACAGCTTACTGGGATTAATGTGATTATGTTTTATGCCCCGGTTTTGTTTCAAACGATCGGGTTTAAGAGCGACGCGTCGCTGATTTCTGCCGTGATTACTGGTGGTGTTAATGTGATTGCAACCATTGTGTCGATCATTTATGTTGATAAGTTGGGGAGAAGATTTCTGTTCCTTCAGGGTGGTGCCCAGATGCTCATTTGCCAGGTATATTACATGATATATTCCCTTTTTGTTTATTTTCATTGATATGTAATTTATTTTAAGAACTATGTCTGTGGGAGTTCTGTAAATTTTGATTTGTATAGTTGATAGTTGCAATTGTATAATACTAATATAATCAAAAGTCATCCGAAATGCAACTTTTTCCTATACAATATAATTCATTATTATAGATAGACTGTCTATTCTGCTACATACATATATAATTAATTCGTATAGGTAATCTATTCTGCTATACAAATGCAACTCATTCTTATAAATTGTTTATTTTTGAGTGTCTAGAATCAAGATCCCAACAGCGGGAATCTAGGCTCTGTTTTCTAATAAAATAAATTTACAATTATTAATGTAGCTCGTTTTTTTTGGGCACAGATTATTGTTGCAATATGCATAGGCGTTAAATTTGGGACAGATGGGAATCCTGGAGAATTACCGAAGTGGTATGCCATTGTGGTGGTGCTATTTATATGTTTATATGTTGCTGCATTTGCTTGGTCATGGGGTCCTCTTGGTTGGTTAGTGCCTAGTGAAATTTTCCCACTCGAAATCCGATCGGCTGCTCAGAGCATAAACGTTTCTGTGAACATGATTTTCACATTTGTAATTGCTCAAGTGTTCTTAATAATGCTCTGCCACTTCAAATTCGGGTTGTTCTTGTTCTTTGCTTTCTGGGTGCTGGTGATGACATTGTTCATATTCTTTTTCTTGCCGGAGACAAAGGGAATTCCGATTGAAGAGATGGTGATCGTGTGGAAGGAGCATTGGTTCTGGTCTAAGTTTATGGCTGATGTTGACTATCCTCCTGGTGGAATTGAATTGGGGAATGGAGGTGATCCGATTAAAAATGTGTGATCATTATTTGGATATGGAAAATTTTAAATTTACTCAAAAAAATTACCCGTTAGCCTTACCCGCAAAAAAAATGAAAGAATATGGTTTCACTTCATTTGTATTTTACAAATGAGGTGAGACCATACTTTTTTATCTTTTATGAAGGTAAGACTTAGATAATTTTTTCAGATAAGTATAGAAACACCTTTTGAATATTCATCGTTATTGGTTTTTATTTTTGGTTGCAGTAGTGCAATACAATTGGTGTTAATTACTAGGGTTTTCTTTATGAATTGGTTTCAATTGTAGGCCTTTGATATTTTATTATTCTTATTTATTTTATATTTTTTGGTTGTAGTAGTACATGCTATTGGTACAAAATGCTAAGGATTTATAAATTGATTTCAATTGTAGGTCTTGAATTTACTACTGTCCTTTGCTACACAATCCATTGATAGTGTATGAATATAGCTTGAAGGTGATAAATTTAGGACAGTGGAATTGTGGTTTGTTAGTAATTCTTCTTGGACGAACTTTTCATTGCAAAACCTTAACGAAAAGCTTGTTTTGTAATTTTAATTCGAATTATTCTTGTAATTTGTTGATTCGATAAGAAAAAATACTTTTAAATATAAAACTTCTAATAAAAAAAATATAAGTGTTTAGTTATAAAAACACATTTATCATTAAGTTTATTGTCGTTTGAATATGACATGTATCTTAAAGACACTTGTCACTGAATTTATTATCGCTTGAATTCAAAATATGATTTGTATCTTAAAAGACGCTCGTCACTGAACTCGGTATCACTTGTTGTATCTTAAAGCTGAAGATTAAGGCAACAATTTCAAGAAGATTAAGGCAGCAATTTCAAGATATGTACAAGTTAAAGGATTGCAGTATAATCATGGAATGTGTCCTAGTATTGTGCAGAAGGAAGAGGCAGTTGTATTCTGCTGTGTGCTTCTGTCATTATCCATACCTTTAGAATTTTATCATTTCAATTTTCTTAATAAAATCTTTACTAAAAAAAGAAGTTAAAATAAGATATATAATCAGTGAATAAGTAAATAACTGCTTCGTTTGATCGTACTTATTTAACACTGGAGTTTTCTGAAAAAAGTATGGTAAGGATGATCCAATCAATTTTTCGAACGTATGGAATTGCGGATATTAGTCATTTTTGTCACGGATTTTGATATAGGGAAAATGAAAAAGAAAAGGAGAATCACATGAGTCATCTAAAATCCCTATGGATATGTTTGTGGATAATTTGACGGTGGATATATATGGTCTACTTCAACTTTAATTGTATTATTAATATAAGACACATAAAGTATGAACTTTTAAATTTTTTAATAAATTTGTAAATTGTGTTTAAACTAAATTGTGTGTGTTCAAAATCTAAATTTATCTTTCTTAAAAAGAGCTATTTAGTGAAAATCAATTTTCTCGTTTATGCTCAACATCTTCTGAAACTCTTCTTAAACGAATATATTTCTATGGAATCAATGAAAGGATATCAATTCAAATCCTAAATTTTCGAATGGAGAGAGATCAAGAATTTTTACTATTTCTTAGATTCATGATCCAATTCAATTCAGTGAAATCTTTCTATCACATTTTTTCACTTTTAAATCTCAAACAATTCAATTAGGGGTCATTACACATATTTTAAGGTCATTTTTTCAAATTACTCTCTATTTCTAACTTCATAGCCTTTCACTAGTTGAGGGATTGCAATAACGCCATTACTTTCTTGAAAATAAGACACCCCCTAGAAAGGATGAAGCAGGTAGCTAGATTTTCATTTTATTCATGCAGTTGCTTTCAGTTCCGGATACATGGAAGATTACAGAGAGTTTGTCAAGCAGTTCCATTAACACAAAGCCATTGATCCACAAACAATGTAGAACAGTTGAGATTGGGATTTATTGCATCAAATTCAGCTGTTGACAAATTGCAAGTCTGAGCAATATCAAAGCATGTGTCTCCACTTCTCACCCCAACCACCGATTCACATGCTGGAGCCGATTTCGCCCTTACAAACCCTACTAGTAGTACCAAAAATGCATGTTAAACAATAGGTTAAGAGGGGGGGAAATCTCAATCAATACATAACCAAAAGCATAAATAAAATTTCATATATATATATATATATATATAGCAATAGTTTTTTAGTCCATAGCCAGTATTAACTAGGGATGCACAAAGATCGGGCCGGTCCTGGCTAGGCATGAGTAGATCAAGCCAGATTCAGGCATGAAGTCTGTTCAAATCAAGTCAGGCCGCACTGAGTTTTTAAATGGTGGATTTTAAAAGAAAAAGTGTTAATCAAAGAATTAGAAATTTTAATTATAGATAGCTCGATCTCCTATGAACAGTCAAAGATGTATTTGTCAGAATAATATCATAGAAAATATTTATCATAGATCACTCTCGTTATTGATTTTCCATTTGAACAATCAATTTAACGAGGAAAAACAAAATGATCCAACTACTTACTGCGAAAAACTGGCCTGCTTTCAACTATTGTGATGATGAGAAGAAGAGACAGTATTGTAACAAACAAGGTAGTGGTGGTGGTGTTATTGAACTTGGCCATGTTACCCTACTTTGCTTCGATTAGTAATGCAGCAAATTAAGCTGAATACAAGGTACTGAGAATTGGCTCTCTCTTTTTTCTGAGTTACAGCTTTACCAGTTCCTATTTATAGTAAATTTTCAAGAATTAGGCCAACAATTTGAGCCAAAAATGCATTGTTGTCTGAGATAAGCAGCCGGCAACAGACACAAGGGGGGAAATAATAAATTACTTTTTGCAAACTTTGGTTGCGACCTGACCAATGAAATATGCATTTAAATACATACTAATATTATCATCTACCATAATCCATAGTTAAGCACACAATATTATTGCACTCCTTCCCTCACTTTATTAGGCTTTAAATTTGATTTTGACATGGATAAGGCCCAAATTTTTTATTTTGACACAGATTTTAAAACGTCCCTAACGCTGTGGAATATAGTTAGATTGTAACATTTTAACATAAACGTGATTTGTAGATTTTTCAATTGAACTCTTCCACCGCATCGGTCCCTAATATATTTAGGGAAGTGATATTTTTACGGGATAATTTGTTATTTCTGCAGCGGGTCCCGTCCTCCCATGAAACTATTTCATTTGATGTCCAATTTATTCTCAATTTAATACAATATCCACTTGTTCTCTCCCTCTCCATTTCTCCATCGACTCATTTTCTTACCTTTCACCATTATCTCAGTCAAATCACTCCCAAATCCATTACTAAATCTTCATTCTTTCCCCACCCCTTGATAGAGTGAGTTAAATCAATTTTAGCTTCCAACAAGATTTAATCCTTTTTGGTAAAAATGAACCCATAGTCAATCGGAGCTTTTATCTAGTAGGTTGTAATTTGGGTAGAACATCAAAACAGATAAAAAGGTTGCTCCAGATGCTGTGATTAGAGAGAAAAAACACAGCAAAAATCACCTAATAGAATGATCCACTGAGTCCCTTGAATCAACATCCGCACAATTAAAAAGCATTGAACCCACCAATACAGCCCAATATCCAAATAACCTAAAATAGCTGCATAATTTCCGCTGACCAATTGAAAGGGTGACTTGTATGTATCGGATTAGATGGTTCGTCGTAGCCGGATGAGGGTGGCAAAAGTGACGGCGATTGAAGGAGACAGCAAAAAGAGCAAGAAGGTCATAAAAGGTATTCTAGGTAAAATAGAACTGGATTTATATTTGGAGCAGTGTTCCGTTTGGCCTTTCACGACGACTACACTAGCCGCCATGCACGCTCTGTCAGTTAAGATAATTAATTCATGGCTTCTCAAGTTTCAAGAATCGATACTACGAAAGAATGAGGATGACTAATAGTTCCTTTGCTAGTGCAGGTTTAGCAGAAAAGGAAGTGATGGTGCAGTGATATATATAGGGAGAAAGAGATAAGATCAGCTAGTGGGGACAGTGGTTTTAAGAAACCAAAAGCTTTTACGCCTTATATTCCAAGGTCTAACGAAGCAGTTAAATCTTTACTTTGCAAGGAGGAAAAAAAAATAAAGTACATTATCTACAAGTTTGGGTGGTGACAAACAAGTTAGGTATGCCTCAAGTTACATATTGAACTATTAACTTTCACATCCAAAAGATGCGATAATCGTCTCCTTTGGAAGTACAATATCCTTCACATTGCAACCAAAAGATGAAGGGTAGAGAATGATACATTTAAATAAACTTGCAATATAGCAATAGGCATCCCAAGTAACACACTTCAGCAAACAATAAACATCCGATTTATAATGACTCTACCCCTTCAACCTGTTGTCGAGCCAGATATCTTTCTCTTCTTTCCTTCTAGAGAATCAAAATATATAAAAATATGAGAAAAGAGAAAAAGGCAGAAATGAAAAACTATAATAGTAAATTCAAGTTAAACTGAAAGCTCACCCATTCATCTATGACGAGTCCTTCACCAATAATCTTTGGACCTGTGTCTTCTGGAGGTTTCTTACTAGCCTCAACAGCAGCCTCAGCCTCTGCCAACTGGCGTTTTAATTTTTCAAAAGCCTTCAAAAAGAAGTAATAACAATCGCATAAATCAGTATTCCTCAAACTATAGGAATCACAGAGGTCAACAACAACAGACTAACAATGCAATGGAAATTGCACAAATTACATTCTAATTCCTCATCAGAAACGGAAGTCCATGAATACTCTCTGTATAAAAGAAACAAAGCCAAACACATAATGACATATAAATGATTTGATATGCAACATCTTACAGGGGTAGGATGTCCCGCATCAAGAAACACAACCTTCAATATCTGCTCGACAGCCACTTGATCCTTCTGCTCATCGAACTGATTTAAAGAGAAGATAGAAAACTTCATTAGAACTAAAAATGACATAGTAATCTGAAGAGAGTCAAGCCTACTTGCAGAAAATGCAACACTGGATACAAAAAGTGGCTAGGCTCTAATATAATAACCATAGATGCAACCATCATAACAGGTGTGAGACGTACCAGCTCAGCTACATAGTCCATTGGTCCTTTCACCTTCAGGCTCATGATTTTAAACTTCACCCTGCTCTTTTGATCCATTGGCTTTTCATTGTTCTCCGGATGCTCGACAAACTTAAATACTAGAAGATCAATCCAACAAAAAATCAGAATGAGCAAACTAACAACTTAGAGGATAAATAAAGACACAGAACACAAACAAGTTTGTAGATGTATATTTACATAAGATGTCTTCTTCACCTGTGTGTGTGTGTATAGCATGCTAAACACAACTTTTACCATTATGAAAGGAACTGGAAAAGGCCACAGATAAGAAATTACCAGTTGCTATAAGACTCTCACCAGGAGCAAGAATTGCTCCTGGAGGACGCATGAAACAGCTTTTTGGTGCAGTTGTTTGGAACTAAAGCAACATAAACAAAAAACATCAATCAAGTTCAAATAATAAAAAATAATTACCTGTGACGTAATTCGAAAAGGAAAAATTATTATACAAGAACACCTTATCAGCGCTATATTTCTATCCTATGAAGGAGCAGCAAGGATGAGGAGAGGAAAGCAAATTACAAGCTTTTCTGGCATACCTTGAAAGCTACATGAGATTTGCTTGTATTTTTTATCTTAATTGCACTTCGGACTTGTTTACCAGGTTCATCTAGAAAGAATATAAAAGCAAACAAGTAACTTATGAGGCACTAATACATAAGGTCAATATTTAAAAAGCATAATAGGACAAAACATCACTGAGCTAAAATAATGAAACTTTATGATGAAGGAAAGTTATTGCATTCCTTATCACTTTGACAAGCAATGTTGAATTAATGTTGATTTCCGATAAGGTCCTAATGAAACTAGAGTATATTGTAATGCGACAAAAAGGTGCTAACAAGTCCAGGATAGAGAATATAGTAATGTGACCGTTAAGGTATTAATGAAGCTAAGCATCTGGATCATCAGACTTGAAGACAGGCAGTAACACACTATCAGGAAGATGGTGCCTAATCATCAAAAGAGAACTCGTGATACTTGCAATTAGCAAGACAACAATAGTATGGTTATTTGAATCCTATTGTTGCCATTCTACGAGAGATGCAAGAAGCACAGGTAACTATGATGACTAAAATGGTAAACAATCTCTACAACTTTCACCCAAAAATTCAAGCTTGTTATGGGGGAGTTCAATACTTGGTAAGCTTGTTATGGAAGTTCAGTACTTAATAAACTATGTAGTGTCGTTTTTAAGAAACTTATGTCATATTTGCATTTTAAAAAATTAAGCTGATAACTAAGAATTTTTTCCCATCACGTTTATGAATTAAACACAAGGACTCGATGAGAAACTAAGCAATGGATTAGCAATATAATTTCGCATAAAAGTTGTCAATTTTAAAGTTTTTGTAACTTACCTGAAGGCCATGGTTACTTGAACATGCTACTGTGGTAGCGAATTACGTATGAAAATTCCAAAACATGCTAAACTTTTGTTTCAAAACACTAAATACGGCAATCCAAAATTTTGCCCCCTATTTACTAAATTTTTACTGCTGACAACTTTATATTATTGTTCACAGATGGGGAGCATCTTCTTATATAGCCCTTGGGCCATACAACCAATGGCTAGGACCAAATCTAATGGAATGTTGATATTGACTATCTAAAATTATCCTTTAAAATATCTAAGATATTTACCTAGTATAATATTCATATAAATAAATCTAAAACATTATATTAGAAACCCTAATATATAAGAAGATTCCAGGAAAAACCAACTAATGTAGCCTAAATGACCGTCTAGTTGGCATCCGGTAAGTGATGACATGATGTAGTCTCGTTGAAAATACAGTTGTTGTGATACTATGCTTAGAATAGCTATGTCTCAACCAATTTTTAACTATATCTCAATTAGTTCTAACAATATCTTTTTTGAAATTTATTCCCATACCACATTTATGTTCTAAATAAACATATTTTGTACCAACTAGGTGGTTCATAGAAAACTACCCATACCGTACCCTGTACCACAAAAAGGGACATTTTTCATTCGACGTCGTTTTTAACCACGATCTAGGTAACATTGTTGTGAACCTTACAAATATAGCTTCTTATCTATACTTTATCATTTGGCAAAGACACGACATTGAAATGGAATCTAAATGATTGAAACATAGTTGTCTATGATTCGAGAGAAAACACTGGGCTCATGCCAACCCAAAACACCCAAATCTCCAATGAGGCTACATGTTGTGAGACTTGAACACTCAACCTTTCGGTAAGAGAGAATGAGTGAAAACTATTGGACCAAGTCCT
This sequence comes from Hedera helix, assembly GCA_947179155.2. Lineage (NCBI taxonomy): Eukaryota > Viridiplantae > Streptophyta > Magnoliopsida > Apiales > Araliaceae > Hedera > Hedera helix. The sequence continues at coordinate 9,790,075 of OX359278.1, forward strand.
TTGCTTATCAACATGTATCATCAACTTTAAAGATTATTATAAGACACTTGTTCAGTTCAGTTCTCAACATGTATCGTCAACTTAGTCCAGCCATTTTGTATTTAATTTTTCACATCTTAATGCTCCCTCCTGAATTCCAAAGGAATGATATATACTGCAAATGTTTAAGTTAACTTTTTGATTGCCAATTACGTGCAAAAGTATTAGTAGTAATCCTTTTGAATGAGATATGTAAAAGTGGAACCCTTTTATAATTATATCCAATTACATATATTTTGCAATTATAATTCAGCACAAATTTACCGCAATACATAGCATAACTCTATTATATATAACAGTTGTTGCTTTTTTTGCAAAAATGAATTAAAATGTTTAAAATCACACGTGTTTGTGTGCGCATGTATATATTTAACTAACGTCTAGCTATTTCCTAAAATCCAAAAGTTAACTAATTTAGTTACCACAGTTGAGCAAAACTAAAACTACTTAGGTTTAATAGCATTTTAGATTTTTCCCTATTTTTAAAGGTAAAAACAGTGAAGGAAAAAATTGACACATTGAACCCCGAACTTGAGCAAAATTGGTTTAAATTGCACATGAATTAGCCACACGTGCCAATTATTGAAGGGTGTTTTTGGTATTTCCATAAGCAAAAATATTAGAACATAAAAATACATTAACAATGTGTTTGTGAGTTTTAAAAAGGAGAATGAAGGTAATTTAGGCAGGAGATTAAAAATTCCTTGTTTGTGAGTTTTTTGAGGAGAGAAAGGAAAAGAGAACGAGGGAGATTTTTTTTAAAATTTCTCCCAAAAATTTCTTTTCAAAGTTGGAAAGATTCGGAAGAAAATTTATAAAGACTTAGAGAAGACATACTAAAACTATACTTATAATAATTTTTAAAATATAATCTTACAAGAGTAAAATAGTAATATGCTATTTTAAGTTCAAATTTTCGTCCAAAATCTCACAAACAAAGTAAATTTTCTTTTATTAACTCTCTTTTCTCTCGAAAATTTTAAATTTCTCTCTTTTCTTTTCTCCCACACTCACAAATACAGTGTAAAGAAGGGTGCATTTGGGGATTATTTCCATAAGCAAAAATATTAGAACATAAAAATACATTAAAAATGCCAAAACTTCAAACTTTTTAGCAAAATTCTTTCAAAAAACCAAATTGATTTTGCCCCTAAGTTTAATTTCAAGAAATTGATGTAGTTCAGGTATAATGAAACTTTCTTTTTATGGGTAATGTTTCTATTTAGGCAACTATTTAAGGAAATTTACAGATCATATTTGTATGGTTTCTTTATTAAACCATAGAATTCCACTGTATCAAGCAAATCAAGGGAGTGATTAAGACCAAATATGAAAGTCAGAAACTGCAAAACTAAAAAGATCACGTAAAGAATTTTACATGGAAAGTAGAGCTTATTAGAGGGATCGAGCCGTAAACGACGCCGTGTAGGAATCAGAGATCTGGCAACAAAAGAGACGGAGTTGCTCGAACTTTGACCATTCGAGCCTTCGATTTGAGTGTTGCTTTGAGTATGCAGCTGCAGATTATGGTGAGACGATGAAGAAGATAACGTCGTTGCGTTACCGGAGTTTCGAAACGGCAGCTTAAATAAGCCCCAAACTTTACCGTCCGACGGTGGTTTATCCTCAGCAATTGCCATCATCGGTGATTCTCAGTTCATCAGAAAAAGGTAAACACTTTAAAAACGTCGTCGTGCAGAGCAAACTTTATCTCACTTCTCTCTCCTCTGGTTTTCGCTGTGTGAACTCTTGAGTTCGTCGTCGACTTATGGAAATGTAACGGACAACTACTGATGGGAGCCGCGTGAGGAACAAATCGGATGTGGTGGGACGATTAAACGTATTTGATTGGTGGGGTTCAGGTCCGTTTTGGTACCTGATTGGCGGGAGGTCAAGAGAGTCAACGAGTAGAAATGTTGGAATTCCTTTGGTAACTGCTTCTACTTTTGTTTTTTTGTTTTTTATTTTTTTAATAATTATATTTAAAAGTTAATTTTAATTGATTTCGTAAAAATAAAAGTGTAAACGTCATTGTTAATTAGATTAGAGTGCTGAAATCATGTTAGAGTTTAAATGGTTCTATGTACTGTTAAAATTGATATATATATATATATATATAGAAGATGATTTAAAAGTATACATTTTAAATAATATATCTTCTTAAGTAATATACTTTTATTAAAATAACTTTATTTTGAAAATTCTTTGATGATATTTTTATAAATAAAAACAAAAAAGTGAGGCCGCGGAATATTACATTATGTCATATCTTTTTTAAATATTATTTTTTTAATAAAAATATATTATTTAAAAGAGATATGTTATTTAAGAGGTATGTTTTAGATCCATCATATATATATATATATATATATATATATATATATATATATATATTGTTATTTTTACAAGTTAATTTAATATTTCTACAAGATTAAATGAGATTTATTTGTAAAAATATCAAATTAATTAATAGAAATATCAATTTTTTATTTTTATTGTCCGAGTGCATTTTACTTTTGCCTTTTTTAAAATAGAAAGAATTATCAAATAATACCCTTTTTATTAATTTTGACAAATTATAAAAAAATTGAAAAAGACACCTGAGTTTGGATTTTGAACTTTGGAATCTGGTTGTCGTGATAACAGTGACTATAGTGTGGAAAAGGTTTGGTGGTGATTGAAAATTTTGTTTGCTGAGTGGGGGAGGCTATCATTATCTAACGCGTTGTTTTGGTGCGGATATTAATTTAGTTCGTATTTATGTTTTTGACTTAAGAGCTGTTTTGATAAAAATTAAATGAAAATTTTTAAATAATTGAACAAATTAAATAAAATAGATATCTGATTAAAATTAAACATTAAATAAAAAAATTATTTGTTAATTTATTTGCTTGAAATAATTAAAATGATAATATTTTTTATTTTAACTCAAAATATGCAAAAGAAAAATCACACTTATTTTTTTAAATACTAAGGTGGATGTAACATTTTAAATTATTTAATTTATTTTTTCATATTCATATTTTAAAACACTTTATATTAACTTTTTTCCTTATGTTTATGAGTATTTTTACTTTTATTATATTAAAAAATTAGTAATAATTTTTTACTTCTCATAGTGGTATAACATATAATAAATAAATCATATTAGTAGAATAATTTTTTATACATATGTGTATTTAAATAAATAATAAAAAAATATGTATTTAAATAAATAATAGAACAAATAACAGCAATGGGATTAGCATATATATGCATGTATTTAAATAAATAATAAAATAAACATATAGAATTCAATTAAGATTCAAACAAATATATAAATTTTTGAATAATCTTTAATAGAGTATACTATTAGTAATATAATTTTAGGAAAAAAAAACGAAAAACATTAATAACATTTTATCGACCATAAAATCAAAACAAAAGATTTTAACAACATAAATTAAATTAGTTACTAATTTGTTAAAGAAAAATCAAAAGTAATTTGTACATAACAAAATTTGGTTGAGAAAATGTAAGTAAAAATATAATTCAGCACTATTTCTTATTGATTCAGTCATAATTTTTTGGCTGAATCGTTCAGACTCATTTAGATTTTAAAAAGTGTAAAAAATTTCGATCAGATTCAGATGCATTCAGACGTAAACAAACACAGTCATACACTCTGTTTTTGAGTTTTAAAATGGACATGAAAAAAAAATAGATAAAAGCTTAAGTTTTATATCTAATTATTGTGTTTTTGAATTTTTTAATAAACGGGAAAAAAAAAATAGATAGAAAACTTTACCATTTTTCTTATCAAATTTTTTTATTCAAAATTAATATGATTTGAATGGAAAATTAATTAAAATAAGTAACATTTTTATAATTTCAATATTATCTTCGACTTATATTTTTTCTAAAACTTATAACACTATTTGAATGGCAGATCAACTAGTCCTTCCGAAGGTTAGAAGGATAAAAGGTTTTCATTCGAAATATCATTCCTGGTGCATCTGCTTCGATTTTGGCAAGTAGAGATTAAAACTTTCAGGCCTGCAAACCACCCATCTGCCTCAACTTTTTCCTTGCAAATCTATGGATTAAGATCAATTAAAATAATAAATGTGGTGAAACAAATCCTTCACGAACTCTGGCATTGACATGAGGGTATCACAGACGTAAGCAAATAATTACTTTCACTAACCAGATCAAAGGATCTTTCCCCGTTATTATATATAGGTGAAAATGACAAGCTTATGAACGAATAGATATAGTATTATATTTTTTATACATACAACAAGCTTACGAATGAACAGATATAGTATTATATTTTTTATACATACAACAAGCTTACGAATGAACAGATATATATAGTATTATATTTTTTTTACATATACATTTCCTCACAAATAATAGAAGGATAAATTTATAAAAGTAATATTTTTTTTATTGGAACTCATAAACACAATAAAAGAATTTTTTTTAATTTTTTATTTTTTTCTATTAAAAACTCAAAAATAACACAAATAAAAATTTTAAGTTTCTAATTTTTTCTTTTATGTGCTACTTGAGTTTTCTATTCTTTTCTTTAACGTCTAAAATTCAGGAACAAAGTTTTAGTGATAAAAAAAAATCAAGTAACTTTGCAAATATTATCAATGTAATTAATATATTTTTTTTTAATAAATTAAATATTGTTCTATTAAAAATTCTTTCAAAATATTACAAAATCAAATCATGGTTAACCTTTATTGAGGTGGATGCTGATATTGATATGGCTGCTGATGTGTAATTTAAAATATATATATCTGACGTGGCTATTGATGTGGCTAATGATGTGTAATTTTTTAAAAAAATATTATTTTTACTATTATAAAAATTAAAATTAATGACAAATTTTATTTTATAACCTTTTAATGAAAGTTATTTAATAAAAATACAGAAAATAATTTAAAAATAATTATTTTGATTAAAAAAGTTAAAAGAAATTTGTATGTTTTCTTCCATAATTTGATTAAAACGACTGATATAATTGTTCACTCGACATATTCATACTAAATATCATGCCCAATTTTTTTACAGTATTAGTTTAAAACAAATAAAATTTGAAACCATTAACAAAATTACTACACTTAATAATATAAAATTTCTATCAAAAAATATAAAAAAATAAAACACATTTTTGCTGTTAATATTAAATGCATTCCCATTTGGGTAAATTTTACCCACACATTACTTGTGGAAAAAATAAATGCATTTTTAAGATTACTTTTTATTATAATAATTAATTTTTTTAATAATAATTTTTTTTAAATATCATAAAACAAGAACATGAGCCCATTGTCACTTGTCATGCTGATTGATTAATTTGATTACAAAAATTAAAATAAATCAACAAATTTATATTTTTCGTGATCCTGCATTATCTTTGTGAGTTTATGAATAAAATTAGGATTAATATTTTATGTTTTTAAATGTTCCTTAATATTTGTTAAATAGATAATAGTAATAATATGATGCTTAGCTTTTTTTAGTTTTAGTTTTAGAATATATACTATTACAATTAGGCTTTTTAGCGATACATTTTAATCGGTGGAACTTGAAAAAATATCGAGGGACTAAAGTGAATCTAAAATAACTTATCTTTAATATGTAATACATGTTGATTATAATTTTGTTGATGGGTAAATTACATAGGAGAGATGTATTATCATTATATTATTGTAAATTAGAAATAAATTAATAATATTAGGGATGTCAATTTTTTTTGTCTCGTGTCATTAGTAGTAAATTAATTAAATAACTCTTTTTGAAATTGACTATGTTATAAAGTATTATTTATTTTAAAAAATTATTATTTTGACAAATATACATACATACATACATATATATATATATATATATATATATATATATATATTCTAAAATTTTACTCATGTAAATATAAAGCACATTTATTATTTATAACAATTTTTTTTATTCAATATTCATATAAGAAAATTGGTTAAAATATCAAATTTCCACTTAAAAATACCAAATTCCCAAAAATAAAAAGTAAAAACTGACAAACACATTACAAATGTCACGCCGGCAGTCTTTAAAATATAATTATTTTTCTATATTTCTGAAACAGATAAAGATAAAAATAAAAAGTATATTTTCTCTTTTCATATATTTATGAGTTCCATCATAAGTGAGCCTGCATATGACTCACTTATCCGCGAATATATAGAATAATCTCTCCTAGAACAGTGTCCTGCCGTCCATTTCATTCGGTAGATCTGTCTGAACCCAGCAAAGCCGGACTGTCAGAGACCTTTCGTTCCCGCCATGTATATCTTACACTTTGCAGCCTCTCGATCCCTTCACCATCCCCACCGTCCATTCCCTACTATTACTACATCTCTCTTCACTCTCTCTCCCCGACGCTTCTCCGTCAGGTCTGCACCATTCATTCTTCCTCATCCCTTCATCTACATTACAAGCTCCATTCTTTTTCCTCAAATTCTAGGGTTTTGTTCATGTTTATTTGAATTTGGGAATTTTCAGGGCAAGTCTTCCGTTTCTGGAGCAGAATGCAAAGTACCACAAAGAGCTTCAAGCTGCTGTCGATGTCGTCGAGAGAGCTTGCCGTTTATGCGTTGATGTAATTTTTCTATCATTAAGTTCTCTTTGTTCTTCAATACATTCGTTTATTCTAATAAGATTTACCCATTTTATATTGAATGGTTATGGTTGAAAATTAAGTTTGTGGCACGGATTTTGATACATTTGGATATAATTTTTATTTCTATTTTGTTAATTCAAATTGGATAGGAGGGACCGTGGGAACAACTGGAATTTACTTTGTTGAATCTTAGTTATTCATTTGTAAAGAGGGGATATATGTCACTCAATTCAGTTAGCCTCGAATTTTAAGCACAATGTACTTTGTCGCCCTTTTGGCTAAGATCAGGCCTTTAAATGTTCTCATAAATTTCTGAAAATAAACTAAGAAAGTGGAAAAAAGTTCAAATTTAGCCTTAGTGATAAGTGGCTAAATCGATATCGTTATCTTAATTGAGTTCATACTTCATAGGTTAAATTGGAAATTGAAAATATGTCTTTAAAACATTATCTTTTAGAAGTGGACCCACATTTTGGGAGGGTGAGAATATTACCCGAATTTTCATATATTAGAAACCAAAAAGAATAAAGCTTTGTTATATAATTTTGTCTATTAATGAAATCACTTTGGCATTTTTGTTTTTGTTAATATGTTCTTCCCCTATATTAAAAAATATGGGTATGTCGATGAATGTCAGGTGAAGAAGTCTCTGTTCTTGAGTGAGGGGCGGATTCTTGAAAAAAATGACCAGACTCCTGTCACGATTGCGGATTTTGGAGTTCAGGCCCTAATCAGCTTGGGTATTCATTTGGTCATCCTATATTACAGACTTACAGATTTTGAGATTTATAATATCTTTCATTCTATTGTGCTGTTAACACCAAATTGACTTAACTTCAATAGAGACCAACTGTATGTTAAATAAACCTTTCCATATAAATACAATTTTGAAATTCAAAAAAAATCTAGGATTTATTATTTTAGTTTTGAAGAAATAGAATTAAAAGAAAATGGGTAAAAGTCAACAATGTAAATGTGCAAAACTGTAATTTTTCACTTGATGATATTGCATAATGGGCATGCTGTCAGGAGATAAAATGTTATAGTTAAATAAAAATTGGAGATAGGTGGGTGTTATTCTGAACTACCAAGTATATTTTGCTACAATAGTTGATGCTATTAATGTATATGCTAGCTCATCACCATTGCTCTGCTGTATGTAATTTTCTCAATGAGTTTCACAATATTCAACAAGTCCTGTGTTGGATCATTCAACAACCCTTTTGACCATGGATTCACAAGACCTGTAAAATAGATAGAGCTAGGCGTAAACATGAGTAAAATAAACACTTTGCCATATTTGTTTTATCTCACTCTCGCCATGTCTCTCCACAATGTGGTTTCCCTTTGATCTATATATTTTCAAACTCACATTTGTTTTATCTTTAGATTTGGTATGCTGAACATTTTAAGCTCCATTTGACTGTTCAGAATATTAGAACTAAATATCTCATGAACTGGTAATGAGCACAATTTGTGGATATCTCCTAATGTATACTCATACATTCCTTTTGTGTGGTGGCAGAGCTTGGAAGTTTGTTTCCTTCTATCCCATTGGTTGCTGAAGAGGACTCAGCATTCTTGCGTTCAAATAATCTGGCAAGTTCTGTTCTAGAGGTGGTTACCGATAAAGCAAGTTTCAGTGACAAACCTTTAATGCAAGCTGATGTATTGGAAGCAATTGACAGAGGTGGAAACAATGCCTTTGTCTTTGGACCTAATCCAGCAACTTACTGGGTAAGTTTATGCACCCAATTTGAAGCAGTTGAAAAGTTTAAATCATTATATACATTTTTATTTTTATTTGATGTGCTCTTCACTTCTATTAGCTTTTCTTCTTCATCCCGCCCCAATAAATAGTTATTGCAAATTGGAAATGAATCACATATGACAATGAAAAAGTAGATTTACAATAATGGCAATAAAACAAGAATAATAGACTTTAAAAGCTAAAAGAAAAATTATCAGAAACTAATGAGATAACTAAAAAGCAATAAAAGGATAGAATCTAAGCTACTGGTCTCAGATAGAGTGTTTGATGGGACAAGGATACTTTGAAGTGTCCGACACGGGTACTCTTCAATTTTGTGATTTTTTTACTCTAAAATGAAGTGTCCAACACCCATATCCTTGTCTGACTATTGATTGTTGCAAACGGGTGCTTCAAGACGAAGAAAAGAGTTCATGTAACACATGATGGAAGTAAAATATAATAAAATTGAGAACACTCCCACATGGCCACATACAAACATTCATAAATGAAAACATAACTATTAAAAAGCGAAATTGAAAACAACAAAAGAAAAAAGAGGGAAAAGGAAAAAATATAAAACACGAAGTGATTAAGAATTAGGGATACTAAGTTGAAAAAGAAAATATACGGAAGAATGTAAGGGACCCAATACCACCAACTTAGATATCCCAAACGGCATGGCTACAACAGTTTAACAATACCCACTAAACTATTAGGTGGTGTTTGGTTCTCGTCAATTCAATGCACTAGTTCCGTAATGCAATAGGCTATTACATTGATTTGACATGTTTTTTGTTTGGTTTACATATTACATGTATTAGCCCATTATGAGTGTAATATGATTATGTCAATTTGAATATTTTTCATTATATCTACCAATAGATGTACTGGCTCATTACTTCCGTAATATAATAGATCATAAAAGATAAAAGATAAAACAGTAATGATTACAATTGATTTGACATTTTTGACATACAATTTACTTTATTTATTATATACAATCATATAATTTAATGAACCAACATAATTTGAACGAAATATAATTACTTTACAATAATACAATTACTACACAAATACCAAGAATAACCCAAACAAATATGTCGTCATAATCTATTATCATTACATTACTACTCTATTGCATTACTTCAAATTTCTATTTGGCAAACCAAATCCCAACTTAGTGTTTGATAGCCCTATTCATCTTTCTATGTACAAATAGTTCTAAGAGAATGGTTGGATATGATCTGGATAGCATGGATCTTATGGTAATGCTATATTCAATATGTTGTATGAATTCACTCCCTTTTTATTTTGGATTATGTTTCTTATATGTTGCATGCTGTGATGGATCCTACTCAATATTTTTCAATGAAATTGACATTTTATAAGTTCTGTGCATTTGGTTTCTCTATAAATCTTTAATTCTTTATATCATATGATATGTTGACATTTAAAGTTCCACCTCCAACCTTAGCAAAGAACAAGGAAGACATGTTGACTTCAGTTGAATTTTTAGATTTTGTGTTTTCGTTTTGTTGGTTTGAAAAAATAATATATACATACAATCAAATTGATGTATCGCAACGAAAGTAGGCATAAATCATATTTAAAATTTTTCTACAAACTAGATTTCAGGATCTTTCTTATGCGATACTTATTAATTGAGGAAAGATAAAAACAATATTTTTAGACCCGGATCGGTTCTCGAATCGGAAAATATACCGGGTGAATGGATTATTGGTTCAACCAGTAGTCCAACCGTTATTGAACCGGTGACGTCATAAATACATAAAAAAATATATTATTAATAATTAATAAAATTTTAAAACATATAATTTTTTGTCTTATAAATTTTATTAAATTTTATTAATTAAATACATTAATAAGTATTATAAAGTTTATTTGATATATGTTAAACATGCAAAAGCAATATTACTCTACAAGTATATGTTGATACCCCCATTATTTACTCAATATTTAAATATGGTTAAATCAAAAAGTAACATGAAATCTTGTGCAAAGTGGAGGATAATATCTCCACTATTCGGCAGCTTAGTCTCACCAAATCCCAAAATTTCCTCACCACTTTCTCATCCAAATGGTAATCTTCTTATCATCTTCTCATGAAAGTGGCTGAAACTCAGCAACTCCATTTCCGGCGATAATAGGAAAAGATGGGATTCACTATTTCTTTCTCATTGACATCTCTATCAAATTCATGAAAGTAGTAACTCATGCGCAAACTATACTGATGAATCTGAATATTTTTTCATTGCTTGTTTGATGCATTTTTTTTTTGGGTTGGTTGCAAACTGGTTGAAACTGTGAACCAGTAGACGGTTTGCTGTGTCGTACGATCTAACCACTGAGTCACCGGTTTTTACCGATTTGTTCATACTTTCTATTTTTTGAGTTGACCAGATTGTTTTTCCGACCGGTTCCCGGTTTAACCAGTCCGGTTCTTAAAACATTGGATAAAAGATTATGTTTTTGTAGATTCAACTCTTGAACAGCTACTAGTTCACCTCCCTTGATCCTTCACATTCTTCTTCAAATCTACCGATTAAAATCTACGGATCAACGTTAGCTACCTAGGCGTGCAACCTCTAAAGGTGATCCACCAAGAGATAATATAGATTGAAGAAGTAGATTTATGTTTCTTCAAACCTTGGGTGGCTAATCTTAATTATCTCTCTTCTAGTTTTTTTTTTTTACTGTAGAGAAAATATAAAGTATTCTCTAATACTTGAAACAAAGAAACCCCAATCTATAACAAAACTCCTCCTTATATATATATTTGCTCAACCCTCCTATACTCGTTAGGAGTAGGATTTTAATTTAACTCCTAATCTAATTAGGAACTAAATTAATTTATTAAAATAATTACAATTTCTAAACTATTTAGAAACTTAATTATTTATAATAATACTACTACTTATTAATTAATTTATAAACCATTTAGGAATTAAATAATAATAATAATAATAATAATAATAAATATTAAGCTATTTAATTTATTCTATCACCATAGTATAAATTAATTATACCTAATTTATTATTACAATTATGTCATTTACTTATAAAATAAATATTTCTTTTTTGCGGTGTGACCCTTTAGGTTCTTTGTATTAAACCAGTTTTAGAATAAATAAATTATAACCATTCTAATTTATTTATTATGAATTAAACTCCTTTAATTCAGCATAAATAAATATATTTATTTTACAATAAGAGTAAGCCCCTCTAGCAATTCACGACTTTCTAAATAATGTGAATTTCAACATTTGATCACAAATAACCTATTTCGCGAATAGTTATCGTACAATTCAATCATTCAATCACACAATGTCCCAATCAAATATAAAACATAGAACAAGTCTTATTTTATTTGATCATATTTATTTCAATTCACAAATGCATTACTCTAATTTAAATTAGAAACACCTTTCTAATTTTTATTCCACATTGGCCAATGATTTCTGAGTTGTCATTTATCGAATTATATAAGACATTCTCTCCATTCACTGGAAGTGGTAGATCATTTGTTGATCATTTACCTACTTTCATGCACAACTTATTATACCTGAATATATCATTTGTTATACCTGAATAGTCTAAAGGAATATGATAAAGTATAACTCATTATATACAAGGTACTATGATGATCTCAAGTTCAAGTATTACTTGTACTACTATTATATTCGGAACTTTTATTGACAGACAAGTAAAACTCCATTAGTTGTTGCTTAAGCGAGTCACGTTCAGTGAACTTATTCTCCAATAAGCGCCTACATACTTGCTTTAATATTTCTACACAAATGATTATGAGATTAATTATCATTTTTTAAAAAGCAAGCATAGTATGTACTAATCCCGGATTTACTAATCTTCATTTTAGTGATCCCACAATAGGAACATTTTAGTTTTTGAGTTATCTTAAATTTAGATCTCATTAGCATGATCAACATCATGATTCTAAAAGTATTGTTCAAAACTATGGGCGTATCCATTTAATCAATTCAACCAATTAATCATGAATAAAGAAATGCTTTTAAATGAATTTTTTATTAATAAACGAATAAGATTACAAAGTATATGTTTATTACATCAAATGTGATTGGGTTGAGGGTATACTACTTTCACATTCATCTATTTAAACGGAAAAAAAATATATGGCTTCTGTATCAATTTTTTACTTTCCAGCTATATTTATTTCCATGGACTTGATACATCTTATTCTTGAACCAAATTATTAAAAAAAAAAGAATCATGAACTCGATGCAGGTACTGGATCCAATTGATGGCACTCGAGGGTTTCTAAAAGGTAGTGAGGCCTTATATGTGGTATGTTATACTTTTCTAATTTATTCTAATCTGTTCCTCTTTTTTCATTTTCTTTATTTCGGATTTTGATTACAACGGATGATTTAATGATATGCATTTTCTGATATCTTTGGGATTATGCATTATATTCTTCTTCTTGTTCATTGGAGTTGGATTAGGAATGAGGAAATGTGTTGTTTTACATATTTGGATTAGGAATTTCAGTTACTAAGAATTGACAATCACATTTATTTTAATAAAAACAAAAGATTCTATTCTGCTACTAAATAATAAGAATAATTTATTCTCTCTTTTTCTTTTTTCTTTTCTTTTTTTTGGTGGTAAAGGACAGTTCATGCTTTTAAATACATCACTACTTAATTCTCCTTGTTCATATGGAGAATTCCTGAAGTTTTCAGGTTGGTTTGTCTCTTGTGGTTGAAGGAGAGATTGTATTTGGAGTTATGGGCTGCCCTAATTGGCAGGAAGCAGATTCTAGCAAACCCACTATTCAAATCCTGGAATACCAAAACTTTAATTCTGGATCAGGAGTCATTATGGTTGCTCATGTTGGCTGTGGAACATGGAAAAGGAAATTATCTCTTATGCCTAGTAACACAGCTAAAATGCCTGATAGCTGGATTAGATGCTTTGTTGATGAGTATGACGTAATTAAAGAGGCACGTTTTTGTATTTCGGATAGTCAGTCGTGGGAATCATTGCCGCTTTCATCTTCATTTGATGCGACAACTGATGACCAGAATGTTTTGGATAATGAAATTCTTCTCTTGCCTCAATTTTGTGGAAGGTCTACTTCTATTCCTTATTAGTAGTGCATTTGCTATTTATTTGCATTTACATAAAATATTGATTGCTTGAAGGCTTGTAGCATAAAATAATTAAATTTGTTTAGCCTGCATGAATGTGGACTGAAATTTCCTTAGATGATACAAGTTCATTTCATACTTCATTGTATTTAATAGAAATTTTGTTTGCTTGTGCTCTACTAGATTGTATACAATGATCAGATCTTTCCTTGCATCATTATGAAGAAGGGAAATGCAGCTTACTTCTGTGAACTAATGAACTTTCGTGACACATTAATCTGTCATAGCACATTTGTCCTAGGACTTCTCATGTTGCCTTGTTTTTGTACACTGAAGTTCTTTTTGCATGTTTTCACAATCTAAATTAAAAGTTTGAAAAATGAGATGACCAAGTACATGCTACAGATAACATACTCGCAAGCTCTAAAACTTATTCCAGCCAAGAGTGCAGATTCTTGTTATGTAAAAGATGTAGTGATGGTAAACTATGTCAGTTATTGCTTAAAATTGATTGTGTCTATGAAATGGCGGTAAATGAATTGTAGGACTCAAATAGCATGGGGCACATTATGTGCTCCAAGTAGATTTCTCTTATTAGAAACAGAAAAAGGACCATGTTTGATTTTCTGATTAGTAGTTCTTACCGTTATTGTAATTTGAATTTTTATTCGCAGTTTGTGCAAGTATTTGATGGTGGCCTCCGGTAGGGCATCCGTTTTCATTCTTCGGTCAAGGGCTCAAAGGATTATCAAGGTATGAAACTGATAATAAGTCATCATTTCGTAAACTTGCAGTAGCTTGGGTTAATATTTCACCTAGTTTTATTATTTCTCTAAAAGAAAATACTTAACCTAACTTGAAATATAGGTCTGGGATCATGCTGTTGGAATTATATGTGTTCAAGAGGCGGGGGGGAAGGTACGTCTCTCCACTCGCTTTATCTTTCGTATATTTCACCTTATTTCTAGGTTAAATTATCATTTATTCATTTCATTTTCTAGCAGATTATTTGTATTGAGAAACATAATGCCAACTGCAATACCAGTGTGGAATGGTTGTAGCGCCAGAAGAAGAATAACACGAGTGTTGATTTAACTAATTAAATCCAAATGCTTGTTAAGAATTCGAATTATACTGAATTTAGATTTGGAAATTATGATGGGCAACACTGAAAAACATTCCATTTGCAATTAAGCTTTTAGCTACAGATGTAGATTTACTTTTGTAGTTTTGGGTTGAAAGGAATAGACGAAGAATTTTTGAGGATGGCACAAAAGTGCTGCGACTTATAGGTAGCTTAATTGAAATTTGATAGCTTGATTGTGAGAATTACCTATAAGCAATCATTTATGTTGAAGATGATTTTTCTTTCTTTTCAATATTAATTTTCTTTTCCTAGTAGGATCCTTTTCCAGGCAGTGAAATTAGAAAATCTTTTTATACGCTTTCATTTAAAATAGAACCTGAAATTAAATTTAAGTTGAAGATGATTTTTCTTTCTTTTCAGTATTAATTTTCTTTTCCTATAGGATTCTTTTCTAGGAACTGAAATTAGAAAATCTTTTTATACGCTTTCATTTAAAATATCATATACCATAACCTGAAATTATATTTGCAGCAGATTAGTTTATCAATCAGGGTGAAAAAGAATTAAATGGATGTTAAACAGGTGCAAAAAGAGTTAAATTGTTTAGTGAAACACATGCTCAGGCACAATAGCACTTCATCCCCGTGCAAAATAGTGCTTCATGTCCATGCATAATAATGCTTCATTCACATGCTTGAAAAGAAACCTTTTAGAGAATAGTTTTTGATTGGTTTTCATAGCATTTTAGATAACACAATTTACATTGCTATATTGTGTTTCCATGCCACAAAGATAACCAGCTTTTACTGACATTGAGAATTTCAGATTCTTTCCCCTGCCCAACCCCCCTCTAGCATCAATGACGGAATTAAAGTGAAGGTTTAAATACGAACACAAGTTCCCCTATTCCTTTAATTTAGTACATCAAAATATTATGATTCCTGCATTTGCGGATAATGATTAATGCATGAATGATCCTTACCACATGCTATTAAGAATTCTGGGATGATCCTTTAAATAAAAGACCTGTTGTCAGGTGACTGATTGGAGAGGGAGTCAAATTGATCTTGCAGCAGATCAAGACCAGCGGAGGATCTTATTACCTACAGGTGGTATTCTTGTGACAAACGGCAGCCTACATGACCAGATACTTGGGATGATATCTTCTACTTCGTCAGTTGTTTGATGGCATAGTGGAAATAATACAATGTGTTAGTTGTCCATCACCATCTTGCTGAAGATTACAGGAATTTCGCACAGGAGAGGATCCAACCTCGTGATCACAGTCGAGTTTCATTTATCACCATTATTATTTGCTTCATATAATCTTACAATTTTTGCCGTGCTTAATTTGGTTAAGATATATTTCTTGAATTTCTGTATTGTAGTATAATAAGGTCATTCATGTATAATTGTATACTAGCAATTATCTTTGGATGTGTTGAAAGAGTACATATATATGAGATTCATAATTCTAAATTATACTCAAATGTATTGGCTAGGCATTAAGATGCCTCGGTTGCTTGAACTCTGAGAAACCAATTATTCATCAAGTAGTAGTATTCCTAAAGATCATGCCCTTGAGTTCAATGTTTATTAAAATTAATGTTGAAATAATTCTATATTTTGCTGTAATAGCTAATGTATTTTTTTTCAATAGGCAAAAAAGTAAAATTTTATTCCTAAAACTAAACACTATAATCCAAAAGATATGTTGGATTATAGTCTAGCACTAAACAAAAAAATAAAAGAATAAACCAAAATTCACTGGACATTCTGCTCCAAAAACAAAAGCCAAAACCTCCACTAGACATCGGTTAATAAGCAATGATGGTTCAATGGATCACTCATTTTGGTACTAAAACAAGGAAATTGATATTTCCGCAATAGTTTTTGATATTTTCACACGTAGAGTTTATATAAACATGATTGGTTCTTATGAGGATTTTATATGTAAAAATATCAAAAAACTGTTGTGAAAATGTCAATTTTCTAAAACAATGATGACTTGTCAAATTGGATTAATTTTATGCCCCTCCGACAAAATCTATACCATTTCACCCATCTCATCTAACTATATTACTTCCACTCAACTCAAGCCTACTACAAGTAAATATTATTAATCTCTATGTAATTTTAAATAATTAAATTGATCTGCCTTCGACACGTATACATCCGCCATGTGTCTCGATTAGATTCGCTAGTGTAAACATCTAGGTTCCAATTTTCTTGGTGGGTTCTCGATTCCCAAAAGAGGCAGGTCTTATTTATCCCCCAGAAAAATATTTCTTAGCAACTGTGGACTAAACATGAGCAACTCCATACTAATAAATTCAAAAATCTGCATGGGCTTGCTTATAATAGTAACTTGGCACCCCATCCACATACACTTTGGATCTCGTATCTAAAAAATAATTAATAGCTCTAAATTATGTTATCTTTTTGTTTAAAAAATATTTTTTCGCACAATAAATAAAATCAAACTCAATATTCAACGTTTGTTGGAGACATCAAACCGCTCACAACTACATTTTATAGAAAATCTTCTAATATATAGTACTTTCATACACGTGTGTCCGAAATTGGTAGGTAACTTGCTTGATATGGTGGGTATTCGAAAACCCTAAATTTTGGACAAGTAATTACTGAATCGAGCAAGTAAAGATGCAAGCAGTCCTTAATTTAGGTGTACAAAATCTATATTCATAAATATTTATATATTATGGATTCCTTCATTATACCGGGCATGGCATGGGAACATTAAACGAATATATATATATATATTATATAAGTAATTAAGAGATAGAAAGGTTTATATGAAAGGAGAAGTAGAGAAGGGTAAGGTCAACAGTTTGGGGAAAAAGAAAACTAAGTAGATAGGGCAAAACTACCTGGACGAATTAAAAAATATTTGACCTAAATAACCCTTTACTGCTGGATGGAGGTGAGTGGATGGGAGTGAGACAACTTTTCAAAGGCCTTGATTATGGACTCACATGAACTCACTTTTTCCATCCATAATATCATAGAAAATTAAATACTACTTAGATTGCTTTTTTTACTGCCCTGTTGGCCATTTGTCTTGTTCTCAGTAGTCCCAAAATTCTCAGTCTAAACCCTAATTTTACCCAATTAAACTATGGTTTTCGTTAGCTAACAACAATACTAATTTATAAAAGAAAACTTATCCCAAGTAGTACTACTTCATTTTCTACAAAAATAGTTCAATTTAATTTTGTTTACAGTCAATTTACGAAATATTAACGTGAAATATAAGCATTTGATTATGATTAACGCATGTAATAGTTAATATTTATAAATAAAATTACTTTAAAAATATTTGAAAATTAAAATAAAATTCATAATCATAATTAAATTTTAAAAGTTAATTAAGTTCAAACTCCAATAATATATATATATATATATATATATATATATATATATATATATATATATATATATATATATATATATATATATATATTTGTGGAATGTTGAAAATATATTTTTTGACTCGACATAATGTATTAATTTAGTAAAGACCAGCATATTAACATTGAGACACATCCATAACATAACTAAATAAACTATTTAAGGACTCCCGCATCAAAATTGTACGGGATAGGTAGAGAAGTTACGTTGCATGTTGGGACGTGGCACGGTATTGATAGGCTTATGCATATCTATGGCGTGGGTCCCTTCAGTGTAAGAGAGAACGACTTGCATGCAGACACGTATCACGTGAAGCTCGAGCTATTATGATAGTATTATCTATCTCTCTCTCTATATATAAGCGTACGTACATACATATATTAATTGATTAAACTAAATTAATATGGTCCTTTATTAAATCTAAACAATAGGAAATGCTTTATCCATCAGATTTAGTTGACTGTGTTTAGCTGAAAGCAGTCAATTGGCTTGTGAGAACATAATGTACGTATATGCATGGACATATATACAAAAATACATAGCAAAATTGAAGGTATTAGTTTAAGTGGCATTGAATTTAGTGACAAATATATTTCAAGAAACGTGGTACGAGTTTTAATATTTCATAAAAATGATAATTTGACACGTTTTAGAGTTATTCAAAATATTTTTTTAGTTTTAAATTGTAGATACATTGTTACGAAATCTTAAAATTTGAAAGTAAAAAATATTATAATTAATAATATTTTTAATTATGTTACAATAATTATGGTTATTTGTTTGTATTAAAATCTAATAATTTTTTATTAATTTTGAATTGTGGGGTTAATGCATGTAGTTTAATTAATTTATGTGGAATATTACATGCAACCGATAATTAATTTAGTACACGACTACGTGTTTTATCATCATAAAGAAAAAGTGCTTAATTCTGATATTAGAACACAAGAAAAAAGTTTGATCATGATGTATACTATGATAGATAAATATCTAATAGGTTAACATTTTAGATTAAAATATTACATAAATAATTTGTATACGAGTCTTTTAAAATTTTCAATAGATATCAGAGTTTAATATATGAGCTTGTGAGCTTGAGCCATGGGTATTATTGATGTATGGTGGACAACATATGTAACTCAACAATATGGACTCCAATAGCTTTGGCCGAAAGACGATAAGGGGCTGTTTAATAAAAATAAATAAAAAAGTTTTGAATGTTTAAATAATTTAAATTAGTTAAAAAAAACAAAATCTTGAATATTAAATAAAAAAATATATTTGATAAATAATATGTCCGAAACATCTGAATAATAATTTTTTACTATTTTATCCTTCTGAGATCTATTACAAACTAGCTTAAGTAAAATTTAAATAATTATTTTTAATAAAGGGATATATTTTTAATTTCTTAAAAATAAATTTATATTTACTAATTTATTTTGATTGTTAGCTAACAATTTAATTTAAAATTTATGGTAAAAATAGGAATTTTTTTTATTTTTTTTTGTGAAAAGGAGTATATATAATATATAGAATTTTGTTATTAATGTGCTAAACAATTATGCTCAGAGGCCAGTATAATTTGGTGAATTTCATATTTGTTGGTGATGCCAAATCGAACTCCATCAATATCCTTCATCCTCGAACAAACTCAAAGGACAAACTCACCGGAAAGAACCCTTAATCGCACGCCGTTGAGAAACGAAAGAATGGATCTGAATCTGAAAAAAAATGAAAGAAAAGAAAATCCAGGAGGTGCCCTTTTTGATCTCTCGAGTCTTTTTAAAGACCTTACTGCTTTTGAGGAGCTGAAGGTGAAAGAAATTAAAAATGAGCGCTTGTTCATATCTGATAGGAAAAAGGTCCTATTCGGATTCTTCAGAACCTTCTTCAGCACATATCTAATCCCATTCATAAATAGCTTTGATGTGATTAACGTAGGGATTCTTCAATATGAATGCTGAAATAATTCTCAATCTGTAAATCCAACCCACCAAGCACCTTCTAAAGGACAAGAGACGTGTTTTACGAAAAAGGTTAGAGGAGTAAAAATTTGGCTGACCGAATAAGCTAATTTTTTTAGGCCGATCGAATCAGTGCATCATTTAGAAATTGATTCACCATTCAGTGTATTTAATTTTTTCTCAAACAGATTTAATGATTAATCAATTTAAATTCAAAAATATTCAGACTCATTAAATGATAAACAAACACCCCGTAATCTTGAGCCATTGCATTATTATAATTTTTCCTTTAATCAATTTGTTGGTGGGGCAGTGGGATTCCTTACTTTGTGCAAAATCATAGATTAATGGCCCCGTGTATCACTTGCTTAAAGAGGGAAACAAAAGTCTTTTGGCCCCATGTACACAAAAGCAATAATAGGATTAACACAGTAGAAAAACATGCATATATTGATAGTCGTCTACTCCAAAGCTCAACCAAACCTTGGATGCTTATTAATTAGTCATTGATTACTGCAGTCCAAAGTCAATAAATTTGAATTTTCCTAACCTTTAATTTTTTATGCCGAAACAACATTCAAATTTCCAATGAATGTAATGTAGTCACAGCACAAGTAGAATGGAAAATTTATTAAAAAAATAATAAAATAGAAATAAAATGGGAAATTTGTGGCACACATGGCCATTTATGAGAGAGAGAGAAAGAGAGAGAGTCAACTGCAGCAAGAAGGAAAAAAAAGAAGCATTGGGTAAAGTATAATTAGTGAGACTTATTCTTTTCCTTAAATGAGAAATTATAATAAGACTTGTAGTGTGAAAATGGAGGGCATATCAATAACCTAAATATTTCTATAAAATATACTCCTTTCGCCTTAAAATAAAAGTCTTGGTTAATTTTTTACTTATATTAAGAAATATGATAAAATGACAAAATTGTCTATATTTAAATTTTCATAAAAATATGACAATTAATACTAAGGATATTATAGATAAATTATTATAAAAAATAAATTATCTAAGGTAATTAAATATTTTAACTTGGAACTACCTAAAATAGTAATAAGGACTTTTGTTTTGAGATGAGGGAGTATAAAGAAGAATTTTTTTTAGAGAAAAATAAAAATTAAGATTTTTTTATCTGTATTATTCTCCCTTTTGCTTAGGAAACTCATTAGTGCTCTTATGTTATTTTTAATATCACACCACTATTGTTAAATTTTTAATTAATAATTAAACGTATATAAGGAAGAAATAGATATATTTAGCTAGAGTGAGAAAATAAAACTCTAAGAGAGTGAGAAAGAAAGGTTGGGAAAAGTGACAACAACCAAAGGGTCGACATTAATAATTGTAGGCTTTCTATTTTGACCATCTAACAAATGAGAAGATAGTTATATGTGTATTTAAGGACAATACTACACATAATATTTTTAATAAAATTAAATGTTATATTTATTTTAATTATTAAAAAATAAAATCTGTGCTATTAAAAAGTGAGATTTAACATAAATTTTCGTGACAAATTTCACTTTATAATAATTAAAATATATTTTATTATTAATTTTATCATTAAATATTATAAGCTTATACTTTTCCTTTATTTAATATCCAAACGAGGAAAGAAAGCTAGCTAGGGGACACGTTGCCGTAGTGATGATAAACGGGGGTCGGCACCGAATCCCTTTGACTTCCTTTTGTTCTCTTTACCCTATATATATACCTAGTAGATTACTAGCAGGTATAAGGACCTACATCTGTACATCTTCTGCTTGATCTTCCAATCCAAATCTCTCTAGAACTTTTTCTCTGATTAAGCACAAAAAAACTCGAGTAGAAAATTCGGTAAGAAAAGAAAATTAGCAAGCATATATATATATATATATATATATATATATATATATAGGTATATATATATATATATCGATCTATATAGTGTGTTTGTGATTCAATACACACAAATGGGAAGAGCACCTTGTTGTGACAAGAATGGACTAAAAAAGGGGCCTTGGACCCAGGAAGAAGATCAGAAACTGCTTGATTATATTCAAAAGAATGGTTATGGCAATTGGAGGATTCTTCCAAAGAATGCTGGTATATACATACATCTATATATTCATTTTCTCTAGCTCCTTGATAATTAATTATTTAATTATGCATGCAAATATTATTATGTTCTAATTGTTTTTGTTACTAAACTAGATGGATATTCTTTGAATTTAATTTTATAGGGCTTCAAAGGTGTGGAAAGAGCTGCCGACTTCGATGGACCAATTATCTGAGGCCTGACATCAAAAGAGGTCGATTTTCTTTTGAAGAAGAAGAAACAATAATCCAACTGCACAGTATTTTGGGAAACAAGTAAGTTATTTATTAATAATTAGATGGTTAGATAGAAAACGGGAGGTACCCGACTGCTGATAGCAATAGTTTTATACTTATTATTGTATTGTTAACGAAAGAATTGTCAGCAGTGGGTTGCATCGTATAATTGTCTTTTAGCTAAAAGTACTTATGTATCATGCTCCAAAGTTTGATTTTTGTGTTCTCATCTTTTTCTTTTGTTTGATTCTAGGTGGTCGGCTATTGCAGCTCGTTTGCCCGGAAGAACTGACAATGAAATCAAGAATTATTGGAACACTCACATTAGGAAACGACTTCTCCGAATGGGAATCGATCCGGTTACTCACAATCCTCGTCTCAATCTTCTTGATCTCTCCTCAATTCTCTACAATTCATCTCAAGTCAATATCTCAAGGTTATTAGGGCTCCAACCCCAGCTGGTTAACCCAGAGCTCCTAAGGCTAGCCACTTCTCTCCTATCTTCATCCCACCCGCCAAATTTTCTTCTTCAAAATGTTCAAGAAAACCAGCTTTGTAATCTTGAAAATCAAGTTCAAAATCAATTGCCACCATTAATACAAAATACCCAAATTCAAGAAATTCCATTTTCTAATGATCAAGCCCAGTTGACATATATGCAGCCTAATGTTGAGCAGTTTACCAATTTTAACGCCCAAAATTGCCAATTAAATGATTGGCAATGCAATGAAATGCTCTCTAATGTGAATGATCAATTTATTCCCTCACAAAATTACAGCTTATTCGGGTCGGATCAGTCTATCATCGAGAATTCGGGTTTCCAATCCAACAACTTCAGTTTTACATCAAATTCGAATTCTCCGTTAAATTCGAATTCAACGTATATCACCAGCAGCTGTACTACTACCGAAGATGAGAGAGAAAGCTATTGTAGCAGCATGTTGAAGTTCGAAATGCCAGATAATATTTTGGATGTTAATTGTTTCATGTAATATGACAATTAATTAATCATATTAATTGATCAGAATCAAATTAAGAGTGTTCTTTTTTTCTCAAATTCTCCGAGCATTTAGAATGTTGTGTACAATTTTTTAATAATATCTTGCTACATTTGTTAAGCTCATTTCTTGAATTATTGACAAGAGAAAGCATCACCTATCTTTTCTCTTTTCTTTTTTAATTCATGTGAAGTTCAATTGTTTCCATTATTGGTATTTATTATTACAGAAGTTAATTCTCCTTATCTTTTGTTATAAAATTAACAACTTGAATTAAATTATAATCAAGGAAAGAAACAAGAAAGGCTAGTGATGAAAGTAGCTTTCACCCTCAATTAATAATAATATTTATATAATATATTAAATTAAAAATATAAATATATACTTCCTCCGTTTCGTATTATTTGACGACTCTAAATAAATATGCACTTAAATATAGTAGCTATACTTTTACGGTTGTTTCAGTAATACTTTTAATGAAATCGTTGTTATGACATTTGAGCGGCCTAAATTAATACCAGAAAAACAAAATAATTAAGAAACAACCAAGACTTTTCATATGTTTTTTACTTAGTACTTTTTCCGTTTTAAATTATAGAATCAAAAAGAGATTTTTTTTTCCAAAATAAAGGATCAAAATGAGCTAAATACTCTGCTAACTTGGAAAACAAATGATTCGTGAATTCATCAATCCCGCTGCTATCTCTCCTCCAGCAAAGTCTCCAAAGTCAATAAGGTCTGTTTGGATGACAGACTTTAGTCACATTTTTCTAATAATATTTCAATTTATTTTGCTCTTATATTCGCGAATTTATTTAAACATAATTACTCAATATGTCTAACAAAATAATTATAAAAAAGTCTAGATCCATATAAATAATAATAATTATATAGTTAATTATAATAATTTATATTTCAATATGATAATTATTCTTTTTAATATAAATAGTCTTATAATTTAACACGCATGCAGGGAGTATAAAAGTTTGCCTCGACCAAAAAGGCTGCTATTTTGAGCAAAATGCTGTCTTACCTCGTGTTAAAAGTCGTCTCTTTTATAGTTTGGTCTTGCCCAAAAGAGATTAAACTAATTACGCCAAAATGGTTTCATAGATCCCAACAATCAGATTCCGGCGACAGCGCCAGCTCTGGCCGGAGATGAGGAGAGTGACAGCTGATACGTGTCCCGCCACCTGTATGATAACCGTCGTTTCACGTAATAAATACTCCTATCTATTACAGTATAATGATTTATTTTATTTTTTCTGCATGGCTTGCATTACGGGGCTAGAAAGCCTAGAATTAAATAGAAGCGTTCAACTAAGAGGCGGACGTACGTGTCCATAAATTAACGGTGGATACCGTCGGGACCACTTTATAAACTTTATGGAAAAACACGGCGTGGCTCTTGTGCAATATTTCCTACTTTTTTGTCCTTCCCTGCAATTAATATGACAATTGTCAACCAACGTACGTCAGCACCCGGGACACGTGTACTCAATTATGCAACTTGTGCTACCCGGAAATGCCGATTAGAAAGAAACTACGGACTCTTATCCATGTAAAGGACTGGCCGGCGTGAGATTTCACAATCAAATAGTCTTTCTTTATTTTCGTATTCAACAAGCAAATGGATGGGATCTTTCACCACAATAATGATAATAATAATAGCATGACACTCTAAACCAGTCAAATATATTTTAGTGGGGACTAGCAAGAACGGAGTGAGATCCTCTGTTTTTCTGTATTAAAATTTATGATTATAATTTTTAAAATTTATGATAATAGTATATATTGTTGTTATAATTTTATTTAGTTACAGTGACGAGACATATCGTCTTCATAAACTTTAAAAATAATTGTCATAAATTTCAACACAAAAAAATAAAAAAATTTAATTATAGAAAATCTCATGCTAGCAAAAATACCCATACTGCAGAGATATTGAAGAATTATCATAAAAATGTGCATTAATCTGTGACCACAAATATATATTTTCACACCAAAGTACGTACATATATAAACATGTATATTACTCTACCCTACTAATTAAAGAATGACAAGTCTACATAAATAATATTATTTAAATATAAAATTAAATATTATAATTATTTTAATTATTAAAAAATAAAATATAACACAAATTTTAATATTATATTTAATTTTTTAATAATTAAGATAGATATAATATACTTATACTTATTCATTACAGAAACTATAGCTCGAGCAGCCACAAAATCTTAAGATCCCAAGGACTGTATCTCGTTACCTACCAATTAAGTGTTGAAGTGAAACCCTAGCTACTTGCATGTAAATCTCATGCATGTATACGTACGTTAGCCTCGCGTCACTTACACGTCAAATGTGTATCTCGCATCTTAATTTTGAACTTTTTCTTACGAATATAATCATTTATCATAAACATATCTAAATATAATATTAATTCTCCTTCTATCACTTATTTTCAAGAAAAAATTTCGTTCTAAAACCAGATAGAAAAGAAGGAAGAAAAAAAACCATATTGAAAAAAAATTAAATTACATTTTCTATTATATTTTTTTTCCGCAAATTTATTATAATTATTAAAAGTCAAAATTTATTATAACTCCCTTTTGTCTGGCATGTTTTTTGGATATGAAATATCAAATTAGCATGAAATGAACGGTGTGCACGTCAATAGATTCAAATTAACAATTTTGAGGTATAAAGGAAGGGTACGTATGGTTAGTGTTTGGCTAAAATTAAGCCGACCAAGAACGACAAGCAGGGACGAAGTCGCATATAATGTTAGGGGGTCAATCGACTCCACTCAACTTTTTTTTTTTTTAATAATATTTGACAAAATTTTAAAATTTTAAATAGTATATATAAATTAATTTCACTGAAATTTTATAAATTTTTTAATATATATGGTTAAATTGAAAATTTATAACTTTCTCGTTTAAATTTCAATCTCATATAATTTATACCTCATTTATAGATGTATACTCATATAATCTTCTTAAACTAATTAATAATTTATTTTATATTATTTTTTGAAAAAATTAATTATTTATAAATAATTTGTCTTTAGAAAAGTCTATTAAGGGTGAATAGCATGTATATAAATATATATAGTTAACAATTATTATATTATCATTGTAATCAAATATATGTAATCCGAAAATATAAAATTATTCAAAAAAATTAGCTCAGGAATAATCCCATTAAATTATTTATAGTTTTATAATAATTTTGACCCGCTGAATATAATTTCTAAGCCTCTTTTCTCTACATCTTCCTTTCACCTTCAAATTAACCGCCCAAAGAAAAAAGCCCCTAAATTTTGATCAATACGTAGACTCCAAAAGTGGGTTTATGTCTTTGTGCCTGCTTGTGTTTCCATGCTTTTCGAATTTCTTTAATTTCTGGCTTGTTTCTCTCTCCTGATCATATATAGCTTGAACATGATAGCCAGTGCGCACACACCCACATTAAAGGAGATTGTGTCAAAAAGAAACCAAGAAAAAGGGGCCAGGTGACAATTTTTTATTGTATTCTTTTTATTTTATCTTCTGGGGTAACTGTTATTTTTGTAAAATTATTCAGTGATTTTGGAACACCGCTACGTAATATCTCAGATCAATTATATCTCTTAATTTTAGTGGTGCTTCATTATTTGTAGTTCTGAAATCTAAACCTACTAAAATAAAAAGATATAATTAACCTAAAATATAACGACATGATACCCCGACCACGAAATAATTAGTGCTTATCTTCCGGCCATTTGAACTTATAGGCTACTACTCAATATTAGGATAATATATTTTTTTGGCAAGGATGATAGGAACTTTTTGCTGCTGCAACACGAGCAAATATTTGTTATATGTTTATTTTGTTGGTTTTGATCAGACTGTAGGGGTAAAAGTGGGCAAGGACCATGACTTAAATTAATTAAAGTAACCTTATATGGAATTTAATTTCCCATGTTTGGTTAGACTATAGGTTTTAAATATTTGTGTATCAGTTAATTATTAATTAAGGATGTTGAGATATATAGTTTTCATTTTTCATGTGTAACCCTTATTTTGCGTGTTGACCGACCTATAGTGCAAATAATTTTTAACAATTGTTAAGAAGAAAGTGAGAGTAAAGGGCAAAGGGCCCATTTTATTTTTATTTTTTTGGTTTTGTTATTATAGTGTAGTATGATTTCAAAAACATTATGCTTATAATTGATCGAGCATATAAGTCAATGGTCATGTATGAACTCTAAGATCTAGTCAATATCGTAAGTACAGATCTAACCATTAAAGAATTATGAAAGCAATTGCCCCATAACTTGTTAATTTCTGCATTTAATTTCTTGTTGATGGCTATTTCCTATCCACTTTTAAAACAAACTATATCCCCATATGATAATCAAATTAATAAGAACCTTTGACCCTCTCAGTATTTTATCCTTTGAAAAAAGTAGCCATCTAGTATTTGTTTAGTGAGGGATTGCGGGATACCTAAAAATAAAGATATTTTTATCCAAAATTTGTAATCATAATGCATATATGGCATGCACCATATAAGGATATTATGTACCGAACTTAAGCTCTCCAAAGTGCTTAATTATGGTCCTGCATGTTCCCAGCTATGTTCCACAATAGGGATCTGGACGAAACACAATGAAGCATCTGTAGGGTTGATCTTCAAATTTGATCATCTAATTTTCCTTTCCTTTCATGACCAAACTCCCACATTTGGCTATTTGCCTGCCACTTTAATTTACCGACTTTATTATACACATGTATGACAGTGAAAATTTAGCTCACAGGTATTGATTAATTATAGTGTTTGGTTGTTGACTGTTTATACTTATTCTTGATTAATTAGCATATGGAGGTCTAGGCCGGAATCTGTCAATTTCTATGGGTTGAGACATCTTGTTTCAATGCACTATTTCTAAACTTATTATTTCGAAAATTGACTTTTTACTCATGAAAATGAATTCTTCTTGGAAAATGAAACTCTCTCCACTTAATTAGCCTAGCTAGAGTCAATTTAGGGGTCTAATCCATAGCAAAAACTGGTGATTATATAAGTGATGTTATATAGTCATAATATCTTATATTGTAAATTTCAAGATATGATGGCGATGTGAACTCTAACATAATTAAATTCTAAGAGATAATCTCACATTCGTTGAAAAAAAGCTTCTTAAAGTGGGCAAAAGAGATTAAGTTTTGTATTATTGGTGACTTCATTAAGAGCTAATGCTACTGGCTGACTTGTGAAAAGGGTGCCGGAGCTAGTAAAATACGTGTTGATAATGATTTACAGACAAACGGAGCCATCCATCCATACTAGTACTGTGCTGCGTTAGTCAATTCTCCGTTGCATGCACTATTGCATTAGGAGCAAATTATCGAGAAAAAATCGAGTGCAAATATGTGTTACACTCGATTTTACAATGAACGGTGTAAAATTTGTTTCGCCACATCACATTTTCTGCTTACGGTGACAAGTAAATTATGGACAATATTGAATCGCGATTGTACTTGCATGTTATCAAGCTATATATAGATTTGTTAATTAATCACTTCAAATGGCATCAGCAGCTGCGTAAGGTTGCTTGGACCTTGAGTACCATCATACGTAGATGATGTTACTTTTCTACAGCTTGCATGACTTTAGAGTTGATATTTAGAAACGGGACTAAATTCTTTATAACAAAAAATTTATGTATTTCAATTGCGAGATTTATAATGATATTTTTTAAGGTTTATAATGATAGTTTATCCCGTCGCCTAGCTTTATTCTATGACAGCGGGATAAATTATCGCTATAAACCCTACAAACTGTGACTATAAACCTTGCAATAAAAATACAAAAAAAATTTATTACAGAAGATTTGAAGCTTTTAAAAATTGAGTTCTCAATCAATCTTTATGTCTAGAAGGAAAAAAGTAGACATCAAGAGCCAACGTCATTTTCAATATGGCTGTGTTTTTTTTGGACAGCACTAAAATATTCAAATCTCACGAGGATATATTTAATTTCTTGATCCAAGATGAGTAATTAGTCAATCCTTCATCCGGAAAAATGAGCCCTATATTATTTGTAAATTCCATAAAGATGGTTTTATTTTATTTATTTATTTATTTGCAGATTGAGACTGTGTATTATTTTTACTAAAATTTAATATTATTTCTGTCTTAAAATATAAAATCAATTTTCTTTGTATTCTGCAAAGAAAGTAATTTATTTTAATGGTAAATGTTAATTAACTTACAAACTCGAGTTTAAGTAAGTAGAGCTTATAAGTTATAAGTACATATACACTACTAAATTCCCAAAAACAAAAGATCACACACACTAGGCTCCTTCCATGAAATTGGGGTTCGAATAAAAGATTGAAAAATGTGTCCAACAGTAATATGGGTATCATTTCACCAAATTCACTTACTGATGTGGTCCTAATGGGCAGTGTACTGAAATTAAATCGTCTAGTTATTATCAACTTAAACGCTCGCTCCGTTGTTAATTATAGATTATTATTGTCATTTGAAAATTAATTTGAGATTTTTTAAAACTCAAAATTGAGGTAATTCACTAAAAAATATAAAACAAGAAATTTTATAACAAGTAATACATTTTATATATTTTAAAATAATTATAATTGTATTAACTAGAATCGAAAGAATTCATGTTAATTTTGAGATTGAATATATTTTAAGTTGACTTTAAAAAATCAATAATAATCTTATATTTTATAACGGATAATTTATCGATTGATCAGTACCTCTTATGAATAAATCCAATGATTTAATTGGGATTCTGTAGCATTACTTCATAGAACAAGTGGTCAGCTTGTGGAGATTACTGACATTAATTGGGTCTCAAAAGGAAGATAAGATCGGGGTTTAAGCTCAAGCCAGCAAATGAAACTTGAACCATAAAGCCTGGTAGATATAGGCCCAAATGAAAATAAGCACCTAACTAACTTGACCCGTCTATACCAAAGGAGATGTAGCCTGTGTATTGTCCATTGTTTACACCCATTTTTCTATATTCAATATATGTCATACATACCAAATGGGCTCATAACTACTTAGAGGCATCTTGGATTAGGGTATTTATTACCTAGTGCAATTTTATTGGGTCAAGCACTTTTCATTTAGAGGCAAATGATATTTAGGTGCATACTGATAATGCGGGCCCTATATTTAAAGCTTCTACTAGCCTAACGATAACATGTCCAGTGCCCAACTCCAATGTTGTCCGTGGCCTATTTTGAATGTACACCTCCCACAAAAGGTCAAACCTAAACCTTTTAACCACATGCACTTATGAGAGAATCTAAACGAAGTATCCGATTAGTATAAAATTAATTTTATGATAAGTTAGATAAAAAATTAATACAGTATTGACATATAGAGAGAGAAAATATCCTCAACCTGCATGTCAACACTGTATTGATCCATTATCTAACTTACTGTAAAATTAATTTTATGTTAACCAAATCCTTAAAAAAAGACCTTTGTTTTTACCGTGCATGATAACAAACGAGTGCATTTTTATTTTCAACAGAATTAGCGCATGATCATGATAATAAAAGACCTTTCTTTCCTAGGCTTTAAGGCCATATTTGTTTGCAAGAATTATAATATCGAGATTATGATCTAAAATAATATAATTCATGGGATTATAATCCCATGATTATTAATCTTAAGATTAAATAGTCTTGTGATTATAATACTTGGCTGAATATAGTTTTAAATAGTCCTCATATTAAGTCATTCTAAAATTTCTGAACTAATAGTCTTAAATCCAAATTTAAAAACAAACAAAATACTTGGGATTAATAGACTTGATCTCAAGTGTAATTCTTACCAGCAAACATAAATTTGAAATTATAATTTATACCTCAAGATTATAATTTTGAACTTATAATTCTTACAAACAAATATTATCTAAGATTAAAATATAATTATGTAGGGTCCTAAAAATATCCTTTTGGTCCCATAAAATTCTATTGGTTTATCTCTTTATTATTTTAAGGGAGCACTATATACAGTCCAATGTTATATTCTATAAAATAGGAAGCCCTTTTTTATTAACTATTCAATTATTGCCGTCAATGCCACCTACTCTTGACACCTTAGAAGGTCAAAACTCATAACCAAGTTGTTTACTCACTTTCTATAGAATTACTCTAAAGAATTGATGTATTATCCAATTATCCAATGATTTCAAAGTAGCACTCACCTCTCAGTCACTCGAGTGGTGGGAGCAGGTAAAAATACAACATTAACTATTAATTCATAATTCTTTAAGGAGTCAATTTTTATCCAATATATATATATATATATATATATATATATATATATATATATATATATATATATATATATACACTAAATTTGAAAAAAAAAATCAATATTTATGATAAGAACAAGTCCAAGTGTACAAACATAAAATATAAATTTAAATACTAACAATATTTACACTATTAAAAAATAGAGTATGATACAAAAATTTCTGTTATGTCTCACTTTTTAATAATATAAATATTATTAGTGTTTAAATTTATATTTAATTTTTTTATTTTCGTTATATATCACATGTTTTAATAATATAAATATTATTAATGTTTGAATTTATGTTTAATTTCTCTACTTCTAGACTTGTCCTTATGATGGTAACTCTTTAACTATTTTCCAATGGTCTTTCCATGTACCCCAGTCCCCATGAGGCAAACCCCCTTTTGGAGGTTAACTATTTGTCTTATTAGAAAATTTATTTATATATGTATATACGTGCAGTACTGTAAAGTTTTTATAAGCTCAGATAATTACTCGTGAATCTCACAAGTTATTGGACTAAATTTTAAAAACATATACTTAGATGCAAATTTAGGTGATTATTAATTTTATTAATTATAAATTTATATATGAATTTAATAAATTTAAATATAATAAGGTGGTGATATATATATATATATATATATATATATATATATATATATATATATATATATATAAATTAAAATTTTATCAAATAAATATGTAACAAAAATAACTCATATAATTTTGCTACTTGTATATAATTATGTAATTATTCAATTTTGTCAAAAAATACTCAATAATCAGCAAAAATGTCATATAAGCAACACTTGCTTGGCCACATAGTATGCCACATAATACTATTAAATTAAAATAATACATCAATGCTATAACAAAATAAACAACTCTCTATTTTTGCCCAATTTGCAGTATTAAACGTGCATCCAAGTAATTATAATCGAAGTTATGTTAAAACATATAGATTAATTAAGAGGACAGCCGCAAAAAACAATATGTACATCATTACCCATTTTCTTACATATAACATGTGGGTATAGAAATGCAGTTTGTTGAATTTGAAGATTCGAGTGAAGCCAATGGCAGAAGGAAAAAAAATAATAGGTAAATTATTACAACAAATTTGCAATAAAATTCTATCAGGGATAAATATTTATTATATAAAATAAAACGTCATGATGTCTTTTAATAGATTATAATAATGGGTGCAAATATTAGCTATATCTAAAGGCTGAGGCCCATTCAACAAAAGCATTTAAACTAAAGTGCTTGTAAACATATGTAGAATCAACGAAAGATATAAAAAAAAAATGCAACTTAAAATGAAATGAGAGATAGGGTTAATGAACTGTTGCTAAAAAACAAAAAGAAACTCATAAGTGACTGGATTAGTCATCAGGTATCAGTTAAAAGGACTACATTTCAAATTTATATTACAATAAAAAATTAGTTAAAATGACATACCTCAAGTCCCAATCTGTATTCACACCCTAGTAAAAGAATACAAAGAGTTCAACACAATCTAGAGTAGTAATAGTAATAATAATATTCAGTATCATGTGTATTAATAATATTCTAAGTTGATGCTACAAAATATGAAGAATAAATTATAGAAATAATGATTATTTATGCGACAAAGAGATTAATTTATTTTTAAACGATAAAAGATGAAGGGTTATATATAATTATTGGTTTATATTATTTAAGATGTCAAATCAAGTCTAACATTAAATCAACAAATTAGATTGCAAAATATCCTATAATCAACATTAAAATTGGTGTCAAAATATTTGTGTAATATACCCTATAAGAGAATATTTGGATTACAATACCTTGATATGATACACTTCACATAGTCACAACATTAATATAGCAGAGTACTGTATAATAGAGAAGTGTAAGAAGGAGATAATTGTTTTAGGGTGTGAGTTGAAATAAAAGAATTAGTCTGTATTTATAAGGGGATTAGAAAAAGTGTTTAGATGAATTTGGAATTTTATGTTATATTTGGGATAAAATTAATTTAGATTTGTTTTAATTTTGGGATATAAAAAAAGGTAATTTTTCATGTTTTTTTCGTGGGTTATTTTTCTGTGGTAATATATAAATCAAAAGTATTGGATAATATCAAATTAAAACGCTTTTAGTGTGACGCCCCCAAATCTGAGCCCACACAGCCCAAACTTGAGTCGTCAAAATACTACAACAAAATTATTACAACAAAGCACAACGTACAACAATACAGTGTATAATAATACACAACTAAGTCTTCACTATTATTGCCACACTATTTTACAAAACGTGAAAACTATGATAACTATTCCTCGGACCCTCACTCCATTCCCCGGCTAGACCCTGTTATGTTTCCATCTCCTGTTGAAAAATAATGGAACAAAAGAAAGGGTGAGCTCAAATAGCCCAGTAAAGAATATCATGACTAAGATAATGATGAATAAATTATCATTAGTCTTCAACAATTGAGTTCTTGATAGAATACAATAGACTACAAGGTTTATATCAAAAACTGCAGTTAAATTCTTAAACAACGTTCAGATCAATAATAGCAGCGGAATGAGTAATCTATTAGAAGAATAATGCAGACTATAATGTCCACTCGGTTCTCTTTTTAGGAAAAACATCATCAACTTTTATCATCTGAAATATCATTAGTCAAGATAATACAAATTCACAGTTCCTGATCATAATCATGCACATCAACAGTTCATCTTTGTACTACGGGCCAAAGATATTCAATATAGCACCAACGGTCCTGATTATACCAGATTCAGCCTTTGGTCATAATCATACCAAACAACAGTTCATCTTCGCACTACGGGCCAAAGAGAACATTCACCACGTGCCATAAAAGACACCGAACAGATGTATCGCCTTTAACCTATTATATCGCCTTTAACCTATCATCTGTTCAACAAATATATCACATCTGTGCCCCCGGCCACAAATATTCACAACAGCTTGATTTTTGGATGATTAGAATGATATAAATGATGAACAGAAGAAATAGGATAACAATAAGTATCGGAAGTTTACTTTGTACAGATTCAAATAATGTCCAAATTGTCAACATGATGTGGAGTGAAATTTAAAAATGATATTCAAGATCCACAGTTCAGAATAACGGTTACAATTCAATAGAAAGGTTCACGTAAATAGGAAGGTTCAGTTGAAATAATGAAGTTCAACTATTATGGAACATATAATATTTTCAGGAATTATAGAAGCAATAGTTCCATAATAAATTTCGATTTAGGAGTATGAAAGAAAATAATATCCCTTACCGTAGCAGGTTTGATTAACAAAAGGTGAAGGAAATTAATACAAAGGGTTATTCACCAACAGGCGGCAATCCGCTCCGTAAGGTTATTCCCACAATTTAATAGAATTTGAGTACAAAGAGTTATTCACCAAACAGGCGGCAATCCGCTCCGTAAGGTTATTCCCACAATTTAATAGAATTTGAGTACAAAGAGTTATTCACCAAACAGGCGGCAATCCGCTCCGTAAGGTTATTCTCAGAGATTAATAATGAATGAATACGAAAGGTTATTCACCAACAGGCGGCAATCCGCTCCGTAAGGTTATTCCCACAATTTAATACATGGAAATAAAAGGCACGTCTTATGAGTAAGGAAGAAACAATATTATTATCGAGAATCAAATAATGATAATCCCTTACCATAGTATGTTTGAATAATGGAAGATGAAAGATGAAAAAGATGGTATCCCTTACCGTAACACGTGACTGGATATTGATTTAAATGAGGTTGATTAACTTGAACAGTACACGTATACTTATAGATCTTCACAAATACTCAAGATGACTTAAGCACACTTAGAGAGAACTTTCACAAGAAGTATTTAGAGAGAGAAAGAAAGAACAAGTAAGGAAGTTTATGAAAAATCCTTAAGTTAAGGCTTCTATTTATAGCCAAAAATCTCATCATTCATTTAATCTAAACCATTCATTTAAAGATCATCTTTTAATCTACACCATCCATTTCAAATATTATATTATCTTTAATCTACACCATTCATTTCATATCACCTAATAATCACCTAACTTTATATTATAAACAAATCAATTTAATTATTCAACAATAATTCACACTTTAATCTACACCATTCATTTCATATTACCTAATAATCACCTAACTTTATATTATAACCAAATCAATTCAATTATTCAACTTTAATCTACACCATTCATTTCATATCACCTAATAATCACCTAACTTTATATTATAAACAAATAACTTTATCAATTCAATTATTATGACTAATTGTTATAAATACAGTATAGTTAGCTCTTAGATATCAAGTCAATAAATTAATGAAATACAACTGTTTAAATAACATCATAATAGAGATAACAATAATGTAAAATAAAGCATACGTTACTGTGTAATGACAATTATTGATTCAATAATGTGAATTACTGTGCATATGTTACTGTGACAATTATTAGGTTCAATAATTTTAAAAACAGTGCAACAACAATTATTGACTCAATGATATAAAATACAGTGTAATGACAATTATTAAATCAATAATGCAAAATACTGTGTAACAACAATTATTGAATTGATAATATAAAATATTATGCAGTGACAATTATCGATGAAATGATGCGTAACAGTTACGGTGTCAATTATCAGACCAATAATATGAGACACTATGCAATACCGTGTGTTACTGTAGAGTACCGTGTGCTACAGAAAATACCATAAACTACCGTATGCTACTATTCTTTTATCACCGGTATTTTAACAGTTCCGTTGACTATTTTTATTTAAAAAGGTTACTTCTGTCGTTTTCTATATCCGACAAATATTCCGTTGTGGGGTCCACCAATAATTTATTATTTCGGCGCCGTCGTACGGCACGAATATTCCCCGACCAAACGAATATTCCCCGACAAAGCGAATATTGTCCGACAAAATAAAATTTGCACATAACATCCTTAACTTTCAATTTTGTTAATTTAACCACTTACTGTTTCAAAAAAAATATATATGAAGAAAAATTAAATTTTGTATTTCATAAAATTCGGGGTCTTACAACCTCCCCTCCTTATGAAATTTCGTCCCCGAAATTGACGTACCTGACATATCGAAAAGGTAAGGATACTTAGATTTCATCTCAGATTCTAGCTCCCAGGTCATTTCCTCAGTATCTTGGTTCCTCCATAAAACCTTAACTTGAGGTATAACCTTTGAGCGTAGGATCTGCTCCTTCTTATCCAGGATCTTAACAGGTACCTCCTCGTATGTTAAATCCTCTGCTATAACGTCTGGTTCTAACTCAATGACGTGGTTTGGGTCCTTCACATATTTACGTAACATAGATATGTGAAAAACGTTATGGATGCGAGACATACTTGGTGGTAGGGCTAGTCTGTAGGCTACGGTTCCTATTCGATCGAGGATTTCAAATGGGCCAATAAATCGAGGGTTGAGCTTTCCTCTCTTTCCGAATCTCGTAACCCCTTTCCATGGAGAAACACGTAAGAATACATGATCTCCGACGTTGAAACTTTCGTCTCTCCGATGAAGATCAGCATAACTCTTTTGTCGTTCTTGTGCGGTCTGTATTCGTTGTCGGATCATTTGGATCTTTTCGGTCGTCAAGCGTACCAACTCGGGTCCCAACAATTTTGCTTCTCCTACCTCATTCCAACATATTGGAGAGCGACACTTCCTTCCATACAATGTCTCGAATGGAGCCATGCCTATGCTTGCTTGGTAACTGTTGTTGTAAGAAAATTCCACCAACGGCAAGTACTTATCCCAACTTCCTTTGAAGTCTAATACACAAAGTCTCAAAAGATCTTCGAGGGTCTGGATCGTCCTTTCCGATTGTCCGTCCGTTTGAGGATGGTATGCAGAACTAAAACGTAGTTCAGTGCCCATAGCTTTTTGTAGACTGATCCAAAAGCGTGAAGTGAATCTAGGATCTCGATCAGAAACTATGGAAACTGGCATGCCATGCAATCTCACGATCTCATTTATGTACATACCGGCAAGACGTTCAAGTGAAAAGTTTTCTCGTATAGGCAAGAAATGAGCAGATTTGGTCAATCTATCTACGATCACCCAAATTGCATCTAAGCCTTGAGAAACTTTTGGAAGACCCGTCACGAAGTCCATATTGATGTGTTCCCACTTCCATTCGGGAACTTCAAGTGATTGTAATGGACCTTTAGGAACTTGATGCTCTGCCTTGACACGTTGACAAGTTAGGCACCTTGAGATAAACTCCGCAATCTCTCTTTTCATATTGTTCCACCAAAATGTATGTCGAAGATCTCGATACATCTTGGTACCTCCTGGGTGGATTGCAAACGGCGTGTTGTGTGCCTCCATCATGATTTTATGCTTTAATTCAGGATCGTTAGGAACACAGAGTCGAGAGTTGACTCGAAGTATTCCTTTCTCATCGATTCTTGCTTCGGAAATGGCACCTTCTTGTACTTTCTTTATCATGTTTATCAGTTCCGGATCGGTAGCTTGAGCAGCTTTAATTTTATCGATTAAAGTTGGTTCTACTCGCACGTGAGCAATCTTCGAGTGGGTCTCTGGTGTCTTTAGCTCTATCTCCATCTTTTGCAAGTCGTACAAAATACACTTTTGTGTTGTCAGCAGTGCACTTGTACTTGCATAAGATTTTCTGCTCAAAGCGTCAGCTACAACGTTCGCCTTTCCCGGGTGATACTGGATTGTGTGGTCATAATCCTTTAACAGCTCAAGCCAACGTCGTTGTCGCATGTTGAGTTCCTTCTGGGTGAAGAAATACTTGAGACTTTTATGATCCGTATAGATATCCACTTTTTCTCCGTACAAGTAGTGTCTCCAGATCTTCAACGCGAAAACGACTGCTGCCAACTCTAGATCATGAGTAGGATAATTTTTCTCATAATCTTTGAGTTGTCGAGAGGCGTAGGCTATAACCTTTCCATGTTGCATAAGGACACAGCCTAGACCTTTGCCAGAAGCATCGCTGTAGATAACAAATTCTCCTGATCCTGATGGTATGGTCAGAACAGGAGCTGAAACCAGTCTCTTCTTGAGTTCTTGGAAACTTTTCTCGCATTCCTCGCTCCATATGAATTTTGTGCTTTTCCGAGTAAGCTGCGTTAATGGAGTGGCGATTCGAGAAAATCCTTCTACGAATCTCCGATAATAACCAGCTAGACCCAGAAAACTTCGGACTTCGGTTACTGTTTTGGGTTGCTCCCAATTTAGTACCGTTTCAATCTTCGCAGGATCGACTGATATTCCTTGACTAGAAATCACATGCCCAAGAAACGCGACCTCCTCAAGCCAGAACTCACATTTCTTCAACTTGGCATATAATTTATTTTCACGGAGCTTTTGTAGTATCAATCTCAGGTGTTGTTCATGATCCTCGCGACTCTTGGAGTATATGAGGATGTCATCAATAAAGACAACCACAAAATGATCCAAATGTTCCTTGAATATCCGGTTCATCATGTCCATGAAAGCTGCAGGAGCATTAGTTAGTCCAAAAGGCATGACTAAGAACTCATAATGCCCATAACGAGTTCTGAAAGCAGTCTTTGGAATGTCCTCAGCTTTAACCTTTAACTGATGATATCCAGAACGGAGATCAATCTTTGAGAAATGTTGAGCGCCTTGCAATTGATCAAACATGTCATCAATCCGAGGTAACGGGTACCTGTTCTTGATGGTGACATGGTTCAATTCTCGGTAGTCAATGCACAATCTCATACTCCCGTCTTTCTTCTTCACAAATAGAACAGGAGCACCCCAAGGTGATGCACTCGGACGAATGAAACCGGTATCCAACAATTCCTGTAGTTGGACTTTTAACTCTTGAAGTTCAATGGGGGCCATTCGGTAGGGAGCTTTGGAAATGGGCTTGGTACCGGGTTCAAGATCAATATAAAAATCAATTTCACGGTTTGGGGGTAAGCCAGGAAGTTCTTCAGGAAAAACGTCAGGAAACTCATTAACAATGGGAATATCATTCAAGTTTGACGTATTTTTGTTCAAATCAGTGACATGAGCTAAAAAGGCTTGACATCCGTTTTTCAATAAACGAATGGCTTTATGGCTAGAAATAACAGTTATAGATTTCAATGGTTTAGTTGCTTGAATTTGCATGACAGGTTGATTAGGAATATGAAAACTAATAATCTTATGAAAACAATCAATTTTAGCATGATGGGTAGTCAACCAATCAATTCCTAAAATCACATCAAATTCACGCATCTCCAAAGAAATAAGGTCAACAGATAATGTGAGGTTGTTGATTTGAACTAGGCAAGATTTATAGACAGTAGATGTAATGGTCATTTCTCCTAATGGGGTTTCAACTGATAAGTCAAAGTCCAAGTTTTCAGGAGTTAAGTTTAAACGCTGAGCACATGCAGGTGAGATAAAAGAATGGGTAGAGCCAGTATCTAACAAAGCGTAGACTTCACGAGAATTTATGAATAGCTTACCGGTTATCACCTCGTTCGAGTTTCGTGCCATTTGGGATGTCACAACAAAAGCTCTCCCTTGAACTACAGATTTTCCTTTATCCGCGCTAGCTTTTGGTATCATCATTGCAGCTGGACTTGATTTTGTGGCAGGACAAAACCGCGCAAGATGACCCTCTTTCCCACAACTGTAGCACTTTTTAGACTGCAGTGTACAGTTTGGGCTGATGTGACCTTCCTGACCACACCTATAGCATCTCACTGGTGGTCGATCTTCTCCCCTTGAAACTGGGGTCGGTGCTGGTGTTGGTACTGGTGCTGGTGCCCTTCCATAATTATTATGGAATCTCTTTCTTTTGAAATTGTTCCCACTAGATTCTCCTCTTCTGTTATTTGGTATGGAATTACCACCGAAGTGTTGGTTACCTCCTCGATGGTTCTCGTTCCTGTGGTTGTTGTCACTCCTTTCTCTATGCTGATCATTAACTCTTGGCTGCAATGTTTCATCTGTTTGCTCCACCCTTTGAGCCCTATCCACAACATCTGAATACAAACTAAATTTATGAGAGCTAAGTTGTTGACGAATTTTGAATCTCAAACCTCTTAGGAACATCCGACTCATTCGTGCTTCGTCATCCACAAGATGGGTGGCAAAGCGAGATAACTCGGCAAACTTAGCTTCATATTGGGAGACTGTCATGTTTCCCTGCTCCAGCTTAATGAATTCCACTTCCTTCATATGGCGGATGCTTTCTGGGAAGTACTTCTCGTTAAACAGTTCTTCGAATTCTGTCCAAGACATTTCGAGTGCTGAAGGTTGGATACGTTTTACCGCTTCCCACCAATGGTCTGCCTCACCTCGTAACATAAAAGTGGCAAATGGCACCTTCTGATCATCAGCGCATTGTAAGACATCAAGTATTTTTGTCGTCTGCTTCAGCCATGCCTCCGCTTTGAGTGGGTCAGGCTTCCCGTGGAATTCAGGTGGTCCTAATTCTTTAAATTGCTTAACAGTGACCATCCTCAAATTGCCAGCGTTTCTACCGTTATTATTGACTGGATTTCCTCTTCCTTGATTCTGTATGAACTGCATGAAATTCCTAAAGAATCCATCGTTCATCATGTTATCAGGAACATTATTTCCTGAGTTGGCAGGAGGATTGTTTGGGGCCTCTTGATTCTCGGCTACATTTGCTTCAGGCATTCCATAGTTAACCTCTTGATTTCCAGATGCCATACTAAACTGTGGTCACAAAATAAATGTTAGTTCAAATAAACTGACTCATCACTTCATGTTCCTACATTCAAATCGACTCATTAGATAATAAAATCTATTTTAGGTAGGACACACTAGTGACTGATTCTATTCGTCTCTCCCCTCCTAGTTCTACCCCAGATCTCCATTAAAGACCATATCCCTAAGCTCTGATGCCAACTGTGACGCCCCCAAATCTGAGCCCACACAGCCCAAACTTGAGTCGTCAAAATACTACAACAAAATTATTACAACAAAGCACAACGTACAACAATACAGTGTATAATAATACACAACTAAGTCTTCACTATTATTGCCACACTATTTTACAAAACGTGAAAACTATGATAACTATTCCTCGGACCCTCACTCCATTCCCCGGCTAGACCCTGTTATGTTTCCATCTCCTGTTGAAAAACAATGGAACAAAAGAAAGGGTGAGCTCAAATAGCCCAGTAAAGAATATCATGACTAAGATAATGATGAATAAATTATCATTAGTCTTCAACAATTGAGTTCTTGATAGAATACAATAGACTACAAGGTTTATATCAAAAACTGCAGTTAAATTCTTAAACAACGTTCAGATCAATAATAGCAGCGGAATGAGTAATCTATTAGAAGAATAATGCAGACTATAATGTCCACTCGGTTCTCTTTTTAGGAAAAACATCATCAACTTTTATCATCTGAAATATCATTAGTCAAGATAATACAAATTCACAGTTCCTGATCATAATCATGCACATCAACAGTTCATCTTTGTACTACGGGCCAAAGATATTCAATATAGCACCAACGGTCCTGATTATACCAGATTCAGCCTTTGGTCATAATCATACCAAACAACAGTTCATCTTCGCACTACGGGCCAAAGAGAACATTCACCACGTGCCATAAAAGACACCGAACAGATGTATCGCCTTTAACCTATTATATCGCCTTTAACCTATCATCTGTTCAACAAATATATCACATCTGTGCCCCCGGCCACAAATATTCACAACAGCTTGATTTTTGGATGATTAGAATGATATAAATGATGAACAGAAGAAATAGGATAACAATAAGTATCGGAAGTTTACTTTGTACAGATTCAAATAATGTCCAAATTGTCAACATGATGTGGAGTGAAATTTAAAAATGATATTCAAGATCCACAGTTCAGAATAACGGTTACAATTCAATAGAAAGGTTCACGTAAATAGGAAGGTTCAGTTGAAATAATGAAGTTCAACTATTATGGAACATATAATATTTTCAGGAATTATAGAAGCAATAGTTCCATAATAAATTTCGATTTAGGAGTATGAAAGAAAATAATATCCCTTACCGTAGCAGGTTTGATTAACAAAAGGTGAAGGAAATTAATACAAAGGGTTATTCACCAACAGGCGGCAATCCGCTCCGTAAGGTTATTCCCACAATTTAATAGAATTTGAGTACAAAGAGTTATTCACCAAACAGGCGGCAATCCGCTCCGTAAGGTTATTCCCACAATTTAATAGAATTTGAGTACAAAGAGTTATTCACCAAACAGGCGGCAATCCGCTCCGTAAGGTTATTCTCAGAGATTAATAATGAATGAATACGAAAGGTTATTCACCAACAGGCGGCAATCCGCTCCGTAAGGTTATTCCCACAATTTAATACATGGAAATAAAAGGCACGTCTTATGAGTAAGGAAGAAACAATATTATTATCGAGAATCAAATAATGATAATCCCTTACCATAGTATGTTTGAATAATGGAAGATGAAAGATGAAAAAGATGGTATCCCTTACCGTAACACGTGACTGGATATTGATTTAAATGAGGTTGATTAACT
The DNA here is from genome assembly GCA_947179155.2 of Hedera helix. Lineage (NCBI taxonomy): Eukaryota > Viridiplantae > Streptophyta > Magnoliopsida > Apiales > Araliaceae > Hedera > Hedera helix. Next base: position 9,833,371 of record OX359278.1, read on the forward strand.
TGAACAGTACACGTATACTTATAGATCTTCACAAATACTCAAGATGACTTAAGCACACTTAGAGAGAACTTTCACAAGAAGTATTTAGAGAGAGAAAGAAAGAACAAGTAAGGAAGTTTATGAAAAATCCTTAAGTTAAGGCTTCTATTTATAGCCAAAAATCTCATCATTCATTTAATCTAAACCATTCATTTAAAGATCATCTTTTAATCTACACCATCCATTTCAAATATTATATTATCTTTAATCTACACCATTCATTTCATATCACCTAATAATCACCTAACTTTATATTATAAACAAATCAATTTAATTATTCAACAATAATTCACACTTTAATCTACACCATTCATTTCATATTACCTAATAATCACCTAACTTTATATTATAACCAAATCAATTCAATTATTCAACTTTAATCTACACCATTCATTTCATATCACCTAATAATCACCTAACTTTATATTATAAACAAATAACTTTATCAATTCAATTATTATGACTAATTGTTATAAATACAGTATAGTTAGCTCTTAGATATCAAGTCAATAAATTAATGAAATACAACTGTTTAAATAACATCATAATAGAGATAACAATAATGTAAAATAAAGCATACGTTACTGTGTAATGACAATTATTGATTCAATAATGTGAATTACTGTGCATATGTTACTGTGACAATTATTAGGTTCAATAATTTTAAAAACAGTGCAACAACAATTATTGACTCAATGATATAAAATACAGTGTAATGACAATTATTAAATCAATAATGCAAAATACTGTGTAACAACAATTATTGAATTGATAATATAAAATATTATGCAGTGACAATTATCGATGAAATGATGCGTAACAGTTACGGTGTCAATTATCAGACCAATAATATGAGACACTATGCAATACCGTGTGTTACTGTAGAGTACCGTGTGCTACAGAAAATACCATAAACTACCGTATGCTACTATTCTTTTATCACCGGTATTTTAACAGTTCCGTTGACTATTTTTATTTAAAAAGGTTACTTCTGTCGTTTTCTATATCCGACAAATATTCCGTTGTGGGGTCCACCAATAATTTATTATTTCGGCGCCGTCGTACGGCACGAATATTCCCCGACCAAACGAATATTCCCCGACAAAGCGAATATTGTCCGACAAAATAAAATTTGCACATAACATCCTTAACTTTCAATTTTGTTAATTTAACCACTTACTGTTTCAAAAAAAATATATATGAAGAAAAATTAAATTTTGTATTTCATAAAATTCGGGGTCTTACATTTAGATCAATAGTCCATGAATTTGGGATAATGATTAAATTATGATTTATAAAATTAATTTGGATTTGCATTAATCATGGGATATAAAAATATAGAAAAAGGTAAAAAAATAAAAAATTCTGTGGATTATCTCTGATTTTGATGAGGTAATATATAAAATAAAAGTATTGAATAATATTAAATTAAAACGTGTTTAGATCAATAAATTTAGAATTTGTTAAATTATGCGTTATAAAATCAATTTGAATTTGCATTAATCTTGGGATATACAAAAATGTAATATTATTTTTTTTCGTGGATTATTTTTGATTTTGATGTGGTAATATATAAAACAAAAGTTTTGGATAATACTAGATTAAAACGCGTTTAGATTAATAAATTTGAGATAATTTTAATTTGAGATTAGTTAAATTATGCGTTATAAAATTAATTTGAATTTGCATTAATCTTGGAATATAAAAAAAGGTAATATTATTTTTTTTTCATTGATTATTTCTGATTTTTATGTGGTAATATATAAAATAAAAGTATTGAATAATATCAGATTAAAAAGTGTTTAAAAATGAATTTGGGATAATTTTAATTTGGGATTGATTAAATTATGCGTTATAAAACTAAATTTGGATTTGCATTAATCTTAGAATATAAAAAAAGATAAAAATTTTTAATTATAATTTTAAAATTATAATTCTTATAAATAAATATAATTTAAGATTAAAATATAATTATGTAGGTTCCTAAAAATATCCCTTTGGTCCCATAAAATTCTATTGGTTTATCTCTCTAATATTTTAAAGGAGTACTACATACAGTCCAATGTTTTATTCTATATAATAGGAAGCCTTTTTTATTAACTATTCAATTATTGCCGTCAATGCCACCTGCTCTTGACACCTTAGATGGTCAAAACTCATAACCAAGTTGTTTAGTCACTTTCTATGGAATTACTCTAAAGAATTGATGTATTATCCAATGATTTCAAAGTAGCATTCACCAGTCACCTCTCAGTCACTCAAGTAGTGGGAGCAGGTAAAAATACCAACATTTAGAAGCTAACTATTAATTCACAATTCTTTAAGGAGTCAATTTTTATCCACATACATATATGTGTGTGTATATATATATATATATATATATATATATATATATATATACATACACTAGATCTGCAAAATAAAGAACTGATGTTACATTTGGATTGAAAGAATAAAATGGAAGAAGGAATGAAATGATTTTAAAGTGTTTCAAGTATATGTTTGATTGTTAGTGGTAGTGAATGGTGTAATATGATGGTAAAAATATCATACATATCTATTCCATTGGAATAAATTTTATTCCACCACCTCTCACATATAATAAAAATTAATGGAATGGAATGGATTTTCATTCCACTAGAATAGTTTATCTTCCAAAATGATCATCTAATACATTATTTTTTATTACATTTATTCTTTTATTATATGCTCTCAATCCAAACGTAACACAAGTATCTAAACTTATAAATATATGTGTTTTTGTATTACTAGCGGTTAAAGACATATGCATGAACCGAGTGGTCTTTGGCTCAATGGTACGATCAACTCATGTGAAACTTTCATATGAGGTTGAGGGTTCGATCCTTGGTGACAGCAAAGAAAGGTGTGTGTGTAAAAGTAGCAAAACAAAAAAAAAAAAAAAAAAAAAAAAAAACACATGCATGTATAATATGTAAAAAAAATGATATAAACTATTATAAATAAACCTACAATTTTAAAAATATAATAAACACAATTAATATGTTATAAACTTACTATATACCTCCAATCCTATACTTGAAAAAAAAAGAAAAAAAAGATTCAATACTTATGATAATAACTCTTGAACTATTTTTCAATAGCCTTCCCATGAGGCAAGCCTCTTAATTTTGGGAGGTAAACTATTTGTCTTAGTACTAAATTTATTTATATATGTATATATGTGCAGTATTTTAAAGTTTTTATAAGGTCAGATAAATTACTCGCGACTAGTAGTATCTCATAAGTAATTATTGGACTAAATTTTTAAAAACATATTTATTGATTATTTGACTCAATATTTATGACTGTAAAATAAATTAAATGGTATATGTGGTATGGGAATTGATATTTCGTTTGCCTAACATGGCATTTACGCGTGTTACGTGACACAATCAATGCCAGCAATCCACGTGTTACTCATCAAGCCATTCTTACAAGTTCCTCTCAAATCAATATTTTATTGGTTTTAAAATAAAATTTATATTTTTTATTTTGTTTTAAAATTTTAAATATATTTTTTATTTTGTTTTAAAATTATAAATACACATAAAATCTCTAACACAGATTACACTTGGTTCTATGGCACAAGTATTTACTCATTCCGTTTTAAATTAAACGCCTTCTTTTAATTTTTTTTAATTAAATTAATTATTTTTAAAATTAATAATTAAATATATATAAATATATTTTTAAAATTATAAGAATTAGAGTTAATAGCAAATTGTCTAACTGTTATCACGTACAAAAATTAATTTTAAAAATAATTAATTTAATCAAAAAAATCAAAACGACACTTTTAATTTAAGGAGAGGATACTAACTTTGTATCAATTAAGGTGGCGAGTTGTGTTGAGCACGAATTTTTTGTTCTTAATCATAATTTTTTTTTAATATATAGTAAGAATATATTTGATAAAATAATTTTTTTAACAAAAATTATTTTAAAAATATATCTGTAATTTTATTTTGAAATTGAGGGAGTATATATTTCCCTTCTACTTCACCAATTTCACTCACCTACCAAGCTATATATATATATATATATATTGCTTGTATATGTTATTGTAGCCTAATTGAGTTGTAAGGATCGAATAGTACTGAATATGAGTGGTAGGTCAAAGGAGGCACTGGTGGTCGGAAAAGTGATCGGAGATGTGTTCGATATGTTTACTCCGGCAGCTGAGTTCATGGTCCATTATGGATCCAAACAAGTGGCCAATGGTTGTGAAATCAAGCCCTCCGCAACCGCTGACAGGCCTAGGATTCAAATCAATGATCATGCTCCCTCTTCTGCCAATCTCTATACTCTTGTAAGCTACCAATGATCATTAGATGCATGCCTTTTACATATGTAAGAAGGGTTGGTTGGGTATGGATCTATAGCCAACTGTAACTATGGATTATTAAAAATATTGATCACAGTCGCACGTAGTTGTAGTCAACAATATGTCAAATAGTTTTTCGGATATATAGACTAACGTAAAATATCCTACTTATTAACTACCAACTGACTGTGATTCTAGATCTTTATCTAGATATATATTTCTTAAATTATTGTCCATGCAGTAAATATATTCTTTTTGTGAATGATCGTATATATTACAGGTTATGGTTGATCCTGATGCTCCAAGTCCCAGTGAGCCAACTTTGAGAGAATGGCTCCATTGGTAAATTTTTATATCCATGACATCCACATGTTTAATTTCAAGTAATTAATGCATATATTGCACATAAATAAATATAAAAAAATCTTTAAGGCTGGTTTAAATCTTTAAAAAAATATCTGTTTTTTTTTATATAAAAAAAATCTGTTTTTGCTATGTTGAGAAAGAAAAACTTTAAGGACAATGGTCTCTCTCTCTCTATATATATATAGAGAGAGAGAGAGGTAGATAGTGGTGTAATATGTATGGAGACATTTTAAGTATATATATATATATATATATATATATAATGAGTTTTCTGTTCAAAGGAATATTGATGCCCAGCATTAGATTACATAGTTGACACTCCTTATTTGTATCAGGGTACTCAGAAAAAGATGAGATATATAAACATATAAGCGATTCAGCGATTAATTAAAACTATTTTCATTTAAGTTGTGACAAGCATGCATTAATTACTATTTTTTCTACTTCCTAATTATTTATACTTATTTTTCCTAGGAATGTTTATAGTTTTATAGATATGTTGATGCGTATGTTTTTGTTCAGGATGGTTATAGATATCCCAGGAGGGTCAGATGCCACCGAGGGTAAGTTTTATTGATGCTAATGAAATATATAGTACTAGTTGAAAAATATTATTACTAAGAATAACTACATAATTAATTAAGTCGAATTTTGCTAGCTTATGATTTCGATATGATTGATAATTTTAGGGAAAGAATTAGTGCCATACATGGGACCTCAGCCACCAACTGGAATTCATCGCTACGCATTTGCGATTTTCCGGCAGAAAGGAACCATGGCAGGTGGTAGTCCGGTACCAAAAATCCGTAACAATTTTAACACTCGCCAATTTTCGGCCGATCATGGCCTTGGACTGCCGGTGGCTGCCGTGTTTTTCAACTCACAAAAGCAACCGAGAAACAAAAAGTACTGATTCTTCGGATGTTCTCCTTGAATTAATTTGTTCCTAGCTTGTGGTGAAATGTGGTATGTGGGTGCTACGTAAGTTGCTTATAAAATTTGTTTGGCTTTTAAGTAGTTTAATGCTAGGCTTGCAATATCATGTGACAAAAAATTGTTTTGGTTTGTGGAAAAGTAAAATAAATAAATAAAAATGTCATGGTTATCATCTGCATTGAATTATAAAAATGTCACCTCTCTGTTTCTCTCCTCATTAGTCAACTTGAGATCAGTAATCTCCATTTTTAGATCAGTAACCTCAGCTGCATTTCTTTTTAATCATAGTAGAGTTATAAGCCACATGCTCTACTTCAAAATCTCCTTTATTCTTTTTATCACCAAATATCATTCTCTTTACACAAACATATATATATATATATATATATATATATAGATATAGGATTTCTTTCTCCTTTTTTTCCCCTGATCGTAACTTGTTAGAACTGAAGCCAGAATTTTCCTCCCACCTGCATCAAAGGCACTAAACTGATGCATGAAAGTAAGATTATTACCTGTACGTTAAGGATGCAAATATTAGGGATGAAGCAACCATGAAAGCAGAAGATACAACACCATATGATAAAAATATTAGATCAATTGAATTGCAGATTTTCATGGGTTCCTCCTAAATCTTAGCATGGTAGAGTTTGTATGAGTGACTACCATTGTAAGCTCATGAAAACAATGATTCACTTCGAATATGACTTAAGAGAGTATGAACAAACATTGATGTTAGAACTTAGAAAGAAATTTATAGCTTTTTGTGACCCGATTATGTTCCAATGCTTGATTTCTGAAAACCCACATTTGATTCCCTCTCGCTCCTCAGCACCATTGCCAAAGCCCTTGTATTCGACTTCACTTTGATCAAAGCCTTCCCCTCACTCGATATCTCCCCTTTTCCAGAATTAAATAATTTCTTATGCACCCACCAAAATTCGACCTTTTCTTACCATTCTTCTTCAAATCCTCTGCCAAAAAATCCGTCGCCACTATCAAACCACCACGATTTACCAAAGTCCTCGTATTTCAGTGCCATGAATCAAAGGATTAGGAGAGATATAAATTCACGATATGAGTTGGAATTAAAAAATTGTTATATTATAAGTTGAGGATAATATGAAAATATTACTTATCTCATTTTTTTTTTCACGCACAAATAATGGTCAATTTTGGACAGAAAACTTTGGCAAAAAAAGTAACAAGTTTTCTATTAATTTCTTTTCCGTTTATTAAAAAATTCTAAAACACAAGAATTAGACAGAAAGCTTAAATTTTTTGTCTATTTCTTTTTTTTTTTTATTCATTTTAAAACTCAGAAACCGAGTGTTATACTTATTATTTTTTCTTAAAGACTAAAGAAATTTATTGTTACTCAGGTTATGATAGGTGATACTAGGGGTCTCAAGTTTTTTATCTAAAAAAGCGTCTCAAATAATAATGTATCACTATAATATTGATTGGATAGATTTTAAGTGATTGATTTTGTCATAAATTATTATTAAAATATTTAATATTATATTATTTGAGACTAAAAATTTAAAACTCTTAATATTATTCTATTATGATTGTATATTTTATAGCAATTATTTAAGCCTTTTAGATAAGGGCCAAAGGCTAATTGTTTCAAACTTAGAGCAGCAAAATTGGCCCAATATTAGTTTATTGGATTCAATACCATGTTAAGATGATGATGTATATACTGGATGCTCCTCTTTTAAAGAATTAGTGACAACGGACCCAGACTTATCTACTGGGCCATTAGCTCTGAACTAAGGCCAAGAATCCTGGTCAGTCCCAGGATGTAGGCCTTTCTTTGTTTGAGGTATACTATACTCTAGATAGTAGGACTTTTTTCCAATAGACGCTTATCCCTAGCTAATTTCTGGGTTAGGCCTTTTAATATTCCAATGCACCAACAAATTTAAAATAATAATATCGGGATAACTATTTTCATACGTGATTTTGATATTTTTATATAATTTTTTCTCATGTTAAAGTGAAATTCACTTTATTTTTATGCGAAAAAATATCATATAAAAATATTAAAAATATATCAGTTTCCTAATAGTATTGTTTATTCAATGATGACTTCTTATGTTTATTATTATATACATGAACTAGTGGTATTAAGGGTCTTAAATTTTGAAAACTTAGATGTGATTAGATATCGATAATTGACTTGGTTAATATTGGCTCCTAAGGTAATAAAATGAACCAAACAGTTCGAGCTCGATTTGTACCCATTCGACTAAAAGTTCAATTCGAAATATAAACGATTCAAATATGAGTAAAGTTTAAAGTTCGATAAATTATTCAAACCTCTTCAAATTACAATTTTCTATTGATACTTAAAGAGTGTTTGATAAAAACTGAACGAAATAGTTATGTATACTTAAATAATCTGAATGAAGTAGATTTCTGAATACTGAATGGAAAAAATTGTTTGATAAGTGACATGTCTGAAATATCTGAATAACATATTTTTACTATTTTATCCCTCTGAAAAAAAATCAAAATTGCTGTAAATTTATTTAATATTACTTAATATAATATTTAATTTTTTTTTTTTACTTTATTCAATCGGGACTTAATCATTCAGCCAAAAAAAAATTAAACTTAGTCATTCAGTCCAAAAAATTAACCGATTCAGCCATTCAATCTTAAACAAACACGCTGAATGGCTGATCGATTCAGTCATTCAGCCATTCAAATACATTAAGTTTTAAACAAACACCCCCTTAGATCATATTCACTCAAAAAGTTTAAATTGTTCGAGTTCGATCCGAGATCGTGCCTAACTCAATAGTTAAACGAGTCTCAATCAAACTTTATTTTATACTTAATAAATTTTATGAATTAAATCTGAACAACTCAATATTCGACTCAATTCGTATTGTTTACACCCTTATTGGCTCTGGTTAAGTGAATTTTTCTCTTAACTATCAAATTTTATAAACATAGTTTTTTTTTTCCTAATTTACTTGCCAATTGATGAAAAATTATAAAAATAATTCAGTTATTGTTCATACCCAAATTTAGTCCAAACTAGTTGATAGTCGGAGCAATGCACAGGTTAGTTTGAATCATGGATTGTGTAATTTATTAACATAGCCGTCCTTAGAATTGATTACAAACGCTATCAAACCCAATACAACCCATTTTACATCCTGGAATTTAAACACCACATCAAAATATAGTATCATATCTTCCAAAGATTTAAACTGTCTTTGGTCTGGTGGTCTTCTTTTGGATTTGCTTTCTTGGAATTGAGTTCTTCATCCCTATGAAATAAAGCAATTCACCAAAGAGTGCAAGGCAAATATATCAGAAGATATGGGACTACCAAATATAAATAGCAAGACCCCAAGAATTTGATGCTACTGGGAAAGTCTCTATCAAATAAAAAATTTTGAATAGCACTTATCTACTCACTTGCACTTTATTTGAGGGCTAAAATAGAAGTTGCAGATCCGTGCTAGATTCACTTCTAAAATCAATCCTTATCATATATCACCTGTATATATACCTGCATTGTGTGAGCTCATATATAAAATTAGGGTTTATATTAACCTAATGAATTAAATGAACTGGAGAGGTGTCATCACAAGTCCCAAGGCAGAAGGCTCGTGGGGGTAACTCATATTTGGAAATTGATTGAGGGATTTGATTGGTGGCTAGAAGAATTGGACGAAATGGGCATTATTCGGGTAACTAGGGGTATTCTGAAAATTTCCCTATTACTAAGGGTATTTCTGAAATTTCCCCAAGAAGTCACATAACCCTAGCTAGAAACTCTATAAACACCCCTTCACTTGACAAGAGAAGGGACTTCTTGGAGAATCTTGGACTTTTGGAGCTTTGCCCATTTGGAGGATTCTCTCTCTAGAAGCAAAGGAGCTTGAAGGATTCTCTGGAGGTACGAGCGACATCGAATCGTGTTTTGGCTTGGGACACTTATGACTACACTTGGACCCCTGAGCCTAACTTGGATTCATTCGAGATTCCCACACACCTGACACGGCTCTTGGACACTAGCGACTACGCTAGGACCCCGAGAGTTCTGCCACGTGTTATTCGGATAATTGCTCACCGGTTCTTCTCCCCTCTCCAATCCGTTAATTGATTCCATACTCTGTTGATTTCATACTCTTTGTTGATTTCTCGCCTTCACCATTATTACGAACTTTAACCCTAGTAAGGTACGAAATTTCCTTGCCTACTTTCTTTTGGCGACTCCGTTGGGGAGGTGAGAATTGGTGAAGAGTATGTCTACGACTAGAAGGGGGAGAACAACCAATAAGATCAGATCTTACCGAGGGTAGCCATTAAAGACTGGAGCTAAGGAGGTCTCACCGATAAAAGTCATCAAAGAAAAAAGTTGAAGAATTTTCACCGATTGAAGAGACTAGAGTTAGAAGCCCACAAAAAATATTTCAACAAGTTTTCTTTACTCAAGTTTTCTTTACTCTTGATTTCTCGTAGTAAAGAAAACTGAGGGCATGATGGCTTCATGATTCATATTTTTCATACCAAGGGAAGTACATCATACTATTCATTGAATTTATTTATTTATTTAGAGATATCATGTATATGCAAAATTAATATTTTTGCATTAAAATATTTATTGAGATTAACATATGAAAGAGTTTTTAAAAAAAATAAAGTAAGATAATATATATATATATATATGGTAATCTTATATAGTAATATATTGTTAACTTATGTATTAATAGTAATATATATATAGTAAGTTACGTTACTTTTATATAACTTATATGGTAATAATATTATATAGTAATAATATCAAATATTAAACTTACATATTATATTACTATATAATATAATTTATATAGTAAACATCTAGCATAACTTACATGCAGGCTATGAAATATTTGGTAGTCATTCATATATGGAAATTTAGTTGTAACTACCAAGGCCACCAATTGGATTCGGTACTCCTTACAAGAAATCCCATCTCTCTTACTCCTTTATCACAAATAAAATATCTTGACATATCATGTTTCCTTTTTTATAATCTTTCCATGTAAAAAAAATATTTAGTCATGATAATAATAATAATAATAATAATAATAATAATAATAATAATAATAATAATAATTAAAGGGAAAAAAGAGGCCCGTGTTAATTGTACATATTGTCATTTTTCATTAATACGCATGACTCATTGATATGTGTGATAAATTTCATTATTATCAATAGTAATAATTATTTTTATTATTTGGGTACAACTCGAAATAAATATAAGAACGAATTTTATTTATGTAAGTGCCGAAAGAAAATTATGATTAACAAATTTCATGTGTAACATGGATGTACCCGCATAATTTTATTTTTAATTTTTCATGATGTTTAACAATACACTAACAATTGTGTATGCATTTTATCTTTTCCGGTACAACGCATGAGTTTATCAACCTCACTTGGAATCAAGCTGGATGACAAAAATATATTGGGAGCCTACCAAACGTAGCCGAGAATCACAAAGCGACAGGTGTCCTCGAGTTAGAGCAACTTAATAAGCAGGATGAAGCTAGGATTTGAAGATCGAAAATTGAGTCTGGCCAAGAAGAAAGATGTAATGGATCATGATTATTGCCAAGGAAATTCGAAGGCCTTAAGTCATCGAATTTAACTTCAAAGTGATCGAACCAAGCTTCACCAACAACAAGTATTACCTCACTGGATTTAGCTTCAAGGCGATCAGACCAAGCTTTCTAAGGCGTGGATCGGGATATAGACAAACCAATTCTAGAAGACCTGCATTGTGTGAGCCCATATATAAAATTAGGGTTTATATTAACCTAATGAATTAAATGAACTGGAGAGGTGTCATCACAAGTCCCAAGGCAGAAGGCTCGTGGGGGTAACTCATATTTGGAAATTGATTGAAGGATTGGATTGGTGGCTAGAAGAATTGGACGAAATGGGCATTACTCGGGTAACTAGGGGTATTCTGGAAATTTCCCTATTACTAAGGGTATTTCTGAAATTTCCCCAAGAAGTCACATAACCCTAGCCAGAAACTCTATAAATACCCCTTCACTTGACAAGAGAAGGGACTTCTTGGAGACTTTTGGACTTTTGGAGCTTTGCCCATTTGGAGGATTCTCTCTCTGGAAGCAAAGGAGCTTGAAGGATTCTTTGGAGGTACGAGCGACACTGAATCGAGTTTTGGCTTGGGACACTTGTGACTACACTTGGACCCCTGAGCCTAACTTGGATTCATTCGAGATCTCCAAACACTTGACACGGCTCTTGGACACTAGCGATTATGCTAGGACCCCGAGAGTTCTGCCACGTGTTATTCGGATAATTGCTCACCGATTCTTCTCCCTTCTCCAATCTGTTAATTAATTTCATACTCTTTGCTGATTTCTTACCTCTACCATTATTACGAACTCTAACCCTAGCAAGTTATGAAATTTCCTTGCCTACACATTGTAACTCTTATAACACACTTCAAACCAAAACACATTAGTTATATACATCATTATAGCCATTGCAAAAATCTGGTTAGAACTTAGTAAAAAATTGCTAATGTCATTATAATTTTACTTAACTAAAATTTAAATAGAATTACATTCTATGTAACCCAAACTAGGAGCCCCTTTCAACGACTCACTACTAAGTAGAAGGTTAGAGCACCACTCAGAAACTTCTATTTAAAAAAACCTTAAAAGGTATAAATGTTAGAACACCACTCAAAATTTGATATAATATGATTAAGCACTTGCAAAATATCCATACATCCAACCAAAGAATCAACCCCAAAATTTTATCATAGCTCCCTCAAAATTTTCAAAATATTAAGTACTTACCTTCTTTGGAAGTTTAAACCAAAATTATATTGTGTTAGAATCCACTACCAATACCGAATTAATCCAACTTGTCATTTAACAATCTCCAAATCACACCACAGCCAGAAACTCGTCATAATTACAAATCAAGTTTGACATACAAATATTCTGTATTTGTGCTCAACAAGAAAATGAAAATGAAGAATAAAAAGATTTGAAAATTTAAAACTACAAACTCAATGCAAGCAAAACATACTCATTTTTTAGATATGCATGTGCTGCAGATTGGAAACCCCATGGACTATACTACTTTGAAAGAAACCATAACAAATATTCAAAATTCTTCCAAGAGAGGCGAAGATATTCCCTTTTCCATTGCTGTGATATCTGATAAAGAGTGGCTACTTGAAGGTAATTAAATGTGATGTTTCATTTTGATTTAAGGCAGTATATAAGTAAGCCATTAACAATTTAACTGTTCTTTATTCAGATCTGTCCAGGGCGGATAATCATTTCGCATATTCTCTTCTCCTTGCTGAAAACATCTGTGGCAAACTTGGAGTGAAGGTAAATAAAATGCGCTTCAACATAAGCTTTGTAGCTATACTCTCTCTTCCCCCCATATATTTTTTTTTGTGCACGCACACGTTTGCATTGTATCTATTATTTCCTGAACCTTAAATTTAGATTTAGCAATCATTTCTTGGGTATAACTAAACTGTCCTCAAGATGAAATTTTTGCATTTTCTAAATACCATATATATATATATATATATATATATATATATATATATATATATATATATATATATATATATATTGTGTGTGTGTGTGTGTGTATTACCTGATGTGGAGAGACAGAAAAACTCTCTTCTCACCCTAGTGTCTTGCTCATTCCGATCACCCTCCTTAACCCGTTGATTTTTTAATCTCTAACAAATCAACTAATACTCACAATTAAAAGACAATTATACATATACATATTATCATGCATATGTATGTAAACATTGGATTCTTTTACCTGTGAAGGACTTTTTGCAGAGAATACAGAGAAGCAGATCCTCTGCGTGGGGTTTCCTTAGCAAACTTATTCCTTATGCGACGAATGGCTCATACCGATCCATATCCACTATCAACATCAGTCCTTGATTTCACCTGTGTTGAAAGGGGGAATATGTACTGCTCAATTTATATAGAGAATTATTAGGACAACAAAAGTTGGATATAGTAATAGAAATGCAGGATTCTAACTTGATGAAAAATAACAATATACTTGTTCTTGGGTTTCATTGAAGCTAAACCAATATGCTACTTCAAGATGTTTCAGACAGTCCAACAATCTCACTATCATCTAACAATCTAAAGCCCCATAAAGACAATTACTAAACCACAGTAGTTTTTAATGAACAAATAAATTTGAAGAAGTAACATAAATTAAAACTCACCGTACTTGTTCTTGGGTTTCATTGAAGCTAAACCAATATGCTACTTCAAGATGTTTCAGACAGTCCAACAATCTCACTATCATCTAACAATCTAAAGCCCTATAAAGACAATTACTAAACCACAGTAGTTTTTAATGAACAAATAAATTTGAAGAAGTAACATAAATTAAAACTCACCGTTTTGATGATAAGGACCATATTCAGTGGCGGAGAGATGCATCTTGATGTCGTCTAGGGTTTTGCATTGGCACAAATTGTTGTACTTTGAATTTTAGGATTTCTCAATATGAACTTAGGGGGTAAAACTAAGATGCGAATAAATAATTGAAAATTCCTACATGTCATATAATGAATTGCAGCCCCTATAAATAATAATAATAATAATAATAATAATAATAATAATAATAATAATAATAATAATAATAATACATGATACTCTTATCATTTAAGAGCTAAAAACAGGTCAGATCGTGGAAGAAAAACAAAAAATAAAGCATCGAAAACAATACAAATGTAAACAGAGGTCATCATTAAGAGCATAAAAAGAGATAAAGCGAAGACGTGAATTGTAAATAAGAAAAATGGAAAAGTGCAGACCTCTGATTCGATCATGGAAAACGTAACCGAGAGAAAATGACGGGTGAAATTTTAAATGATGCAATTACTTATGTTACAGGTCCACAAAGATGAGAATAAATTACTAAACAGAATGTGGTACTCAGAATAACTTACTAATCATAATTAAAGATTTCAGTGAATGAGTAATATAAGTTTCAAAACCAAGAATACAAAGAGGGAATACAAACTTACTATGTGTAGGCCTTTTCTTCATTCCAACATTTTATCAAACAACTTCCTTGCACACTAAACAACAACAAACTACATATAAACGGTGACAAAGCAAAAATGAAAGATAAAATTGTATTTTGGAATTACAAGTGATGAGAACACTTGGCCACAATTCCACTCACAATTTGAGCTTTAGTCAAATATTTCTTCGAACACTTGATATGAAATCATAAGTTTGGAAGTAAAGTATGGCTTCGCATGCATTTCGACAGATCATATAAACATCTAATTCTAGAAATCTAAAGAACATCGTAATCAAATCAAAACCTATAAAAAAAATTCACAATTCTCGAAAAAAATCCTAATTAGAATAATATATATATATATATATATATATATATATATATATATATGGTTGAATATACGAAGGCCTTAACCTTAAGATTGATGTGTGTTGATTGATCGGGGCTGGGCTGGGCTTCTTATCTTCCTCTGTTGGCGTCGGTGAC
The DNA here is from genome assembly GCA_947179155.2 of Hedera helix. NCBI lineage: Eukaryota > Viridiplantae > Streptophyta > Magnoliopsida > Apiales > Araliaceae > Hedera > Hedera helix. Next base: position 9,848,624 of record OX359278.1, read on the forward strand.
CCTGACATATTTTTTGCTGATTTCTTTCTCTCTCTCTACAATAGAAATCCCAATGATTAAATGGAAGATTTTAAGGGTATGAGTTTTGCGATTTATTTGATGGAAAAAAAGAGATGAGGAATCTATAGAGGCCATTGAATTTATGAAGTGAATAGGAAACGGAAGAGAAAGAGTCGATGGAAGAGAATTGGATTTTTTCAATTGAACCGAGACAAGTCACCAAAATTATAAGTTAAAATTAAATTATTCAATCGAGATAACTCAGTGAATTTTGAAATTAAATCGAGTTATCTCGGTTAGTTAATTTAATTATATTTTAATTTTTTATATATAGTAATAGATGTATAAGACCTATTTTGTAAATAATACACCATATATAGATGGATTCGGTGACTGGAATCAATCAAAATCATATACATTATTTTGTATTTTTTATTCACTTTAGTATTATTGACCAATTACATAAAATTTACGTGATTAATATTATAAAGACACATTATTTAAAATATTTTTTTTGATAAATTTAAGATCCTAATATAGTAATATCAATTTTTCTTTATGAACAAGAAATTTATTCCTACCCTCTGGGCATAACTTAATTAAGGAAAATGTTGCCCAACAAAATAGAGAGTAGACGAAAATGGTCACGAAAAGAACGCTAGACGATGGAAGCCAAGCCCCAAAGCCACCGGGCCACCGGGCCACCGGGAAGGAACCAAATCAGGCTCAGTTGAGATCGAACCTTACCAAATACAAATCCAACCCTCATAATACTTTGGAACCCAATCACACGCGCAACCGGTTTGCCCCTCTTGGCTCTGTGTCGCCGCCATAATCTTAACCCAAACAGAAAGCACAAGGAACAATACCAAACGCGCCGGCGGCAGAATCTAAGGCTCCTCTCAGACGAAACCATATGGTCAATTCGTCTTCTTCATCAACAATCTGTAGAAAATGCTCGCAATACACCTGAGCACGTTAGTCCCTACCCATTTCAGAGAAACACAATCCTCGCCATGTCAAGGTCAGGTCTCTCGTTTTTTTTTTTTTCATTTTTTTTAAAAAAAAGTTGCTGTTGCTTGCCTTTTCTTGTAATTGGGTTCCGGGTTTTATTCCCTTTTCCCATTTGAATTTGTTCTTTTTAAATTTATGCTTTGACTTGCTAGGGATTCATTCTTGATATTTTTGTGATTGTGTGTTTTTGTCTTTCTTAAAGCTGTTTTGGGATTCAGGGGTTTGGCGACTTTTTGATAATTTGAGCAAATTATGTAGCCTGTCTTTATCTTTTTAAATGTCATATTGTTGCTAAATTATTCGTAGGAAATAATTGTGTTCTGATATTTCTTTAGGCATATGATAAAACGAGACCTAATTTTGTAACGCTCCCAAATCCACTCACGATACAACAAGCACATCACATTTATCTACCCATTCATCATTAATTACATCATTTTAATACAAACATATTACAATCCCAGGTTTAACTAACCTTTACCTTAACACATAATATTCTCAAAATGTTTATATTATAAGTAAACTAAATATAATACAATTTAATTTATTCTTTAGCTTTTCTTTTATCTTTGTCCTTCCTAAAACCTTCTGAAGACTCAGACTCAGCTAAATGTTTATTTTAGGTAAGTGTGAGCAACTATTGGCTCATCAAGTATAAAAAACAGTTTAAGGCATAGCATAACATGGATAACATGATTATTTTTGAAAACCTTCAACAATTGAGCAACAATTGTGAAAAAGCTTGAACAAATATGCATAAGCATTTATTTTGATTTGAAATTTTGACTTTTCATGTTGGATGGTCAAAAGACCATGAACATATTAAGACTATTGACAATAACTAGGACTGATAATAACCAAAGGTCATAAGACCTTATATCGTTAAGACTATTAATAATTATAACAATTGAAAATAATCATAAATATGTACTTTAAGGAATCAACCTATCGTACGATACATTGTGCACAATATAACCATCTAAAGACACTTTACGTGTCAACTGGAATCATAGTGTCCGGTATCATAATTTTCCCCATTATAAGGGTTGTTCATTCTCAACTTTTAATATAGGATTCCGCACCACATCAATATGGTTTGGAGTATATCTTAATAAATTATATGAATTCAACATGGCAATATTAGTCTAGTCGAAACAAATGACATCGACCCTTCTTTAAAATAGTTTATGCATAAACGAACTTTATCTTCAAATATTTCAAAAACACCATCTTGCTGATATAGACATGCAAATCATGGCTTTAATAATCATTAATAACAAGGTTGGTCAGAATACTTGCTTGACACGTCGTCTACGTTTAACTTTACTACCTTGTCCCTTGTATAGCTTACACAGTTAATAATGTCGGCATACTAATTAGATATACGATTAAACGTTTCTCATTATCGTTTAAAGCAGTCCTCATATCAGTTTGTTATACACACAACACTTAATCATTTTTATCATTTATTCATATACTTACTAGTTTCTATACTAGGATCTTAACTCATGTATACCGACACCTTAACACATATCGCATTGGTTACCTATACCTTAGGTCTATACATTTTTGATTAGAAGCATTGCATTGAATCTTTAATTGTTGTAAACATGTCACAAACTAGTTCATTGTAATTATTTTTCTTAGCTCAAGTTTTCATTACATTCCCAACCTCCATGCTGGTTACATTGTATCCTCTTTAGGTCTATTCAGCTTAACTTGGTTATAATATTGCACAACACATAGCAGAGTTGCACAAAATTGCAAAAACTGAAAACTGCAACCTGTGCCCCGGCGCATCATTCATGTGCCCCAACGAAGATTTACAGAGAGCTATGCGCCCCGGTGCACTGCCCTGTTTTCTGAAAAATCTGATTTTTTTCTCACTTCAGCTGCTGTGATGATTTAGACACATTAAACCAGCTTACTATGTGATCCAACCACCCATATTATGATCTTGACTACCCATAGCTTGATTAGGTTCACGTACTTTTCAAAACCCAAAACTTTCAAGTCTTAAGTTCTTTTCCAAAACATTATTAACCAACTTATACATAACACTTTTAGGCCTTTGAAAACAATATCCATGCTTCAACAAAGATCGATCATACAAATACCTATAGTACGCTTTCACTTAGGTTAGTTTATAATTTACCAACACATAGCATACACCTCTTTTAAGCTTTTGAAATAAGGCATACCAATTGGGTTTTACAACTTGATAAGACATTTCACATCCAAAGTTTTAAAACCAATTTTCATGCTAATTCGCATACCCTTTATTTAAATCTTGAAAATATCATATATATAGATCCTTATGGATTCATTCCTTAGCTTAACCACTTTGAAACACAAGGTTTAGAAAACTACTCTTTTAAGGCTTTATAGAACATGGTTTATCGTTCACCACACAACTCTTCATGTTAAGACCCAAAATGGTCACATACATTAATCCAAAATCATCTCTAATATCTTATGCTACCGTATACATATACACTCAGATTTTAAAACTTATTTCTCAAAACAAAGTATTTTGTCTTAGTAATTTTATCAAACATGATCTATGCATTAGTTAAAACCATCAAAAACTCTTCTTGCTATCAAACACATAGAAACACATAACTCCAAACATATAACCATCCTTATACTCCTTTGGATCCCCCATGATCCACCCACATACACAAGTCTTGCCACAACAAGCATGAAAACTACCTAACATAAACTAGATCAAAGGTTGTGGGTAAAAGGGACTTTTAAACCTTAAGTGCTTGAGTTGAACCTCTTAATGCTCGACTTTACTTTTGGTTGCTATGAAATCTGACTGGTGTTCTTCTCCTCCTTCTTAGGCTGCCGGGTCTCTCTTTCGTTCTCTCTATAGAACTCTCTTTCTTTCTTCTCACACTTAACAAATAAAATGCAAAGGTTTGATTTAGTGAATAAGTGCTGAGTATTATAGATGAACTCCCTCCTTATTCCCTTAGCCAGTGGCCCCTAAAGGACCCCCTACACAGCCCCTACATGGTCTACACAATCCCATCCCAGCTGCTTCCCCTTGGGGCCGCCGAAACAGGTACCTTTAAGCTTCCCTTTGGAACTTCGTTTGTCATTCTCAGCTGCTCTTAAGCTTCACTTCTTGTCCCTTCCCACCTGCTACACTAGCCTACTATTATATATATATATATATATATATATATATATATATATATATATACATAAGCCATTAATGCACCAACCACATGCATCATCACCAGCATTTAATGCTCCTTGCTAACACTTCTAATGGCTTCTCAAAATAGTGAACCTCAGCCACTTCTTCTTTCCCTTGGGCCTGCCGAAACAGGGCATCTATATATATATACATGTACAATTGCTGGTTACTACATTGGGCTGACAAGAAGTTCTCCTAGTTCCACTAACAGACTAATTATATATATATACAAAAAATCTCTCCAACGAACAAAAAAAAATGAACCAAAGACGAACTGGCTATAGCGACAGTTTGTCCATTGCTAAATCATAGAAAGCCGACGTTTTTGAGCTATAGTGACTTAATGAACCGTCGCCATAGCTATGACGCCGGCTTTCTATGCTATAGCGACGGACAAAACCGTCGCTATAACCGGTTCGTTGGAGAGCCGGACTGTATATATATATATATAAACACACACACACACACACATACATGAGCATTAAATGCATATTCCAGCATTAAATGCTCCTACCCTGGCTGCAACCTGGCCATAGTGCCTCAACTGGTCACTTCTTCTTCCCTTTTGGAGCTGCCGAACAGACCAGCCACTTGCCTACTAGGACTACTGACTTGATATACATATACATACAAATTATAGACTTTAAATATTCCAAATTGAGCTGCCAAGAAAGGCTGATATTATGTCAACAGGCTGGGCTGAATTCTTTCTAAAGCAATAGGGCTGATTGAATTTTAATTGTTACAAGACTAGCTTGTTCAATTAATTCACTTGACTCCCACCTTGGGCTGCCGAATTGGTCATTATAGATACACCAAATTGGCTTAATTCTTTTATCACAAAGACAAGTGTTAGGCTTTCTAATTTGGTTTGATGAGTTGGGCTTTTAATTTAATTGCCACAAAATTTACTTCTCCATTCCTGTTAATTAACAACTTTTAAATCACTTACCACATAATTAAATTATTTACATGGCTATCCTTTTTGTTCCAAAAATAAATATACGCACATAGATGAATATATATATATATATATATATATATATTTATTCACTAACATTATTGTACAAAAATTTAATTAATATCACTTCATTAATAAAATTTTGTTGCAAAAATTCCCGGTCATTACAAATTTTACCGGAGGTTAGATATATAATGGGGTTGTGCTGAATGTTATTATGAGGTTACTTAATTAATTCAACTGTATGAAGGTGTAGGCTTCAGTTGTAATTCAATTAATTTAATGGTATCATGAATCCCATTTTACTTTTTACTGTTTTTTCCCCAAGCATATTAAGGTTTGTCAAGCACATACTTAGAAGTTTAAACATATCAATTAAGAAAAATGGTAATAATTTCGCCCTGTTTATACAGTTGTTTCACAAGGCTTGGTGTTATTTTATATGGAGATCTTTATTGAGCTAAATGTGTGACATGAATAGAAAATTATGATTCTGAAAGTTCATAGAGATGGATGTATGACTGATATATTTGATGTTAGATGTCTCTGTGCTCTTGTTATACTGAATTCACCACCTTCTGTTGCATGAAAGTAGGCTTAATATTAATATGACCAGTAAATGCATCAGTTGTAGTTGACCCTCTTATTGGGATTGCAGATTCTTTGCTATAGGAAATATTAGAAGAGTCGCAAAGCCCATTTGCTTAAGTCAGAGGAGTATCTATTCAGAGGGAAGGAGATATGGGGCAGTTGGTACAGCTGGGCTACACTACCAACAATACAAATTATATTCACAATACATGTCTCCTAGTATAAGACTATCTTCATTTTTTGCATACAAAATCAAGGATGCTTTTTTCCAGAGTAGTTATCCGAAGAATTATCATGTTATCCCAGCAAGAATCAGAATAGCACATCATGCCCAGGTTGCTTGGAAGAGGCTCTCCCAGGGACTTCCTTACAATGGAAAAACTTCTCCTCCCATAAGTAGGCTCGCTCAAGCAATTAGCTTGGCATTGAGTCGCTCTTATGTGGTTGTTCCTAGTATATTTGCCTTAACATGTGGAAATGTGGCATGGGCTCAAGCATCAGCAAACTCGGAGACCTTTCAACCAAGTACTACTTTATACATGCATGCTCAAGACGGTCATGCTTTCTTGATCTCAGTACTCCTCTCAGCGTTTGAAGGTGTAGTCTTATTGCTGAGAGCTCTTTACTTGGCAATTTTGTTCTCGCCCAGCTTAGTGATGGCCCCATTTGCAGATTCTCTTGGACTTCAATATAGAAAAACATGGCTTCAACTTGTTCATTGGACCCTGGAAAGAGCAGGTCCAGCATTCATAAAGTGGGGTCAGTGGGCAGCTACACGGCCGGATCTCTTCCCTAGAGACCTTTGCACTGAACTTTCAAAGCTTCATGCCAAAGCCCCTGAACACAGTTTTGCTTACACCAAAAAGGCCATTGAGAGTGCTTTTGGTCGTAAGCTTTCTGAAATTTTTGATGATTTTGAGGAGGCGCCTGTAGCATCTGGAAGTATTGCCCAAGTGCATCGAGCATCTTTGAGGTATCGATACTGTGGTCGCGAGAACAAACCTATTGTAGTTGCAGTTAAAGTTAGACATCCTGGAGTTGGTGATTCGATTAGAAGAGATTTTCAGATAATAAATATAGTAGCAAAGACTTCCATGTTTATTCCCACTCTGAAATGGTTGAGATTGGACGAAAGTGTGCAACAGTTTGCGGTTTTTATGATGTCTCAAGTGGACCTTGCAAGGGAAGCTGCCCATTTGAGCCGCTTCATTTATAATTTTCGCAGGTGGAAGGATGTTTCTTTTCCAAAGCCTGTATATCCACTTGTACATCCTGCTGTTTTGGTGGAAACATTTGAGCAAGGGGAAAGTGTTGCTCACTATGTTGAAGACCTTGACGGAAATGAGCGACTTAAAAGTTCCCTTGCACACATAGGGACTCATGCACTTCTGAAGATGCTTTTGGTAAGTGGCAACTTATTTATTTATCTTCTTTATGCTTACAATATTCATTCCACATGTTAATTCCTAAAAAATATATAAAAAATCTTCATTTACAAGTTGGTTGTTCCACTGCACATTTCTACGTAGTTTCTTCTTTCGTTCTTTCAACGTACGGATGTTAGCTAGAGGCTGGACTTTAGAGTTGATTTGGCAGCGTTGTTGACCTAGCTTCTTGTTGTTCTTCTATGGCCATGGCCATGGCCAGTGGGTGCTCAAAATCACATATACATCTGCTTTGATTGTTTGTGACTGTGAGCTTGGTATCCTTTTCTTTTTTCTTTTTTTTTTTTTATAAAAAATTATACCTTGTTATTTATTTATTTTTAAATCATAAATTTCTTTGGACTCTGAGTTGTGTGCAAAGCTAATAATGATTAATTCAGGCTTCGGAGACATGATTACTGATTTCTTTTCTTCCAGGTGGACAACTTTATTCATGCTGACATGCATCCTGGAAATATCCTTGTCCGTGTCGCTCGAAGCAAGTCTTCTCGGAAGCTGTTCTTTAAATCAAAGCCTCATGTCATTTTCCTTGATGTAGGCATGACTGCTGAACTTTCTGGTAGTGATCGGGTAAATTTGTTGGAGTTCTTCAAGGCTGTTGCCCGTCGAGATGGTCATACAGCAGCAGAGTGCACACTTAGATTGTCAAAGCAACAGAACTGCCCTGATCCAAAGGCCTTCATTAAGGTAACAAGTTAGGCACTTGTTCATTATTTGGTATGAACTTGGATGTGGCTGTTTCGGCCTTACTATGTTCATCTCTTCTAGCTAGGCCATGATGAATTTATGTGCAAGTGAAGTTTTAGTTTAGGTATTTCAATTACTAACTACTATGAGGCACCAAGAGCTCGTAAGCCCATGCGCTTGCAAGTTATGGGTATCTACACGAAGATTTTTATTTTCAACCATTTTACTTTGGCAAAATATTTTATTATTTCCTCATTTTATAATTAGAGTCCAATTTGTAATCTTCAACTTTTCAAGGGGAGAGAGACATTTTGTCAGGCCCCTGTTGGTACCTAACTAGAGAATAAGAGAAACAAATATAGAAATATAGAAATATAGAAATAGAGAGAAACCTGAGAGAAAGGGAGGAAGAGGGAGAGGAACTCAGTGAATTACTGGTGAGATACAGAGAGAGAAATAAATAGATAGAGAGGAGAAGCTAGTTGAAAGCTTTATTCCTCAATTCATTTCACAATGTATAAATTTCATACTTGGGGAATTCTCTCCCCTTTACACATATATATAGATATCAAATGGTGAAAAATAACTCTCCTAATCTACATAACTACCCTTATCTTTTACTCACATGCTAACTAACTTCTCATGTGCTTACATTTGCATCCAAAATAAACTAATTCCAGAACATACTAATTATTCCTTACTTCCCAGTTTGCCCTTTCCTGACACATTTAGTGCATTCTAAAATTACTTTAAAACTTTAAATTTCCTAAACTATCATATATATGAGATTTGTTTTTCTGAAGGTTCCTAAACTTTGCAGGACTACTCTTATAGAGTTTAATATAAGAAAACTATCGGCCTTGCTTATACTCTCTGAAGTGTAAAATAAACCAACAATTTTAAAAAAAATGGGTCCTCAAATTAGTGGAGAGGCTAGTCATTTCTTATTTGTCCATTGGGGTATTGTTGACCATTTGCACATTTTGAATGTCTGCAATCTTTTGTATATGGCTGTTAAAGCTCAATAGTCTTCATGTATTGCCTTTTAATGAAATAAACTGACAATCTTATGGTATGTTTGGTAACTGTTTCTGCTTTCATGTTTTTGCTTCTTATTTTTGTTTTCATATGTTTTTACTTTTACTTACTTTCATTAGTGAAAACAAAATCAAATAACATTGTTTGATAATTATATTTGAATGTTAGTTTTATTTATTTTTATGAAGACCTAGAGTTTAGAATTTAGTTGTTAACAAGATTCGATTCCTGGACCTCATTAAAGTTGGAATGACTCTTTGTGTTGCCAAAATTGAAGTAGAAACTTTTTTGCCGGCCAAGTGAAATTTACTTCCACTTTTTTCAAAGCAGAAATAGTTACCAAACACTATTTTTTGCTTTTGATTTCAAAATAGTAGAAGTAGAAACAAAAAGTTGAAAGTAGAAATAGTTACCAAACGAATCCTATTGTGAGTTTGATGTTAAAAAGTAAAAATGAAAGACATGATTGGGCTTGAGATTGTCTATTGGGTTGCATTTTGTTTTCAAATATGCTAATATTGTTAACAATTCTCTCTCATTTGAAAAACAATGTCAACTGTAATTTAACTTGGTAGTGACTATGGTTTTGAGTAACGATTGGAAGTAATACATATTCAGTGTAAATTGGGATCCTCATAGCTAACTCATCCAAATTCGTTTTGCTTAGTTTACAACCTTTCTGTGTATATGTAGGTATATTCATCTACCACTAGATTCTAAGTTAATATTCTAAAAAAATTTGTTTAACAGGAGGTGACGGAGTCCTTTGACTTTTGGGATACTCCAGAAGGTGACTTGGTCCATCCTGCAGAGTGCATGCAGCAATTGCTTGAGAAAGTTAGGCGCCATAAAGTTAATATTGATGGGAATGTCTGCACTGTGATGGTTACCACTTTGGTTCTTGAGGTAATTTCTTCCGGAATTGTGTTAGCTGAAATGTTACCTACTGATTAAATAGGGAAGAAAAGGAACAAATGTGATGTTGCTTTCATGCATGTTAACTGTGCTTCTTGGCATGATTTAGTGTTAATACTCCAGCTGTTCCAAAAAAAAAAAGTCCTTACACAAAATTTGCAAATACTCGAGGGTGTATTTTTGAAAGTAAAAAGTTGATAATGTAATTTTGTTTCATGTTTACTCGTAAAAGTAATAAATTGTAAGTTCACTAGTGGTGACATGATAATGAAATTAGAAAAACAATCATAAGGACATTGTATCATTTTATGTTAGTATCAATAAAAAGGCAATTTTTGTGGAACAAAGAGAGTAATTATTTTTCTGAAGAATATAACCAGAGGGACCTGGGGTCCTTCCTTCAAGGTTTTTGTCGTTTCACGCACTGTTTTGTATGGTTAAATTGCTGTGATAGTGAACAGACTGCAACTCAGTTATCCTGTCTTGGTGCTTATGATTTGTAGGGTTGGCAGCGGAAGCTTGACCCATATTACGATGTGATGCATACCCTGCAGACTCTGCTACTTAAAGCTGACTGGGCGAAGTCACTTACCTACACCATAGAAGGGCTAATGGCTCCATAAAGAATGTTCTTGTTTGTTGCCGTACCAGCATCAAAAGTTTTGACATTGTAAAACAAAGAAATGTACATCGGTCGTTTAAACTAACATTGAACGATTTTGAGTCGTTCTTTTACTTCAGTTGGTTCTTTTTATGTGCCTCGTTCACAAACTTTATAACGAGGGAAATTTTGTCCTGTATTTGGGAGATGCCTTCCGATATACTGTTATGGCTGTGCATTTTCACAAGCTCTTCAGAAGATAAGGAAATTGAGCATTTTAGCATGCTAAAGATTTGAGGACTGCCAAATTTCAATTCAAGTAACTTTGGGGGGGGGGGGGGGGGGGGGGGGGGGGGTAGTCCATTTGCAATATCTGCAAACATTAAGAAAGTACTTTTGTTACATATTTAGTCTAAAAATGATAATTTGTTAGTTTAGTAATACTGACATGATATTGAAATTATGTGATAAAATATTACTCCTGATAAAACGATGATTTTCTTTTATTTTTGATAAATAAGACTATTTTTAGGGAACATAAACAGAACTATTTTTTTATGAATTAATATCAATTAAACAAGTAACCAACCAACTGCTAATGAAATAAGCATTAAAAACTTGAACCTGTAACCAAACAGGTCAAGTTTTTCCTCACAAATAAATATTTTTGCCAAGTTCCTATTTTATCTTCATTTGAAATAATTTTACATTTGTCCGCAGATTCATATTACTTGGTTTGGATCGTTTGCATAAACATTCTTTTAAGGCTTCCTTACAAAAATTGTTTTACAATAGCCATCCAGATTCAACAAATCAAACACAAGCCAACATCGAACAAAAAATATGAATCAAATGATCAATTATAAATACTCTCTCCGTTCCAAAATACAAGTTTATTATTGACTTTTTAAAATTAATTTAAAATATTTTCAAATTCAAAATTGATATAATTTTCATTAATTTTAATCAATACAATGATGACTATTAAAAAAATATTACTCATTATAAAATTTATAATTTCATAATTGTTAATAAATCATCTCAATTTTGAATTTGAAAATATTTTAAACTGACTTTCAGAAGTCAATATTAATCTTGTGACGGAGGAAGTATCAAACAAAATTCCCCCATTAATTAACTGATACAAACAATTAGCCTTCAAAGAACTCTACCCCAATTAAACAATTTAAATTAAAATAACACTAAACATATGGAGTTTTCCCCTTTATTTAATCATAATCTTGATCTAAATCTCCCATCATTTAAACCTGTATATCTATATGGTCAAATATTTCAAATCCTTTTGTTTCCTACAACTAACCCACTGTGTTCGCCAAAAAAGAAAAAAATATTAAGGTTGGGCCATTGGCAACCCTTGCCTGAGGGTAGGTCAACCCCTGCTACAAACCATTTAAAAAATCAAGCATCAGACCAAACGGTGGTGAACTTGCTGCAGAGAGGGCTTCATTTTATGAAGTTTGTCGCACAATCAGGGTTTGATTTGGTTGCGCACCTGATTTGGGTTCTTCCTGTTAACCACAACAATTTCTCAACCAAGTCACTGCTGCTGCCATCTCCATCTCACTGCCTAGGCAAGCTCATTGCTGACTGAAAAATAATGGCGAGTAAGAATGAAAATTAAATTAATTTCCTAAACGCTAAAAAAAAATCTGTATTTCCTTCTCCGTTTGATATCCACCCCAAGACAAATTGGATAGGAGATTTCAATGACTCAGTATCATATAAAAACAAGGGGAATGCATGAATGAGGCAGAATGCATGAACTACAAACGACAATGTAGGTCAATAAGATAGAAGCTAACCAGTAACACAAGCTTGTAGCATGGGGTTTTTGAATTTTCAGTCACTTTTGCCCCTAGACTTTGTAAACCTGGAAAATGGACAAATAAAAAAGAAGAACAATAAAGATTATAACTAAATTTTGATGAAGAAATATATCACAATTCTCAAATATATGAAGTCGAAGAGGTGCCAGGTACAAACATTTGAGGAAATGGAAGTATTTATGCAGTATGTATACACATTAGGCGACGATGTACTACAGGGCATATAGTAATTAAGAATTTAAAGTAATAATCTTTTTGTACCAAAGCAAGGATTACCACATAAAATAGTAGAATACATAAAACTAACAAAGAGTTAGAATAATCAAAAGAATGAAAAAACTATGGTCCCTGTCCTCTAAATTAAAGAGTAATGCTATGGACACAAACTATACACAAAAAGTTGTGCACACAGTATAAAAAAAGAGAAAAATAGGAAGTGGAACCTGGATGTTCTACACATTTTCATTGGTAAGTAATACATAGATCCTACTTTTTTTGCACAATTTTTTGTGTACAGTTTGCACACATATCATTCTTAAACTAAATAAGGTAATAAAGCAGATTCCCAATGGATTACTTACTCTTGATATGTAAGGTTGCTAATTTCCTCGATTGCATCACTGATACCATAGAGGGTCATTTTTCCAACCTGTAGAAGCCATTTTTCATTACTTTATGTGCTCTGCATCGATGATTATGGAGTGAAAAGGATCAGAGCAAGTAAACTACTACTAATATTACCTCCAAGACTTTTTCTTTGGCTTTGTGATGTTGAGGAAGTAGACGGATTTCATTGGCCAATCTGATGCACTCAGGAGCATTTTCGGGTGATATAAATTCCAAAATTACATTAACACAGGACTGCAAGCACATCAAAAGAGAAATTCAGTGTCAATTATCAAAACTCTGAAATAACGTAGTTACTGGAAAAATAACATAAATTACTCGGTCATTCTACCCATTGTTACCAAAACCGGACCTGACCATAGGTTGGACCACTAAAAAATACCAGTGCGTTGAAAAGAAAACCTACCACACCAATTGTTTTAGCAGGACATCTCTAATTTTCAACTAGAAGAAAAAGCATGCAGTGACTATTATTTAAAGAAAGAACATGTCTAACAAGAAGGGGAATTCATATCGGGCATGTGTTGGATAACCACACTCTTTGGACATTCATGAACACATCCCACAGCAACTTCATTTGTTCAGAATTCAAATATAAAAAATATATTCTAACACAGTAGAAACTTCTTAGATAGACCAAACTTTTCTGATCAATTTTTACGAGTTTTTTCCATCAAGGTGACACAAGAATTGTTTTAGATGCTCTTACAGATATAAGTTTATTTATTTTTATTTTTTTTATTATGTCTTGAAACTTGCACACGTATGAAAACAACAGAGATAGACAGACCACAGAAAAAAATAGTAGCTTAGGAATCAAAATAGACCAGCCATCATTAGTAAGAGTTTTAACATGCTACCTTAACTTTTCTAACTTGATATGGGCAACCAGCAGGGACGATGACAGCTTCTCCAATGTTTTGCTCAAAGGTCCATGGTTCAATATCTGAAAACAGTAAAAAGTTGGTTCATGATAATAAGTTTTAGTTTAGTTGTAACCAAAGATTAATTCCCTGGAATGTAAAACTTACTGAACTCCTCCTTTAGCCGCTTTTTGTGAAATGCATCAAGAAAGAAACTCTGATCAAGAATTGGATGAACAACCTGTGGCAGATAAAGAAGTAAATATTCACTGTACTCTGATGGTTTAAATTCTTGGAAACGATAACATTTTGCTCCGAATTATCTTACATGCTTCGGAGTGCAGTTTGCCTGACTCAACTCACTAGAGTGCCTTTGGAGGTATTCTAGAAGCTTTGGAACATCTTGTCTGCGAAAAATATCCCATTGGGCACCACAAGAATCAGCCACTGATTTCTCTTCCTTACAACTTGAGCTTTCGATATCATCCTGCAAGGAATTCTCATCTTCTGAGTCTTCAAATCTATGAATGGTTCCAGAGCAAACTATTGTGGCCTCAGAATTGTTTTCAGGATCTTGTTCATTTGCATTTGACAGGTTTTGGTCTCCAACACTTTGAGCATCACCTTTATGTGAGTCACCAGCGGATATTGAAACTTTTGCCATTCCATCGGATAAGTTCAAATCTTCTGCAGTCACATCCTGTAAGACTGAGTCTTCAGTGACTTCACTACGGAATGATGATTTTCCTGTCAGGTCTTCAGCCTCTTCAGTATTCGATGATGATTTTCTTTTGACTTGATTTATCAAAGGCTGATCAGTAGCATTTGTTGTAGACTTCGTATGATCTTGCGCCTTGCACTTCTTTAATAATGTTTTAAGTGTACTGATCTCTTTTTTGGAAATCAGTGCATCCGTTGCATGTGCAAGAATATTAACCTGAAGCCATAAATCACATAGAAACCATAAGTTAAACCAAAATTTCAGAAAGCTTTCCAATACGTAATGCAGTAACTAAATAGCCTAAGCTGGTGATGCTTCATACGAAACGTAAGAAAATATAGATCTAAGTGAGTAATGTTTAAAATATTCACTCCAACAAGAAGTAAGGATAATATAATGATGGAAGCCACACCAAAACATTCCTCTTCAGCAGAGAACTTGGCATTACTTAAAAGGTGGCAGGCCCATTTGTTCAAGCAATAAGTTCAATGTCCTCATTCCCCCAAATAGAAGAATACAGCTCATGTTTCAAGCATCTTAAATAATACAGTTACTATAACAATTGACTAGTATCAGACTAGGATCACCGAGTGGCACATATTAATGGTCTAGAAATGTTACCAAAAATGCAGATCGTTACGTTATATTGATTATGGAATAGGAATGGAAGACAATATTTATATATGTGTGTGTGTACACACACACACACACACATATATAGGGGAGTGATCCATAGCTAGCATTAGCTATGGACAATATTTCATTAACGTTGGCTACTAGTTCTTTTTCAGCCAACCTAACTTCTAACATCCATTCTTCTACTCATGATAGCGATCTACACTTTTCATTAAATAGCCCGCCAAATTGTTTGGTAGACAGTGTCAAACACTTTGGCGTTAGAGCCTTGAAACTTGACATTACCATTTTGCTAATTTTACTTAAATTCAAATCACCATCAGTCAAACAGTTTAGCGGACAATATATGCATGTATCTATGGCGCTGGTCAAGTAAAATAAAATAAAATGCGTGCCATTAGTTGTCCACCACCAAACCCCAACAAACGGCGCGGGCCGATGTTACAAGCCTTCCCCTCCAGTCCCTCACTAGATAAAGTTTTCTTTTCCCCACGACCTTAAGTTATGAAAAAGAAGAATGCTACTTGAAATAGAGGACTTTTATCCTGAGAGAGAGGGAGCGGGACAAAGAGACATATGTGAAGGGCATTCCATATTGTTTACTTTCTGTTTTTCATCCAATCTCTACCTTACTTGGCCTAGTTGTGCATAGAGTCCTCAAAAATTCCAATGGACATGTAATGTGCGCCAAATCATGTTTAAAAATTCTCGCAATGTCAAAAATGCAAACATACTATCAATAGTTTGGCGGACTTGTCCGCTAAATAGTTTAAGTTTGACCGTTAATGATTTGAATTTATTTAACAAGAGCAAAAAGGTAAACTCAAGTCTGAAGGCTTGTTTGCTAAATTATTTGGCACCGTCTGCTATAGTTTAGCGGATAATTTAATGAGAGTGTAGATTGTGACCATCAGTGAGAAGGATGGATAGTAGAGGATGCGTTGGTTGGAAAATAACTTATAGCTAATACTGGTAATACATCTCTCCCCATATATGACTTGCAACATAATTTGTATTCTATATAAAAAATATACTAAAAGTTCCTTGAATATTAAGGAAACCTAGTTCATCAAAAGTTATAAATAGTAGTGTTAAAATAAAAAAAATTAACACTTTAAACCATTCAAAATAGCATGCCATAACTTTTAAAAGCATATTTAATGTGTGAATTTTATGGTATATGGCACGTGGTATGGGAATAGAACATGCTACATGGTACGAAATGGGTTATAGTGAGGAGTAGGCTTTCTCCAAATGCTTAGAATGCAATTCGCTTATTTGAAATGGGAAGCTTATTATAGAACATATACGTAAAATATTCATGCGTGTGTTTTTCTATATAAATTTAATAATTTACTATGTTATATTACAAATATGTTAAAGTTCCTTGAATTAAAAAGTCTAGTTCATCTAAAAGAACATGTAATGTCTTTTAAAATCATTGTAATGTGTGAATAAGTAGTTAGATTTTTAACGAGATACTATTGAATATAATAATTCATAGTAAATAGATTGAGTGATTGCCTTATTTTTCCACAACAGATTATTCAGTTACCAAAAAAAAAAATGATCTTATTCTCTATACCTCTTTTATATTCTTTTTGACTATACAACTCTTTATTTTTTCAAATAGATGAAAGCTCCTTTTTTGACTATGCAAAAAAATAAATTTTTTTAAAACTTTTTTATAAAAATAAAAAATTTATATAATAATTGTTGATCAAATTAGATCGTATTGAGAATTGGATTTTTTTTAATTAAAAAAAACTCAAATTTCATCGAATGAGTCAGGTTTATCCTGGCAACTACTATTTATATCGGCCTTCTCATATTCATATTAGTCTGTATTTAATTTTCCTCTGCCCATTTCGTGGGCCCAAGATCTTATATTTAAAATAATAATATAGATTCGTATACAATCAAGACCTAAGATCGCGTGAAGGAAATTTCAATCCTTACTCCCTTCTCTTCTCTCTCCATGGCCTAAGGAAGATTGTGGTGTGGATTGGTGTGATTTTAGGCACCATCCGCATCCATAACCGCATTATACGGTTCCAAAAATTAACAAACACATTCACAACCGCACATACAATGTGATGCAGATGCAAATTCTTGCGGATGTGGTTGCATGTGTTTTGGTTGCAGATGCAAACCATTGTATATATCTTGCGGGTGTGGATGTGGATCCGATTATGGCTTTTTGCTCTCCCTTACCATGGCCACTTCTCTTTGGAGAAGCTCTAAAAGCTTAATTGAATCAGGCACCATGAACCTTAAGTTTGATATATCTTATGGTCTTGGTTACTTCCTCATCCTTGCTTCTCTTCATCTCATCCCCTCGATTTGTCATTTCCTAATCAGGATTTAAAACGATCAAAGATTGGGCTCACATCGCAAATCATGGGAAATGAAGTGATTTATGGTAACCATGTGGCCAAGTAGGAACCCACAAGTCCTAAGAAAGGGGGAAAATTTATTACCTCGTAACATTTTTGCTAATCTTAAAATATGCCAATAGGACAAAATCAAAAAACAGAAATAACAAAATAACAAAAAAAGAAACTAATGCGTTTCACTAATCAAGATGTCTCGCACCACAAGGACCATCCACAACAGACACTGGACTGGTAGGATCTACATTCTACAATATACAGGTAATTATAACTTTTTTAAAATGAAAGGTTTTGATTTAGGACCTAAAGGCTAAGGCACGTCATGGATTCCCAATAACAAATAAAGTTGAATGTTTTATGCAACAATACATTGCAACGATGTCCCACACCTACAGAGTGCAGAACAACAAAATGCAGGAAACTAAACCGAAATAAACCACTCAAGAAGATGATAGCTTTCGCATGAATGTAATTTGTAATAAAGAATGCCTACCACATCATATGAATCATAGCATAGTCTCGTCATAAAATTGGTCTGCATAAATTCCTCCGGTTCACCATATGCAATATAGATACAAGGACCTACGTCGGGCGTAGGCATTTCCTTTGGCAACTTCACAGCTAGGTTTAGAAGACCAGACTTTGGATTGATGTACTCTTTAAGTGGCAGAGCTTGCATGATATCAGCATAATGGACTGGGAAATGTTCTTGAAATAAATGGGAAGAAATCCGACCTTTTAATTTCACCGTCTCACGGCACACATATGCATGAGTCTGCCCCTCCAAAGAACCCATAAAAATCTGTTTATTACCAATTTCTACCTGAAACAAGTATTGGACAAAATATATAAGAAACCACCTAATTTTCAACACAACAATGCCATAAAAAAAGTTCACTTTGCAACAAGAGAGCATCATACAAACAGAAGGAAGATCACAAAATAAGAGGAAATATTGAAGTTACAATACCAGCAATTACACCTCCTGGAAAGAGTGACCTTTCAGTTACTGTACTCTTCTTAACCTCGTAACTAAGTTCTTTTCACTAAATTCTAATGTTAAAATAACTTTAATTGTCTTTATCGTTGCCTAGCTATTTGTAAACACAGTCTACTTACATCAGTAAGCCTGGACACAAACATATTGGACAAAAAAAGATATAACACTAACCTCATACCAATCCAAGCAGTTTATTGTTGTAATTGCTTCCTTGCCATATTGGGCTTGAGCATGGCTCCTTCCAAGATAAGTGCAGAACATGGTAACTGGATCCCAACTCATGTTCGGGGCAGCCTGAATCACATTACGAACTATAACAGGGTGACCTTTGCTCCAATGCTTTTGAAAGTGTTCAAGATTTTCAATATGAAGATCCTGAACAGTGGGGTAATATAGAAAGTTGTCACTTGTAACATCTCTCCTAGCTGCTTCTTGCAATAGTCTGATTCTGTTTGCTTTATTATCTGTGTTGCTACACAGAGAGCAGCACGGACCAACGTCTGAAGCGTCCGGAAAGTCATAGCTGTCAACTAAGTCTTTCACACTTACTTGTAGCTCTTCAGTCCAGCCAAGGGAGAACAAACATCTTAAATCAAGGATGCTATCACCGCAGCCACCTAAAATCTTGGGCGGGCAAGAGATTCTTCCATCTTCACGAACTTTCCAGTTTTGCAATAATGTTTGAGAAACAACTGATTTACGACCAGAACCTTGCCTTGAGGTGCTATTCTGCTTCCCCTTTGATGGTAGTTTGTTATCAGATATACAAGATCTCTTTCTGATAGGGTACATGCCTTTGTTTTCTTTGATACCCCCCCTTAATTTTCCTTGACGAAACTCGCGACAACAACTTAAGCAAAGATTATATGAACAGCTTGTGCAGTTTCTATGAAAATCCACAATGGAAGCTCTGCATTTACTGCGGTTTCGATGTCAAACCATGCATCACAAACTCAAATATAAGTAAGTCATAAATATTTCCCGATAACAATTAAAATCTCCAGCACTACTTTATACGTACCAACAATTTAACTTCTTGCAGCCTAATTTAACTTGCGGAATATGCATTTCATAATTTGTCACTCCTGTCATGTAGATAGTGGTTTGAAATATAAGGCAAGGAAAGTTTAAAGAGTAAAGCAGACATAATATATAGATACATCAATTGTAGATTCATCATGTATACCTTTTATTTTAGCTTCTATTTCCAGCTCAATGCCCTGGTCGTGGTTCATCTCTTCCAGTAATGGAAGAAGCAATTGAATCAAATAATTAAGCTGTTGAATTTTGTCAACTTTTTCTATATCCTTATAAGAATCCTGAAAGATAGTTTATGCATAAATTAGATGCATCGGCATCAATATTGAATAAAGCAACTCATATTTCACAGTTCAGCCAATTCTGGTGTCAGACCTTATGTTCAACGCCTTTAGATTGAGAGGCTGAGCAGGTCCTGCAGCTACAAGTTTTACAACAAATTGGGCATGCTGTCTTAACTTGTTCCTTGTCAAAACCCCTGAAACAATGAAAAGTCAAAGTTATTTAGTTTACCAAATATGAAAGGCTAGTAGGCTACTCTTGTCAAAAGAGTTAGTTTTGTGAAGCTGCAATTCATGTGGGGTAATAGCTGTCATGGCGTCGCCTAGGCATCCTAACGAGAAGGACAAGGTGACAACTATGTGTGGGATAACAGCTAACACTTTGCATCGTGTACTTTAAGAAGTAGGATTTCAAAGGCAGCATAAAACCACGTAAGAACAGAGTAGGACTAGAAAGAGCACATGAAATTCTACATACTCCTTTTGCTTTTTAATCACCAAAAAATTAGTCACATCTTTTGCACAAGAAAGATACTAATTTTACAACAGTGTAGTGCTCAACTATATCCGTGAAATTCTTACTCAATAGCCGTTATTGAGTTCAACATTTTCACTATAATTGCAAAAGGTCCAAGCGGCGTCGTTTTTTACTGTCCTAGGTACATTAAAACTTCATAATTCTAATCTGCAATACGACAAAATGAGTTCATCTGCTATTATGTTACCAATAGTAGTCCGATGAATATTATTTAATCTGAGGGTTGTCCTATCTTAAGCTTCCACTTGATTAGTCAAATGCTAAAGTCAAAATCTCTTGTTTCATTTCCTTCTTCATTAATTCTCCATTTTTATAACTTAACTAATCAATCAATGATCATAATTAAGCACAAGTTTATTTGGTTTTAGAAATACGGATCAATTTCAATCTACCTGAAATAAAACAGAAACTTAAATTGAATTCTAAACATTGACACTTACAACAAATTATAGACTTCAGAGTCATGCCACAACATTATTAACGAGGGGGAATTTCACATTTGATAAATATCACTTCCATTAAAACTAAAACCAAAGTGAAAGTAAACAGACCTTTCTTCAATACAATCTACACAAAAGACTTGTTTTCGGCAAGCTGTACACTTAATCAGTGTTCGATAACTACTTTTCCGACACCAATGGCACTTTTTCCTCTTCCCTCTCCTCAATTTTGCCGCCTCTCCCACACTAGGTAAAATCTAAGTACAACCAACAGTAAATTTAATTCAAAACAACATAAAGATCCAATCTTTAAAAGAAAGCAAACAAATTGGCTAAAGAAAACAACCTGCACTGTACTAACAGGTATAGGCTCGACATTCTTTGATCTAAAACTCCTCTGCTCAATAAAAGTACAATTTTCCCCTACTTTAACATTATAAGGACCTGCATTGCTGAAATTTTGTGGGCGTGGAGATGGGGTTATCGCCATTACTCCATTTGGCAATTCCTTAGTCAATTCTTTCTTTTCTTTTTCTCTCTCTTCAAATTCTCTCTCCTCATTCTTCTCCACTTGTCTTTTCAAGAATTCCCGGATCAATTCCAATTCTAAATCCCCTCTTTTCAACTTCATCTTCTTCAATGTCTCATCCAACGCCTCTCCGGCCGATCGCTTTCTCTTCTCTGTTTCTTTCCCCTTATTTTCCTCCCCAATTTCTTGATTTTGAGAATTCTTCGGCTTTCTTTCTAATTTGAGCGATTCCGGTACTTTCTCC
The DNA here is from genome assembly GCA_947179155.2 of Hedera helix. Taxonomy (NCBI): domain Eukaryota; kingdom Viridiplantae; phylum Streptophyta; class Magnoliopsida; order Apiales; family Araliaceae; genus Hedera; species Hedera helix. The sequence goes on from OX359278.1 coordinate 9,870,241, forward strand.
TTACGCTGACGGTGGCGGCCTTGGATATAGTGAATCTCACAAAGCTTTTTATCTTCCATCACCGGCCGATTGCACCGCCATTTTCGGCCGTCGGTTCTGTTGCACCGGATATTTTCCGGCAAAGCCTCTTTTTTCGCCATTGGGTATTAATTTTTCCCGGAAAGATCAAACCTTTCTCGGGAAAATAGACAATTTGTCTGCAAAATTGACAAGAAACGGATACAGAGGACTGGGGAGTTAGGGTTTTTGGTGGGGGTAATTGTAAATTGATGTAAAGAAGGCGGTTACAGTGAATGGTGTAAAGTAAAGAGCAGACTCCGTGCGGTGAGGCGAGAGAAAAAGAAAGGGAAGAGTCCAAGCTTGTATTGGATACTTCAAAATAGAAACAAGCAATAAATTTGACAATAATTATGATTTTGTCAAATTCTATAGTCCTGCTTTTATTACATACAATTTGTATATCTTTATATTAATCACTAATTCAGTGTGATTAATGAAACAAATGCATTTGAGTAACTCAATAAGGTGATGACTTCTGCAGAAGCTCTATAGTTTCTTGATTTCATAATGTGATCGTATGCAAATTTGTGACAGCACAGAATTATTAATTTTTTCCCAATAAGCAAAATAAGAAATTTTTGATTCGGTTTAATTCGATAGAAATGATTTTCTCATATGAATATCACAATATGTATTAGATTTGTGGTGACATTGCATGTACGAGAATTATGTCTTTGATGTTCTGTTTTTATAGTTCAATTATTGTAAGCATATTACTATAATTCGAAAATGTAATGTTGGTAACTTATCGGTTATAACATCCAATATCGAGTCCAAAACTTCAAATCGCTTCAATTCTGGAAGGGAGGACATCAATATAAGTTGCGGTTTTTCATGCGTGTTGCTAAAATTAATTTGAGCCTGGCTCAATATATAAGAATTCTGCATTTTCATGGATTGATGGGGTAAAAGTTCTGCAACTAGTATTGTTTATACACATCTCACCAGTGAAGTTTCATCTTGGTTTGTGTGGCCTGCCTGTTAAAGAAAACAAGCAGCCCAATAGCACTGAAAATTATGGGCACACAGTAGCATGAAGTGCTCAATAGACACTAAGAATTATTTGTTTCATTATATAGTTCATGCCAAAGTTAAATTAAGCTGCAAGTATTTCATGTATTAACATCATTAAATTTTCTTCTTTCAATACAGTGTTTCTTTGCTGTTACCAATTTAAAAGGTACGTAATATGAAGGAAACTAAAAAAAATAATCTGTGCTCATCAAATGAATAGCATAAAAGTTTCTGGTTAATTCGATTCTTTATGTAAAATTGGGCCATGAATTTTTTGCCATAGTGTTAACCCTTCTTTATCTTTGAAGTTTTTGATACAACGCTAAAACCAAGCAGATGATTCTTGGCCTTTGAGAAATATTCAATACAACGGTTATAATATCCTTAATTAATTTACAAAAATGCGTCTATTCTTTATTATAAATGTTCAAGTAATATAATTACTATTTCGCGATTTCACTCTTTTTAGGATGTTTCCATCCATGCTATCGAAATTAAAATTCTTCGGATGTTGCTGCATTAAGATTTTGCTCAGATATAATTTGTAGAGGTTTGCCTCGTCAGTCCGAATTCTAAAACTGCAGAATTTTTTTACAATGTACTGCAATTTAAGGTGTTATGCATGCCAAAATGCTTTTCAAAATCATCTTACAGCGGGGTAGGGGCGGATGTAACCAAGTGGATCAAGACAGTGGATTGTGAATCCACCACGCACGGTCTCAATCCCCGTCGTTCGCCCATCAAAAAATGGACCATTTGTTACATGATCATTTGCTTACTTATTTTCTAATGTATCATTCGGATGTACTTCTTAAATCCACTGTGATCCATTTAAATAGCGAGTAAATATTCAGTGCAACAGTTATATAACCATTTATTTTTAGGCGATCCGACTGAAAATTCTGTTGGTGCTGAAAAATGTCGAAGCAGTGTGTGTACACACGCGAATACGGTAGTGGATCCATTGATAAAGAATTATGAAAAATCAAGTTCTAAATCTAAATTTGTTAATGCAACATGTCTTCTGATTTAGGGGTAGGGTAGAATTGTCGGTTGTTAATATTATATGGATTAGCTCACATTTTCTTGTAACAATAGGCCCAAATAAGCCAACGGACAAGGCCCCTTGATTGGGAATCTTCTTCTGGTGTAGGTTTTAGACGTGTGATTGTCAACTGTTACCTCCCTTCTTCTGATTTATTACTTCTTATCAGTCAAATATAATAGTGCAAACATTAGAACCTATAATTTACTACCCAAAAAAAAAAAAAGATAATGTAAAAAATAATGTCAAAGCAGTCTTTATGTAAATCTCAATACCGAAAAAAAGTTAGCAACAATTTTTTTTTCCCTCCTGCTGACACGGAGATTGAATCATTCAATATAGGATAAAAGTCACGTATATACAACTTTAATACACTGCAGACTCAACAATTTCGAAATCATAATAAAATGTGCAGCGCAATTGTATTCATGATCACAATTAAAATTGATGGCATTAATCTTGTTGCAGCTCAGTCTGCAATAATATATTATGCCATAATTATTCTCTAAACTATATATAAGCATTGCTAATCATAAGAGCACATGAGAGACTTGCTTAATTATCTTCTACGAAGAAAAGTCTTACCTTCCGCATCTTCATGCACAATGCGCAAAACTTCCTTGGGAGGAATGTTGCGCCAAATTTGAGGCCTCTTCATTAGATGCCCCATTTGTGCAAATTTATCAGCAGCTCTATTCCCTTCCCTATAAACATGCGTCACAATACAATTTTTAAACACCGGTATAATTAAATTTATACGACCAACAATCTTTTGTACTTCTTCACATTTAACGGATCTTTTTTGCGCGACAATGTCAACTAGTGACTTGGAGTCTCCCTCAAGCCACACATCATTCCAACCATTTTCAAGAACCAACTCGAGGCCTCTTTGAAGGGCTACAAGTTCTGCAATTGTACTATTTGTTCTTCCAATGGATTCTGCGTATCCAAGTAGAAATTCGGCCCGGTCGTTCCTGAAGATGCCTCCTATGCTTGCTTTTCCTGTCTTGCATTTGCATGATCCATCAAAATTTAATTTAGTGCAGCCGATTCGTGGTTTTTCCCATGCTACTTTTATTGGTTCCTTGTGCCAATTCCTAGCTAAAAGTCGAACCGGGGTTTTTGTTAATCTTTTACATCTAAAAATGCCACAAATATTCAGCATTAGCACTTGTATTTTTGGCTATAAAGTGTGTTAATTTGACATAAAATGAATTATGATATTACAAAAAAAAATTATGCTAGAGAAGAGACTGTCGAAACTTGAAGATCAGAAGAATTATAACTCATAAAAATAGTCTTTATTGCCCCTATAGATATTAACATATATATAAAGATGGTCAAAAGTTTCAACATGGATATTCAAATGTAATACATAATAACACAAGTTTTCAGAAAATTGACATTGAAATAATGGAGAGATTAAAAAACAAAATGATTATAATGTACCAATTGATAAGAAATGAGAAGAAGAAGTAACACAAAGTTTAGAGGCAAACATTTCTGTACATAAAAATTGAATAAGGTGGAAATAAGGACAGACTTCTAATGATATCATGTGAATTAATATATGTATTGTGGAATTCAGAAGTTGGAACACAAACAAGGCAACATTCAATCCAAAAAGCGAAAAAGAAGGAAAGGTAAATAGAAAATTAATTCTCAATTATTATATTTCATGTGAAAAAGAGTCTATATATGCATGGAGATGCTCGAGTGCATGAAAGAGAGGGTGGTATGCATGGAAAGGGTTAGTGGACTTGTTTTGACATTGATGGTAACCGTTGAAATTGTTAACTGTCAAAATTAACCGTTGTCTTTTACTTTATAGCGAGGGAATTGGCTGCACAAGTTATTTAGAGGTCTATGATAGAAGATTTAGATACCGACAACTTTAAAATCAAGTAACCACCTTTTCTTATTAAGTCAAGCTATATTCACCAAAAACGAAAAAACATGCGAATTTTAAGCATGCTACACGATGACAGGTTCTCGTAAAAAATTATAATTTTATAAGTATTAATTGTTATATTTATAATTTTTATTTATCTATAAAAATTAGTTTATAAAATGACGAGTCAAAATATAATTACTATATAATCTACCATACATGAGTGAGTTCAATAATTATAACTAATCACAACCATACACATTATTTTACATCTCTTTCTTATAACTATTCTTTAGTCACTATACTTTTATTACAATTTTATAGGCACTTTTTACATTCCTTTATAAAGTGACTTATTTATTTATTTATTTCTCTTCTCTTTTCCGGAGTATATCATTTTCCTTTCTTTTTAAATAAGTATAGGTAGTTATTTCAAGTGTTACTTAGAGATCTGATAAATATTATCTTTGTTCTAAATTATAAGATTAATATTAATTTTTTAAAAGTCAATTTAAAATATTTTTAAACTTAAAATTGATATGAATTTATTTTATTTATCCCAATACTATTATGAATATTGTAAATTATCTTAAAAATACAAATAGTTATAAGATGTATTGTTTCAAATATTAAATAAATTATATCGATTTTGAATTTAAAAATATCTTAAATTGACTTATAAAAAATTAATATTAATTTTGTAATTTAGAACTAGACCTGACAAATAGGTCGACCGACCCCAAATGAGTTTATTGGGTTCTAAAAATGAAGCCCCTAGCCTAGCGTACATGGACTGGGCTGGCTCATGGGCTTCTACACACACAAGCGCGAGCGCGAGTGTTATTAATCCTTTTTATGAAACAAAGTAATAATCATCTAGGAAAAAAATTGTGTAATATTTATGGGAAAAATTTAAAGGAGAGAACAAGGCGGAGGTAGGAGGGATGTAGGAAGGGGGATGAAGGGAAGGGAGGACAGAGGAGGTCATTTGTTGCATATGTTTGCTTGTACATAAGTTAGACATTATTTATAATTTTTTTTTATTTTCTTGACAAAATAATACTGAATGACTTGACATTATCATTCCCAAATAGTCTAACTAGAAAAGTTAAAACACCATATATCAATAATAAAATATAATGTTTTCTTTCGATTCATAAGTAATAATGAATATATAATTAAAGCAGTTGTATCACGTAAATTCCAATTCAATCATATAGAAAGAGATGGAAGCAACTTTTCGATAAAGATATTAAATTGAAAGACTAAAATTAGTTGATTTGAGTAAAACGAGTGAGAGTAGGTGAGAATGAAAGTTGAGAAGAACAAAACAAGAGAAATAATATTTCTTTTATTTGTTTACTTCTAATTTCTTAAAAGAGTTAGATCTAACTCTTAACTTTAGAGTAATGTTATAGTGGATAGAGTTAGTGAAATAAATTAGTTTTAGATTGTTAATAAGAAATGTGTTGGGCTATGTTGGGTTGCTTTGAGCTGGGCCCAAAAGATCCAAATTTTAGTAGGCTTAAAAATATCAATTCAAAGCCCACTTTTTTATTAGCGGGTTGGGCCGATTGGGCCGATTTTGTCTAGTCTATTTGGAACGTAGGTAATACTAGTTTTTTTTTTTTTAATCAAACAGTCTAGAATACTGAAATATATTTAAAATATAATGTGTTACAAACGATTAAAGGATTATTAGATAAAAGATAATCAAGAGAAATGACTAATCATAATAACAATATAGTGGACACCATATAAACTCATGAATTAAGTCCCCCAAAATAATAATAGAATTCGTAGATATAGATTGTTCTTCAACACCGGTTCTTGACTAGAAAAAAGAAGAAGAGTGAGAGAGAGAAAGCAACTGTTTCTCCGGAGGGAGTACTAGTTGAATGAAAACAAAAGGTCGCTGTTTGGGACGGCAAGTTGCCTATCATCAAGTTTTACCCTTCACCATTAATCCAGAATATAGTTACATATCATGCTAACTTTATGCTCAATGGGATACGATGATCAATCCTTAAAACAATCAAGGTGTAAATTAAATAAATAGATATTTTGTTCAAAGGGATATGATCACACTCCATAAAACAATCAAGGTGTACATCAGTACATGGATATATTTGATCTTTGTAGGGATTATTGAAAAGCTGCCTTTTTAATATTTCTCATTTTTCCATTTCATATAAGATGGTTATTACGCTTGAATTCTCTATTTTCATTGATTTTTGTTGTTGTTTTTGGTTTTATCTTAACAAAGGAAATTAATATTTCTGTAATTTTTTTGATATTTTTACAAGGTTACTCTTAGATGAATAATAAATAAGACCCATAAGCATAAATGTGAATGAAATTTTGAAAAAATATTAATTTTTTTTCTTATAAAAATAGTAACACTTGTCCAAGAAATTAAAGACTGATGTTTCATGGACCACTTATATTTGTTGTGGAAGCCATTTTAAATAAATAAAGTAAAGCAGAATGACGAAAAAAGACCAAAAGTAAGGCATGAACCATTAACAGATTAACGCATCCACAATAATTTTAAACTTATTATAAAAAAATAATAAGAGCAACAATGAAAAGTTTAATGACCATAAAAGAAAAAAAAAATGTTTAGTGAGTTTAGAGGTTGAAATTTCAATATAAAAAAAATTAAGATTTTTTTAATTATTCTTTTCTTTTTTCTTTTTTGACAAAGCCCTAAAATAAGAATAGGGAATAATTTTTACCGGTAAATGAATCGAATTACAAAAACACTAGGGTCGAGGTGATATTTCCTCCGTCTCAAATTAAAACTCAAAATTTGAGCACATATTTCTAAAAAATAAATAAAAATAAACAGACTTGTGTACGTAGTTCTTCAACAAAAGCAACGAAAAGAAGGCCGTCGAGATAACTTATACTGTAAGTACCAAGAGTTTCGAGTTACATTATAAATAAAATTGAGAATTTAATTTTTAATTAATTACATTATGGTGTGAATTAATTTAAACCTTAACGAGGTGGTTTGATTTTGTTTGATAATATTTGACTATTAAATTAATTTAATTAAAGGAAGTTCGATGAAGGGCTATTAATTATCGGACTAAGCTAAGGTTGTATTTTTAATATCAAGGGATTGATATGTTACTGAACCATAATTAAATATTCAATTAATATTGAATATTGCAAGTCTAATTGGATTATGTAAATTAAATTAAATTTGATTATTAAAGTGTTCCTATAATTATTTAAACAAGCCCAAACAATTAATTAAATAAGGGACTTGTGCAAATTGCTATATGGGTTGATATTTATTTAAACTAGTCCAAATTATTAAGAAGCTAGTGAATCATTTTAGTAGTCCAATGTTGATAGATCCAAAGAGTATAGTGGCCCAAACAAATTAAATTCTAAGTCCAAACTTTGATCTAATAAGCCTAGCTTCTAGAAGGCATTAATTTACCTAATTGTGCATTAAAAATAAATAAAAAATAGGACAAATAAGAGAGCATGGCTTGTGGAATGAGATGTCCATGAACTCCAAATTTTATCAATTTTGTTTACTTGAGTTAGTGTGTAGAACACTTAATTTATTGCTAGCATTTTTGAAAAAAGGTTGAAGTCTAATCTATACATATATATGTTATATGTATAGATTTATACTACTATAAATAGAAGTTAGTTCACTTAAGTTAGAGTTTACAAAATTATTGCTAGAGTTCCTTATGTTGTGAGCTAGTGAGTGGAGTGAGTTAACTCGGTGAGTTAAAGAAAAAAGAAAGTGAGGTAGTGAGTTTCTTTAGTGAGTCACTACCGAGTCAAGCTAGATTACTTCAAGGGGTGTTCTTGGATGTCATCTAACTCCATCATCATTTTTGGAAATGAGAGAAAAGTAGCTTATAAGTCAAAAAGGTATAAAAATCCCTTAAAAACCCTAATCTTTGAGTTTTTTGTGCTTAGAATTATGCTAGACATGTTTATATAGGATGTCATATGGTTTAAATGTGTAGTGGTATGAGTTTATGTAGAAAAATCTAGTAAAATACTTGAAAACATTTTTACCGACGAACAAAACGTAGCTTGTTCAAATAAATGGCACATTTTGAAATCTACAAATTATTTTTGTGGTTTTATATTTTTTGGGTATATATGGGTAAGTTAAGAACAAAATCTCTTTGGAATCATGTGAAAATGATTTAAAATGAGCAAAATATGAATTTTTGAACCAAAATACCTCACTATCAAAGGTTTGTGCAAAACAGTTCACTTCATGGTCATTTTTAGTAATCAAATCGTGTCCAAATTTATATTTTGATGATGGAATCTTCTAGTTCAGAAAGATACGAATCCAACAAGACTAATTTAAGGTCAATCGGACTTGTAAATTTCATTTTCTTCAAGTTTTAGTGAAAAAGGCAAAATTAGAAAATGTTAGAAACATTCTGCCAGTTTTATGAAAAAAATCGGCCGGTCCGTTTTTTTTAACTTGTGGGGTCCTGTTCGGGTCTTTCTAGACCGGTTATTGTGATAGTTCCAAAAGGAAAAATGTTTATAATTTAATAAAAAATATTATAAAATTTAGTGTAGATAATTAAGATGTCATTAAGTATTTATTGAAATTAATGATTGATTCATATCTTACCAAATAATAAAAATAGTAGATAATTTATTATTATTTTACTACTAAATAATAATTAAATTAATTATTTATTATTAATTAATATTAAATAATAGGTAAGGATAGTTAATTGATTAAATTATTATTTATGTAACATTAAATAATAATTAAGGTGCAATTAAGTTGTTAACTAATTATTTATGTGACACTCCCAAATCCGGGCCCACACAGCACAAACTTGAGTTGTCAAAAGACTACAACAAAATTATTACAAGGTAGTACAACTTTTAACAATACAGTGTATAATAATACACAACTAAGTCTTCACTATTATTGCCACACTATTTTACAACACGTGAAGACTACGATAGCTATCCCTCGAACTCTCACTCCATCCCCCGGCTAGACCTAGCTACGTTCTCGTCTCCTGTTGAAAAATAATGGAACAAAAAGAAAGGGTGAGCTCAAATAGCCCAGTAAAGAAAATCATGACTAAGATAATGACGAATAAATTATCATTAGCCTTCAACAGTTGAGTTCTTGATAGAATACAATAGACTACAAGGTTTATATCAAAAACTGTAGTTAAATTCTTGAACAACGTTCAGATCAATAATAACAGCGAAATGAACAATCTATTAGAAGAATAATGTAGACTATAATGTCCACTCGCTTCTCTTTTTAGGAAAAACATCATCAACATTTATCATATGAAATACCATTAGTCATGATAATACAAATTCACAGTTCCTGGTCATAATAATGCAAGCCAACAGTTCATCTTTGCACTACGGGCTAAAGATATTCAATATATCACCAACGGTCATGATTATACCAGTATTCAGCCTTTGGTCATAATCATACCAAACAACAGTTCATCTTTGCACTACGGGCCAAATATATTCATTCACCACGTGCCATAAAAGACATCGAACAGATGTATCGCCTTTAACCTATTAAATCGTCTTTAACCTATCATCTGTTCAACAATTATATCGTATCTGTGCCCCCGACCACATATATTTACAACAACTTGATTCTTAATGATTAATACAAATAACAGTGATACAAATGAGGAACAGAAGAAACAGGATAGACAATAAGTATCAGAAGTTTACTTTGTGCAAATTCAAATAATGTCCAAATTGTCAACATGATGTGGAGTGAAATTCAAAAATAATATTCAAGATCCACAGTTCAGAATAACGGTTACAGTTCAATAGAAATGTTTAGAAAAATAGGAAGGTTCAGTTGAAATGATATTAGATGAATCACAAACTATTAAGGAACATATAATCATTTCAGGAAACTTTACCAACAAGAGACAATAAGAAATGAATACGAAGAGTAATTCACCAAACATGCGATAGTCCGTGTTGTCAGGTTATTCTCGGAGATTAATAAACACTGAATATGAAAGGTTATTCACCAAACATGCGGTAGTCCGCGTAGTCAGGTTATTCCCACAAATTAATAAGGAATTGAATACGAAGAGTTATTCACCAAACATGCGGTAATCCGCGCAGTAAAGTTATTCTCACAATTTAATACATGGAAATAAATGACACATCTTCTAAGTAAGTGAGCAATGATATTATTTTCGAGAATCAAAGAATAATAATCCCTTACCGTAGTAAGTTTGAATAGAGGAAGATGAAAAAGATGGTATCCCTTACCGTAGTAAGTTTCAATAATAGAATATGAAAGAAGATGATATTCCTTACAAGTAAGAAAAGAAAATGACATTCCTTACCGTAGTAAGTTTAAATAATAGAAAATGAAAGAAGATGATATTACTTACCGTAGTAAGTTTAAATAATAGAATATGAAAAAGATGATATTCCTTACCGTAGTAAGTTTAAATAATAGAATATGAAAGAAGATGATATTCCTTACAAGTAAGAAAAGAAAATGACATTCCTTACCTTAACACGTGATTGAATATTGATTTAAATGAGGTTGATTAACTTGAACAGTACTCGTACACTTATAGATCTTCACAACTTAAGATGACTTAAGCACACTTAGAGAGAATTTACACAAAGAAGTATTTAGAGAGTGAAAGAAAGAATAAACAAGGAAGTTTTTATGAAAAATCATTAAGTTAAGGCCTCTATTTATAGCCAAAATCCAAGATTCCTTAATTTAATCCAAACCATTCATTTTATTATCTTTAATCTATACTATTCATCTAAAAAACAACTAATAACTAACTTTATATATAAAACAACTAACTTTATATATAAATCTATTATCTTTATATATAAAACAACAAACTTTATATATAAAATAATTAACTTTATATAAATCAATTAACTTTATATATAAAATAATTAACTTTATATATAAAATAATTAACTTTATATAAATCAATTAACTTTATACAAATAACTTTATATAATTTATTATAACAAAAATAAATAACTTTATCAATTTAATTATTCAACAATAATTCACAATTATTCATTATTATGACTAATTGTTATCAATGCAGTATCGTTGACTTTCTGAGTTAGATAAGCAGATAAATTAATATAATACAACAGTTTAATCAACATCATAAAAGAGATAACAAAAATGCTGAAAATAAATAAGAAAATAACACGTTACTGTGTAATGACAATTATTGATTCAATAATGTGAATTACTGTGCATATGCTACTGTGACAATTATCAGCTCAATAATATAAATTATTATGCATGTGACAATTATTGGTTCAATAAAGTCAATATAGTACAATAACCACTTTATCAGTTCAATAATATGAAATATTGTGCAATACCGTGTACTACTATAGAATACCGCGTGTTACAGTAAAATACCATAAAATATCATATGTTACTATTCTTTTATCACCGGTATTTTAACAGTTAAAAGTGATAATACCGTTGACTATTTTTATTTAAAAATGTTATTTCTGTCGTTTTCTATATCCGACAATAATTCGTTGTGGGGTCTACTAATAATTAGTTATTTCGGCACTGTCGTACGACCCGAATATTCTCCGACAAAACGAATATTCTCCGACCAAATAAAATTTGCACATAACATCCTTAACTTTTAACTTTTGTCAATTTAACCACTTACTGTTTCAGGAAAAAAAATTAAATATGAAGAAAAATTAAATTGATATTTCATAAAATTCGGGGTCTTACAATTTAAGATTAAATATTAAGTAAGTATAATTAATTAATTAATTATTATTTAATTAACATTAAATAATAATTAAAGATAATAAACTAATTATTTATTATTTAATTAAGATTAAATAATAAGTAAGTATAATTAATAAATTAATTATTATTTAATTAACATTAAATAATAATTAAAGATAATTAAACTTAATAAACTAATTATTTATTATTTAATTAAGATTAAATAATAAGTAAGGATAATTAATTGATTATTATTTAATTAACATTAAATAATAATTAAAGTTAATAAACTAATTATTTATTATTTAATTAAGATTAAATAATAAATAAGGATAATTAATAAATTATTATTTAATTAATATTAAATAACAATTAAAGGCAATTAAGATTAATACTTTAATTATTTATTATTTAATTAACTTTAAATAATAAAAAAACATAATTAGTCATTATCTATTGTTAAATAATGACTAAAGGTAATTAATTAATTACTCTTTAAGTAATATTAAATAGTAATTAAACGAAGATAGATTTATTAAAATAAAAAAAATTTAATTAAACAATTATAATAAATTGTTGAAGTGTTTAATAAGCGTTTAACACTTAAGAAAAATAATACTGATTAATTAAATCATTAACATAAGATCAATTAAGTGTCGTATACGATTAATGATAGTATATAAAATTATATGTGTTGTGTGATTGATTATTTGCTAGATAAATAACATATGTAAGTGTTTAAAGTGCACGATTATATGCAGTACTAATTGATATGCCACCATTATTAATGTTAGGTCTTCAAGAGAAGTTTAAATTAAGCGAATTAGCCGTAAGTCGACAGACAGACAAGTTTTCTAACCTTACTCAAATTTTATATTGAGCAAGTTCCTAAACTTTAATTGATATGCATCTTGTAAGTTATTTTAAACCTAGAATTATTTTATTGTTCAAACTGGATTAATTATTGATAATTATTCCATATCGTATTAATTATTGTTATTCGCATGAATGTGTATTTGCAAGTCATATTCTTAATAAGAACTGTTTAAAGGAATATGTCTATGCCAATTGTTTGGCTAGACATTGAATTAAAGTTGAGAAGTAGTCTAAGCCAATTGTTCGGGTAGACATTGAATTGAAATTAAGAAGTAGGTCTATACCAATTTTTTCGGCTAGACCATGTATGTGTCAACCTATTGACTTGAATACTATTGAAGCTAGTCTAAACCATATTGTTGTGATTTAATTATTGCAAGTTATTCCACATTAACATTAACATTAACATTAACATTAACATTGACATTCGTATATAGTGCATGTTGAATTCAAGTTCCATTATTGAATTGTGAAACATTTAAAGTTCTTTCATTTATGAACTGTTTAAGAAGAAGTCTAAGCCATTTGTTCGGCCAGACACATTTAAAGTTATTTTGAAATCTATCCAAACCACAGTGGTACAGATTCTTAGATTGAGAAGAACAACTCATAATGTGGAAGAATATAAGTATATGATAAATGATATTAACAGACTAAATGTTATGCATACACATGTTGGACACAAGGAGAAAAATATAACCTAAGAGGATCAATCAAGTGGCTGATTCCTCAAAGCAGAAGTTCACGGTCTTTTGGCCATTTAGCATTTAAATAATCAAATTCTCACTCATTAAATTGTGCGTTGATTATATCAAATTCCTATTATCAAATCTTTCAGTCATTATTCTTATTAATGACATATTTTGTATTCATTTTAAACTTGTTGAGCAAGCTAGTTGCTCACCTTTGCTATGTCATGAAAATATTGCAGCTACACTTGAAGGGTCAATTAAAGATAAAGGCAAAGGAAAAGCGAAATCTTAATTAAAGCTGGATTTTGTTTAGAATTAATATGATGTAATACAAACACTATTATTCTTTTGTAGTTTGTGATGTATATTTGGTAAAAGTTGTAAACCTTGGGATTAGAAAGTCATTGTAATAGACAACATGCGTTTATGTATTTTCCGCATTAGTATTAAATATTGTTTAGTAGTGATTATTTTTATTATTGCGCAAACACTAAATTCGAGGTAGTGATATTTGAATTTAGGGGTGTCACATATACCCAAATTTGAATAGATTTGTCTTTACCGATTAACTCAAATTAAAATTTCTAAACGAAGAAAGCATGAAAAAAAAGCTCCGTAGAATGAGAAATTAAAAATCTCAAATTAGGAGAAGAAAGGTTTCATAGATTAAAAAAATCCAAACTAAGAGAATAAAATCCCATAAAAGATAACGAAACCGTATGAAAGGGGGAAATAGAAACAATTAAACGAAAGAATGTAAGAAAAAACTTGGAGGAGAATCTCTTTAGTGTAAACCAGAGAATCTCCCCATTTCTATCATTATTCTCATTAGAATACAATACTGACTGACCAATTTTTCGGCTTCAGAAGTCATGTTTTACCAATAAGCCACAACCAATCAAGAGAAACACCTGCGACTATGCCACTTACAAGACATAACATTAGCAAATTACCCAATGCATTTTGGTCTGGACCCTGAGAAAAAAAACCCTTTTAAATTAATTTTATAAATAAAAATTATATTCAAGTTCATTAAACTTGTATAAATTCTCAAACCAACATACCTTGTAATCTTTAGGAGCCGTTGTAAAGACGCACACGATGAGATAGCTATTGGTTAATCCCAAGAAGGATAACAGCAGGATCATCCCCACCAAATTACCATGTTTTGCAGTAAAATAAAATTAATGCAGGGGATTATTAAAAACCAGGATAATGTTGCAATCATAAGGCTCTTTCTACTTTCTAGTTTGATGCTTTGGATTAGACTTAGAGGGATGTGTCTTGATATTAAATTCCACACATTGTACATTGCTATTAGAATTAGTGGGTACCTGCAAAGCAGTAGGGAAAAATTAGTGACTACTACAAATTCACAATGTGCTTTACAGTATCTTTAAATTTTGACTGGGTTTTTTTTTTAAATAACTTAATATATTCCACTAAAAATTTGCAGTAGTAACTAAGGGTAGACATTTTCCTATCATTTCCATGTTACAATCAAGGATAAATAACTTATTTTTGGATTATTATTGGATACATGTTCTAAAAATCTCCGCTTAAGACCGTCTAGGTGTTAGGCAATTTTTTACTGACGGATTCGATTTTGCTAGACGCTCGGGACCCTGATTAGGATGAATTTAATAAAGACTTTAAAGCAATAAAATGTATAAAATGAAATTGTCATTCCTTATAAGATATTTTATTTTTTTGTCTATAAATTTTCATGAAAAAATTAGAATATTTAATATACTATATGTTTTATATCGTATATCCAAATATACGCAATACAACGATAAATAAGTAAAATCGTTTGGGAATTATGTTCCATTAATTTTTTGTTTTATCTATAGTCTTACCTGTGTATTACTCGCTACATAATTTTTATCCTATGAATTGCTCTCTACATAATTTTTATACAGTTAACATAATAGTAGTAGATAAATAAAGATTAGGAGACCAATATATAAGAGTGAGATAATAGATGTGGGTTCGTCCGCATACTATTTTTAAAGCACTGCTGATACACAGAATTTCTTGGACTAAAATAGGAACAATGGCATAAATTGCAACAATAAACTTATTTTGGGAGTAGTAACAAGAGCATAACTATAAGAAATGCTTCAAATAAGAAATACTAGCCGTACCATGAACCCAACCGGTTGGTCCGGTGTTTTCATAATAAGAATCCGGGGAAAATTGATGTTAGAACACTTGTCAAAAACAAGTCTAATGCAGAATTAATCAATATTCTCAAAGGACATTTCTTTATTCCCTAGCCTCTCCACTGGTTTATCATTAGCCTGCAAAATTTGAAATTGTGTTACCAATCATAGTGTTAATAAAAATGAGGAAATGCAATACTTACCAGAAACAAACGACGAAGAAGAACCCTTGACATAAGAGTTATTATACCTGACTGCCTGCTATTTGTAGGTTATTGTTATAAGGGATGCTAACTGTTTGGATTCTACTATTCAAGTATTTGTGTTTTTATGCATACAATTCAACGATACAGTCAGATTTTATTTTAATGGTAGAAAATAGAATAACTCAAACTGGCTAAGACAAACATGTTATTATTAGCTCAAGTTTCATCCGACAAGAAATAATGACTCAACTGGTAATACTTAAATGATTGGTATTTTATTTAAGATGAATGCGTACAAAAATATACAGAGAAATTCAAAGAGCATTGCTATCGCAAGAAACAACACTGCAAAAAACCATCAAAATGAAATATACTTGTCAACATTATAAGTAGAATAACAAATTCAGAGAAAACAATAACCAACAACTAAAAGCTTCAAACGTTTTTAAAAATTCCAAAATATGTATAGAGAAAATTTACATAGTAGCTTCCTTTTGAAGACCATTTCCGAATTTTTTATAGGCAGCTCTTGTATTTAGCCTTAAACCAGAGGTAAGAAACCTGAAGCAGCCAAGCCAGTTGGGAAAAACTGCTGTTGTGTCTGAATAATTTTGAATTTGGGTGTGCATATAGTTCACTGAACTTGATGTGAAATAGAGTTTGTCTAGCTGATAAAAATACTATTTAGTTAACACTGTTTTTTAATATTGGTCAACTACTTAGCTGAAACTAGTTAGATGATTAAAGAGAAGAAGTAACTGCTCCTTTATGGGAGTTTTTTTTGCCTTTGACCAAGGACTTTGATATTAGACAATTGGTTTTGAGGATAACCAGTTCTAGTCGATCTGCTTGTTGATTTATAGTCAGAGTTGAGCTAAACTATAAATACCAAACTGTTCAACTATTATTAGTTAAGTTATATCTAATCTAGATATAACTGGTGGATATAATTTGACCTTTACAACCCGGATCAAATACATTGTTGGCAAAGTGCAGAGCAAAGTAACAACACCGTAGGTAGTCTGGATGAAAGCAAACAACTGAGATTGAATACACAACTAAGTACAAAAAAATTATTGACATATTAATTTGTAAAAAAATCTTAAGCTCACTTCAAAAAGTCAATAAATAATCTTATATTTTGATACAATGAAGTATTTAAGTTTATATACATACAATGTTACAAACATCATTCACTCAATTATCATCATACAATCAATACCCAGAATTTTTTAATGGTAGAAAATAGAATAGCTCAAATTGGTTGAGACAAACAAGAAACTATCTCAATAAATCAATTGTACTATCCTAATAACCGTAACGACTCTAACACAATTACTAATTTTTTTTATTAACTCGCGCCGGTCTACACTTCCATATCACTTTACAAAGAAATGAGAACAAACAACAATTCTATGTGAAGAGCAATACAATGATGGTACATAACAGTTACTGGTAGCCCATGCATTGATACTAACTGAATATAGGTTATGGCTGCTCTTGCTTCATCCCTACTAAGTGACCCTGAGAGTGAATCCTCTTTAAAAGCCATTTTTACCAATAAGCCATAACCAATCAAGAGAAACACCCGCAAACACTACTAGAATTCGAATCTTCAACGACGGATAAATCTGTCACTAAACATCAATTTCCGTCACTAATTATATAATTAGCGACGGGCCTAACCGTCACTAATTCCGTCGTTTATAGTCATGTTGCTAATGCCGTTGTCTATAGCCATGTCACTAATATCGCCCGATGCTCGCCGTCACTGAAAACAAATTAGCGACGGCAATATTAGTGACAGACATTCCGTCGCTAATATGGTAAATAGCGACGAACCTTTCTGTCGTTACACAGTCATTGTAATGTGGATAAATAGCAACGGACATATCTGTCGTTGATTTATATCGCAAATTAGGCTTTTAAAAAAAAAATGAAATACAATTTTTACCCAATTAAATACCAACACAATACAAATATATAAACGCATGTATTGAACCTATTTTCACTACCAACACACAAGCAAGTATACGTAAATCTGTTTCCATTGGACAACACTTCAATATCATAAATATAATCAATATCTTTTATTAATTAATAATAGAATCCTTATTATAATAATACAATTAAATATCATATATAATACCTAAAGTCAAGCAAAATTAACTAAAGCTCAGTCATGTCCTAAATTGGGAATCCCATCCTCGCCCCTCCATCTCCTCTACATCCTCTAGTCTTCTCATTCCCGTGTCACCACTACCAGCAGTACCAGGAGTACTCGTACAAAAATCAAGACCTAGATATACATAAATACACCTTATAATAGATATATAAGTATAATAAACATAACGAAACTCTTAGTTTTTCGTAATTTCATTAAGTATTTATTTATATACGCTCAACAAATTACACTATCTCGATAACAACAACTTTGAACCGAGTGCCACAATTTGTCGTGTGTGTCTATGTCCTAGGAGGTGCTTGTCCTCGGGTTTTGTGTTGATCGAACTTGGAATTACCATCACCATCGTTTGGTTAAAGTTTGGTTCATTTACAAATCCTTACAACATTTGTCTCTCCGAACAATCTCCTCGATTACCTTAACATAGGCATTGTTTTATTTATTGTTTTATAACCACTGTCCTAGACCCTTCGTGACAGGACTCTAATTCCTTTCCAGTGATCGTCTATCACTTTACCAGGGTTAGCTTTATATCTTAACCTCAAATTTCGCTCGAATCCTCGAAAGCTTAAAATTTTCACAAATTGACTATCTACTACTTCCTCATCCAAGGATTAGCGTAGCCTTAAATCACATCAATTACCTAAGACCATATTCATCAGTCTTATGAATTTTCGGGTCATTACTTTCACCCCTTCTTCTAAGAATTTCGTCCTTGAAATTACAACATACTTATTCCTTTACTCATTCGATATCCAGAACATTGGAACATCTCCCGGGATAGGGGTGCACACAAAACCGACCAAAATCGAAAAACCGACCGGACCGAACCGTTACTATTTCAAACCGAAAAATATAAAACCGAAAAAACCGAACATTATAAAACTGAAAAACCGAGACTAGTTCGGCCGGTTTGGTTTAGCTTTTCAAAAAACCGAAACCGACCGAACCGACTGAACAATTTAAAATTATAATATAATTTATATACTTTTCTAATAAATATTTATTTTATATAATTATATATATATATTTATTATATGTCTTTATTATAATGAATTTACAAAATTTATATAATTATGGATTATAATGTTGGAATGGATAAGAGTCACAGCACAGCTCCTAATTCTCCCAAGTATTACTGGACTAAACATTTTTGTGTCATGCTGAAAGCTATATTTGTTACTTGATAATATATGCATGGGTATACAAACTTTCATTATGATGCTACATGCATGTAAGAATCAGTGATTCAGTGGTACCATTGTAATAATTCTTATGTTCTTGCATGCACATACTAGTTTAGCTTAAACTGAACATTGGCCATGAAAACAAACCAACAGTGTGTTTGCTGTAGTTTAATGCGCCTGGTAGATGCATGCAGTTTGTGGTATAACATTGGATGTTATTTTAGCTGGCATTTTAGGTTTGTTTTTAACTTTTTTGGGTGAGGAAGTCCCAATGAAATTATAAGGCATTTATGTATAGTTTGTAATTAGTAGTTATTGAATTAGTGATTTATTAATTATTATGAAAAATTGACAATATAATGAATATTAAATTATCAATTACGGAACCGAATAACCGAATAAACCGACCGATTTAACCGAAACCGAATAAACCGAAAACCGATTACGATGTAAAAATTTGGGCGGTTTTGGTTTTTAATTTTTTATAACCGACTTAAATGGTTTGGTTATTTTTTTTCCCAAAAAACCGACCAAACCGACCGTGTGCACCCCTATCCCGGGAGTCTTCACAATTGATCAATAACTGTGAATGAATTTGAATAACCAGGAAGTAAAAAGAATTCCTTTAAAAACAATTTTAAATATGACTGAGGGGTCATAAAGACCATGAACTGTGTATTTAGTTAGCAAGTATTTCTACTGTAACCCTTAATAGTCATAAGATTATAAACACAATTTCACCCCAAAGATACTACACTAGGAATCACCCTATTGTACCATACATCATGCATAACGTTTAATCTTTGCGAGTGAAGTCGGAGCTATATGCCGACAAAATATATCTGCTTCTGCTATTGTTCACCTCAGACTTACTACAAAATTCAGCACCAAAATAATTTGGTTTGGCATAATTTTCAAAAATACTTGAATTTTGTAAATATACCTCAACTTTTGTCTAGCCGAATCAATTAGCTTAGACTAATATTAGTTTAGATATCAATCGGAACTTTAAAACTCTTCAAGAGCACACACGTGCAATAGAATTTCGAAGTTCATCACTTTAGATTAAAAATTGTCTAGCCGAATCAAATGGCCTAGACTACCATAATAAACTGTTCATGAACCATGAACTCATGAACTTTTTAAACCATTTTAAGTGAAAATGAAAAATTATTTTATGACTTCATGATACCGCATCTTTGGCACAATACGTTGATGATTCTATCAATTGTAATTTTGACGCCATCATTATGGTGCAAATTACTTTATGATATCATGATACCGTACCTTCACAGAAAATACGTTGAGGATTCCGTCATTTGTCATATACACACCACATAGTGTGTTGACGTTTTAGAAATACATTTTGATGTTTTCAAATCAATTTGTCTAACCGAAATAATTAGCATAGACTCTTCTTTAAACGTTTCCAAAATACTGAAAATTATTTTATAACTTTGTCATACTACATCATACCATAGTGGACTTATATTACATCCAACACTAGGCTACTCTGCATTGATGACTCCATCGTTTATCATCTCTGCACTAAATGCATTAATGATTTCTAAAACACATTTTGATAATTTTAAAAGCACAAAAAGTGCGAATTTAGCACGATTTTAAGAATTTCAAAGTCTAGCATAGTTAGAAGATTTGGAATATCCTAAAACCTCAAAATACCTCAAATTTCTTCTCATCTTTTCTAGCTTAATAACTATATCTAGTATAGCTTAAATCTTGTTACTTAACTCTACCCACACTCACTGTTTATCAAACTTACCACGTATTTGGGCTCAGGAACTTACCACAATTATATAGTTTGAGGAGCTTGTCCTAGTCAGGCCAAAGTTGCCTATTCGCTGAGGGGCTTCACCACATGACTATGAGTCACGAACTTACCATACGTGTCAGTTCTTAGAACACGAACTTATCTTAACATCCTCTACCTATCCGTTATACACATGAGAAAAGAATTACATTTTCAACATACATATAGCGAATAGCGCAACACCAGGTTTCAATTGATTATCATTATAGGAAGCCAAGTGGTCGTCAAACCAAACACAATCTCCTGCCCATACAAGAAATTGATCAACTCAGTCGTTAATCAATATAAGAAATTAAGGGGTCATTAAACCAAGAACAAATCCCCTGCCCATACAAAGGACTGTTCAACTCAACCACTATATCAATATAGGAAGCTAAATGGTTCTAAAACTAAGCACAAATTCTCCGCCCATACAAGGAATTGTACAACTCAGCCACTAACATGAGTCCTCAATTAAAAACCCATCAACCTTTAACTTCTCTTAACTTGATATGAATTTTGTCAATTCATACCTTATCACATACAACGCTTTACGAGTTCAGCTTTTACTATTTCATAATATCTTCCTTCTTATTGCATCATGCTACCTACACTCCCCTTAATCATTTAACAGATCATCTGTCATTCCATGATTTTACTCTGATCACAATGATCTTATTTTATAATTGATTTCACTTTACAATTTCTCGTTTACTCTAGGATCGTTTAATTCTACCATCTTCTCACTCGTCTTTACTCATTTTACTTTACGATCATTCTTTTTAAATTCTTGAATCAAGTGTTCCCTGATTCTTTTTCATTCATTTTGAATACGTCCATGAAGATCATCCTTTGAATCTACTCAAATATACCTTATTTTCTTCTTTATGAGTTTCATATATTCAACTCTTATTGCTTAAACTCCATATGAGTTTATTCTTTCACTGCCTTCAATATAGTCTCACGATTATAGCCCAAGGTATTGTTACCTAAGAACTATAACCTATCAGCTCTGATACCAACTGTAACGACCCCAAATTCGGACTCCTTTAACCCCGAATCTGGTCTGTTAAAAATAACCTCAATCTAATACAATTATTACTATAATCTAGGTATTAAAACTTAAATGAATACAAATGGTACGTTTGAATACAACCTTCAACTATATTCCATTCCAGAATCGCAATCTTTAAACATTCTATTACAACTTTGAGATCATATGTATAGTGACTCAATTACCCCATCTATTATCCTCATACATAAAGGACAATCTCTGTAAACGATCTTAAATAATCTATACATGTTCTTTCAACATTTAGGTTTGCTATTATGTAGCACATTAAAACATTACCTAATCGCAAATATTACACAAGGAAGGTAATTTAATTTATCGCAAGTTTTACTATAAAGGCACTTACGCTTCAATTTTGATGACTCGTTAGTCAATCTTCATCTGCCTCTACCAGAGTAATCCGCTTTCCCATGCTGCTCTGTAATGTTTTATTTTAAGCAAGAGTGAGCACGAAGGCTTAGCAAGTTTAATAGTTTCACATAACATATAAACATATTTCATCATGCTTCATGCATCTCATGTTTTACAATGACTACATATCTCATGCTTATCATGCTTTGCATTTACTGTATGATTCATGCTATTAATGCATGTCATTTACAATTTCATACAGTTCAATATATATAGAGCAATCAACTTAATCATCTACTGCATATCAACCCTTTATTTCAACTTGTATCACAAAAGCACATTACCACATTATTGCACATAATAATTTATGCACACATAATAATTTTATAGTATTCTAAATCAGACACATAATGCAATACGTTCTGAAAAACTTGCCTGGACTTGTATAACCAGCTTATGCTAATCTTTTACGTTCCTTGCATCACCTATACAATATGTGAGATCAACGGTGCACAATATCAGCCACAGTTTGACTCAATACTAAACCTTTAAAGATATTTATTTCTTCTTATCGTCCCCTTTTAAATCAATAGGGTTAATTTCATATTTTAGTCTCTCGTTGAATTGACTCAGTGTTTCATATTTAACACCGTAAATCTTTTGTACAAACTATGCAGTTCTGACATTTATTAATGTCACTGCATTAATGTTTGGACCTTATTTCTGTTTAGTTCGAACAACTAATTAATCACTAATGGACCATACCCTTGGTTTAACTTAATCACATCATTTAACTCGATGATTTATCATAATATTACCTGCATTAGTTAATATTTTAAACTCTTACTATTAATTAGTAATAACTTATAATGTTATTTAATTATTAGATAACACTTTAAATAATCATTACTATTATTAATTCATTTTTAATAATAGTTTACCTTAATCATTATTATTACTCTTTTAATAATAATTTAATTGCTTGCTAGTATTATTACCCTTTAATAATATTTTAATTGACTTCTCATTATTATTAATCATTTTAATAATAATTTAATTGTTCATCAATATTATTAACAATTTAATAGTATTTGAAATTCTCACGTATCATTAGTAATTATTTAATAATAATTCAACGCTTAACTATTATTATTCAATAGTTAATTACTTGTTAAACAATATTATTAATTCTTTAATAATATTTTAAATTAATTACATATCATTATTAATTATTGAATAATGATTTAATTCTTAACTATTATCATTTAATAGTTAATCATTAATATTATCAATATATTTTAATTACTTAATAATCTTCTTTCGATTAAGTAATAATTTATTCCACTTAATTACCATTTAATTATTATTTAATATGAATTAAATAATAAACAATTATACTATTAACTCTAACATTCTTTGATTACTATTTAATATATTAAATAGTAAGTAATTAACCCTCTTTAATTATTATTTAATGTTAATTAAATAATAATTAATTAATTAATTATCTTTATTTATTATTTACTCTTAACTAAAGAATAAATATTTAATTTAAACACTTTCTCATAATTTAATTACTATTTAATATCACTTAAATAATAATTACTTAGTTACTTCCTTTATTTACTATTTAATACTTGATTAAATAATAAATAATTAATTTATTTTCTCCAAACATGTTGATATTATTATTAAATACTTAAAGAACATATTTAAGATTTAATAACAATTTATTTATAAGTTTCTTGAATTATTAGCTAGGTAGTCACAAATTAGTGTACCTTTACACTATAATTAATATGGAAAATACCAATTTTTGAAAATAATACTATCTCCATACATATAACACTTCAAATAATCAGTAGGTTATTTTTTCATATTTTTTCAAAATTTAAAAATGCTTTTTATTATTTTTCATACATTTAGTAAGCTTTTATCATTAAATAATTATGAAAAATAGCTACTGACATTATAAAAATACCATTAAATTCCAGAAAATAGTACACGAAATTCCAAGCAACTTTCTAGTTTGGACCGTCATCAGAACTAGCCAGAAAATGCTTGAACCGGCCACCAGAATGCTCCTGAACCGGAAAAAAAAACCGACAGTAGGTTTTTCTCTTATTCTAGATTCTGCCAACTTTGGGGTCTTGGAGAAAAATCTTATTAACTTGAGTTCTATAACTCCGATGGAGCTCTACTTTATATTGTTGGAATCGTGACTTCCCGAACTACAATTTTCCATTATCGGATTAATTTTTCGGACACGATTTGACAATTGAAAATAGCCTAGAATCGGACTGTTCACACAAAACTTCCGACAATGGAGTGTTTGAGTAGAAAAATCATATATCACTCGTTTTAAATCGGATTTAATCATTCAAGTTGGAGAATTTACATAACTTCAAGATCTAGCATACAAAATTGATGGATTATGATTCTGACTTACGAATCATAAACAGTAATTCCGGAAATGAGGCTACTCGATTTTTAGTTTTCTGGTAAATATCATTTTATAACTTTTGCTAAGTTTTTTCCACATAAATGCTTATGGATCCATACCAAAAATTTATGAAACACTTATTTAACATATCTAGCATGAATCTAGACTTAAAGAACATAAAGATGGTATTTTTACCATTTATTTCTTATTTAAATCACATAACAAGCATAACTAGGGTTTTTAGGGTTTTCTAACATTTTTGTTTTGTATGCTTGCTTTATCTTCCTTCCAAAGTAAGAGATGAACCTCCAAGACTTGACCTAAGCTTGACTCGGCTGTAACTCATTAAAGAAACTCACTAACTCACTACTTTTTTATTTAATTCACCGAATTAACTCACTAGCTTACTAACTCATAATAAAAGAGGCTCTCTAGCAATATTTTTAGAACTCTCTCAAATGAAAATTGATGTGCTTTTTATAAGCCTAGAATTCTATACATATATTACATATATCTATAGAATGTACATCAACTTTCTTCCAACTTCTAGCAAAATGTATTGAGTGTTCCATACACTTTATCAAGCAAGCAAAATTAATAAAAATTTGGAGTCCACACTCCTCCATTCCACCAGCCATACTCCCTTTTATTGGCCCCAATTTCCATTTATTTTTATTCCATAATTTACAGATTAAAGTCTTCTAGAAGCTCTTTCAAATGGGTCAATGTTTGGGCTTTGGAATTTAATCATTTGGGCCAACTTTACTCGTTTGATCCATTGAAAAATGTTGGGCTACTAAATTAATTTACTAGACTCCCAATGAATTAAAACATTGGGCTAGATTAATAAAATATCCAATCATATAGAAATTTTCACAAGTCCAACTCTTAATTTAATTAATTATCTTGTTTAAATAATTAAGGAACAATTTAATAATTAAATTAATTTTAATTTACATAATCCAATTAGACTTGCCATATTCAATATTAATCGAATATTTAATTAATGTTCATCACAAAATAAATCCATTAATCGGACTTCATTTACTAAAATTAACCGAATAGGAAAATAGTCGAACCATCACATAAATGTTTAAATTAATTCACACAACTTAATTAGAAATTAAATTCTTAATTTTTTTTTATAATGTAACTTAAAATTCTCGATCGTTACAAAACCCCAATACAAAATATTATAATTACCGTTTAGATTCCAAGGATTTTTTTGCACAATCACGCTCGCAACTAATCAAAATTGGGAAAACTATGGTTTAGGTCACTAAAGTTGGCATGTTTTACTTAATACGCTACTGAACTTTTAATTTTTGAAATTACACCAATAAACTAATTAAAATACTAAAATTGGGCCATTATGTTAAATTGAATGGACGGCTGTTAAATCCTTCCGACATATTTCCTACGTGGATGGGGAAAAAAGAAAAGGAAAAAAAAAACTGACCTGGCCAATCCGACGTGGTTTACGCGACAAAATAATCCCCTCCTTCCCAACTTTACCTCAATGACGTTATCATCTGTAATATCTCAGATATTTACAAGAATTGTAAATAAGATTTAAAATAATCAATTAAAGGTTATGGTTTGAAACCTAGAGTTTGAGAAGTGAGATGTGTAAAATTTGGGTGAACATTTTTTTTTTAACATAATTTATTTGTTAGAAATTAAATGTGGGAATATTGTAATGATGCATATAGAGAATTTATTAAGGAAATAAATTCATTTGAGAAGTGAAAACGGTTATAATGATATATATACATAGTTATATATTCCTAGAGTTGTGTTTGTTAGTCAAACAAGAAGATGAGTAAATTAATACTCAATAAAACTAATAAATTAATTAGTTTAAATATGAAGTAAGAAGGAAAGTCATGAAATATAATTAATTATGTTAATTATATTAGTTATGAGTTAAAGTTATATAAAAATTAGAAAATTTGTCTAGAACGATAATATTAAGAAGTTAATTGATTAAGTAATTAACTTAATTATTAAGTTGTGGTATAAAGTCCAAGTAATTTAATTACTACTAGTGGACTAACCCAAAAGGATTATAGATGTTAGCCCAATATGAGAATATTGGTATGAAGTGGGTAATTAAATAATAAGCCCAAATATTATGTTGATTAATAGTCCAAGAAGTAATTAATATAAGTCCAATTAATTAATGTTGACAAGTATTGTATATAATTGGGTGGTAGTCCAATTAAATAAATTACCTAGCCCAAGTTATGGAAGATGTGTGAGTTGTGTTGGGTAGTCCAAGTAAATAAATAAGAGAGCCCAATGCAAAGTAATCCATGTAGCCCAAACACATTAAAGTCAAATGATGGTCAATGTGTTGGGAGAATATTTTTTTAGTATTGATTGAGTGTAGATAATTAACTAATGTAGGGTTAATTGAATAACCCTAGTTGGTAGACAAGAGAGAGAATTAACCAAACATTGGTTAATTGATAGAGGAAGGAAGGTAGTGTTCAGAATTAACTATGAGTGAGTTAATTATGTAACCCAATGTGGTAGGATAATTAAAGGTAAGTCTAATTGGATTATATTATAAGTCCAATCGATGTATTAAACTAAGTTAAATAAATTAACCTAGTAGTCCATGTAATTAATTAAACCTTGATTCAAGTAATTAATCAAGCTCAATGCTTGTTTTAATTAAATGTAACATAGGGTACTTAATGTTAGCCCAATGTAATAAATAAATTGAGGCCAAACTAATTAAATTGATTAGCCCAATATATTAAATCCTAGAGTCCAATGTGGAGCCCAAATGGTAGTCAAAATTGGTCAACAATTGATCATATGTGTGTGTGTGTGTGTGTATATATATATATATAGATGTATATATGTATATTAAATGAAGAAAAAATAAAGTAAAAATAGAGAATAAAAAGGCTATTTTTGCTGAGATTTATGGATGCCCACATGGGGGTGGCTTGTTGATCCATGTTGCTTAAATCACACACTTGGTGTTGGTGGTTCAACCACCCTAGTCATTCACCATGTCAATCAACCAATCAATCCATCAAATAGTAATCCCAATTAACCTATAATTTGACCAATGCTAGTTGATTAGTGGATGTTGATGATGATTAAGGGAGTGCTATATATAGAGTGTTACACCAATGGTTTGTGTTGGTTAGTTCATTTGTAAGCATTTCTAGAGAGAAAAAGTGAGAGCATTCCAAGAGAGAAATAGAGAGAACACTTGTGAGTTGAAGGAAAGTGCTAGAGAAGAAGCTTCGTGGATGTCACATAGCTTCATAACATACTTGGGAAGGAGAAGAAGAAGAGCACACAAGTCTATAAGGTTAAAAAGTACTCTAAACATTCCTAAGTTCATTTTTGTAGTCTATATAAGTTTTAAACGGTTAAAATATAGTTTTAACTGATCAAAGGTTGTTTTAATGCTCTAGAAGTCTTAAGTTATGTTATATTGGTAGAATCATTGTTTGATAGGTTTAAATCATGTATGCTAATAAATGGAAGAAAATTCCATATTGTGATTACCAGTAAAACCCTAAGTGGTTCGATCTTTATATTTCTTGTCAAAACAATTTTAAAAATGTGATTGAATCATGAAATATTATAAAATAAGAAATTATGAAGACAACAACACTAAGTTGATGTCAGTTGGATGTGTAGAGTTTATTTTATTCAAGTTTGAACAATTAAAACCATGAATTTGTGATTTTAGTTTTCACTTTGTCCTTGTGAGCAGTTTTTAGTCCAGTTCCGTTCGGAATTTGGATTTGTGATCTAAAGAGAAATTATAGAGGGAGAAATTATGATGAGAATGGACTCAAGAATTACCCCAAAATATTTTAAAATGAAGAAGTTATGACTGTCGGAGTGTCGGAGGGTCGAACAGTCAAAAAAATAGACTTTCGGACAGGATGTCATAACGCAGCTGTGTCAGGACTGACGCAGCTGCGTCAGAACAATCTGCTAAGCAGATTTTTGGTGCTCCGGGTCGCGTCGGTCCGGGTCGAGTTTTCTTTGAAAAATTAAGTTGAAATAAGTGTAAAATGAATGTGTTTGGTTATTAAACTAATATATATGAAATCCATTAATCATTAATTGGTAACTAAATGTTTAAAATAAAGACTAAAGTTAACACAATTAAAAAGTTAACTATTGGTATTATTTGAAGATTATTAAAATATTATTAAATGATCAATAATATTAGTATATGATTAAAAAGTTATTGAATGCTGAATAACATTTGTAAATGATTAAATTATCATTGCATGGTTAATAATATTAATAAGAGATTAAAATAATATGAAATGATTGATAATATTAATAAGTGGTTAAAATATTATTAAATGATTAATAATATTAATAAGTGATTAAAATATTCTTAAATGGTTAATAATATTAATGAGAGATTAAAATATTATTAAATGGTTAATAATATTAATGAGTGATTAAAATATTATTAAATGGTTAATAATATTAATGAGTGATTTAAAATATTATTAAATGGTTAATAATATTAATAAGTGATTAAAATATTATTAAATGGTTAATAATATTAATATGTGATTAAAATATTATTAAATGGTTAATAATATTAATGAGAGATTAAAATATTATTAAATGGTTAATAATATTAATGAGTGATTAAAATATTATTAAATGATTAATAATATTAATAAGTGATTAAAATATTATTAAATGGTTAATAATATTAATAAGTGATTAAATAATTAATAATATTAATAAGGAATTAAAATATTATTAAATAATTAATAATATTAATAAGTTGGTTAAGTTTACCAACATGTTCAACTAGGTTTGTTGGGTTATGATTTTTGTCCGGAACTTAAGGGTTCATTTATCGGACAACTAAGGAATTAATAATTTGAAGTTAAGGTATTAAGTTAAGACTAATTAAAAGTACTGGTAGCTAATGATTATGTCAATTTGTTATATAAATTGTAGGTTGAGCAAATGACGCAAATAGGCATAAATGGTAGAAGCGACCATACAAGTTTTTCAGAACTTGCTCCTATGTGCATTAATATGCTATAATGTGATTTAAATTGATAATATGAAGATATATTGATGATGTTTGTGGTAGATGAACAACATGTGGTATGACTACATGAAAACTATGTACAAGAATGAAGCATGATTTGCTAAGTGCTAGTTGATGATTATATGTGATGCATGAGAGGTATGAAGTATTATGAGTATGAAAAACATGATGTAAGATTAAGATGCAATGCATGTGTATTATGTGAGGTATGTAATGTGTTATGTGTAACTGTTAAACTTGTTGAGCCGTCGTGCTTACTCTTACTTAAAACTAATATTTTCAGATAATGCGAATTATTTTAAGTTCTCGATAAAGATCAAGGAACAAGAAAGCATAGCACTTTCACTGAAGATCTAAATGTCTGTTGTAGATATCAGTCCGAATTAGACAGGTAAATGATTGAGTAGTATAAGACTTAGTTGGTATATTATATGAGTATTAAATACTCAAATTGATTGTAATAGAATGTCGTATCATGTATGATATTAAGACAGACTAGGAATGTATAAAGATTGCGATTCTGGAATAGAAAGAGATGACGTAAAATTGTAAATAAATGATTATTTAGCAATTATAATATTGTTGTAATTTATGAACAATAAAGAAAATGTAGTACTAGTGTTGAACCGGATCCGAGGTTAAAGGAACCCGGATTTGGGGTCGTCATATCATCCCTCTCGTTATAAAGTAAGTAATTCTCTTCTCTTTTGAAGTATGAAGATCTGTTTGAAAATAATCTGTTCAAAAATCCAAAAATCGCATCTCTTTTACAAACTTTAAGAACATATAATTTCTCATCTACCTCAAGTTCTCCATAAACATCTTAAAATGAGCATCTTCTTCACTTTCTTCCTCATCCCTAATACCCTTCTTTACCGCATCGATTTTCGGTACATCACCATTAATCAAATATACTTCAAAAACGAACAATAATCATTATCAATCCATTTATCATTATAATCATGCACAATCCATAATTTTATCATCATTTAAACTAATATTGAACCTATCGTTAATCTTAAAGCTATTTATATCACACCGATTTTTTTCCGATCACCTCTTGAAACTATATATCATCTTTTTCATCAAAATCAAAAAACTGTCCCATTTAAAGTTTAACTCACCAAATCAAATAGTACCCATATGCAGCTTTACTTTCCTTTTTCTTTATTAATATGCAAGAAAAATAAAGAAATTAATGAAAACACTGAATTTGAAACACATAATTAAATAAAATTTGGTAAATTAAAGAAAAATTTGGTAAACCTAGTTTTAATGGAATCGAACAGCTGTAAAAGGTAGCTGTCGTGTCATTTTATTTAAGTACATTTGAACATATTTAATTTATTATTTTATTTTATTTAATTAAATTTGATCATATTTAATTAAATTTATTTTAATTTATTATTATATTATATTATATTTAATTTATTGTACTGTAATTTATTATTCATTCATTTATTAAATAATTTTAGTTTAATTTACTTTATTGTTTTATTTTATTAAATAATTTTAATTTATTACTTTATTATATTATATTTAATTTATTTTAATTAAATTTATTTAATTATATTTAATCAATTATATTATTTTAGTATATTTAATTTATTTTAATTTAAAATACTTTATTATTCATTTATTTATTAAATAATTTTAATTTAATTTATTATTTTATTTTATTTATTTTATTTATTGTATTATATTATATTTAATTTAATTTATTATTTCATTTAATTTAATTATACTCAACATATTATTTTATTCTATTTAATTGAATTTAATTTATTATAATCCGCATAAATTCCATCGAAATTACACAATAGAAAAATTATAACTGCACTATCATACGTACACAACAAAACAAGAGAAAAAATTATACTAGCAGTAGCATCGTATTCATACTGCAATTAAAGAAATCATACCCAAATTAATTATGAAGATGTTGCATTTGTGTATACTAATCAAACCAATATCAGAACAAAATCAAAACCACATATATACACATCAAGAGAAAAAATTATAGAACTAACAATAACATCATATTAATTCATGCTGCAATTGATCAATTAATCATAACCAAATTGATTATGAAGATGCTGCAATTATATACAAATCAAACCAATATCAGAACAAAATCAAAACCAAATCAGTCTATATGATATTAATTCATTATCCATATATTCAAACCCATATCAAAACCAAATCATCAGATTATTCAAACCAAATTCTTAATCCCTAATCAGTCCAAATATAAACCTATATTTGACAAAATTTAATATTTAAGGAGCTAAACTTAATCTTAATAGCTAACTGTCGCCGGAGAAGGGGAGCCGTCTGCTGGAGGAGCATCGGATAATTGAGGAGGGAGGAGGAGGAGGACATACGGACAGACGGAGGAGGTAGCCTTACCAGCGGTGGGAGAGGAGGGAGAAGCGATATTGGGACGGAGCGAATCGCGAGAGAGAGAAACGTCAGAGAGAGTGTGGAAATGTTAAGGCTACAGCCGAAGGGAGAAAGCGATATGCAGGGTTTATTAATTAGATTATTTCCGATGGAATTCTGTCGAGATTACATCAGAAATAACTTATTTCCGACAAAATTTTTGTCAGAATTAAATTCTTTCGTCGATTTAAAGTTAATTTGGCGCAAGCGGGAACTTTAATTTCACCCTCTTTTTTCGTCGGAAGTAACATAATATCGACGGAATTAGTCCCGACCGATTTTTCCGTCAGAAATAAAATACTTCCGATGAAATTTTTTCCATCGAAAATAATTTCCTCGGGCTTGGTCTGTTTTCTTGTAGTGTTCTCATAAGAAACCACCAAACGGCTATGCTTGTAGTAGTACTTTAGAGGAAACTACCCCATAGCACGACCCTCCACCAAGAAATAAGATATTAAAATTTTCCTTGACAATTTTACCTTCTAATCTCGCAAAATATTTTTTAAATTATAGATATGTTTTGTTTGTATTTGGTGAGGGAATGACAATGGGGCAGAGTGGGGACGGGGATTACACACCCCACCCCATTTACTTTTTGGTTTTATAAAAATTCTCTATACTTTTTTCATTTTTTACGGGATTAAAACTTAATAATTATCCTCATTCCCGTGGGAAATTTAATTTACGGGAAATTTATATCACCACAGGATCAATACTTCGTGAATTTTTTTAAATAAGAAAAATTAGTTTTAGTTATATCTACGATAATGTATATATAAAAATTAATCATATTTTAGTGTATACATAATAAAATTAAGAAAAATCAAATAATCATAATATATGTACACACATAAGGATATATATTTAAATTATGTAATTTATAATAATATAAATATTAATTTAATTAATATATAATTATTCAGGGGCAGAGATTGGGGCGGGAGAAACAAATATCATCCCCTTCCCATTCCCATATATAATTATTCGGTGATTTTCCATCCCTCTCCATATCTGTTCAGAGTCTAAATCACCGTCTCATTCAGAGCGAAGCGTGGAGATCACCGTGAGGATACCCAATTGTCAATCCTAATTTGTTGTACTCATTGGAGATATTTTATGCCTAATTGATACAAAACCTTAGTTTTTAATTAAGTTTTTTTGAAGTTTTTTTTATATCTAAGTTTATACATATACATGTGGTATTAGCTCAAGTTTCATTTGAAGTTCGAATGCATCCAATATTTGTCTAAAATGAACATGAAACTACCTCAATAAATAAATCACACAAAAACAATTATTAATCTTATTTATCAACTTGTGTCATCAACACTTGCATATCACTTTACAAAGAAGGAATCAAAACAATCAACAATTGCCCATTGATTCCAACTAAGGGCCTGTTTGATAAAACTGAATAAAAAGTTCTAAATAGCGGAACAAAATAAATAAAATAGATGTCTAATTGAAATTAAACACGGAATAAAAGAAGTTGTTTGTTAACTTATTCATATGAAGTAACTGAATGACCATTTTAACCCAAAATATTTATTAAAAAAATCATACTTATTTTTTAAAATATTAAGGTGGAGGTAACATTTTAAATTGTTTAGTTTATTTTTTCATATTCATACTTTCAAATACTTTATATCAATTTTTTTATTCTGTTTATGATCGAGTATTTTTACTTTTATTATATTATATTAAAAAAATAGTAGTAAATTTTTACCTCTTATAGCGGTATAACGGATAATAAACAAATTGTGACGACCCCGAATCCGGGTCTCTTGAACCTCGGATCTGGTTTGCTGCTGTACAACATTTTTCTTATCGTTTACGACTTACAACAATAATATAATTGTTATATAATCATTTATTTAAAACTTTACAACATCTCTTTCTATTCCAGAATCGTAATCTTTATAAATTCCTAGTATGTCTCAATATCATACATGATACGACATTCTATTACAATCAATTTGAGTATTTAAACACTCACAATATACACTAACCATTTATTTAATTACACAATCAGTTTACCTGTCCAATCCGGACTCATCACTAAAACAATTACTTAAACTTTCGGTGAAAGTAATACGCATTCCTGATCCTTGATATTTAATGAAATCTTTGGATATCTTGCACTTATCTGAAAGTGTTGGTTTTATAGCAAGAGTGAGCACGACGGCTCAGCAAGTCTAACAGTTACACATAACACATTGCATGCTTCACATGTTATACATATTCTGCATTCTATTCCTACATCATGCATTTCATTTTATGAATACTTCATACTTCTCATGCATCACATATAATAAACAAATAGTCTCTAGCAATTCATGCTTCATGTTTTGTACATATTTCATATGTAACCATACCTCATGCTTTTCACATATCACAAATATCATCAATATATCTTCATATCAATAATTTAATATCAAATTGTAACATAACAATGCACATAGGAGCAAGTTCTAAAAAACTTACCTGGTTCGCTTATACCATTTATGCTTATTTTGCGTCTTTTGTTCAACCTACAATTTATATATAAAATTGACACCATCATTAGTTACAATGACTATTACTTAGTTTTTATATAAGACTCTAACTTCAAATTATTAACTCTTAAGATGTCCGACAAATGAACCCTTAAATTTCAGACAAAAATCCTAGCCCAAAATATAGTTCGGACATGTCGGGTATGCTTAACTAACTTACGTCTTCACTATACGTTCTTCGTACGACCCACTTTTAATAAGTTGTTTAAATTAGTCATAATTGGACTATTTACATTGGTTTAATTCAATTGAACTTTCTTCTTTTACATAACTTAATGATTTGGACTTTTAATAATGTACCAAATACCTCAAAATATTATCTACCTTGGATAATATATAACTACATTCAAATATTATTAACCATTTAATAATATTTTAATCTCTTACTAATATTATTAATTATTTAATAATATTTTAATCATTTATTAATATTATTAACCATTTAATAATATTTTAATCTCTTATTAATATTATTAATCATTTAATAATATTTTAATCTCTTACTAATATTATTAATCAGTTAGTAATATTTTAATCTCTTATTAATTATTTAATAATATTTTAATCACTTATTAATATTATTAACCATGCACTTACCATTAATTATAAATCATTTAATGATAAATTACAACCTTGGTAATAATTAAAGATTTAAACAATTACACTCAAATTGTTTACTCACTTTATTATCCTTAATTCACTTTACTTATTAGTTAATATCAATTAAATAATAATTAATTAATTAACTAACCTCATTTATTATTTAATATTAATTAAATAATAAATTATCATTTTATTCACTTTATCTCCCTTTAATTATGATTTAATGTCCTTTAAATAATAATTAAATAATTAAATATCGCCTTCAATTGTACGACCTACAAGGTATGTGAGCTTAACATAACCATTAGTCATAACAAAAACTCTTTACATAAACATAAGACATTGATTTTGCAAGTTTATCTTAGGTTTTAAGTCTCTAACGGTGTTTCGTTTAGACTTTTCATTAACCAATAAGTTAAACCAAAGTTCCGACTTGATAAAACTTTAAAATACCAAAAAATTTAAATTTTTAAAACTGTATCAGTGCTGGCGGCGCTGGTCTTAGGTTTATCCGAGTGCTGACGGCGCTCAACGCAGAATGTCCGAGCGCTTACGACGCTCGTTTTGGCTGCCCGGACCTATTTCATTAAAATCGTTATAACTTCTTCATTTTAAAATATTTTGGAGTGATTCTTGAGTCTATTCTCATTAGAATTTCCCCCTCTACAACTTCTCTTTAAATCACAAAATCAAATTCCAAATGAAACTAGACTCAAAACTGCTCACAAGGACAAATTGAAAATTAACTTCATAAAACCTTGGTTCGATTGGTTCAAACATGATGCTACAAGCACTATTTGCTAGACCATCATGTTTTATGACTCTACATACATCATATATATAACTTTCTAGCCATAGAAATTAATTATCCAACTTGTATATTTCAAACTACAACAATAATTAGCACCTAACTAACTAGAGTTTTACCGGTGAAACACTATATGACCTTTTCTTCAACTTATTTGCATATCTCACATATAAATACTTGCATTAAACATACTACACCACAAATTTACCTATATATCGTAGATTTAGACTTATAGATCATCAAAATAAGTTTTGATCGGTTAAAAATATATTTTGACAATTTAAAACATATCTAGACCATAGAAATTAACTAAGTAAGGGATAGAACACTTTTGAACCTTCTAGACTTAGATGCTCTTCTTCTTCTTGAGAGAAACTTGGCTAGTGACTCCACCTTGACTATTCTCTAACAAATTTTCTTGATGATTTGTCTAACTCACAAGAGTTTTATCTCTTTTCTCTCTTGGAAGCTCTCTCTTTATAACTTAGTAAAAGAAGTAAATGAACAATAGGACAACCTTAATCCTAATTAAGCCTCCTAAGTCATCTAACAATAGCAAATTAGAAGAATGACTACCATGATTGACCATTGGTTTTACATGTTACTTGCAATTTCACCAAGCTAACAAAACAAGCAATCTATTGAGTAATTTTTACTCAATCACAAAACTAACAAAACACTCCAAAAGGGGCCCACTATAACCGACCATTTGGCCTTTTCTTTTCTATTTTTCCTTTTTCTTTTATCATCATATATATATATATATATATATATATATATATATATATATATATATATACCAACCCTTTGACTATGATATGACTCCACTTTGGGCTTAGTAATTAAATATATTGGGCTCATTCATTTAATTTGTTTGGGCTCAATTTATTTATTCCATTGGGCTAACATTAACTAACATAAGCTACATTTAATTAAATTAAGTATTGAGCTAGCTTTAATTATAAATTGAACCATCATTTAATTAAATACATAGACTACTAGGTTAATTTATTGGACCTAGTTTAATACCTCATTTGGACTTAAAATATAATCCAATTAGACTTGCTTTAATTATTATATCACTTGCTATCCTACACGATAAATATACATATCCATACGTATATTCATTCAATTATTTAATGCACAATTAATTAGTATAAATTTTTTAATTCTTTGATAATTATTTCATAATTATAATTACAATGACAACATGCAACCCATGATTACTTATCAATTCTATATTGGTAAATTATATACATACATAATTGTATTTATAATATTCTTCCTACAACTAACCCATGCATAGTTAAATCTTTAATTTATTTACTACCTAGGGTTACTCAATTAACTCATCTATAGTTAATTCTCATCATCACATTCATTCACCTAGCAATTAACTAATGTTTGGTTAATGCCCTCTCTTGCCTACCAACTAGGGT
Source organism: Hedera helix (assembly GCA_947179155.2). Taxonomy (NCBI): domain Eukaryota; kingdom Viridiplantae; phylum Streptophyta; class Magnoliopsida; order Apiales; family Araliaceae; genus Hedera; species Hedera helix. The sequence goes on from OX359278.1 coordinate 9,907,918, forward strand.
TATTCAATTAACCCTACATTAGTTAATTCTCTACACTCAACAATACTTGAAATTTATTCTCCCAACACATTGACCAACACTTGACTTTTAAATGTTTGGCTACATAGTTTACCTTTCATTGGGCTCTCTTATTTAAATTATTTGTGCTACCCAACACAACTCACACATCTTTCATAACTTGGACTAGGTAATTAATTCAATTGAACTTCCACACCATTACATACAATACTTGTCAACATAATTTAATTGAATTTATATTATTTATCAATTAACACAATACTTATTTAATTACCCACCTTCATACAAATATTCTCATATTGGGCTAACACACATAATTCTTTTGAGCTAGTCAACTATTAGTAATTAAATTACTTGGACACTTCATGAGGCTAAATCCTTAAATTTATTTGGACCTCCTTATAATTACCAACATGATTTAAAATAATTAACATATTGACTTGCTTTGATCCATTATTAGACTCTATATAACAACTTAATAATTAAGTTAATTACTTAATTAATTAACTTCTTAATATTGTCATTCTAGACAAACATTTTAGTTTTTCTATAACTCTAACTCATAACTAATATAATTAACCTAATTAATTATATTTCACAACGTTCATTCTTACTCCATATTAAAACTAATTAATTTATTAGTTTTGTTGAGTATTAATTTATTCATCTTCTTATTTGGCTAAAAAGCACACTTTAGGTATAGCTGTATTAATATAACCACATTTACTTCTTAATTGAATTTATTTTTTTAATAAATTCTCCACATGCATCATTATAATATTCTCACATTTAATCCCTAACAAATAAATTAGGTTAAAAAAATATTTACACATTTTCTACACATCTTATTTCTCCAACTCCTTAAACTTTAATTGATCATTTAAGATATTATCTACAAATCTTGTAAATATCTAGGGTATTACACAAATCATAGTAGTAGAATGATTTTTTTATACATATATATGTATTTAAATAAATAATAAATATGTATTTAAATAAATAATAAAACAAATAACAATAACATGATTAACATACATATGCATGCATTTAAATTAATAATAAAACAAACTTATAGAATTCAATTAGGAATTAAACAAACATATAAACATTTGAACAATCTTTAATGAAGTATACCATTAGTAATATAATTTTAGGAATATATAAAAACCTAAAACTATTAATGACATTTATCGGTCCATAAAATCAAAATAAAAGATTATAACTTCATTAAATTGGTTACTAATTTGTTAAAAAAATATAAAAAATAATTTGTACATAACAAAATTTGGCTGAGAAAATGTAAGTATAAATATAAAAATATCATTCAGCACTACTTCATACTGATTCAACCACAATTTTTTGGCTAAAACGTTCAGACTCATTCGGACACATTCAGAGTTTAAAAAGTATAAAACAAACAGTCTGAATGACTTATTTAGTCAAACTCATTGAGATGCATTTAGATGTAAATAAACTTCTCCTAATTGTAGTTTATGGCTGCTCTTGTTTCATCTTACTGACTGAATCATCTTTAAAAGCCACTTTTACCAATAAGCCACAGCCAATCAAGAGAAACACCTGCAAATACGCCGCATGAAAGACACAACACTAGTAAATTACCCAAAGCATTTTGCTCCGGACCCTGCAAATCAAACAACAAATGGTTAGATTTGTTTTTCATTTTATCATGTACGCACTAAAATCAAACAACATATGGAAAAGATTCACGCTCAAACTTGTTTATGGATTCTCAAGTTAACACACCTTGTAACCTTTTGGAGCTACTGTCATGACGCATACGGTTAGATAACCATTGCTTAATCCCAAGAACGATACGAGCAATATCATCCACCCCTGATCACCATATTTTGCGGTGAAATAGAATGCAGGGATAAGTAAGAAACGGGATAATATTGCAATCATAAGGCCCTTTCGCGATTCCAGCTTGATTTTTTCTATCAATGGGATGTATCTTGCAATTAGATCCCACACATTGTACATTGCTATCAGAACAAGTGGATACCTGAAACGCAGTTGTGAAAAGTGAGAGTAGTAAAATTTCACATAGAGATTTTATCGCCATCTTTCAAACGAAGGTACAACACATGGAAATACAAAAGTTGCAGCTATAAAATAAGGATATTCTTTCTAAAATATGAAAAGGATGTATAACACATGGAATGAAGAAGGGACAATGAAAACTAAACATCATCATACATTATGTTTCAAATAAAAATAATGAGTGCATTCGTTGCATGACAAATGGACCCAAAACTACCCATCATTTAAGGTATTTGACACGTACCATGAGCCCAACTGGTGTGAGCCAGTGTTTTCATATAAGAACCCCGGGAAAATTGATAAAGTTAGGACATATATCAAAAACAAGTCCAATTCATAATCAATGTTCTGGAAGAACAATTCTTTATTGCTGAGCCTCTGCATAGGTTTAGTATCGTCTGCCTGCAAAATGCAAATCCAAAAGTTTGTAAAAGTTTTAAAATCATGAACTTCACGAAGTTCATTTAATGAGATTGATATTATTCGTTCACTTCTCTTTGGATGCCAGCAGCAGCAAGGTCAGATGAAACAGTTTTCGATCCTTCTGATGCTGCTTTCATGCGGTAGAACTTAACAACTGGTAGTTTAGGGAAGACAAATGCATACAGAAATATACAGAGAAATTCAAAGAACGCGGAGATAGCGAGGAACAACACTGCAAAAACCATCAAAATAAAGTTAATTGAAACCTCAGATTAAAATCTGCTTTTTCACTTTATATGGTATATATTTGATATATCACATGGAAAAGCTCAATTTGAGTAACTTGAACACAATCTAGAGAGCTGGTCAGTTGACACCTTTTTTTTGTTCTGTTTGCTTGTTGGCCAGTTAACACTTGTGTATGTGAATAATTGACAGATTTCTCACTTTTCAAAGCCATATTAATGCCAATTATACCGTTTACAAAAGATTAGTCAGTTTAAAGAAAGGCCTAATGTGTGAGCTGAATAGCAAATTCAGACAAAAAAAAAATGAAGAACTAAAAACTTCAATAGTAAAAAATCTCACTATATGTGGTACAAGTTACATACTAGAGCCCTTTCGTAGACCATTTCCCGATTTTTCAAAGGCCGCTTTGGTAATTAGCCTTAAACCAGAGGTGAGAGCCGCTGATGCAGCCAAACCAGCAAAGTAGGACTGCAAGATTCATAAGTAATACATTTATGAAGCTGGCAATCAGATTTCAATAGCTAGGGACGAAAATAAACCCATCAAGTAAAATGCTAAAAATAATTCACAAGACTCACCTGAATGAACTCTGGGCGCATGAAAGATAAGTCCCCAACCATACCGCCTTGAACATGAGCGTCCGCGACTCCAAAAACAGCAACAAATACACATATACCAATATAATTTCCGGTACCCCCTTTGCCTGATGTGGCTAAATCCAACTGTGCAATTGAAAAATAACTGTCTAGATTGGTTGAATTTGCAGAAATTATTGACATGCTTATCTAAAAAGCTAATAAAATTGCAAATTTTAGGAGAGGCAGTACTTACCACTACAAGTGCCAAAGTACTAGAAAAGAAAAGGATGTATCCGGCTATGTTACGTTTCCTAGTATCAATCTTCGACTCCATATAAGCAAGTAGTGCCATTGTTCCTAGTGCAAATGGTTGAGAGACGAGGGTAAGTACCCTAGCAGGATGGTAATCCTTCAAGCGGAAAAAAATTAATACTTTGTCAAACAAATGTCACAAACACAATTCACAATCCACAATATATAAGAAAAAATGTGCCATTGAATTCCGATTGCACGTAGCACTTTACTCCATTGATTCATTCTGTTGAACAAATGGTGGGTAATAGCTGCTTCGAAAAAATGATCAAGATATCTAGCAAAATTGCAAAATTTTGGACAAGTTCAATTGCTATTTCATCTCTGAATGAGCCTCTAGTATTAGTATCTCACATAACATCCTATCTCTATGGCACAAAGAAAATCACAAGCTGCCACTAATTATCATCAATTCTAATGCCCAAAACGGAACTATACTAATCTAAGCCTAAGCCAGGACAATCTAGAAAAAGCAATAACTGAAATCAAATTTATGGTAAACAATATCTTAGCGCCCCGCAGAGCAATAATAGATTGAGTAAACAATCTATAGAATTGTTTAAAACAGAATTGAACAGATTTACTTTCAACAAGCATATAACTGATGCCCTGGGCTTGTTCATTTTGGTGTGTTTGGGGCATTTGAAAAGTGAGTTTAGGGCTTAAAGCCGCGTTTGTCTTTTGAAATAAGCTGCGCATTTGAACTCCAAAAAAGCCACAAAAGCTCAAAAAGCTCTAAATCAAACATGTAGAGGCTGTTACCCACATACCGGGAACAATTCATAGTAATAGTCTCCTATAGTTAGCATACTATTCCACGCGACAAGTGACCCGAGTCCAAGAACCCAACATACTGCTGTTGCACTATACCTCCCCTGAAATTCAAAAACGGAAAAACACAAGTCAATCTTCTTGTAACAAAATTTCACCCACCAAAGAACCAAAAAAAAAATAGTAAAAAGAACCACAAGCCTCAAGCCTAACCCGAGTTTCACTTGAATCAGCAACTGGAGTTTCACTTGAATCCGCAATTGTCATAGCTGCTACTGTGAAACTAATAATAAACTAAACATTATTACAAAAAAATTGCTAAAGGAAAATTTAAAGATTCATATTTTTTATAATGAAGTATGAACGCGTATATATAATACATATTTTTTAATATATATAAATATGGCAAAGAATTTGATTGATTGAGGAAATTATTGAGATACTGCGTGATAGTAAAGTCTTATATCGAAATGTAAGAAGAAAAATTAAAGACATATATACTCTAATGGACTATAGACTTAATATCAAGATGTGATATATGGGTTGAATATTTTTAACAAACATAACTTTTAGGACACCACCATCATATGTATCATATGCACTATTTGCGTCATCCGCATCATCTTCATCTTCATTAGCCATCTTTATCATCTTCATAAGCGCAAAATCTTTTATTCATCAACATCATAACGAAAATCACAGGTTAAACTTCGAATTTTCACTATCACAATATTATGCTTGCAAATTCCTACAAGTTTTATACTCTAAAATTTGAGATTACACAATACCACAACACAATGGATTAAAATATGCAAAAACCTCCCTCCCTCAATACAATTGTTTTTACACAGAATATAAAAGTTGAAAAAAACCTTCTCACTTACACAAACTAAAAATCCCCTTACATCATCTCCCACAACAAAATATAATACTCTATTTATAGAGTAACCACAATTTTCCTCTACTTATTCAAAAGGGGATACTTTATTTTCTGTAGTAATAATTCTTTTTTGAATAGAATTCGAGAAGTGTCCCGATAGAAATAAATATCTCTTTAAAGGATCTTAAAAAGCTTTGCACAACGAATCTCAATGTTGTATTATGACTAAACGATGTGGGCATGTGGCCGAGGAAAATTACATTTATTGATCATGCCAAAGGCGGCAAGCTTAATTTTTCCCTATATTATTTAAAAAAAAAATTATAATTAAGACTGATAGTTTAATAGTATGACATTGTTTTTATTGTGTGTAAGGTCTACGTTGAGTCTATTCTTAATAAAATTATCATATGTGTTACCTAACAAATATAATTTTATATTGCATAATTATTGTTATAATATAAAATTTTAAACTGGACTTGCATGTCCAAATCAGTGGCATATTTTAAGGAGAGAACATCCATATACAAGGTTAAATGTACCGTTGCCCCCTGAACTCTAGGATTTTTAAATTTTGAGCTCATTTTTTTTGGTCAATGCAAATCGAATCCCATACTATTTAAAAATTGAAAAATTCAAAGTTTACCCATATTTTCTACTCACTAGGCTTACCCGCACTAAAGACAAATGAATGTGGTCCACTTTTGGGTTAAAGAGATGAAATGGGGTAGGGCCAGATCCATTTGTCTTTAGTGTAGGTAAGCCTAGCGGGTAGAAAATGTGGGTAAGTGTAAAAGTACTCTTAAAAATTTAGATATTGAGTCCCTAGGTATCACATGTGTGTTGACTGTCCACGTGGGGCTCATGTGGCACCGGTGACATGGAATTTAAACATATTTGGCACAAAAAATGAGTTACTCCCAAAAATCTTAAAATATCAAGTTTGAATTTTTGTTCATTACACCATCCAAGCACTGAATTTATTTTCTTAATGATGATGATGATGATGATGATGATGATCATAATAATAATAATAATAATAATAATAATAATAATAATAATAATGATGATGATGATGATAATAATAATAATAATAATAATAATAATAATAATAATAATAATAATAATAATAATAATAATAATAATAATAATAATGAACTATTATTACTACTACTACTACTACTATTAATATTATTATTAATATTGTTAAACTATTATTATTATTATTAGAATTAGTATTTTTATCACTATTATTATCACTATTATTATTACTGTTGTTATTATTATTATTATTATTATTATTATTATTATTTATAATATATGATCTCTGTTTGGGTGAAATTAAAACACAAGTCTTTGAACAATGTTTTTCCCTTTATTCCCTTAAACTGCCAATTAAGTCACCGGTGCCATATATGCGTCACGTGGGCAGTCTCGATTTGCATTGACCAAAAGAAATGAGCTCAAAGTCTAAAAGTTCTAGAATTCAATGGGAAACAGTGCATTTAACCCTCCAAATATACTAGGCAAAAGAAATAGTCAGTGTAATGTTAGTTCTTTCAAATTTCCAATACTTACATAAGAAGCATTATATTTAAATTTTTAGCATTTCAAAAATTAATTTTACTTATTTTTTCTCTTTAAATTTATTTTTTTCCTTTCTTTCTCTCATTATCTTACGTCATATCATTTGAGATTTTCACTTCTCAAAAGATTATTTAATTATTTATTTGGCGTTATTTTTAAATTTTAAATATATATTGTATTTTAAATATAAACGCACACTTACACTTTGTTTTTGAGTTTTGGATGGAAAAGAAAAGAATCTAAAACTTAATTAAAACAAAAAAGAAAAGAATAGAAAACAAAGTTTTTCCTTTGTATCGTTTATGAGTTTTTAATAGAAAATTTAAATTTTTTCTTTTCTTGTGTTTTTGAGTTCCAATGAAAAAAAAGAGAGAGAAAAATCATTTTTTACAAATTTACCCATCAATTACATATGAGGAAATCTATATGTACAAAAAATACAAGCTAGAAGAAGTAGTTAACAAAATTGTCCAATAAAATTAAGGAAACGTGGTTGCACTTATACAGAAATTATACCCTTTATTAATAAAGGAAGAAATTATAACTTTACACCTTCAAATTTTCCCCTCTTGAATTATAATAGTGGCTTTGCCCCCGGTCAGGATTCAGGCTAACATTTTGGATATCTCATCTAAAATATAGTTTCATTATAGTTTGAGTAAAATAGTATTCATACATCTAAGTGATAATTAATAGCCTACTAAGAAGGTGGTTGTTGATATAGAATTTTGGGGACAGAAATTTTAGAAGGCCTAATTTGCAAGAAAAATCTAATAAAAAAGAATATAATTAGCCTTATGCCAGCAAGGTTTTAGTTAGAAAATGTAAAGAAATTATCACAAGCTTTTAGCTCAGGCGGAATCTCTAACAACCAATGAAAGTAAAAGGAGCAACCTTGACGTAGCTTATCTAAATAATAATCATACATAGATGTGTGACAGTTTGCATAATGATTAGTTGTCAACCTAAGTTAGGCTTATCTAGCGCAGTCCAAGAGTCACATGGCCTGAACAGCCTCCCAGCTTATTTAAGAGGTTTCTAACCGAAGCTTGTATGGGAGTGTCAACTCCCAGGTGGTGCTCTAGTTGTTCTTAGTGAGTGGGGAAAAAAACATAGTTGGTGACCTAAATACATATAATGAACAAATGACCATATACCCATAAAACAATTCGTCCACTCAAAGTTTCTGCCAAAATGTTACACCATTCTTGCTAGGACATCAAAAGTACAAAAAGACAATTTTGCATCTCAATTTTTCTAGGCCAACTGCTTACCTAATCAAAAGATGTATATTTATACTGTAACTAGCAATGCGAAGTACAATATTGTCACTCAAACAATTTGGTCATTCGCGTACCAGAATCCCAAGAATGAGGCTCCTGCCCTACAAACCCAGGGCCACTCAAAACCATGCGGGATGCTGGTAGGGACCCATGACAGCAGTACCTTCAATAGCCACGATCAGCTGCTTCTCCGCGAGTGTGTATGATCAGAGCTTTAGTTGTCTCTCTCAAACTCTGATCAAATTGAAGATTGAGAGGGAGAAAGTGAGAACATGAGTTGTAATTAAAAAATTATTATATTGTAAGTTGAGAATAATATGAGAATTATGAAAATATTACTTATTTCATTTTTATTTTCCGTCTAAATCAGACCAATTTTGGATGGAAAACTTTGGCAAAAAAAGTGGTCAAGTTTTCTATCAATTTTTTTTCTTTTTTGTTTATTAAAAAACTCAAAAACATAAATAAAAGTTAAGTTTTCCGACCATTACTTTTCTTTTCTGTCCATTTTAAAACTCAGAAACATAGTGTTAGTTTTCAAATTATTGCAATATGTATGCGTGGTTGGGACGGAGTCGGTCAGTCTCATGTCAATGCGTGGACCTCCCACTCTCCCCATCCCCAACCCCACCCCCACCCCCACCCCCACCCCAGTTTTGGATCATTCCATCCACTTCTCCCCAATACTAGATGCCACTTGAAGCGACCAAGTTGGGTTGGGTTAACTCACAAGCCACAACAGAAGATAAAATGTAAATATCGTCTGACGTGTTCATATTAATTAAAACAAAAAAATAATGTGAACTTTGGACCAAAAGAATAAAAATAGAATAAAACTTTTCCTAATATCAGGAGAGTAAATAAATACATAAAAGAACACTTAAATATGGAAATAATTATGAATATTGTATTATTATTTATGTTGGATTTACATTTTGAATACTGTAGAGAATATAAAGTTGTTCGTTAAGCAATATTTATTTAGAGCGGTGATCATTCATGATGAGTGGGTCCGGAAGCCACATATCCGATCATTGTGATTTCATAATTGTGTGATTATGAACTGTAACTTGATTGGGTCTTAAAGATCATGTCAAGATTGTAATATGTACCACATGTTGTGATCGTGATTTTTTACTATTTCTATTTATATACTAAACTTCAAAAGATATTTTTTGTATATAATTTAATTCACAAGTTTCTTTTAAACGCTTTTATGTAAATGATGTATATGTAACTAGTTTGTTATAAATCTAAATGAGAACTTTAAACTAGCTGAGCATCTTAACTATTTCATCAGCTTCAAGATAATATATTGATTCAAATTTTGCTGGTAATCAGCTGGCATCGATCCAATGTTCGTTTAACAAAAGCTAGAGCAGCTTGCTTGTTGGTGTGCGTGAGATCCTTAAAATAAGACTTATTTTTCATAACAACAATGGTAGTTGATAGTTGAGGTCTAAGTGATAATGAAAACTACCGCAAAAGATAAAAGCTAATCAATTGATTCAATTCCAGGATATGTAAGGAGAAAGAGCATTCCAAAACTATCGTTTCAGTCTCCAACTTTTATATGGGGTTGGGATCACAACCAAGAAGTCCCACAATCTGCAACTCCCCATATACTGTGCATGATCAATTTGAAGGTCCTACATAGAGCATGCATATATTCTCAGAGTAAATATTGCAAGCTGATTTCCTAAACTAACTGCCCAAAAAAATCCTGCAGATAGATGTATATATCCCCCCGCCGCTATATATAATTATTTATCCGATATGAAACTTCCACAAACTCATCAAAAATTGAATATCTTCTCTTCAATCCCCGCGGACCACCAATTCTCAGTTAAACCCATTCAAAATTTCATCAATAATTTATCATTATCGCGTGTCTTTTGAAGAAGCTGTCCGAAATTAACAAAGCACTAGCATAAATATTTGGAACCCAACTTGACCCAAAAGTAAGGATGTAAATGAATCGAATTTATCCGAACAGAGAGCTACTCGAATTCGACTCGTAAGATTAAATTTTTACTCGAATTCGACTCAGATTAGAATTATATTTGAAAAACCTTACTCAAATTCGACTCGGCTCAAATTTTTGTTCCTTGAATTCGATCTGACTCAGATTGAATTATATTCAAACTACTCGCGAACTTCAAATTCAAACTCGAATTCGAGTCTCCACATAATAACTAGTTTTATAATACATATAATTACTAATTGAACTTATTATTTTACTTAGAAATGAAAAAATATAATTAGAAATATACTTTACAAAAAAAAAATTATAATTAAAATTACAAATAAAAATAATAATAATTAATTATTCAAAATTTGTTTAATTGTATATATATTATAAAAGAATGTATCGAATCATAATTGAAAATTCGAGTAGTTTAATTTGAATCCTAAACGAGTCAAGTATAACCTTACTTAGAATCTACTCGTATTTATATTCGAACTATTTTTTGTGCTCAAATTTGGATCATACTATTAACGAATTCAAATTTTGCTCACATTTTTTCAAGTCGAGTCCGAACCGTTTGGTTCGATTTACAACCTTACCCAAAAGTTTAAGCCATTAGGTCTTAGCTTCGTTCATGTACATTAATCCTTCACTCTTTCATTATTCATCCGACGTGGGACTCCAAGTACTCATTTGTGATATCCTAGCAGGTATCAATCTCCAAGACAATCAATTAAAGCAATAAGGATTCTTATCAAAACCAAGAGTCTTAGGCCCTGTTAACGCCAAATTTTGGACGTGCCGAAATCACCGGTGCGACCAGCCCAAAACGCGTTATCAACGGAGAGTCTTAATCACGCTGGAATGATTGATGTTTGATCAAGTAAAAACAAGAAATAATAACACAATGATTTACGTGGAAACCCAATATGAAAAAAAACCACGGGTGATATCTCAAAAATCCACTAGAAAAATGTTAACAATATTACAGAGTTCTCATTTTCTCTCCAAATAAACCCCCCCTCTCACGATACCGTCTCGACGTACACCGACGTATATTGATATATTTCGATATATAGTGATTTGTAACGAAGCACAACAATATTTCTTCATACACATGGTGTATATCACTACTCTTCGATATTGATATACACCATGTGTATAAATGGTGCTTGTTGCCCAACATTGTATATTAATATAACTCTGTCTATATCAATGTGTGTCGGCGCATATCAAGTTGGAGTATTTTGGTTGAACTATATTTCTGGGTTTGAATGTTTAGTGTATTGTTTGTGTAATAATCATCTTCTGTATAGTGTGTGTATCTTGTTGTATGTTCACCCACTTCTTCTGATAATAGATCCCTGTATATAAAGTATTTTCAGTGACCGCCTCTTACCCCCTATTTGACTATTATAAAGATATTCTTGGTGGTGCCCCATTGTCCCAAAAAACCATGAAGTGAATTTGTTATTATCTCTCCCATAGCTTTACTTTACAAGATATTTAAATGGTGAGTCATCACCCAAAATATTTATACCCCAACAGGCCTTAAGCTCAGCTCAGTGGCTCAGTGCAAATGGTTTCCACGTTGAAATAGAGATAACTACTGATAATAGCAATACAACCACGACAAAATTAGTATTCAGTTGAACAATTTCATTTCTAATAGTGGGACCTCTTTGTGCTTGAAAATCCTTAATCCATACTACGAACAAATTGTAGTTTCTTTAAAATATAATAATTTTGTTTTATTAGTAGCAGGCTCAGGCTAGCACCCTCAAAACAAAGAAAAGTAGAATCCAATATGAACAGTACTTTCATAGTAAGGGCTCAAGTACCTATCTTGTATGAGAAACATTAGATACAATAATTGCGTATGGTGGTGTCTGTGGCTCCAAGCCCGTCGCATCATTCCCGAGAATTTAATAGATCTTCAATTTGCTAAAAGGCATGGATTTGTAGCGGAAAACAAGTTCACAGCTAGCAGAGGAAAAGGAGGAACAGGAGATTTGGAGAAGGAGGAGTGTACCTGAGAAGCCTAAGTAGCCGGAGGAGGAGAAGTTGTGTGCAGGTGGGAAGAAAAGAAGTATTGAAACTGAAGTCGCGGCGCCCCTTCTAGTTTTTATAATTTTAATTAGTGACGGCGGGGAGTGTCGCTAATATGCAGTCACTGATTATGATGTTGCCGGTTTTTTTTGGCGCATGAAGCAAATTTTTGCGGTTTTACTTTTACATTCAGCGACGGACGTCGTCACTAATAACTCTTGTCCGTCATTAAAAATTTCCCAAAACAGAGTTGCCACAGCGCTCTTCAGTGACAAAACTGCCATTGCTGATATAGTCATTCACGACGGATACCGTCCGTCACTAATATTGGCTGTTGTTGATTCCACATAAAGTACTCAATACTTGCAAACTACCCAATGCATTTTGCTCCGAACCCCGCAAACCAAACATCTATATTAATTTTTTGAATAGGAAAAGATTCAAGTTAAAAAGCTTTTTATGAATTCTCTAGTTAACACACCTTGTAACCAGGGGCAGATCCAGGAATTATTTTCAGCAGGGGTGGATTTTAACTAATTTTTTTTGTTGAAGTTAAATAAAGAAAGCTTGAACTAAATTTAGCAAAAAAAATTGAACTAATCATAATAATGTTTACAAATTACAATAAATATTCATAATCCAAACTAAAAAATAAATTTCAAATAAAAAATATTTAGATACAATTTAGAAATTTACTTCGGTTACTTGTCATAGTTCATTTTGAATGATTCAACAAATGCTCAAAGTCTCAAATCAAATTTGTTTTTTATATTCAAACAAAATCATGAATTAATTTCAAAACGTAAATCAGTTTTGATATCTTTTTATAAGTTTCAAATAAATTTTACTTGAAATAAAAGAAACAAACCATCCAAAATTTATACTCAGAATACCAAAAATTATACAGGGTCCATTAGTTAGATGCATGGAAGTAAAGTGATTATAACAACTAGAAATGAGGGGCTGCTAAAGGCTCATAGTCATTTTTCAATTTCTATTTTCCATTATAAAATAAGACAAAATCATTGTAAGCTATCACAATAAAAGACATAAACTACTCGACCAAAATGATCTCATTTTCAATTGAAAATTAAACAACCCAAAAACAAAAACCTAATCAGACCAAATTAAACAAACAGTAACCACAGCAAACCAAATCAATAACAAAAAAAATTCAAACTTGAATCAAATAATCCCTCACAGTTCACACGCTGATGAACATTCAAAACAAAAAATTATACAAAAAATACAGAGAGAGAATCAAAACCCATAAATTTAAAAACTAGATCGGAATCAAAAGTATCTGCGATGGATGAAAGACTGAGAGAGGGTTATAAAAAGTTTGAATGAATGCAGATAGACCACAAGGGGAAAAGAGATGACTGAATTGGGGGTGATATTTGCTCTGTTTGGTTTTCCTCTCGCTCCACGTTGGTGTCTGATTAGGTTATTTGGGCAAAAGATGCATACTTCTAAAATATTGTGTATACTTCTAAAATTTCACTAAACCTTAAAGCTAAGAAGAGTTTTGTACTTGTATTTAGAATTAGTTTATGAAAAATTTTTACCCCTTCCAAGTTTAACTCTTTCATTTATTTGCCTCATTGAATGTATTAACTTACATATCTACCCCTACTCCAATATCGATGATAAAAAAAAAAAAAAAAAAAAAAAAAAAAAAAAAAAAAGGGGCAGCTGCCTCCTTAAACAGATCTGCCCCTGCTTGTAACCTTTGGGAGCCACTGTAATGTACTATTCTTTGTAATGTCATTCTTTTGTTCATGTTACTATTTTCAAAATATAATAAAATTCAAGAGAAAATTATATTTAACTGTAAACCCCAATACAAAATATTATAATTACTTTTCAGATTCCAAGGATATTTTTGCACAACCACTGTCTCAACTAATCAAAATTTCTTTAAATATGCACCGACAATAATTTAATCTTGCCTGTTTTTAAACCGATAATTTAAAAAAAAATGCAAGCGGTCATTAATCTTGCATGCTATCTTAACAGACAATTTTTTTATGAGAAACGTTCATGCCCAAGCCATTTCAATGACTTATAAGTCGTGTATAGTATTAGTTGAACACTCGCACCTAACATACAGGTTTCTATTTCATGGATAACTTTATTGTTTTTCTCTATCATTTTTAATTTACACTTTGACAGTTGGAAATGTTTTCTTGTTAGATATTGGAGAAAACCAAATCATAAATAATCTTATTTTTGGTGAAATTAATAGAATCGTTATAAGTTGTATTGATTTTAATACAGTTTGAGTTTATTTTTTATACTATCAAAGAGCATATACTTCTCTAAAATATATAATCACAAACCATCCAAACGCGGTGGATCAGTGAGAAAAAACTGTAGTTGAGAAATTGTACTACCACCCGGGGGAGACTATACTATACTTTATGTTGATCTATGTAGCTGTTAACACAACTTTGTTAAAGAAATCCACCTTGTCAAAATATTTTTTTCGATAGGAGGGGACAAATTATAGATTTTTTCTCGAATGTTATTTCGTAGATAATTTACCTATCTGGATTTTGTTTTTACATCTGATTAAGTTCATATACACACAATGATTCAAATATCATACAATCAATACCCAGATTTCTTAAACTGAAGAAAATATAATAACACAAACATGTTAATATTTAGACAAATGACAAAACTCTCCTCACTTGTTTACATCAATTTGCACTATATAGGTACTAATATTTTAAATTTTACAATGTCATAACTAAAGTTTCAATTTCATGCAACATTGTCCCCTCTAACCAATTTTGACCAAACATGTGAGTTTCATGTGCTTATTTTAAAGGCAAACATGTCATTTTACGTGTAAAATTATTTTTCTATCAAGCTACAGGGCAAAAAGGTCCCTGTACTAAAACCAATAAATAAAATATTAAAGCTAATATCTTAATATTAAAACATAATAACAAATAAGCTAATTAACCCAGAATAGATTACTAATACAATAAAGATTTTGTAGATTAATCCATGTGCTTTCCCTCTCTAAAGATTTTGTAGAAGTATTTCTTAAATCATGTTTTATGTATCCATTCTTGATCCCTCAACGAAAAAAATAGTAAAAAATAAATAAAAAATTGAAAGGAAATAATTACACGAGACAAAAAATTTACGTGGTTTACCCAAAATATTTGAGCTAATCCATGCTTGGCGACTGACGGTTTCACTATCTTGTGAAAATTTCGTATATCATACAATTAGAGGATCTCATTCTTATACAACACAACATAAATAATCCTAATTCATCCGAAAGTACACAACTTTTTCTTTGGACCTACCGGTCCTTTGCTCCAGAACGGACACAGTTACCTTTTGGTAGCTTTATGTGAGCCTAGGTATGAAATTAGGGTTTAGGTTTACATATGACCTAATGAATTTAATGAACTAAAGCAAATAAGATGGAAATAAATGAATAATGAATAACGACCAATAAACAAACATATAACGAACGAACAATGAAAAACCTCCACACAAAAAAAGGACACAAGTCCTGAGGCAGAAGACTCGTGGGGACAACTGATAGTGGGATTCGATTGAGGGATTGGATTGGTGGCTAGAAGAATTGGACGATTTGGGCAATACCCGGGTAACCAGGGGCATTCTAGAAATTTTTCTATTACTAAGGATATTTCTAGAATTTTCCCTAAAGACATGTGTCTGACACATGACCCATGTACTGGGCAACTCTATAAATAGCCCTTCATTTCAAAATAGAAGGGACTTTTGGATTTTTAGTCACTTGGAGGGTTCTCTCTCTTGACGCAAGGGAGCTCGAAAGATTCTCTGACTTGTGAACGACTTCGAATCAAGTGTTGGTTTGGGACTCCCGAGCCTATCTTGAATTCACTTGAGATCACCTAGCACTTGAAAAGACTCTTGGACATTGGCGATTATGCTGGGACCCCGAGAGTTCTACCACGTGTTACTCGGGTAGTTGCTCACCAGTTCTTCTCCACTCTCCAATTCGTTGACCGATTCCATACCCTTTGCGGATTTTTCGCCTCCTCCATTACTACGAACCCTAACCCTAGCAAGGTATGAGATTTTCTTGCCTACACTTTACAATTACCTTTGAATTAATTCTGATCAAGTTTACCAATAACACATTAATCGTGTGTACTATTGTAGTTGTTGTGCCGGATATCTGTAGTTGTACTTGTTGGAAATATATGGAAGAGGATAAATTATAGAGAAGTGAGGAAGAGCGTTTAACCTTAAAATACTTGTGCTCCTAGGACACTTCTAGAGCCACTTTAATAATTATTACATGACCAAATACATGTAGATAAACTTAACCATACATGTTCGATCTAAGATACTTCTAAATACATTTATGTACAGACATGTATCATGAACTTACTCATTCATGTACCAACAAAAATTAATAATATTAAATCAAGTTTATATATTCAACACTCCCTCTTAAACTTGATTTATTCCATATTTGAAAAACTTAAATTTAAAGGCCTTCTTGAAAATCTTCACAATGTCGTAAAACCTTTTGAATTTTCAATTCTTTCAAACACAAGATTCTCTTTTTTCATCTACATTGATGTAAATGGCACAAATAATTTTCTCGGCATACTCAAGTCTTTAACACGTTGAAATACTTTCATCATTTTTGCAATTTCCTTGGGCGTTGTAGGAATCTTCCTTCTTTTCTTCACTTTTCTGCCTCGACATTTATTCTTCACACATGCTTGAAAGTTCCATTTGATTTTCTTGATCTTACTTATTAGTTTCTCATATTTTATATGCTTGTATTTCTTCTCCATTTCACTATTTCTGAACTCCTTTTGATCAAAATACTTTTCTATGTTAACCCATTCAATGCCTTCCAAAAAATTTGCCATTATAAATACCATATCAATTTTGACACACAAAAATAGTTTTCTCATTCTCCTCTAAATTTTCAAATATATAGTCTTGATCAACAATCTTTTCTTCTATTTTCATAATTTCAACAAGTTCTCCACCATTGACAATTTTGTCAATTAGTTCAATTTCTTTGATCACCTTCTCCTTTTATTTTTCTGCTTCTTTTACCTCTTCAAATGCTTCTTCACTTGACGTCTCTTCAATTTCTCCTTTTTTCCATCTTCAACTTTCGTAATTTCAATAAAAATCTTTTTGTTTTACTCTTTCGAGATATCTTCAAAAAAATTCTTTTTTCATATTCTTTTTTCTCAACTAATTCATCAATTTCTTCAAGAGATATCTCATCTTCTTCCACATATCATACCCAAGACTCTTTAGGTAACAGTGGACCTTTATAGTTATTGCAAATAGATTGAATCTCATTCCATAATTGAGCTAGAGAATCAAAACTCGCAATACGTTTTCAAACTTCTTCATGCATTACTCCTTGCAAAATCTCCCTCATTCTTTTTTCTTTCATTTATCTAACTTTTTCCAAAATACACATTTCTGGATTTGTAATGACATCTCACCATAAATTGCAGGCTCCAAGATATGCTCAAATCCTTATACTCCAAACGTTATAATTTGTCACCAAAAATAGGAAACATCATTTTTCTATAATTTGCCTCTCCCGAACACTATCAATATAATGACCTTTGTGACATGCTTCAACTCACACACTTCTTTTTCAAATTTTTTCTCAACTAGCACCTTCACTAGATTACATTCCAGAGCTCTAACGCTAACACTTTGCACTCGCCTAGCAAAACTATTTGATAGCACCAAGTCACCTCAATTTGGTCATCTACTCTCACTTGTCGTCACCTTGGACAACTTGTCTAAAGCTTGGAAGTACCTTGTAATTAACTTGGTTGTGATACCACTTTGTTGGAAATATATGGAAGATGATAAATTATAGAGAAGTGAGGATAACCTTAAAATACTTGATTCAACTCATTTACTTAAAATGACTCATATACAAAAACTATTTATAGTGCTTGTGACGACCCCAAAACCCGGGTTCCTTTAACCTCGGATCTGGTCCGTCAAAAGTAATCTCAATCCTGAGTTTAAGTTGTTATACGAACAACCTTCTTATAAAAATCACAACATTTAAATAAAATCATGTTGCTAAAACTCAGTAAATTTAAAATTTTATGACATTTACTTAAACCTTTGCCTCAGAATCGCAATCTTTACAATCATCCTACAACTCAGATCATTTATATTTCATGACCTAGTGTATTACCACCGTTGTGAGCAATAAAACTCGTAATTTAACATTTAGTCGATATGACTATTAACTAACTGCTTTTAACTATGCGAGTTGACAAAACATTAACACTCGCCTCAATACACAACTGCCTTTCATTCTTATTACAAGGCTTTAAAATCTGGAATGATTCCTAAAGGTAATTATTCCTAGCAAATATAACTTAAACTTTAAGCAATTCTAGTAACAACCTTTATTAATAAACTTCGCACATCTTCTTTGCGATTTCCGGGATCTTCACATTCCTTGCTCTTCGCTGAAAATGTTTATTATAGCAAGAATGAGCACGACGGCTCAGCAAGTCCAACAGCTAACACGTAACACGTAGTCACATTTAATTCATGCTTTATGCTCCATGCTTTGCATTTATACAACAAACTCATGCTTGTCATGCTTTGTATTTAACCCATGCTTACCATGCATGTCAACATATCCAGGTTATATAACTCATATAACACAATTCAAATCATAGCATTAATTATATGTCTGCTATTAACCACATATGACTGTACTCAGACATATTTAGAAATCAGCTAGCACATACAACAAGTGCACACATAATACTTTATGCACATAGCACATAGTACTGAAAATAACACATAACACTGTTAAACTTGCCTGATATACGCATTGACTTATGCTACCAGTCTGAAGTCTGCGTTCCATCACTAACGCTTATATGAATCGAATTACCGCATCTGAAAGCCTTAATACGCTTGTCTGCCAATTAGGAAGGCGCATAAGAACTTAGCTGTCATTCACAAAAGAATTGACTCTACCACACAGCAGTTCCTATTTATTAACTCAAAATTTATTAGACAATATTATCCTCCTTGGATAATATTTTAAATTACCGATTAGTATTGTTAAACATTAACAATACATTACTAAATTACGAACATTTCTCAAATACTGAACAATACCTCGATTGGTTACAAATATTATTAAACCCTTAATAATATTCACCCAATTACCGATATTATTAATCCATTAATAATATTTAACTACATACCATTAATTATCAATCCTTTAATGATAATTTACCACCTTGGTAATAATTGTAGACTCCATTAATTACACGCAAATTGTCCACTCACTTTATTATCCTTAATTCATTCATTATTTATTTAATATTAATTAAATAAATAATTAACTCACTTAACTTTACTTGTTTATTTATCTTCACATAAAAATTATTTCTTTAATCCCTTAACATTATTCATTTAATATAAATTAAATAAATAATTAACTCAATTGCTTCTAAATTGTTATTTAGCATTTCATAACAATTATCTTATTCATTCACATTATTTATTTAATATTAATTAAATAAATAATTAACTTAATTAACTCTGCATGTTATTACATGACAATTATCTCATTAACTTTAACTCGCCTTAATTATTATTTAATATCATTTAAATAATAATTAATTAATTAACTAACTATCCTCAATTTCATAATCATTTCTTAATTGATTACCCCAATTTATTATTTAATATTTATTAAATAACAAATGAAAATCTCCTTTATCTCCCTTTAATTATTATTTAATACCCCTTAAATAATAATTAATCACCATTATTTAAAATAAATAATTACCTTATTATATTCCTCATCCTTTAATTATTATTTAATATCCTTTAAATAATAATTAAATAATTAATTATCCTTATTCGTTATTGAATATAACTCCCTTTAATTATTGTTGTACAATAATTAATTAATTACCTTGTTTCAATTACAATTAAACCATAAATTAAATTCCAAATTAATTAATGAATTATACTTATTATTTAATATTAATTAAATAATAAGTTTACAACCTTCATCCCTTTAATTATTATTTAATAGCCCATTAAACAATAATTAATTAAATATATCCACCTTACCTATTACCTCAGTCTCAGTTAGTAATAAGTAATTAGCTTAATAATTTTAATCATCCTTAATTATTATTTAATATCCCTTAAATAATAATTAAATAATTAATCATCCTTATTTATTCAATAATAAATAATTACCTTTATCAATTTCATCTTTCTTTAATTACAATGTAATATCCTTTAAATAATAAATAATTAAATAATTATCCTTATTTATTATTTAATATAATTAAATAATAAATAATTATTTTATTAACTTCATATCATCCTTTATTTATTTTAATAATAAATAATTAGTTATCGTATTTATTTGCTTTAATTATTATTTAATATCAATTAAATAATAATTAATCATAAAAATGGCTTTTATTTACTTTATTTATTATTTATATAATAAATAATAAATAAATAATAAACTTGGGTCCCAAATTAATTACATTAATTTTTAACCATTTTGACCCATTTTGACTCAAAACGCTCCGACCAGACCCGTTAAAATTGGCCCGACCCGACCCGGATAAAAAATCATTTTTTTCTTTGAAAAGGGACTAGGGCCCCGGCCCTTGTTTTTAGTACAAAACTAGGGCCCCGACCCTAGTGTTGCAGAAACATTTTTCAAGTTTTGGCTGTCCGACCCCCACTCACTCCGACGGCCATAACTTTCTCATTTCTTATCCGTTTTGAGTGATTCAAGCGCTCACGCGTCCGTGACTTCTTCCTCTACAACTTCTCTTTATATCATACTTTCAAATTCCATACGTAACTAGACTTAAAACAGCAAAGACAGACAGAGTACAAACTAGATTCATGCATTCTTACTTCCGGTTTTCAAGCTTCCGGAGGTACTTTGGTTCAAACATTTTTAGAATAAGCTATACACCTCCAAATCATGTAAGGTTGGATTCTATGGATTACTAACTTGATCCTCAACACCCTAGTATTTTTCAAATAATTTTTCATAAACATTAAGTATGGAAATTATCAAGCTACTCTCAATCGTGCCGGAAAATGGACTGTTTTGGTAGAAAAACCATAACTAAATGTATACACCATAACTTTTGGTGATTCAAATTGTGTTTTCTTCCAAACTCATAGTTCTATCCAGGAAAAATAATAACAAACACCAATAAGTTCTAGAGCTTAGATTGCTTTGAGAGTTTGAAGCAAGATGGAGAATTTGGCTACGTTAATGCTGTGAATAAAGAGAGAGTGAAGATTGAAGGTGTTGGAAGTGTTCATTTTAAACTTCATGATGGTTCTTCGTGGGTCAAGGAGATTCATAGGGAGAATTATCCTCGTGTGGATATACATACGTGGGTCAAGGAGATTCATGCAAAGTGTTCAAGGAAGACAAATTAATTCTCCAAGGTCGAAAGAATGAAAAATTAATTTGCATTGTGTGTTGGATGGACAGTCTATGCGAGGAAAGAAGACCTAGAGGAGCAACTATCGAGTGAAGTTCAAGGATGAAGTTGAAGTATTTGGGGATTCGAGTCGAGGGATGAATTGTTAGGTAACTCCTCGAATCCTATTATGAGAAGAATTCTGATTTATGGTATGGATTCATTTTGGAAGTAATCCTATTTGTAGTATATTTATTTATTATATGAGGGTGTCCTAATTAAATTAGGAAAATGGGGTTGTAGGTACTCTACAAATAGATTCTTGCGTTTATGGAGAGATTATACAATCAAGAGATATTAACATCCTAGAGAATTAAGAGAGAGTGTAATTGAGTCTTGGGTTAGTGTGCGTGTGAGGGAGGGTTTTTTCAGCTTTTATTCCTTGCAAAAAGTTATACTTTTTGAGATTAATATATTGAAGTTGGTTTTGTAGATTAGGTCATTGAGTATGTATACTTATCCCGACCATTATGGTCCACCCCTGATCACAGTATTTTGTAGTGAAATAAAACGCAGGGATAAATAAGAAAAGGGATAATATTGCAACCATAAGGCTCAGCCTACAAAATGCAAATCCAAAAGTTGTTAAATATTTTAGAATCATGAACTTCCCCTAGTGCATTAATGAGATTGATATTACTCGTCCACTTACTTCTCTTTGGGTGCCGGTAGAAGCAAGGTCATGAAACAGTTTTTGATCCTTCAGATGTTGCTTTCATGCGGAAGTACGTTCTTAATAACTAGCAGTTTAGGAAAGACGAATGCGCGGAGATTACAAGGAACAACACTGCATGAACCATCAAAATAAAGTTAATTGTAACCATGACTCTCTTGGATAAACTCGGGCATGAAAGAAAGGTCCCCTGCCATTCCTCCTTGAACATGACCGTCCGCTGCTCTGGAAAAAGCAACAAAAACATGTTAGAATATTTTATTTCATTATGTGCCTCTACTATTTATGAATTATTGGGCTTACATATTGCATTAATTTAATCATTTTATTTGTGGGCTTGGTAATTATGTGATCCATAAATAATATTACTGATAGTATATGGCATAATGAGCCCTAAGATTTCATAATCTTGATAGACGATTTTGACTTTTAGCTATTCTATAAATTAATAAAACAGTTAGGGTTTGGTCTCAATTGTTGTATCAAGAATTTTATACACACTCATACATTCATCATAAGATTGAGAGAGACAATTAAAAAGCGTAGCAGAAAGATAATACATACAAGATGTCTTATTTCAATTCATGTAAGTACCAAATGTTGTGATTGATTTAATTTATGTTTATTCTATGAAGTACCACAATCCATCATTAATTATTTAACATTTGGTATCAAGAGACTGTAACGCCCCCCAAAATCCCCGCGCTTTCCACGCGGCGGACCTTGTGCGTTAACTTCGTACCTCTATCGACTTAACCAATGATCCCATAATCATATTGGTTGAAATAGTCTTATTTTAGACTATACATTAACAATTTTTCTTAACATTGTCCCTGGATCTTAACTTGATCTCAGTCTCATAAGTATACAAGTATCAACTTGTATTTCATCCGTATAAATGGATAAAACCATATATAACGGTTTAATTTTAACCTTAGGATTTAAATATTCTATATACGTCCACTTGTAACGGTCTCATTCGTACTACAAGTATCAATATACAAAGATATCTCTTCATATCAATAATCCTACTTATATGGTATTCAGAATAGTAATAACGAGTTATACCTGGGTCCGAGGAACCTTAACGATGGATTTGACCAGTCAACATCGCTTAGTTCTGTCTCAGATGTACAGCACTCACAAGTTATTTACCGATCCTCATCCAGATAAATAGATCATTATCAATACTATGTTAAATTTTAACAATTCTAGGTTATATCAAAATAAAGACATAACAACATTCTGATGATAATTATTTATATCATTCATTCAATATTCGGTTACATGTTTGTTTGTTCGTATTACAACAGTCATTATGACATATACAAATACAATCAATTTACATGAAAACCTAATCTATGCTGCATCTTTAAGTTCATGATCTTCTTAACGTTCATCTTTAATCTGCAAATAAGGTTTTATTCGCAAGAATGAGCACGACGGCTCAGCAAGTCTAACATACAGTACATACGCAGTTTATGCTTTCATATAAACTTTTAACATGCATTGACTGAACATAATTCTCCATTTAATATCACATATAACTGACGTTCCAACAATTTATATCACATTGACACACAAAGTGTATAAATCATGTTCGTAAATCGTAAACATAAAACATAACAGTTAGAAGGCTTGTAAACATCAGTTAAAGACTTCACATATCATCTATTGACATTACACATCTCATTTAACATTTTAACAATACTACACAAGTAGCACATAGCAAGAGTTAGAAGACTTGCCTTAAAACCGTGTTAGGGTTTTCCCGGGAAATCGTTAAACGCCTCTCGAAGTGCAAGCTTTAACAATTTCTTTGCACTTCCTTCTTGTCTCACAAGAACTCTCTCTATAAAATCTGATTTTTGCTCTTGAACTATGGTGAGAATTAATGAAGACATGGCTTAGTATTTATAGGCAAGCAAAGTCTAGGGCATAAAGGTCATTAAGACAACCAAGCTTTGGCTCCAAGTTTGGCTTGGCTTTAACTTTGGCTCCAAGTTTGGCTCCGACTTTGGCTCCAAGTTTGGCTCCGACTTTGGCTCCAAGTTTGGCTTAACTTTGGCTTGGCTTAGGCTTTAACTTTAACTACCAACTAGAGTTAACAACTAACTCAACATTGGTTAATTCTCTACTAAAGTTAGCAACTTAATTGGTTGATTAGTTTCTTAATTCACCAATTAAATTTTATTAGGTTAATCTTAATTTTAATTAACCTTAATCTTAATCAAGTATACATGTAGCATAGTTGACTTTTACTATTCACAGTTGACTTTTTCGTATTTATACCGTATAATTTTCGTATTATTCTCGTATTATTTTCGTATTCTACCCGTATAATTTTCGTATTATACGCGTATATGTGAATAGTGATTAGGGTTAGGTTATAACCCTTAGGGTTTCTAGGTTTAGGGTTTAGGTTTTAACCTTTTCTAAGTTTAACCAAACCCTAGTTTAGGTTTTCTAAACCCTAGAATTAGGTTTTTAGGTTTTAACCTTTAAATAACTTTTCGATTTTAATAAGTGTTAAGGTTAATTACTTGAACCGAAACACGAATTCCTACACATAGATAAACTACATAACACATTTAAAGGTTAATACAAGCTTTATAAATCACATAACACATAGTTTAGGTTAAAAGTTTAACCTCTAATCGTAAACGAATCGTAGTTTCGAGTCGTTTTTTAATCTTTATTATAGCTCAATGTATTGTTGAGCAATCGTTTTTAGGCTTTTAAATTAACAACCTTTATCATATCTTGACAGATCACTTTTAAAATATTTGGGATATTACATTCAACCCAAGTTACAAGAATTTCGTCCTCGAAATTAACTTACAATTCACTTTACTCATTTAATATCATATTTATAAGTGCTATAAATATTCAGGATATTACATTCTCTCCTTCTTATCAGAATTTCGTCCTCGAAATTAACTTTACAATTACTTTAGTCATTTAATATCATATTTATAAGTGCTATAAATATTCAGGATATTACATTCTCTCATTCTTATCAGAATTTCGTCCTCGAAATTATAATATAATCATCTCCAATTTACTCTTCAATATGAATTTTCTAAATTCATCTTTTACTCACATTAAACTTCCAATACTTTGATTAGGTCTGAACAATGTTCACTTATCTCTACACATTTCCTTTTATCAAACTTGACGTTCAGTCTCACTCTTCCTTTATTTAGGATTCTTCGAACTTATACTGCTGTCAATCAAGACCTTGACCTTTTTTTAAATACTATGGATGCTAGATGACCCACAAGTTTAACAATCACTTGGATTGACAAACACTATTCTTGTGTAGCAATCAAATAAGATTGAGAACACTCATGACAGTACATTAGGTGATCAGCCTGTCGTACCATATTATCTCTTAAAGACGCGGTATGTTGCATCAACCGGAATCATATGTCCGTTTACTTATCATAACCAGAAATGTCTAGCCAAAACAATTGGCATTGACTCATATTTAAACCATTCAAACTTTTGAAAAGCAATTTTATGACTGTATACCGCACCTTGCAATGTGCGTTGATAACTCATCATGTATCATCTTCACACCAGGTTAAATGGGGTGTTGATGAATAAATCATTTTTATCCTTCACATTAAATCCGCCTAGCCAAAACAATTAACATAGACATAAGAATAACATAGCCAAAAAATTTCCATTTTTGAAAATCAATTTTATGATTTTTATCACACCCACATCCCTATAACTGTGCATTGATGATCTTCGATCATAACCGCAACATTTGACCATGTGTTCATGATAAAATTCATTAAATTTAACTCTATCTAGCTTGAAAAATTAGCATAGATGTAGTTAACAAAATTTTTCAGTTCAACTAGTGAACAATTCTTTTCAAAGGCACTCAAGTGCGAATATAACCATAAAGATCTAGCATAGCTAGAAGATTTTTGAAATACCCTCAATCCTCTATCTTTTTCATTATTCTCTAACCATAACACAAGTTTTGCAAATATATAGTAATATAGTAAACTGGTTGGTTGTTTTAACCACAAGAACAAATATATCAGTTCCCCTTCTTATCAACACGGGATTGAAAATGTCTCAGTTCATATCAGTCTGTTCCAATATTCTTACCGAAATGACATTCGTAGCCGTATCTCATAGTCGGTTCGACTGACATATCATAGCCCCCGCCCATACAAGGGTTCGTTCACTCAGTAACTAACATACAAATATCTTTTAAAACCATTAGTTTTGACGTAACAACTAATAACTAATCAATATACATATGAGTGAAGAATTAACTTCTCAGAATATATACAAAGAAGAGTTGACACAAGATTTTAATTTACTTATCAATATAGCAAACTGAGTTATTCCTCCACCCAAGAACTAATGAATCAGTTCCCCGTCTCATCAACACTATCCTCAAATGATATCATTCAGTGTGTAACCCGCTTTGAGAACACTGACAATGAATCATTCATACCAACAGTGTAGTTAGATCGGTTCTCTGAAGCATATTAAACTCTTTCCCATACAAGAGAGTCGTTCTACTCAGTTTTACTAATATGAGTTTTCAATTGCAATCTCTAATCGTTTTCTATAACTATCTTATGAATTCCCTGAATTCATTCATGTATCATTTACAACTCATTATAAGCTTAATTCTTACAATCTCCAAATAAAGTATCTCCAAATGAACTTCTCATTAACGTATCTCTATGAGTTTACTCATCTCTTATCTTAGGTATAATTACACATAATACCAAACATACCATTTCATTTTTATGAAACAGTTTCACACAAAAACCAATAAGATTATTTTATCTTATTGCTTGCTTTGAGAACTCTTTATGAGTCTATTTATCTTCAGATATTCTCGTAAAGAGTTTATCTTTATTCATTATATTACATTCACATAATAATTTTTATGTATTAAGATTTAATAAGATTTATGCGTATCTTTTAATTATATACGGACTCTTCACAAGTCCATTTTTTTTTTATTTTTTTTTTTTTTTAATCCATCAGATTATACTCCAAGGTACTTGTTACCTCGAAACTATAATCCACTGCCCTGATACCAACTGTAACGCCCCCCAAAATCCCCGCGCTTTCCACGCGGCGGACCTTGTGCGTTAACTTCGTACCTCTATCGACTTAACCAATGATCCCATAATCATATTGGTTGAAATAGTCTTATTTTAGACTATACATTAACAATTTTTCTTAACATTGTCCCTGGATCTTAACTTGATCTCAGTCTCATAAGTATACAAGTATCAACTTGTATTTCATCCGTATAAATGGATAAAACCATATATAACGGTTTAATTTTAACCTTAGGATTTAAATATTCTATATACGTCCACTTGTAACGGTCTCATTCGTACTACAAGTATCAATATACAAAGATATCTCTTCATATCAATAATCCTACTTATATGGTATTCAGAATAGTAATAACGAGTTATACCTGGGTCCGAGGAACCTTAACGATGGATTTGACCAGTCAACATCGCTTAGTTCTGTCTCAGATGTACAGCACTCACAAGTTATTTACCGATCCTCATCCAGATAAATAGATCATTATCAATACTATGTTAAATTTTAACAATTCTAGGTTATATCAAAATAAAGACATAACAACATTCTGATGATAATTATTTATATCATTCATTCAATATTCGGTTACATGTTTGTTTGTTCGTATTACAACAGTCATTATGACATATACAAATACAATCAATTTACATGAAAACCTAATCTATGCTGCATCTTTAAGTTCATGATCTTCTTAACGTTCATCTTTAATCTGCAAATAAGGTTTTATTCGCAAGAATGAGCACGACGGCTCAGCAAGTCTAACATACAGTACATACGCAGTTTATGCTTTCATATAAACTTTTAACATGCATTGACTGAACATAATTCTCCATTTAATATCACATATAACTGACGTTCCAACAATTTATATCACATTGACACACAAAGTGTATAAATCATGTTCGTAAATCGTAAACATAAAACATAACAGTTAGAAGGCTTGTAAACATCAGTTAAAGACTTCACATATCATCTATTGACATTACACATCTCATTTAACATTTTAACAATACTACACAAGTAGCACATAGCAAGAGTTAGAAGACTTGCCTTAAAACCGTGTTAGGGTTTTCCCGGGAAATCGTTAAACGCCTCTCGAAGTGCAAGCTTTAACAATTTCTTTGCACTTCCTTCTTGTCTCACAAGAACTCTCTCTATAAAATCTGATTTTTGCTCTTGAACTATGGTGAGAATTAATGAAGACATGGCTTAGTATTTATAGGCAAGCAAAGTCTAGGGCATAAAGGTCATTAAGACAACCAAGCTTTGGCTCCAAGTTTGGCTTGGCTTTAACTTTGGCTCCAAGTTTGGCTCCGACTTTGGCTCCAAGTTTGGCTCCGACTTTGGCTCCAAGTTTGGCTTAACTTTGGCTTGGCTTAGGCTTTAACTTTAACTACCAACTAGAGTTAACAACTAACTCAACATTGGTTAATTCTCTACTAAAGTTAGCAACTTAATTGGTTGATTAGTTTCTTAATTCACCAATTAAATTTTATTAGGTTAATCTTAATTTTAATTAACCTTAATCTTAATCAAGTATACATGTAGCATAGTTGACTTTTACTATTCACAGTTGACTTTTTCGTATTTATACCGTATAATTTTCGTATTATTCTCGTATTATTTTCGTATTCTACCCGTATAATTTTCGTATTATACGCGTATATGTGAATAGTGATTAGGGTTAGGTTATAACCCTTAGGGTTTCTAGGTTTAGGGTTTAGGTTTTAACCTTTTCTAAGTTTAACCAAACCCTAGTTTAGGTTTTCTAAACCCTAGAATTAGGTTTTTAGGTTTTAACCTTTAAATAACTTTTCGATTTTAATAAGTGTTAAGGTTAATTACTTGAACCGAAACACGAATTCCTACACATAGATAAACTACATAACACATTTAAAGGTTAATACAAGCTTTATAAATCACATAACACATAGTTTAGGTTAAAAGTTTAACCTCTAATCGTAAACGAATCGTAGTTTCGAGTCGTTTTTTAATCTTTATTATAGCTCAATGTATTGTTGAGCAATCGTTTTTAGGCTTTTAAATTAACAACCTTTATCATATCTTGACAGATCACTTTTAAAATATTTGGGATATTACAGAGACAAGAGCATGGTTACGCTATTATAGAGGATAAATTAGTTACATTCGGTATATAATGTATTCATGAAAAAATGAAATCCCTGTCTCAATATATAACTTTTTTTTTATCGCTACAAATGCAAAGCACTCCACTTACTTTAATCTGCTTTGGCAATTGGTCGGAGATGGTCTCCTGTTGAGGGTGGTCATCAAGTTATTCATTCCGAAGTCCGTAGTCAATTGAAGAAATTGCGGCAATACATATATATTACTTGATTCAACATTTTCTGAGCCGTTTTATTATGATCCATGTTAGTCTCTTTAAGGGTGACTTTCAGTGAGTACTGCGGGATTTGACATAACTCACTCATGTCAGATGAACAAAGAGAGGTGTTGTTATGCTTGATTAGGCACTAATCTAAGGTCTTGCACTATTGCAAAATGTGTCTGTCTCATATTCAAGCTTGTGATCCAATTTTTGTCCGTCTCATATCCGCATAATATTATTTTATGCTCATGTATTTAAGTTAAAATTATTATGAATACTTTATAATTAATTCATGTTCATAATTGTATATCTTAATTTAAGATTTCAGAACATGATGTGATATATTATTAGCGCTTTTAAATTGTTACATGTAAATTATAAATAACGTTAATCTTCAAACTTGATTAATATGTTGCATGTTTAAAGAAAATTGAGTTTGATCATAATAATTTACATGTATGCGTGACTATTTTATTATTAAAATTAATAATCAGCTCAGCGTAGGGTTATTAATTGAAACAATTAAAGATTAAGAAAGTCACATAATGTTACATTTAATAGATAAATATTTTAATTTTACCCAACAGAAAAATTATAATTATAATTTATTAAATAAAATTTTATTGCATAAATAACATGTTTATTTTGTTTATGCCTAACGGTGATGCGTGGATAAATGTGTTGTGCATTATTTTATGGGAATGTTATTAGCATATTATTAATTGGACCAACGAAAGATTGATAATTATGCACCAACATCTCATTAAAATCTATTAACTGCTTGCCCTACAATTGATTTTTTATTATGATTAATGATTAATTATTATTGTACATTGTGGATTTCTTTTAGTTTTTTGTAAGCATGCTTATGAGCATCGACTCCTACTAATTTTTCTGGGTATTTCTCTAGAATTGAAACTTTGAATGAGACTAATTTTACTATTTAAAAATAGCAAGTGAAAAATATTCTCGACATTATGGATTTGGACTATGCATTAAGAGCAGATCCTCCTGCTCCACTTACAGCTACAAGCTTAATTAAGCAAAAAGCTATTTATGAAAAATGGGAGTGATCTAACCGCATGTCACTTATGATTATGAAAAACTCTATCATGACAGTCATTCGAGGAGTCATTCATGACTTTGAGAATGCTAAAAAGTACTTAGCATCAGTTGAGGAATAATTTATGTCCTTCAATTATGTGACTTATGAATTATTTCTAGTTAATGTTCCTTCTAATACATGGTGGCTTGACACTGGTTCTATGGTTTACAGTACTAATTCATTGCAAGGATTCCTTTCAAATAAGACACTTCAGAAAGGGGAAAGAACCATTAAAGTTGACAATTAAGAGTCTATACAACTTGAAGTTGTATGAACTCTCCCTTTAGTTTTGTAGAGTGGTTTCACCTTATATTTATATGATACTCTTTATATTCCCAGTATGACCCAAAATTTAATTTCTGTATCTAAACTTGATGTTGATGGGTTTTCGTTTAAGTTTGGGAATAATAAAATAATTATTTATCATGATTCTCATGTTATTGGTTCTAGCTCTTTAGAGAAAAACCTCTATAAGTTAAATTTGGATAATGTCTTTGCTGAATCCTTGTTAACAATGAATGTGATTGAAAGTACCTCTAAAAGTAGAAATAAGAGAAAACTAGATAATGAGAGTTATTCAAAATTGTGGCATCAACGTTTAGGCCATATTTCTAAAGACAGAATGCAACATCTTATAAAGGATGAAATTCTTCATTCACAAGATTTCTATAATCTTGACCATTGTATTGAATGTATAAAAGGAAAATTTGTGAAAGGTAGTAAAAAAGGAGCCATTAGAAGTGGTGCACTTCTTGAGGTGATTCACACTGATATATGAGAACCATTTTCTCCTAGAATTGATGGACACAAATATTTCATTACGTTCATTGATGATTATTCTCGTTATACTTATGTCTACCTAATTAATAAAAAATCTAAATCACTAAATATGTTTAAAAAAATTAAGGCTGTTAAAAATCAACTTAACCGAAAAATTAAACTAATGAGATTAGATAGAGGCGGAGAGTATTATGGTAAACACTCTGATACAGATCATAGTCCTGAACCATTTGCCTTATTTTGTCAAGAAAATGACATCGTTATTCAGTATACAATGCCTGGTACACTGCAGGCGAATGATGTAGCTGAGAGGCGAAATTGTACCCTTATGAATATGATATGTAGTATGTTATGAAATTTCAGTTTACCTATTTTTTTTTGTGGACTGAGTGTAATAACCGCAAATATTTTAATCTATATAAATAAAATTAATTTTTAAAAAATTAATTTTTTGTGTAATTAAATTAAATCATTGAATGATAGTTTGGTTTAATTATTATGTGACAATTAATTAAAGGAAGGACCACTTAATAGATTAATTAAATTAATGAACCGTCATAGGTATTTTTAATATCAAATCATTGATAAGCTTTGTAAGTTATATAATAATTTAATTAACTTGAGTCATAGCAAAGTATAATTGGATTATGTAAATTAATTAATGTACTTATTAATTAATATCTATGTGAAGAATATTAATAATAATTTATAGTTCCACTAAGAATTTATTAATAGTGGACTAGTCCAATCTATTTATTAAGCAAGCCCAATTTAATTTAATTGCTAATGGACTTGTATTTGGTCATCTAACTAATTTAATTGATACCATAGTTATTTGGTTCAATGATTTATTTGTTTGGCCCAATAATTTATTTATTTATTGGCCACTACTAAAATATCAAGATAAGGCGATGAGATATAGCGACGGTTGGGACAGAACCGTCCCTATATAGTATCTATAGCGATGGTTGCGGTTTGACCATCGGTATATGGCTTTAAAAGATAGTCTATTCCGAGGGTCTGGCCGTCGGTATAGAGCTTTTTTTTAAACCTTTTAGCGAGGGTCATGAGCGGGCCGTAGATAGTAGGTTTCAGCTAGATTGAGCGTTTATAAATCCCCTCCCATTTTCCCCCCAAATCAATATCAACATTTTTTCCCCAAATCAAATCAACATCAGCTCTCTTCTCACTTGCTGATCATGTCCCTTTCTCCTGGTCCTCGTTGCCCTCCTCGCCGCTCCTTACCCTTTCTCAGTCGATCGCTTCTCATTTTTGCCCTTTGATAGTTCACTCGTCGGATTGGCCATCGTGTGCGCTCACGACGCTTTTAGGGTTCCGGAGGATCTATTTTTGGACTATCAAGAGCTTGCCAAAGCCGAATTTCTCTCATTCTTCGGCAGCAAGGTAGTTTTCTCTTTCCCAAAGTTTTCAAAAAAAAATTTCTTTTTTTGCTAAATTTTCAGATTTGATTTTTCCATTAGATTAATGAGTTCATTTTATGCTCTGGCTTCTAGCTGTACTCATCCTTCTACGTTCTTGTGATTTTAGCATATTTAAGGAAGCTTAAAATGCTTTTGCAGGTCACATAATTTTTGACCTTCATATATGAGGCTTAGGGCATCATTACTTTGTGCTAGTCTAAATGTCGAAAGCATTCTTGCAATGACTGCAACCACGATAAGGAAAACATTGCACGATGTAATGAATGCTTTGGAGATTCCTCCTACAAATCTCATCCAAGCAACCCAATTGAGGGACAACTTCCAGTTATCAGTGTCCATTAGTGGAAACATGCAAGTGCCTATACATATTATATTAACCAACTTCCTTGTTTCTTATATTATTTTTTAACTGAACATGCTAAATATATGTTGCAACATAATACTCATGGCAGAATGAAAGATCTGCAAATTAAAAGCATCATTATATACTGCAAATATCAGGTTTATATGTTCCTCTGTTTGTTTATTTACATTTTATTCCTCAAGTTCTATTTAGTAAAAATATGAATGAAATGAATACTGTTTTTGCGCCACTTTAGTTGCTATGATTTCCTCTTTGGGATGTGCTAAACAGACCAATTTTAGGTTTTGTCTTGTATCTACTTAACGTTTTTACCGTTTGTCTTAACATTTTCACCCAAGATTTTTTTCTCTCTTAATGTGTGCAACATAACAACTAAAGTGGGATGAAGGGAGTATAGACATATACATACTCACATTTACACAATAAACACACATAAAAATATTTACTTTTGATGTTGAATGTTGATGACTTTTTTTGGCTTCTCACCAGTCACCACTCTCTTCTTGTCATATACATTTTGCTACACAATTTTAATTTTTCCCATAAGTGGATGCTTTAACTACATAAAAATTGAAAGGAATTTATCTGTCTATAATGTGCGAGTATGTATGTCTAAATTGACTAAAATCTTACTCTTTGATATGGATCTGCAGTATGAAACTGACACAATTAGCAAATTTCTAAGTGATGGCAATATCACGGCAAAGGTTAGTGTTTCAATTTTTCTTAATTACTGCCATATTATAAAAAAAATCAATGTGATAGATACTTATGATTTAGTAATGAGATGAACAACATTTTACTTTTAGAGTTATCACAGTGGTATACCTGTGAAAGATCGAAGCCGCACACAGGTATTATTTTGCAGCAACAGGATAAGAGTGGTATATAGATCATTCTGTTTGAGCATAGGTTCTAAAACGTGTATGCTTATTTGAAATAAGTTTAATTTATATAAGTTTTCCCCTTAATGTGTTGTAGTTTCTTAAAGAAGACTTATCTTTGCTTCTTTTGTTCTTTTATCTGCCTTTTCTTTCTTGAAGGTTGTTGCAACTGTGGCATTTGGCATGTGGTTTGACAAGAGGGACGTTGGAGCGGAAAGAACAGCTATACTCATTTTTCTAGTGTGATTTCTCTGCCTCATAAATCAATTATTCAACTGACGCTCAAGATTTACTAGATGGATATACGACCTCCCAAGTGGATTTTGGTTGGTGAGTTTGTGTTCAACTCATATGATGTAATAGTTAAACAGGATCATTTTTAATAGAGTTAGTATACTATTTAGTTGGTATAAATGTTGTGAATGTGTTAACTTTAATTAGAGATTCATGTATTTTGTGTAAAGTAGTTTTACTTCGAAATATGTATTGCTGAAAATGGGTTTTGGCCTTTTAGTGCTTTAAAGTATGAATATTGACATGATAAAACTAGGCATTAGGGTAGTTCTTTGACACTAAGCCTTTTATCGTTGTAATTTTCGTAATAACTGTAATGAATGTTATGGTCTTGCATTTAACATGGTCTTTAAAGTATGAATATTGTCATGATAAAACTGGGAATTAGGGTTGTTCTTTGAGATAAAATCCACTACTTGAGATTTGCGTGAACCAACTTTTGAAACCAATTTTAATTCATTATTGGGAAAATGTGATCATGCCATAGTGGCTTGTTCCTCTTTAGATGTAAATGGTCCCAAGTGTCACGCGTTTAGCATTCATGTTCATGCTTCCTCTCCACTATTGAAGCTTCCTTGATAGTTGATTTAGCTTATACCATCAACAGGATCACTATTTGAATTTATTAAAAACCACAAATAAAATAACTTGTTCTCTAAAATTTAAATTGGATAAAGAAGGCAACGACAATATATCATAGCAATCTTCTAGTTTGTGCAAAGGCCTCAGATTCTGGAAATTTCTCACATATATTTTAAACACCGGAATCTTTTCAGATCATTAAAGTGATATTACATATTTTCTACATTATCATTATTTGTGTCACAAAATTAATAAAGTAATGTTTCCTATATGGTATGCTTATGTTCTGTTATTCCAATGGGCAGTGTGATGAAGAGTTTTATACAGGTAAGACCATCATGCCAATACATTATCACTATTCAGGAATTTGTTTGTTTTTCTTAAAACTGTCATAATATGTCCTATATTTTATCTAGAGGCCTAGGCACCTGGCATATGTACTTTATAGACTCAATACTTAGTTCTCTGTTGATTTAAATTTTGAAACTCCTCGATACACTATCGAGTTCTCATTTTTAGCAATGGTTATTAATCTGATTTACTTGTCTGAATAGCTCTTTCATTAGGCCTTGAGCTTAAGTCTCAAAGATAAGCAAGGAAAGTATAGTGCTTAAAAGTCTTCGAATTTTCTCACCAGAATTTATTCTATTTAGCTTTGCCATTAGCCTAAAACTTGAAAGTACAGTTTTCATGTTGCATTTTTAGATTTTAACTTTGTTTTCTGTGTTAAATATTATTGTTGCAGTGGCATGCAGGAAGATGCAGCTTGCTATATAGGGACAAGTTTGACATCAGTTAGTAGTATAAATTAAGATGTAACATGAGTTTAAACTTTTTCACAATTGTCATTGCTACTTATATACATTGTACGCATTTATGTACATTGTTCATATTCTTTTTATTTTGCTTTTGGTTAACTATAATTTAATGTATTTAACAATTGTGATATAAATGATTTTAAATGACATAAATTTATTTATGATTGTTACGTGACATTGTATTGTGTGTTGAATAACAATTTTATTGTTGCTGTCATGATAGAGTTGCTTGGCTTTGAGATATGAGGCCTCGGTTACGTGGAAAATCAAGTTAGCTAGTAGTCAGTGGCTACGAGTTTCATGCAGTGAGTGGCTCACCTTTGCTGGGCATTCCTTGGATAACAGATTTTATTCCATTGCAATCAAGGTAGTTTTTTATGATATTGTAGTTTAGAAGTTTTAGAATAAAATGTGATGGCATGAAAACCAAATGTTCATTACTTACAAGTTTACAGCATAAGTTTAAGTCATCTTTTAAAGTGAGACCTACTATTAGTCTCATTGAATTGGGATATGCCATTCTTTTGTGGGAACTCCTACAGCCTGATACAACAAATTATCAACTAGTTTCCTAAACTCATTGTAATCCTTTATGTTTGTATTGCATTATAATAGTTGTCTGGTCTTTATTTTTGACCAAGAGAGGTTTTGGCTTAAAACTGGTTTTAGTAGTATACATATACAAGTAATGAGGGCCTCTGCTACTTTGTCTAGATCCATCCATCAACTTAATTCTGTGCTGAGCTTTCTTATTGTTTTTTCCCCTTTCTATAATTGCATTTTCCTATAATTGTTGTGCAGAGTACCGATAAAGGTTATAGTAGAATGATAATCTTTATTTGCACTATGAACTGGGAACTACATACTGTTGAGAACATATTGTTGGATCCTATATGACAGTAGCTTTTAAATTTGTGATGCTATTTTATTTCATTAGAACAAATTATTCATTAAGTGGTAGATTGCTTTGGTTTAATTTCTTCCAACTCAATCTGGGATATGTAGTGAATGTCAAGTATTTGCCTTGGCTTCATTTGTTTTTTTCTTATTCTTATTCATTTAACTTCCATAAGTTTATACTTTTCTATGTTGCATGTTATTTCTTTGAGCTTTCTATGTAGCATTTTTGTTGTTAGAAGTTTCTACTCATTATAATTGGTCTTGTATTTTGATTTTCTGTACTTGTAGGCATATAAAAGAGCACTTTCATGCTATCATATAGATGATATGATTCACCCATCAACAGATGATCATTTTGAAAAT
Source organism: Hedera helix (assembly GCA_947179155.2). Taxonomy (NCBI): domain Eukaryota; kingdom Viridiplantae; phylum Streptophyta; class Magnoliopsida; order Apiales; family Araliaceae; genus Hedera; species Hedera helix. Next base: position 9,945,286 of record OX359278.1, read on the forward strand.
GAGAAAGTAATTGAGAAAATTAAGAGACTGAAGGAGGTTGCTGTGGTCTCAGCTGCTTCACGATTTGGTATGCCTTACTCATTGCGCGAACTTGAATTTGGAAAAATCATGTATTTCTTGACTTGTCAAAAATGAAGCTACTGACATTGTGACACGCTATTTTAGTCATGTTGGAGTTTATTGGGATGTGATAACAATTAGGCAAGCACAACAATAGCTTTGGGAGATGTCACTTATACTAGATAATTTTTTCAATTTTAAATGTTGATATGTTTGGCGCTAATTGTTGGCCTGGTGGGTTGATATATAGTATAAACAACTACATTTTTTCTAGTGTTCAGTTTTAATAGCTTCATTATTTTAAGCTTGTTAATGCAACTATATTAATTGCAAAATCAAAGAATACAATTGTATTTGTAGTTGAGATATCTATGTTTATGCTTGTAGTCTCTAGTTTCAAATGCAAGCTTGTTAATGCAACTATGATTTGATGTATTTATGATTGTTATAAGACATTGTATTGTGCGTAAAATAACAATTTTATAGATAATATTTTTCTTTATATCTAGAAGGCCTATAGCGACGGTCGCCGACCATTGTTGTAGGCCTTTTAAATATTTCTTTTAATATTTAAAAGGCCTATAGCAACGGTCGTCGACCGTCGCTATAGTCCTTTTAAGTGGAATAACAAAGTACCTTTAGCGACGGTCATGACCGTTGATATATGATTTATCGACTTGGCCGTTGTTAAAACCTTTAGCGATGGTCATTTGGCCTATAGCGACGATTGGCGACTATGGCTATAGGTCGATTTTCTAGTAGTGGGCCCAAATCAATACAAGTGTGACATATATATATATATATATATATATATATATATATATATATATATATATATATATATATAGGAGGGAAAAATAATTACAAAATAGAGTGGAAGTAAGAGGGGGTTGTCGACAATTTTAGGAGACTAGTGAGGAGCTATTGTAGCTTCCCTTGGAATTGAAGCTTAATAATGTTGGGAGAAGCAAGGAAGTTTAGGGGGGTCTAATAGGCCTATATGATGGATGGATGATGTGTATACTTACACAAAGTGTAAGTATGCATTTCGCTTACTAGGAAGATTAATATGCTACACAACCCTCCATTCCTCTATCAGTCATTTTATTTCACTGAGTTGCTAGAGAGAAAAAGAGAGAGCAAGTTAGAGAGGAAAGAAAAAGAGGGAAGAACACTTGGTGTTCTTGAGCTTTTATAAAAAAATAAAACACTAAGCAGACTTGAAGGTAGTGCACGGCAACTTGAGGGTGTTCTTGTATGTCATCTAGCACCATTACATACTTTGGAAAGGAGAGAAAGAGAGCCATCAAGAGCCAAATGTATAACATACCTTAAAAACCCTAGTTTTGTGCTTCTCTTTGTGTTATGTACGATTTTCATGTTAGAAAACTATTTTCAAAGCTCTAAATGCTTATATCCATGCTAGATTAGTAAATCTAGGGTTTAATAGGTTTAACATGTGTATTGATATGCATTTGGGTTAAATTTTTTAGCAAAATGCATGAAAACGATTTATACTGACGGAATCCTAATCGTAAGTTAAGATCGGAGCTTTATATTTTGAAACCTGCATGTTGTATGTGTGATTTTCTTTTGTCATATGCTAGGTATGTAAGTTAAGAGTAAAACCTAGTTAGAATCATGTAAAAAAGTTTTGAAATGAGTGAGTTATGTTTTTTGAAATCAAAGTGGTTCATTGGTAAATCCTAACACACAACAGTCCACTTTATGCATATTTTTCATGACCTAAACATGTCCAAAAATGTGTTTCAATGATGGAATCTTATAGTTTAAGAAGATACGAATCTAACAAGATTAATTTGAGGTCATTTAAATTTGTAGATTTCATTTTATTTAAGTTTGTGCAAAAGAGGTAAAAATTATAAAATAAAAAAGAAGTTGAATTGCATTCTGCAACAAAACCTGGGGGGGGGGGGGGGGGGGGGCAAGTGCCTAGGCACCTGTTCCAGCCCCTTGGGAGCCTTGGCGGCCGAGTAGGTGCCTTTCATGGTCCATTTTGGTCTGTGGGTCAGTTCGGGTTGTTTTTAATTAATAAAACGGGTCGTATAATGTTTTAAATATAAATATAATTAATATGGGACCCAAAAAAATTTAAATATTTATAAATAAAATAAACTAAGAATATTTAAGGTAATTAATTATTATTTAAATAAAATAATAATTAAAATTAATTAATTATTTTTTTAATGGCTATTAAATAATAAATAAAGGGAATTAAAAGTAATTAATTATTTTTTATTTAATTTATATTAAATAATAAATAAAAGAAATTAAGAATAATTATTATCAATTAAAAATAATTAAATTAATTATTTATTATTTAATTAATATTAAATAATAAATAAAGCAAATTAAGTTCATCAATTGATATTTAAATGATGAATAACGTTAATAAAATAATTATTTATTATTTAATAAATATTAAATAATAAATAAGGGTAATAATTAATAAATTATTATTTAATTGTTATTAAATAATAATTAAAGAAGAATAAAGTTAATAATCTAATTATTTATTATTTAACTAACATTAAAAATAAGTAAGGATGACTAATTATTATTTAATTGATGTTAAATAATAATTAAAAAGGGTTAAGATTAATAAACTAATTATTTATTATTTAATTAAGATTAAATAATATGTATGGATGAATTATTAATTAATTATTATTTAATTAAAGATTAAATAATAATTAAAGGGGAATATAGTTAACAAAATACGTAATAGACTTTAATTAATTAATTATTATTCAACAATAATTAAGGATAGTTATCATTTATAATGTTAAAAATAATGTTTAAGAATAAATGAGATAATGAAACAATTATAATATTTTTTTTAAAAGTTTAAATAATTATATAAAGATGTTTAAAGTATACTTAAGTCAATATTATTTAAAGAGAAGTAATATTTGACGGTTAAATCATTTACCTAAATACAACTAATTGTAAATAATATGAAATTTCTTGCAATATGCTATGTAATGATCATCGGTGATTGAATGTTAGGTACGTAAATAGTAAACTTAAATGTTTAAGTGTACAATTATATGTTGTACTAATTGATAGGTTGACATTATCAATGTTAGGTCTTTTAAAGGGAGTCTAATTAATCTAAATTAGCAGTAAATCATGAACAAGGTAAGTTCTATAACCTAACTCAAATTTATATTGAGTAAGTTTCTAATCCTAAACTCATTTCATTATGAAAGTTTCATAACTCAAACTCGAGTTAGTATTTTTCAATCATGTTAGTGGTTTAATGTTTGTCAATTACTCCACATCAATGATAATTACTGATATTCGCACTTAATGCACTTGAATTCATGTTCTATTATTGAACTGTAAAATATTTAAGGTTCTGCATTTCATGAACTGTTTAAAGAATTAGTCTACGTCATTTGTTCAGTTAGACATGCATATGTTAATAGTTTAAAAAAGTTATCCAAACCAGTAGTTGGTATGGATTCTTGGACTGAGAGAGCAACCCTTGATAAGGGTAATATAAGTGTCGGTTATCCGATGCGTCAGAGTTTAATGTTATGCATACACATGGTGTATAAGAGGCTGATCCCCTCAAGTACAAATTGATAGGTAAAAATATAAAAATGGTCAGTCAAATGATTGATTTCTTGAAACTGTTCATAATCTAGTCAGCAACTCAGCAATAATTAATCAATATTCATTTTCATTTAGAATTTTGATTATATATTCATTTTCATTTAGAATTTTGATTATATTGCTCAGTTATTTTAAATCGTTAAATTATTCGATTGCCATTCTTATTTATTCATGATATACCTTGATTATTTATTTTAAACTTGCTGAGTAAAGTAGTTGTTCACTCTTACTATATCATGAACTATTTGCTGTTAAGCCTGAGCATTCCAAGAAGGACAAGGGCAAGAGTAAGCTTTAGGAATAGTTTATTATTACTATTCTGTTTTGTAAATCATAATGTATTTTTGTTAAGATTTAAGACCTTAGGATTAGTGAAACCATGTATTAATGAACAACATATTTTTATTTATTTTCGCATTAGTATTAAATGTTGTTTAGTGGTGATTAGATATATTATTACGTGAGCACCAAATCCGAGGTATTGATACATGAATTTGGGGGTGTCACAAGACAACTGTTCATATTTTTAATTAGATTCCTAGCAAATCGGTCCCTAACACTCCTTATGAAATTTGGATAGGTAGAAAACCTAATTTTAAATACTTACCAGTCGAGGCTAAGATTTTTCAATCCACAGATAAAAAAACTAAACATAAAACTATTAGTTATCATTTCATTAGATATCTTGATAGATCTAAGGGTTTTTGTTTTTACTATCCTTCACATACTACTAGAATTGTTGAGACTAGACATGTAGAGTTTTTAAAGAATGGTGATTTAAATGGGAGTGATGAGTCTAGAAAAATTGATCTTGAAGAAAATGAGATTTATGTTCATTATCCTGTAATTCAAGAGGATGAAGCGAATGATGCCCCTGAGATAGCTGAGCCACCACCTAATGTTGAATTCTATATTATTGAAAATCATATTCTTGAAATTGTGCAGCCTTTACCGCTTTACGTAGGTCCGAAAGACCTAGAAAGCCTATTAATTTTGATGATTTTATAACCTATCTTAATGAGATTGACTATGATTCAAGTAAGATTAATGATCTTATTTCTTATAAAGAGGCTATTACGAGTGTTCAATTAACTCAATGACTTGATGCCATGAATGATGAGTTAAAGACATGTCAGAATTAAATGATTGGCCCTGTTGTTGTTGGGGATATGGCTGCATGTATTGTTGATAGCTTGAAAAATTCTAATTTGTGGGCGGATTCATTCGTGGATTCTCATAGCCAAAATTAGGATGATCCCTCCATCCTGAATTATACGCGTTTGAATAGGGATCATATCTCCATTGGGGTTGACCAGGGAAACCACTTGCTATATTGACTTGCTCATAGGACTCCTCTCGAAGAATGGGGCACATATTAGTTGGATGTCCTACCACCGCACAAATCCTACAAGCTTCCATTGGTTGCGCATGATCTGCAACCATTTGATAAACAAGAGAAGTTAAATCATTAATCTGTTGCTTAAGAGAAGAAATTTCTACCTCCTCAACATAATTAGAGGCTGCCATGACTTCCTTCCTTAACCTGCACAACTAAATTAAATTATGAAAATCTAAAAAATAAAAAATAAAAAATTACTAAATTAAATACATATTTACAAAAGCACAAAATTAAATTAAAATCATTCCTCGGCAACGGCGCCAAAATTTGGTGTGATGTCACAAGCATCCAAAAATAAAATCTTACTTTGAAAAAATATTAATGTAGTAGTGTAAGCAAGAGTCGATCCCACAAAGAATGATTAATTTAATTTTGTGTTTTTGCAAACAAAAGTTGGGGGGTTTTGTAATTAAAGAAATAATTTAAATAAAATTAACTAAAATAAATATGCAATAAATAAATAAGAAGAAAAAGCCTTGGTTTAAGTTAACATCCACCATCAAGAATTTACAACTGATCACTGATGCAAAAATAAATCAATTAATATTTTGAAGATTCACCGTAGAAAGAACTACTCGCAGGTGGAATAATTTTTCTCCTCTCTCCTTAATTTTAGATAAGTAGAGCCACTTGGTCTAAATACTCTTACTATTAAACAACCTCCGGCACTTGCTAAAGATTTAATTTAATAGCAGCATAAAGAATTAGAGAGATCGTTGAACTAAACAACACAAGCCACTTGTTTGCATTTAATTTAGATGAATATTGTTCCTAAGATAAAATAATCTTTTGATCTGCAAAATAATTATTAAACTTAGTTGCTTCAAAAATAGCAGTAGATTAATATGAATAATAAACTAGTAGTACTCCTAGCAATTAAACAAATTAATCATAAAATTAAGCATAGAAGAATATTCAATAATCAAAATATAAATTGAACAATTAAAATAAATTAGATCCCACAGTGGATAAATCTTGATGGCTTCAATTACTTAAACCAAGAAAAATAAACTAACTACTCATAATAATATAGAACACTAAAGAATAGAAGAGAGAATTTTTATTCTAATGAGAGTTGTATGTTACAATGTGTCTCAAGCCCTCTATTTATAGGCTCCAAAATCCTCCTAACCCTTGTAGGATTTACAATTAAAAATAAAATAAAAATAAAATCATTATTATCCTAACCCTAGTTGGAATTAAAATCCAATTTGGAATCAAAAAGTACCAAAAATTCGCGAATAATTCCGTTTTGGGCCATTTCCGCGCTTGCCAAACACGCCGCTCGCTACAGTGCTGTCGCAGGCTTCCGCGCATTGCGCGCCCATTAGCCCAAAACGACGTCGTACGGTTCCTTTTCTTGCCACTGTTCCGCTCACAGCGCGCATTGCGCGGTCACTATGATAAAACGGCGTCGTTTAGCTGTCAGCCATTCCATCCACGTGCATTGCGCGGTCGCCACTTTTTCCTGAAATTACCGAAATGCCACCGAGCGGTTTATTTACCAAAATGCCATTCCGCTGCTAATTTACCAATTGGCCACATGATCTTTGCTGAATTTACGGTTTTGTCTCTCAAACTTTGCTGAAATGACAAAAATGCCATTAGACTTTTATTTCCCTACAAAATCAAATAGAAAATAAATAAAAATAATATAAAAATACTAAAAATCCTAAAAACACATAATAATAAATAAAACACCTAAAATACTAAAAATAAATAAAAGCATATAAATAAAAAGAAATATAAAAATACTATAAAATTACCTAAATTAACTAAAATCCTATAAAACCTATTAAAACCCAAATGAGCTAAATAATTAAACATTTAAGCATACAATAAATATAAAAACTAAGTATAAGGGAATAAAAATATTGTATAATTTAACTCTATCAAATATCGTTTAGGATCTTGAAGAGTTACTAAAAGGTGTTAAACATGTTGGTTGTAAGTGAGTTTATAAGACGAAATTAGATCATAAAGGGAACGTTGAAAGGTATAAAGCTTGATTGGTTGCTAAGGGTCTCACTCAAAAGAAACGTGTGAATTGTAATGAAACTTTCTCTTCAGCATCCAAGAAAGATTCATTTAGAATAGTCATGACTCTAGTAACTCATTATGATTTGGAGTTACATCAGATGGATGTTAAAACTACATTCCTTAATGGTGACTTGCATGAGAATGTATATATGACACAACCAGAAGGTTTTTTTTTAAAGGCAAGGAATATATGGTATGTAGACTAAAGAAGTCCATCTATGGGTTAAAACAGGCTTCTGGACAATGGTATCTTAAGTTTCATGAGGTGATAAGTAATTTTGATTTTAAGAAAAATACAGTGGATCAATACATATACTTAAAGGTCAGTGGGAGTAAACTTTTTATTCTTGTAATAACTTAGACATGTTGTATGAGACAAAATGTTTCCTTTCTGAAAATTTTGATATGAAAGATTTCGGTGAAGCCTCTTATGTTATAGGTATTGAAACTCATCAAGACAGGTTTCGCGGGATATTAGCATTGTCCTAAGGAACTTATATTGACAAAGTTCTTAACAAATACAACATAAAAAATTGCTCCCATACTATCATCCCTATTGTTAAGGGTGACAAATTTGGATCATATCAATGTCCTAAGAGTAAGTTGGAACGCATTCAAATAAATCTTATTCCCTATATATGCTTCTATGGTCAGAAGTTTTATGTATGCTCAAGTGTGTACACGTCCTGCTATAGCATATGTAACTTGTATGCTTAAATGCTACCAGTCAAATCCAGGTTTAGATCACTAGAAAGCAGACAATAAGGTTTTACGCTACTTGTAAGGTACTAAGAATTTTATGCTTACATTTTGAAAATAGATAACCTTGAAGTTGTTAATTATTCTGATTTTGCTAAGTATATATTTCAGGGTACATCTTTATGTTTTCAAGAGGCCCTATTTTGTGGAGAAGTCATAAGCAGGAGTTAACTATCATTTCCACGGTGATGGCATAATATGTGACTTGTTATCATACTACTTGTCACGTCGTATTAGTGAGGAATTTTATTTCAGGACTTAAAGGTTATAGATTCCTTTTTTAGGCCATTGGAAATATTCTGTGATAATAATTATGTTAGTTTTTACAACACCAGTTCAAGTGGTGATGAACTGTACCTTGACACCAAGTAGTTATTCGTCAGGGAAAGAGTTGAAGATCAAAACGTTGTTATTAAGTATATTAGTATGCATGATATATTAGCAAATCCACTTACAAAAGGCTTACCACCCAAGTTCTTTTTAAACCATGTTGTCGGCATGTATTTAACTGGTAGTCTTATTTAGTGAATTACTTTGATGTAAGACAACATTTTTGAGCTCGTTGTTTTGAACTTCACATTACTTTTATGGTTTGTTATTCTCTTTATTGTGCACACTTGAGAACTTATGAGCAAACAATTATGTTTGGACCATATGAATGAGTTTAATTTATTACCACTTATGTAAACTCTATTTATACCTATTATGCTTAATGTTAATCCTTATTATAATAAAAATACTAATTATGTAACCAATGAGGATCTTATGTTAATATTGACACAAAGATTGTATTAATTCGTATTTGTGCTTTTATTTGAACAGGATATAGACATTAAATTAATACTTGGCTAAATTAATGACTGTAAACATTATGTTTTGTATATAAATAGTATTTCAATCAAGTGGGAGAATGTTAGAATATTTTATTTCATTATGTGACCTCTACTATTTATAAAATTATTGGGCTTACGTATTGCATTAATTTAATCACTTTATTTATGAGCTTGGTAATTATATGACCAATAAATAATATTATTGATAGTATTTAGCACAATAGGCCCTAGGGTTTCATAATCTTGATGGACTATTTTGACCCTTAGCTATTCTATAAATAAAACAGTTATGATTTGGTCCTAATTGTCGTCTCAAGAATATTTTTATATACACTCATACATCCATCGTAAGATTAAGAGAGACAATTGAAAACTTTCATCTTTAAACGTAGCGAAAACATAATACATACAAGATGTCTTCTTTTAATTTATGTAAGTACTTAATGTTATGATTAATTTAACTTATGTTTAGTCTATAAAATACCACGATCCATCAATAATTATTTAACAAAACACATATACCAATATAATTTGATATACCTCATTTCCCTGATGTTGCCAACTCTAACTATTCAAAAGTCAAACTTAATTGTATTATTTGATATTGAAAAAATAATAATTAAATTATTGACATGTGCACAGTCTCTTACGCCCCCCTTAACCCAGCTACGTAAACATAACAGGAGGTGAGGGACTGTGTGCATGTGGGCAATCCTATTTTTGTTCTCATTCACGTGGGAATATTATGTCCTTTTCATCTAATGGATAGAATTAGTCATGCACAACAGGTCGGCCTGGCCTGGGCCTGCCAGACCTTGACCGTTGACCAGGCCGGGTCAGGCCTTTGATTTTCGGCCTGCAGGCCAGGCCAGGCCGGGCTTGGCTCTTGAAAATGGGGTCTGCCGAGGCCTGCAGGCCAGGCCAGGCCTTGGTTCAAGCCAGGCCAGGCCGGTCCTATCCGATCCATTCAAATTTTTTTTAATAATTTCAAATATTATAAAAACACCAACTAAAATTTTAAACTTAATTGATGTATTAATTAAAAGTAATGTATTATAACTTACAAGTTACAACATATAAATTACAATAATGAATTAAAATAATGTACAATTTTAAAAATATTGTATTATTTTATACTATCATTAATAAAAAAAGTTTATTTTTTATGAACGCTATCTTTTTTATTATTATTATTAGTTTACAAATGATTTTCTAATTTTTAACCTAAGTATTTATTGAAATGAAGATGCAATGAAAGTTCTGCAAAAAGTGTAGATTACTAACTTGGTAAGAAAAATTCTTATATATTACATTACCCAATGTATTTTTATGAATTTATTTATTCGTATATAAACATACATGCATGAATCAAAAAAAATTGACAGGTCGAGCCGGATTTTAGGTGAATCAGGTCGGGCCTTAGGCCAGGCCAGGCCAGATCTAAGTCAAAAAAATGTGGCCTGTTCAAGGCCTTCAGGCCGGGCCAGACTGAACCGGGCCTTGACCAGGCCAGGCTTTGACCAGGCCAGGCCCAGGCCGAATCAAGGCCGGGCCGCAGGCTATTTGTGCACCACTAGATATAACTAAAAAGCAGGATTATCATGTGTGCAGTCCCTCACACCCGGTTAACCATATTAATAAAGCTGAAAACAGTGCAATCGTGTGGACATGTAAGTACTTACCAATGCAAATGCCAAAGTACTTGAAAAGAATAGGGTGTATCCAGCTGTATTACGTTGTCTTGTATCAATTTTTGACTCCTTAAATGCAAATAGTGCTATTGTTGCTAGCGCAAATGGTTTGACAGAACATGTGTGGATTAAGAGTGATAAATGTCTGAATCATTTCGAGGTTACCTTCTCCTCATCCATTCAGATCTAAATAACTTTGGAGGTTGTCTGTTTTTTTATAAACATTATTAGTTGAGCACCACGCCTAACATATTAATTTATTTCCTCTATTACTCACCAGTTTTACTCTTCGGAGTGAGAAAACTAAATAAGAAACTGATATTTTTACATTTTTTTGATATTTTCATACGATGGAACTACAAAAATGTCGCTATAGATGTATAACGACGATTAACCATCGCTATAGGCTATACATATGAGATCCACCGTGTGAAAATATCAAAAAACAATATGAAAATATTAATTTCTAAATAAAGGAAACTGATGTTCAGTAAAATCAATAGAGTAGTGTTTGATTTTAGTTTTTTTACAATATCAAGAGTGTGTACTTCTCATAAGAAACCACCAAACGGCAATGCTTATAGTAGTACTTTAGAGGAAACTACCACAAAGCGCGGCCCTCCACTGAGAACTAAGATATTAAAATCTTACTTGAGAATTTTACCTTCTAATTTCACAAAATATTTTATAAATTATAAATATGTTTTGTTTGTATTTGGTGTGGGAATGGAAATGGGGCATAGCGGGGACGGGAATTACACACATCACCTCCTCATGTCCGGTTTTATAAAAATTCTCCATGCTCGCCTCATTTCTCACGCGGATTAAAATTTAATAATTCCCCATCCCCATGGGAATTTATATCACTGCATGGATCAATACTTTGTGAACTTTTTTAAATAAAAAAAAATAGTTTTAGTTATATTTTCTATAATGTATACATGAAAATTAAACATATTTTAATCCACACATGATAAAATTAAGAAAAATCAAATAATCATAATATATGTACACACAAGGATATATTTAAATTATGTAATATATAATAATATAAATATTAATTTAATTAATATATAATTATTGGGATTGGAGCCGGAGAAGTAAATACCATCCCCTCCTCTTCCCCACATATAACTATTTGGTGATTTCTCATCCCCTCTCCATACCTGTTCAGAGTCTAAATCACCATCCCATTTAGGACAGAGAGTGAAGAACACCGTGGGAACGAAGTAAATTGTCATTTCCAATTTGGTGTACTCATTAGAGATTTTTTATGCCTAATTGATACTAAACCTTAGTTTTAAAGTAAGTATTTCTGATGTTTTTTATTTAAATTTATACAGATACATGTGGTATTAGCTCAAGTTTCATTTGAAGTTCGAATGCATCTAATATTTTGTATAAAATGAACATGAAACTACAATAAATAAATTACACAAAACAATTATTAATCTTATTTATCAACTTGTGCCATCTACACTTGCATATCACTTCACAAAGAAGAAATGAGAACAATCAACAATTGCCCATTGATTCTAACTAATTGTAGCTTATGGCTGCTTTTGTTTCATCTTACCGACTGAATCATCTTTAAAAGCCATTTTTACCAATAAGCCACAACCAATCAAGAGAAACACCTGCAAATATGCCGCCTAAAAGACACAACACTAGCAAATTACCCAAAGCATTTTGCTCCGGACCCTGCAAATCAAACAACATACGGTTAGATTTTTCTTAATTTATCATGTATGCACTAAAATCAAACAACATACGGAAAAGATTCACGTTCAAACTTGCTTATGGATTCTCAACACACCTTGTAACCTTTTGGAGCTACTGTCATGACGCACACAGTTAGATAACCATTGCTTAATCCCAAGAACGATACGAGTAATATCATCCACCCCTGATCACCATATTTTGCAGTGAAATAGAATGCAGGGATAAGTAAGAAACGGGATAATATTGCAATCATAAGGCCCTTTCGCGATTCCAGCTTGATTTTTTCTATCAATGGGATGTATCTTGCAATTAGATCCCACGCATTGTACATTGCTATCAGAACAAGTGGATACCTGAAACGCAGTTGTGAAAACAGAGAGTAGTAAAATTTCACATAGAGATTTTATCGCCATCTTTCAAAAGAAGGTATAACACTTGGAAATATAAAAGTTCCAGCCATTAAATAAGGATATTCTTTCTTAAAATATGAAAAGGAAGTATAACACATGGAATGAAGAAGGGACAATGAAAACTAAACATCATCATACATTATGTTTCAAATAAGAAATAATGAGTGCATTAGATGCATGACAAATGGACCCAAAACTACCCATCATTTAAGGTATTTGACACTTACCATGAGCCCAACTGGTGTGTGCCAGTGTTTTCATATAAGAACCCCGGGAAAATTGATAAAGTTAGGACATATATCAGAAACAAGTCCAATTCATAATCAATGTTCTGGAAGAACAATTCTTTATTGCTGAGCCTCGGCATAGGTTTAGTATCGTCTTCCTGCAAAATGAAAATCCAAAAGTTTGTAAAAGTTTTACAATCATGAGCTTCCCGAAGTGCATTTAATGAGATTGATAGTACTCGTTCACTTACTTCTCTTTTGATGCCAGCAGCAGCAAGGTCAGACGAAACAGTTTTCGATCCTTCTGATGCTGCTTTCATGCGGTAGAACTTAACAACTGGTAGTTTAGGGAAGACAAATGCATAAAGAAATATACAGAGAAATTCGAAGAACGTGGAGATAGCAAGGAACAACACTGCACAAACCATCAAAATAAAGTTAATTGAAACCTCAGATTAAAATCTGATTTTTCACTCTATATGGTATATATTTGATATATCACATGAAAAAACTCAATTTGAGTAACATGAACACAATCTAGAGAGCTGGTCAGTTGACACCTTTTTTTTGTTCTGTTTGCTTGTTGGCCAGTTAACACTTGTGTATGTGAATAACTGGCAGATTTCTCACTTTTCAAAGCCATATTAATGCCAATTATACCGTTTACAAAAGATTAGTTAGTTTAAAGAAAGGCTTAATGTGTGAGCTGAATAGTAAATTCAGACAAACAAAATGAAGAACTAAAAACTTCAATGGTAAAAAATTTCACTATATGTGGTATAATTTACATACTAGCGCCCTTTCGTAGACCATTTCCCGATTTTTCAAAGGCTGCTTTGGTAATTAGCCTTAAAGCAGAGGTGAGAGCCCCTGATGCAGCCAACCCAACAAAGAAGGACTGCAAGATTCATAAGTAATACATTTATGAACATAGCAATCAGATTTCAATAGCTAGGGATAAAAATAAATCCATCAAGTAAAATGTTAAAAATAATTCACAAGACTCACCTGAATGAACTCTGGGCGCATGAAAGATAAGTCCCCAACCATACCGCCTTGAACATGAGCATCCGCGACTCCAAAAGCAGCAACAAAAACACATATACCAATATAATTTCCAATACCCCCTTTGCCTGATGTGGCTAAATCCAACTGTACAATTGAAAAATAACTGTCTAGATTGGTTGAATTTGCAGAAATTATTGACATGCTTATCTAAAAAGCTAATAAAATTGCAAATTTTAGGAGAGGCAGTACTTACCACTAAAAGTGCCAAAGAACTTAAAAAGAAAAGGATGTATCCGGCTATGTTACGTTTCCTAGTATCAATCTTCGACTCCTTATAAGCAAGTAGTGCCATTGTTCCTAGTGCAAATGGTTGATAGACAAGGGTAAGTACCCTTGCAGGATGGTAATCCTTCAAATGGAAAAAATTTAATACTTTGTCAAGCAAATGTCATAAACATAATTCACAATCCACAATATATAAGAAACAGTGTGCCATTGAATTCCGACTGCACGTGTCAAAGTTAGGATGGAAACAGAAACAAATGAATTATGGGAACACTTTCTGGAACTTAGCACTTTACTCCATTGATTCATTCTGTTGAACAAGTGGTGGGTAATAACTGCTTCAAAAAAATAAGCAAGATATCTAGCAAAATTGCAAAAATTTGGACAAGTTCAATTGCTATTTCAGCTCTGAATGAGTCTCTACTATTAGTATCTCACCTAACATCCTATCTCTATTGCACAAAGAAAATCACAAGCTGAAACTAATTTTCATCAATTCTAATGCCTAGAAAGGAACTATACTAATCTAAGCCTAAGCCAGGACAATCTAGAAAAGCAATAACCAAAATCAAATTTATGGTAAACAATATCTTAGCGCCCTGCAGAGCAATAATAGATTGAGTAAACAAGCTATATAATTGTTTAAAACAGAATTGAACAGTTTTACATTCAGCAAGCATATAACTGATGCCCTGGGCTTGTTCATTTTGGTGTGTTTGGGGCATTTGAAAAGTGAGTTTAGTAGCTTTTAAGCCCCACACCGCGCCATTTTCAGAGCACTGAGTATAGGGCTTAAAAGCCGCGTTTGTGAGTTAGAATAGATGCTTTTGAAATAAGCTGCGCATTTTAACTCCAAAAAAGCCACAAAAGCTCGAAAAGCTCTAAATCAAACATGTAGAGGTTGTTACCCACATACCGGGAACAATTCATAGTAATAGTCTCCTATTGTTAGCATACTATTCCACGCGACAAGTGACCCGAGTCCAAGAACCCAACATACTGCTATTGCACTATACCTCCCCTGAAATTCAAAAACGGAAAAACACAAGTCAATCTTCTTGTAACAAAATTTCACCCACCAAAGAACCAAAAAAAAAAAAAATAGTAAAAAGAACCACAAACCTCAAGCCTAACTGGAGTTTCACTTGGATCAGCAACTGGAGTTTGACTTGAATCAGCAATTGTCATAGCAGCTACTCTGAAACTAATAATAAACTAAACATTATTACAAAGAAATTGCTATAAAAAAAGAAAAAGAAAAAAGACAACCCATAGTTAATTAATTTATGAACTTCACAAGGGGAACATATAATACCTTATTAATGTATACCCAGCAATAACAAGTCAAATTACAGAGCAAAGCAGCAAGTACGACAACATTTATATATATATATATATATATATATATATATATATATATATATATATATATGGACATTAACGAATGAATACCCAGAAATCTTATCAAGAATTGGGAAGACATGAGCTTACTTTTTCTCTAGGTGGCGTGTGAACCCTAGAGCCTGATGTTGAATGTAAAGTCTGAACAAAAGCGAATTCAAAGATTCATCTCTTTTATAAACGAAATGAAGTATGAACGCGTACATATAATATTTTTTTAATATATATAAACATGGCAAAGAATCTGTTTGATTGAGGAAATAAATATCCCTTTAAAGGATCTTAAAAAGCGTTCCACTGCGAATCTCAATGCTTTATTATAATATGACAAAATCACAAAAAGATGTGGCCGAGGAAAATTACATTTTTTTTTTTGCTAAATAAAATTACATTTATTCATGCCAAAGGCTACAAGCTTCATTTTTCCCTATATTATTTAAAAAAAAAAAATTATAATTAAGACTTGATAGTTTAATAGTATGACATTTTTTTTTGTGTGTGTAGGTATATGTTGGAGTCTATTATTAATAAAATTATCACATTTGCTACATAACAAATATAAATTTACCTAGATATTTTCTAACTTCCCTCCCTTTTAATCTCCTAAAAATACTCTAAGCATCTCATATTGAATATACCCCGTCCGTTTCAAAAAAATAATATATTTTTTTGTAAATTAAAAACTTAAAATAGAAAAGAAATTAGCAATTAATTTTTTATTTTATCCATTATGAACCCTCTGTGCAGTATATTAGGAATTTTTTTAGAACAATATAAATAAGTAAAATTATAAAACACTCGTGTCTAATTTTCATGTCCAATTATCATGTTCACATAGAAGAGCTCAATTACATTTTATAAGGACTTAATTATTTTTATGAGTCGTAAGTATTTATAGTGTAATTCAAAGATGAAAGATTTTTTAAAATAAAATTTTATTTATAGTCAAATTGTAAGAAGATGGACCAAAACAGTTAGTATTTATTTGTTCATATAGATTATTGTTTGTCTTATAGTCAAATTGTTTACATAATATTAAACAAGTTGTTTTCATTTGTAATCATCGCTCTTGTGCATGTAGAATATTGTAATATAAAGACTCCTACAGTATTATTTCACATTGCTCTCATATTTAACTTCCTATATATTATAGCAACAATTATGTAAAATCAAATTTTAAACTGGACGTGCATGTCCAAATCAGTGGCATATTTAAAGGAGAGAACATCCAAATATATGAGGCAAAAGAAGTAGTCAATGTAATGGTAGTTCTTTTCAAATTTTCAACAAGTACATAAGTCGCATTATATTTAAATTTTCAACATTTGAAAAATTAATTTTAATTATTTTTTCTCTTTAAATTTATTTATTTATATATTACTTGTCTTTCTCTCATTATCTTACCTCACATGATTCTTTTGAGATTTTCACGTCTTTTCATTTTTTATTTTTATAAGGAAATGAACATCTTATTACTGTATTGCTAAATAATTAATTATTTACTTAGTGTTATTTTTAAATTTTAAACATAATATATTTTTTGTATTTTAAATATAAACCCACACTTAGTTTCAGTTTAAATTATTGCAATATGCATGCGTTGTTGGGAGGGTGTCGGTCGATCTCATGTTAATGCGTGGACGTAAATGTTGATTTCAAATGATGTTGCGTTCACACGGCGCACCCCTCCCCACCCACCCCGCACCCCCCACCCCAATCCCATTTTTTGATCATTCCATCCACTTCTCGCCAATATTAAACGCCACTTGATGAAGCAACCAAGTTGGATCGGGTCAACTCACAAGCCACAAGAGAAGACAAAATACATATCGTATGATCGATGTGTTCATGTTAATTAAAAAAAAATAATAATGTGAACTTTGTGCCAAAAGAATAAAAATAGAATAAAACTTTTCCTAATATCAGGAGAGTAAATAAATACATAAAAAGAATAGTTAAATTTGGAAGTAATTATGAATATTGTATTATTATTTCTGTTGGATTTACATTTTGAATACATGCGGATAATATAAAGTTGTTTTATTAATCAATATTTATTTAGAGTGATGATCATTCGTGATGAGTGGGTCCGGAAGCCACGTATCCGATAATTGTGATTTTATAATTGTGTGATTATGAACTGTAATTTGATTGGGTCTTAACGATCATGTCAAGATTGTAATATCACAAATATTGTGATCATGATTTTTTACGGACATAATAATTAAATATGAATATTTTTTAATTTTATTTATTTATATTTTTATCCCTGTAGAATAGCTCTTTATATACTCAACTTTCAAAGATTATTTTGTGTATATAATTTAATTCACAGGTTTCTTTTAAGAGGACTTAACTAGAATAAATTACCCAAAAAAGGACTTAACTGAAATACAATCTACTTTTAAGCACTTTTATGTAAATGATGTATATCAATTTTAGGAAGGCCTAGTGCAAAAATAATAAAATTTCAAGGCCTTGAGCATAATTCCTTAAAGGTCAGGGTAGCCTGGGCCACCCCAAAGGCCCAAACCCCGACACTCTCAAATTATGTGCATAGAATTGAACTGTTAATGACACTTCAATCCTACTGCCCGATCTTTTGCTTACTCTTTGATCCGGGCTTGTGGCGGGTCTAAGTTCTTATGGTTAATTTTTAATAAACAATTTCATATTTTTCAGGAAAATCAGTTTTATTTAAATTTCACTTTTGTAGAGGACGATGAATAAATAAAGTGTGAAATGAAATCTTAGCTTTTAAATAAGCAAAAATTGACAAAACTTTTATATGCTATTGGTTTTCTAGCTTCATAAAATCATGTTAATTTAATTCTTGTCAACTTTTAGAGCTGTTTTGAAATTCATGTTGCAATCTTTAGAGATTTGAGTGATTAATTGCATATCTTAATAGCTCACTATCTTATTTTCTAAGAAAGTTGAAGATTTCCCTTAATGTCTCTAAATCAGTAAAATAGAAAATTAAGTTCAAATTATTAAAAGTTGTCTCTTAATGAAATTTTTAAATCTATAGACAAACATAGTCTCAACAAATATTATATTCTCTCTATTCCAAATTTTAAAATTATTATTGATTTTTGAAAAGTTAATTTGAGATATTTTTAAACTTAAAATTGAGATGATTAAAAATTATGAAATAATAAATCATACAATGAGTATTATTTTTTTGATATTTTTCAATAGTCATCATCGTATAAACTAAAATAAAAGAAATTCATGTCAGTTATGAGTTTAAAAATATTTTAAATTGACTTTATAAAGTCGATCAATAATGATCTTATATTTTAAAACGGAGAAAATATAATTCTTCTTTTGAATTATTACATTATGTTGTTGTTACATTAAACTTGACACAATTTTTTATCTAATGCAATAGTCATCATATTATAAATTATTACTAATTTTTTAGGTGATTTGTTTACTAGAGTATATAATTTTTTTATATAAATACATTTAGCAATATTATTCACTCGTTTTTATTAAACGGGATATTTAAAATTATCAAATAAAATTTTTAGACAACTCTGTTAAAATTGTAAAATAGTATTATTATGATGTTTTAGACTTTTTAGTTTATCAAATAACTTTTTAGGTTCGATTCTATTTAACTCAAATGTTCTAATTTATTAAGATATACTAACTATTCAAATTTTAATTATTTAATTTTATCAAATACCACCTTAATTTAAAAACAAAAAAAGGGAGAGAGTTTACATGCACTTTCATAATGTTATAGACAAAAACTTTGACCCGTCCCTCCTCAGAGCCCTATTGAACCCTAACTTTAACGGAGTGAAAATGAAAAGCCCCGACTCCTAATTCTATTTTTAACAGTTAATAATAATTACATAATTCTTATTGCTCCCATTCCTTGTCTCTTGTAAAACCTAGATCGACCAACAGAAAAATATCTCTATCATTTCATGATCAGGCTGTAGCTATTGACATATTTATCAATACCCTCAACCCTTTGCTTTCCTTGGCCGGCATAGCATTCCATATATGTTTGGTTAAAAAGTCTTTTTATTAAAAATGAGAGTCATATTAAGGAATAAGGATGGAAGCATTAGATTCGATATATATATATTAGTAACTAACTTTAAGCATGACTAAAATTTCCATAAGGTATGCTTAAGTATGTTCTAGATTAACTCTAATTTTATATTTGGATGGAAAGAATGGAATAAAATAAATAATAAAATAATTTTAAGGTATTTCAAGTATATGTTTGATTATTTGTGAGAGTGACTGATGTAATAGGATAGTAAAATTATCATATGTATTTATTTTATTGGAATGAATTTTATTCTTTCACCTTTCACACGGAATAAAAATCAAAGTGATGGAATGAATTTTTATTCTATTGAAATAATTTATCCTCCAAAATAATTATCTAATACACTATTTTTTATTATATTAATTCGTTCATGCATTCTATTCTCTTAATCCAAATCCAAATCTAAATGTAGCACAATGATACTTAATTATTAGTCTCAAGCCTTAACATCTTTTGGTAGCTATTAGGTTCTAGGTTGGTCAAATCAGAGTCTTCTCTAGGACTGATCCTAAACAGCTTGGATCGGCCTATATTGTTTACCTCTCGTAATATTAAATGGTGAAAATTCTTGAATTAATAACAATTTATTAAAAAATTCCTTAATAATTTGTGTTTCGTCTAATATTTTAACTAAAATTAATCTTCCTATTTAACTCTAACCGTTATATTTGAACTATATATCATGTTGACAATTTAGATATTATTGGATTATAGACAAATGAAAATATTTTTTAAACATAAATAAATTACATATCTCTAATATTTATTCATTATTTTATTATTCTTATTATTTTTGTTTATTTTTTGTTATTTGTACTAACTATCATGACTCAAATTATTGCGAATGTCTTTGGTCTGGGTGGAAAAACAGTATGATTGTTGTGTGTTTTTAACTTGTGTGACAAAGATACATGGAAGGCAATTCTCTTTGGTCTTGGTGCAAAGAAGAATTGTTGTGTGGCATAATCATGACCGTTAATGTTACAGATGATGGAATCTTAATGATGAAGTTTAAATTGGAGAAATTAAATATTATAAATTAATGTCTATTTGACTCTTCTAATTGATTGTTCATTTCGCGACAGCTATTTGTTAAAAACTTATGATTTCTAGCATTTTCTAAATCATTGATTTTATCATTATTGAAAACTGAAGATAACATTTCTTTATCTTTGTCATAATATTCTTTAGTGAGTTACTTAAGTTCACCCTTTTGTTTTCCTAATTCCTTTTAGGAAATAAAAATATAGTTGGGGCTGGCGGGAAGAACATGAGAAGGATTGATGCCCCGATTTATTTGTTGTAATAGTCCTCACTAAGTTGTAAAATAGTGTAGTAATAATTATAGTATGAACTTAATATAGGGTGTTGCAGTGCTATACATAGGTATGCATAGTAGGTCCAGACTAGGCTGGTCTGATCTGGGTCTTACAGGCTTTGATCGTTGACCAGGCTAGGCTTTAACTTTTTGGGCTTGCGGGCTGGGCCAGGTCGGGCTTCCCAGCAAAAACTATGATTTATTAAGGCCTACAGGTCGGGCCAGGTTAGGCTTTGGACTCTGTCAAACACCTATATGACTGCACAATGCATAAGAAGAGAATAGAAAAATGCCTAAAAGAAAACAAAAAATAAATTAATAATATAAACATTCAAATGGGGGACAAACAACTATATCAATATGTTTGCATACACTGTGCACAAGAAGAGAATAAAAAAATGCCTAGAAGAAAATAAAAAATAAACTAAACAATCAAAGGAAAAAAGTACCCAAACATTGAAAATGACCCACAATAATATAATATGTTATAATAAATACCACTGCACATGGCTCCTCCGATTCTTGGTCCTTATTAAAAAAACATACTTCCAATAAAATATATAAGAATATAATAGTAAATATTTTATTATCAACCATCAACTTCAATGCCACTAAGATTTTTTTTCTTTTAGTATAGTATATATGTATTGAATGTATCCCACCTAAGCAGACTTTTAGCAGGCCATTTCGGCCCTGCGGGCCGGGTTAAGCCAGACTTTTGGTTAGGCCGGGCTTTTATGTCTATATAGTAGCCTGTTAAAGGCCTGCATGTCGAGTCGGACCGGCCCAGACCTTGACCAAGTCGGGCCAGTCTGGAGGCCATGGGCTTTTGTGCATGTCTAGCTATACATAGTATTGTAATAATTATAATTATGAGAATTTATATATGTTGTTTTGTATTTTGGCAACTTAAATTAGGATGTATAAGCTCGAATTTGGGAGCGTTAGAAAAATGCCCTAAAAACTAGTCGTTATAGAGTTGTTGGAATAGGTAATATGGTCCAAAAAATAAAAAAAATGGTGAGATTCTAACTACAGACCTAAAAAGGCAAAAAAAATTGTTATAAAAGACTAAATTTTCAAGTCCTAAAAATCCAACATGTATGATCAAGCCGGTCTTCGGTCTAGGTTGGTCCCGTCTTCGGTCCCTAACGGTCCCGTCTTCGGTCCCTAACGGTCTTCTGGTTAGTTTAGTCTGTAGATCGAACCTGTTCAAACTAGTCTTTTGCTTTCCAATCCTAGGACTGATCTAAGCTCCTAGGCTCGATCCTTTCTCAGATCGGACTGGACTTTCTCGAAGTTTTTCAAACCAGTCTGATTCAGACTTTCGGTCTTCGATCCTTTTATAGACCTCTACTAAATTTTAGATTAAAGTATAGATTGCACCCTAAAGTTATAAGAATTTTGAATTTTGCACCATAATGTTTAAAACATATTTAAGTGCACCATAAAAAAAAAATTGCCAAACAAGATGCATTTTTCAAAGTTTTTCGCTAAACAAAATGTACCCCAAAGTTCTTTCTGCTAAACAAAATGTACCTTCAATTTTGGGTGCAAGTTTTATTTTTTTTAAATGAAAGAATTTTAAAGTGCACTTAGATACGTTTTAATCATTTGGATACAAATTTTAAAAATTTTACAATTTTGGGGTTCATTCTGTACTTTAGTCTAAAATTTACATATATTGCATCTTCTATGTCTCTGTTTTTTATTTTTGACTAAAATACACATTTCACCCCAAACTTTACACCATTGTTGATTTTTATACCCCAAACTTCATATTATTCTAAGTCCAATAGGCTTGGGATATGTCCCTAACCAATCTGGACTGTGGCTATTTACTATATCTAATCCGAATTAGAATAGGAGTCAGGTTCTTAGATGGTTTAGGAGATTACCTTCCTATTCAAACTATACGACGTTGAGGGACAATCCTAAAAGGAATCGGTAAGAGTCAGGTATGCACTATAAATACCCAGTCAATGATGGAAGAAAAGGTTACGCATACATGCACCTTACTACTATACTAAATACTTGGACCTCCATTGTTGACCTTTCTTAAAACCTTCACAAACTTTCACACTGGAGGAGCCCATCAACGGCCCAAGCCGTTGGGACTTTTGTGCAGGTATCCTATCCGGACGGCCAACAGGACAGCCGGACAAAACCAGGCGTCAACATTGGCGCTAGAAGGAGGGGAGTACCAAGTAAAATCTCCATCAATCAACATTGATATGGAAACTTCACACTCGCAAAGTTATTCACGGCGACCAACACTCTCCCAGTCTCGCCGGGAGACGGCGGCTGAGAAAGAACGTCGCCTCCAGATAATCCTCGACAGGAAAAAGGCTCTAGATATCCAGCAAAAAGAGCTTGACAAGCAGTACGAGGAATTAACCGAAACATGGGACAATCTCTCGAGACAGAGAGGCTCGGCCTCCCGCTCAGACCACCGTGGCAGACGGGAAGACAGACACACGGAACGCCGTAGAGGTGGCCCCCAACCCCGAGAAAAGGAACCGACCCGCTCTAAGTCGATTTGGACGGCGGATTTGAGGAAGCGAGCCAGATCACCCTCCAAAAGGGATAGGGAGGACAGACGCAGCCACAGGAGCCACACTGGAGAATCCTCACCCAAGAAGGCTTCGGACAAGTACTATGGGTCCAAGAAGGCCCGGTTCTCCCCGTTCTCAAAGGATTTGGAGGAAGCCAAAATCGATCGAAGTCGAAAAGTGCCCACTTTGGAGATATATGACGGAACGGGAGACCCGCATGATCACACCTACTCATTCGAGCAAGCCATGCACTTCCATGGTCATGATGCAGTGGCGATGTGCCACCTATTTTTATCTACTCTAAAGAAGACAGCTAGAGAATGGGTCACCTCCCTCCCGAACGGGTCTATTAAGTCATGGGAAGAGCTATAGGAACAATTTCATACCCGCTTCAGGAGCAATAAAAGACGGGCCAGAATGATGACCTCTCTACTACAAGTAAAACAGAAGCCGAATGAGACTCTTCGGCAGTATGTCAAAAGATTCCGGGAAGCTGTGTCTGAAATCAACGGAATCGATCCAAAGCAGGTAATTCAATTTTTAACTATGGGATTAAACGTTGACAAATCCAGCAGGTTGATCGAGGAACTCATCTCAAAAGCTCCAGAAACCCTATCAGAAACTTACGAGAAAGTAGACAAGTTTGTAGAATTGGAAGAGGCTCTCGCCAATCTTCGGGGCTCTTCAAAAAACACAGGTGAGTTTCACCAGAGAAACCCCGAAGACGAAAGCGCCGAGAAGAAATCCAATGGCTCCGGCAAAAAGGGGAATGACCGAAGATATTCTAGCCGAGATCGACAGCAAAAGAACCATCCTCCGAGGGATAGAGGAGGTGCCGACAAGGATTACACACCCCTGAATACAAACAAAAGTAATATCGTGAAAGCGATAAAAAATGAACCCTTCTACGAAAACCCCCCGAAGATTCGGGTTTTCGTAAGGCAAAAGAACGGGGATAGATATTGCACCTACCATGAAGCAAAAGGACATGATACCGAGGAGTGTTACCAGCTCAAAGATTTCCTAGAAAAACAGATACGGAAGGGTAACCTCGACTGTTACGTCGCCGATTCTCGTCGACAATCAGCCTTCGATCGCCTGGAACCACCTCCACCCACTTCCGAGGTAAGAGGAGTGGTTGATGTCATCTCCGGAGGATCGATCACCGTTCTGTCTAACCGAAAGAGGAAAGCCTTCGGAAGAGAAGTCCATCAAGTGTCCGGTAAACCCCAGGATATCAAGACCGACCCCATCACTTTCTCCGACGATGATTACCCGTCGGGAATGGTTATTCCGCATCAGGACACACTGGTCGTCACAGCTCAGTTCGGTACTATGGATATGAAGAGGATGCTTGTTGATAATGGGAGTTCAGTCGACGTACTCTATAGCCAAGCATACAATCGGCTGGACTTGGGAGGAAGGAAGCTGGAAATCTGCAATGAGTCCCCCTTATATGGCTTCGGGAATAACCCGGTCCGTATAGCAGGGACGATTGAATTGCCTGTGATTTTCGGGACTGCCCCAAAGCAAGCTTCCATCATGGTCCGTTTCTATGTAGTCCAGGTGGAAAGTAACTACGACGCCATCTTGGGAAGAACGACTCTGTCAGCATTGAAAGTCGTTACCTCTATCCCGCATTTAAAAATGAAATTCCCAACAAAGAATGGGATCGGGGAATCAGTCGGCGACCAAGATCTTTCCCGAAGACGCTATCTACAGACCATTCAGGCATCCCCTATCATCGACAGCAAACAGAAAGCCACCATGAAGATTGAGCTCGAACCTTTCACTGAGGGATGCACTGAACCAATAGCAACACCTGCCGAAGATACGGTCCAGATTCCGTTATTTCAAGAAGATGACGAGAGAACAGTACAGATTGGGACAGGCCTTCAGGAAAAAATCAGAGCACGGTTGGTGCCCCTTTTACAACAATACTCGGATATCTTTGCTTGGGTCCCAGCCGATATGCCAGGCATTGATACGACTGTGGCCGTGCACCAGCTGAGTGTAAAGCCGAACTCAAAACCTGTTAAGCAAAAGCGAAGGAACATAGCTCCCGAAAGACAACAAGTAATTGATGACGAAATCGATAAACTTCTGGCTGCTGACTTCATCTTTGAAATCAATTATCCAGAATGGCTCGCGAATGTGGTACTAGTTAAAAAGCATAATGGGAAGTGGAGGATGTGCGTGGATTATACAGATCTGAATAAAGCGTGTCCGAAAGATTATTACCCTCTCCCGAATATAGATCAACTGATTGATTCCACATCGGGTCATACTGTAATGAGCTTCCTGGATGCTTTCTCGGGATACAATCAAATTGCCATGCATGAAAGCGATATCCCTAAGACATCCTTTATCACTCACCAAGCCATCTACGCGTACAAAGTGATGTCCTTCGGATTAATCAATGCGGGGGCCACTTATCAGAGAATGATGAACAAAGTGTTCAGCGGCCAGATCGGGAGAAATATGGAAGTCTATGTTGATGACATGATTGTTCGAAGTATGACGGAAGAAGATCATCTAGCCGACCTGAAAGAATGCTTTGAGAATGTCAGAACGAACAACATGAGACTTAACCCAACTAAATGCACATTTGGCCTCGGGTCAGGTAAATTTTTGGGATATATGGTTAGCCGAAGAGGGATTGAGGCAAATCCCGAAAAGATATCGGTTATCCTTGAAATGTAACCGCCGAAGAACTTCAAAGAAATTCAACGGTTGACAGGGAGGCTGGCAGCTCTTCGGCGGTTTGTGGCGCGACTAGCAGAGAAATGTCTCCCATTCTTCGGAACTTTGAAGGGAGCCCAGAATCAGAAAACTTTTCAATGGACCGAAGATTGCCAGGAGGCTTTTGAACAAATTAAGAGATATATCTCTTCACCTCCGATTCTGAGTAAAGCACTGCCCGAGGAGGATCTACAAATATACCTCTCTGCCACATCCTTGGCAGTCGGGTCAACTTTGATCAGAGAAGATTCACAAGGGCAAAAACCAGTCTATTACGTAAGCCATGCTATTCGGGATGCTGAAACAAGGTACCCAAATTTAGAGAAGTTGGCTTACGCACTGGTTATCTCCAATCGGAAACTCAGACATTACTTCCAGGGGCGGACTATTATCGTCCTCACTGACCAGCCATTACGGAAAATCCTTTATAGGCCCGAATCGTCGGGAAGGCTTGCAGCATGGGCCATCGAGCTGAGCCAGTTTAATATAGAATTTCGCCCTCGGACAGCAATCAAAGCACAAGCACTCATTGACTTTATCATCGAGTGCTCATTCCGTAATGATCTAGAGGACAAGGAACCCGACTGTGATAAACTGACATCAACACCCGAAGAAATTGTATGGACTCTGTTCGTAGACGGATCCGCTACTGGGACGAAGAGTGGGGCCGGCATCATCCTCACTTCTCCCGAAGGTTTCAAAATACAACAATCTATACGATTTGGGTTCATAGCCACAAACAACATCGCCGAATATGAAGCACTGGTGGCAGGGCTAAAGCTAGCCCGAAACCTGGAGGTAAAGAACTTGGCAGTATACAGCGACTCCCAACTGGTGGTGAAACAAGTGTTGGGAGAATATGAGGCAAAAGAAGTTCATTTACAGGCCTATCTCCAATTAGTTCGGTCATTGTTGGCATTCTTCCCGAAATACCAGCTCATAGGAGTAGTCAGATCGAAAAATACAATGGCCGATGCCCTTTCCAAGTTGGCAACCACCGATCAAGGGGAACTGGACGGAGCAGTATATTTAGAAAATCTTCAGTATCCGAGCACCTTGGTTCAAACAATAATGGATATTGAACAGACGGATTCTTGGATGACCCCGATCATTCAATTCCTTCTGACCGGTGAATTGCCCGAAGACAAATCTATGGCCCGAAGGATAAAGTACAAATCCACCAAGTATTGTATCACGAATGATCAGCTGTACCGAAGATCTTATTCTTCACCACTGCTCCGATGTCTCGACCCTAGGGAATCTGATTATGCTCTTCGGGAAGTTCATGAAGGTATCTGCGGTGACCATGTGGGAGCAAAGGCACTGGCCCATAAAATTTTGCGACAAGGATATTTTTGGCCGACAATGCTTGAAGATGCCAAAGACTTCGTCAAAAAATGTCATAAGTGTCAGATATTTGCATCCGTACCACACCAACCTCCCGAGGAGTTATCTCCGATACTCTCTCTGATCCCCTTTTCTGTATGGGGAATAGACATATTGGGCCCTCTTCCACAGGGTAAGGGACAAGTGAAGTTTGTGATCGTCGCCATCGATTATTTCACCAAGTGGGTAGAAGCCAAACCACTTGCCAAGATCACTGAGCATACATGTCTACAATTCTTCAAAGAACAAGTAGTCTACCGGTTCGGCATCCCGATGATCTTAGTTTCTGACAACGGACTTCAGTTTGTTGGTTAAACTTTCGAAGGGTTCTTATCAGAACTTAATATCCAGCATCGTCGGAATTCAGTAGCCCATCCACAAGCAAATGGTCAAGTAGAAGTTACAAACAGGACACTTCTTCATGGCATTAAAAGAAGACTGGAAGAGGCGAAGGGTGCCTGGCCCGAGGAGCTTTTGCATGTTCTTTGGGCCTACCGAACAACTCCTCGGACTACTACTGGGGAGACGCCTTTTAAGATGGCCTATGGTTCCGAAGCCCTGATACCTATTGAGATCGGAGTACCTTCTCCGAGAGTCTTAAACTTTGATGAAATCCTCAATAGCGAAGGTCTTCGGTTGAACCTCGACTTATTGGAAGAGGAACGTGATTCAGTAGTCCTCAAATTGGCTGCTTATCAACAACGAACTGCTCGGCACTTTAACAAAAATGTCAAAAGAAGGTCATTCAATGTGGGCGATCTAGTTCTTCGGCAAGCCGAGGCATCCACCCCTAGGGAAACCGGCAAACTGATGCCAACATGGGAAGGACCATACTTAGTGATTGAAGTTTTGAAGGCCGGAACTTACAAGCTTCAGGGCATGGATGGAAAAAATGTTCCAAATACTTGGCATGTCGTTCGGCTTCGTAGGTATTATCAGTAGTTGGGTTACTTTGGATTTGTACTTAGTCAAATTTTGAGGCTGCATTCTAGCTGATAGGATTATCTTTTTCGATATTAATGAGAATATTTTTTACATCGTATTTCTGTATTTCTGTTTTGATACACACTTTCAAATTTATCTTCTAGCCTCATCGGGTCTTCACCCGATCAGGCTAGAGGGGGGTAAAGCAGTATAAGTAAACAGTTATACATGCAGACGATAAAATATAACTCATGAGAAAAGGGTAATAAAATAAACGATGAAGTCATAACCATCAAATTCATAAATATTCAAAAGTTTACAAGATAAAAAAAAAAAAAAAAATATAGCAAAAGCAAAAGCTTTTCAAATCAGTCCTCGGGAAATACAATTCCCAGCTGATCGGGATCATGACCCTTCTCCTTGGCAAGCTCGCGAGCGTATTCGAACCCATCGCTGAATTCGTTCACAACAGATGATAGGATATCGGCCTGAAATTGATCTGAGGCCTTATATTCATCTATCACCTTTTGTTTAAGCTCAGGAATCAGGACACTCGGGGAGGCGACGGCAATAGGTCCTCTTAACCAATCGGCTTCCTTAGCACCCCAGCCTTCGACGATCAGTTCGACATTATCTTTCAGATTCTTCATTTGATCAGTCTGAAGTTGGATGCTATTTTCCGATTGGGTCAAGAGAATCTTCTGACTTTGGAGTTGGGCCTCGAGCTCGTTCTTGTTATTTTCCAGCTGGATCTTCTTGAGCTTTTTGGCCTGCACCAAATCCATAGCGTGAGCATTCGTCTTCTCCAGATCGATCACCCGGGCCGTCAGGCGTTCGATCTCCTTGTCCTTCTCAAGACGAGCCACCCGGGCCGATTCATACTCCTGTTTCATGATATGGAAGGAGTCATGCATGGCCTTGAGCTGGTCTTTGGTCTTCTGATGGTTCTTCAGAGCCTCGGCATGCCCTTTGCTGCTCTCCTCGGCTCTTCTCTCCAGAACCTTCTGCTCATCAGAAACCCTAAGGAGAATTGCATTTCCCTGGAAAAAAAAATGGTTGAAGGATGAATGAGTCAGAAAGTTAACCAACTTGAAGAGGAAAATTTTACAAGTAGATCCTTACCTTTGCATGGCAGGAGAACAGCATCTCCATAAGCGTCTTCAGATCGGCACCCTCGGTACCATCTTCGGCGAATGGGATCATCGACGTACCCAAGGACTGCATATTGATCCCCTCCTCGGGTCTTGAACTCCCGGTCGGCATTGGGGGATCTATCGGCCCGCTTTAGGTGCTGGGGGGCTCTTGACCTTCAGCAGGTCTTTTCCCTTTATTCTGAGGAGGGGGAGCGAGGCCTTTCTCTGACTGCCTGGCAACGTTTTGCTCGGCGGGAGGAGTTGATGAACTCCCTTGAGGAGTAGAAGTCTGCTTGGTTCTTGTCTCCAGAACTGACGTTAGAACCAGCCTTCTCCTCTTTATTTTTGGTCTGCCGGCCCCCGAGTCTTTGTCAGCAGACTTCTCTCCTTCGGTGGGTTTGATAATATCACCCACCTGAGAAGATCCCGTGGCCATCTCGGGATTGGTAGCGGCCTTGGTGGAGTCCTTGGGCTTTGCAGCCCTCATGCTTCGGCTCGCCTTCAGCTTATCGGTGGCACTCATCTTCACCCTCGGGACGCCAGCTGCTTCTATTATGGCTTCATTATCAGGATTCTTTCCTTGGTCAGCCACTGCAAGGCAATCAGAACAAAAGAGTGAGTATATCAAAAAATGTTCAGAATAAAGGAGCAAGCATGGCAGAGAACTTACAACCGAAGGAATACAACCAGTCTTGGTCGTTAAGGAGATTCTGATCCCACTTCACAGATGGTCTCTTAGAATATAAGACCTCGAACTCTTCTAGCCTTGCCCAAGAGATTTTCTTCGAATTTAGCTGGTCTTTGTTCGGGTCTGACCAAGGTCCGACCATCTCAGTGTCCGGCCCCTTGATGAAAAACCAATCCCCGTGCCACCCTTTATTGCTCGAGGGGGTCTCCATCAGGGTATCCCTTCCAGGGTTCTTCATCACCATGAAAAACCCTTTTTCTTTATTATTGGTAATGGAAAAGAATTGAAAAAATAAATCTATGGCTGGGAGGGTTGATTCAGAGAAACAGAAGGCGATGAAGCTGTTTATATGAATAAAAGAATTGGGGGATAGCTGGTTCAAACTGAGCCTCGTCGTATGAAGTAACTCCAATACGAAGGGGCGAAGAGGGAATCGGACCCCATAGATCAGTGACTGCCTATGGATTGGAATCCATCCCCCCTCGAGCTGGTAGTACATTCTCTCCCCGGCCCCGGGTCTCTTGATTTCGTATGTTTCGGGGATATAGAATTCTGTGGGGGCTAAATCGAAATATTGGTTCCGGATTGAAGAAGGGATGTTGGCTACTCTATACAGGATATTGAAATATTTGTTCCTATTGTACTCCTCTACATCCCTTATCCTGGTGATTACCATGGGTTTCCATGGTTGTCCCTCCGGGATCCCCATTTCGGCCACAGTAACTTCGTCCTCAACCCGGGAAGACGAAGCTTGAGCCCTGGTATCTTGGGTATTGCCAGCCATTAGGAGGTATTAAAGAAAAAGAGTAAAAAACTTACTTGATTTTAGAAAGGAGGTCGATGGAAAAACAACGAAGCAGGAACGATGGAATTGGATCTGGGAATGAAATTATTCTCTCTCAAACGTCCTTTCTCTCGTGATAAGTTGCTTCTGATAAAAAGACGATCTGTTGGAAATGACCCCTTTTATCTTGATTCAAGTGTTGTAACAGTTCAGATGGAAACGATCGAACGGATGGGGCGCACGCGCAGTATTTACTGCAGCGTAATAAATGCTGCTTCTCGCGCACGCTTCGTTAGCTAAATGGACGCGGATTTCGAAATTTAAAAATAAGTTGTTATACGAAACGGTCGTGCAAGCTGTTGGGCCAGATTTGTTGGGTTGAGCACGGTGGGCTTAGCAAAGATTTGGGCCTGGTTATTGCGTCGAACCCAACGTTTGCAATTTCGTTCATGAGGGCCCA
This sequence comes from Hedera helix, assembly GCA_947179155.2. Classification (NCBI taxonomy): domain Eukaryota; kingdom Viridiplantae; phylum Streptophyta; class Magnoliopsida; order Apiales; family Araliaceae; genus Hedera; species Hedera helix. Next base: position 9,976,828 of record OX359278.1, read on the forward strand.
GCGTCGCTTCACAAAAACCTTTCCCATCGGTCTCCCGACGGAGCTTTCCCATCGGTTTGATGCCTCCGGGGTCCCGATGGAGCTTTCCCATCGGTCTGATGCCTCCGGTCTCCCGATGGCGCTTTCCCATCGATTTTGAGGCCTCCGGGATCCCGATGGAGCTCTCTTCCTCTGTTACGTTGCCCCAGAATTCTTGTAAAGTTCAAAGAGGGTTTGCCTTCGGTCTAAACATCCTCTGTGTTCCTACACCTGGATTCCCGAAGAGTTATTTTCCTTTTGATCTGACCATTTATATATACTTTTGGGATAATTCATTCTACTCCCCTAGCACATTTATGTACTAAGGGAGTGGGGGGCAATGTTAGGATGAATATTTCGCTAAGCCTGGTCTGGTAAATATATGATGGGCTAGGCCCAACGGACCGTCAGCTTGGCAAATTCTTATGAGGACTTCTAAGTCCAATAGGCTTGGGATAGGTCCCTAACCAATCTGGACTGTGGCTATTTACTATATCTAATCCGAATTAGAATAGGAGTCAGGTTCTTAGATGGTTTAGGAGATTACCTTCATATTCAAACTATACGACGTTGAGGGACAATCCTAAAAGGAATCGGTAAGAGTCAGGTATGCACTATAAATACCCAGTCAATGATGGAGGAAAAGGTTACGCACACATGCACCTTACTACTATACTAAATACTTAGACCTCCATTGTTGACCTTTCTTAAAACCTTCACTAACTCTCACACCGGAGGAGTCCATCAACGGCCCAAGCCGTTGGGACTTTTGTGCAGGTATCCTATCCGGACGGCCAACAGAACAGCCGGACAAAACCAGGCGTCAACAATTGGTTTGGTGCTTTTGGCCGCGTTTATATGGGGATGAATCTTGATTCTGGGGAGCTCCTTGCTGTAAAACAGGTTAATTTTTGTAATTGAGAATTTCTTTAGCTGATTTTGGTTTTGTTTTGTTTTAATTGTGATGAAGCTTTGATTTTGATGTTATTGGGTTGTGCAGGTTTAGGGTTTTGGGGTTCAAGAAATCCCTTTTGGATTGAAGATGAGATTTCAGATTCATCAGCTGGGTTTTCCTTAGTGGGTGCTTCGTACTTTGGGTTCTTAATTTATATTTCCTGGTAATGGTGTTCTTGATCCAGTGTATAATACGAAAGCTAGATTTGTGGGAATTTTTGGGTTACCAAAATTGTGATTAGAAAGTGGAAAAGAGGGTTTGAGGTTAGAGTAAGATTTTAGTTCTTAATAATATTATTATATTTTTAAATGTTTTTAGTTCATTTTAATATATTTTTTTTAATTTTATCTTTAAAAAAAATAAATGACCGAAGGTGACCGGAAATGTCAGTCACTTTTGGCCGGTTATAATTCCGGTCTGCTTTTTCTTTAGATAATATGAAATTTGAGGTGTAAAGGCACTCGTTTTTAGATAATATGAAATTTGAGGTGTAAAATGTACTTTTTTTAGTTTATAGTGTAAAATCAACAATAATGTCAAATTTAGGGTACAAAGTGTCCTTTGGTCTTTATTTTTTTCCTCACGCTCCAAGAACAGTACATCTAAGCAGCCACGTGTTGATAATTAAGTTTAACGGCTTGTTCGAGAATTATTTTTTTTGATTTAAAGTTAAAATTTTAATAAATTTATAAGTTAAAATTTTAATAGATTTATAAGTAAAAGCGTTCAGTATTATTTTTATTTATAAATCGAGAATTATAAGTAATAATTATAAATGTATTTGGCTGATAATAACTTATAAGTTAAATAAAATATAAAGATTATTAAAATGTCTTTTAGTAAAAAGAATATTAAAAAAATAAAAAAAGATATTTTTGTTATTGTATAGTGGTTGACCGACTTAAGAAAAAAAACAATAATTTTTTTTTTGATTTTTTTTTAACTTATAAGTAAAAAAAAATTTGTTCCTAAATAATTTTATAAACTTAATTATTTATAAGTTAAGTTAATCAATTTATATAAATTAAGTCGACGAACTTATAAATAGTTGTTGAACACCCTCCAAATATAATTGCAGCCCGTGTTTATATATATGGAATAAACTGGCCGGTGAGTGGTGATTACACTTTTTGAAAAACAGCAAGTTGCTAAACCCCTTAATTTTGATTGCATAAACTATCGTTTTCAATTCACCTTCAATTGCTATAACATTTTCAAACTTTATTTAATGTAACTAATTAATTAAACATATACTAATCTCTTTTTTTTTCACAAAATGCGTCTTATTTGCGAATAATTTTATATTTTCATTGTACAAAAAATAAATTAAATTACTTTTATTTTATTTTATATTATAATAATATAAAATAACACAGTATTTATTGAGAATATGTCATTATAATGTATTCTCTTTATTTCAAAAGTCGAGTCTTATTTGCGAACAATTTCATTCAACAAAATAATTTTAGATGATTTTTTTATTTTATATTATAATAGTATAAAATAACACAATATTTATTGAGAATATACCATTATATTTTTATTATCACATTATTATTATTAAATTAAAAACTTTATTTTAAGAATAAATAAAAAAAACATTCCTAATATTTTACATTTTTTTTTAACAATTACACCACTTTTAATAGAACGTAGGGAGGTGTCGGTATTTAAAATATTGATCTGCGGTTGTTGAATTACAAACTAGTAAGATTATCATATTCTTACGTGATATACGCATCCATGTATAGACCATATACAGTCCAACTTGGCCGGTGGGCGAAATTTGCAAAAGAATATATAAAGAATCACCGGCCATAAATAGTATATTAACGACCTAATCCTCCTCTTTACTCTTTAATTAGTTTCCATTCGTATGACCTGAAAAAGAAAATAATGATACTAATTAACTTTTGCATAGGGACCCAATACGCATGATGCAGTATTTGGGGAAGAAAGCTATTGCACAATCATATCATCAAATTTACTAATTAATAACATACTATAACTATTGAAAATTGATATTTTTACAAATAAAAATTAATATTTTTATATATATATTTTTATATAAGTGTGAAGTTCATTTACTATTTATGTGAGAGGAATCTTATAAAATTATTATTTTTACTTATAAAAATATTAATTCCTTAACTATTTTTGTAGAAAAAGATATTTATCTTCTTTGTATTTTATTGAATAAAATTGACATTTTCCTAATTTGGAAACTATAGAATTATTAATTCATGTCACATATTGAGTTGAATTATTTTTTATTGGTCTAGCTAGCGGTCTTTATTTCTACATGCACCTAACATATATATGTGTACTAGCTAATTGATTTTTATAATAAATTATTCACAAATTATTTGTATACATTTTAGTTTACAATATCTTATCTTAATATGCCAACTCAAATTGTTTAATAAAATCAAGAAAATTAATTGCATTAACAGATTTATTTCATCCATTTTTGTTCAATAGGAGTTAAAATGATATGATTAAACATTATGTGAACTAATAATTTTGACGGTTGATATTGCATGCTGGGGCGGAACCAAGATTTTGTCCCAACAGGGGTGGATTTTAATTTTTTTTTAAATAATTAAATTAATAAAACTTGAATTAATCTTAATATTAACTAAATCATAATAATTAACTTAATCATAATAATGTTTATAAATTATAATGCTATTCTCCTAGGCCCCATAAGTTGAAAGTATTTCAAGATAATTTTATTATCAATAGTTTTAAATATATCATTTTCGATGTAAAGAACTAAACAATCACTCAAAGATTTATCACCCATTTTATTTCGAAGAGTGATTTTAATAATGTTCATTGCTGAAAATATCCTCTCCATCGTGGCAGTAGCGATCTGCAAAATCAAAGCCAATTTTAACAATAAATAAATCTGTGAATACAAATTAGTCTTATTCTTCTTAATCAACTTTGGAGCAAGTTCACCAATCCCCTTTATATTAAAAAATTCAGGATCACTTTTCACATCTGCAATGTATGTCTCAAATTCATCATCAATCCCCCAAATATTATCTTGAAATTCCAATAGGTAAAACTTTTCAAATTGAATCAACCGTTCCTTGTTAAATGTGGAGAAAGAGTTACTTGGATCATGACATGTCATACATGAGAGCAACTCTGTATTGATATTGTCAAATCGATCATTCAATTCTTGAAATTGACTATCTATCACTGTATAGAGTAATTCAACTTGAAAGTGATGAAGATTGGTGACTTTTTCACCCCGACGTGATCTCCCTTGAACCAAAAATATATCTGCCATTTTTGGAATGACAATGTCATGTACATTACAAATTTTCATAGTTTCTGTCAGCAAACTCTCTCGAATCTCTTATGCTTTGTAATTGTTGCTTTGAGACAATTACTAAAGTCATTGTATTTAAAAGATTTTGGTCTTTCTTATGTAATTCTTGTGATAACGTATTCGTGATTCCTAAAACTTTTTTCATTAAATGTAACAAGAATACAAACTCAAAATCTCGCATGAAATGCAACAAAGTACCCGCTTCTGTACTTTTATCCCCCGATGTATCATAGTCTACTATCTCAAGCACTTCAATTGTTTTAGAAAATAAGTTAATGACACTAAGAATTATGTCATAATGTGAACTTCACCACGTTTCTCCAGGCCGCTTCAAGGTCGTTTTTTGATTCAACACACGCCCAGTCTTGATTTCACTACAAGCAACTCCTTGAATTATTTTTTCTATTTGCTTCACTCGAAGAACTTCTTTACACTTCTTATGTTTTTTTGCAACTGCTACAAGTGTCAATTGAAGCTGATGAGCAAAACAATGAGCATAAAAAAGCAGACTTATTCTCTGACAATATCAAACTCTTGAGACCGTTGAATTCCCTTCGCATATTACTAGCTCCATCATATCCTTGCCCACGTACACGTGACATGCTCAATCCATGTATTGCAAAAAGTGACTCAATAGCCTCTTTAAGTGTTCGAGCACATGTATTGGCAATGTGAACAATGCCAAGAAAACGCTCAATAACGTACGCATGTTTGTTCACATAACGTAAAACAACGACCATTTGTTCTTTAATTGATGAATCACGAGCCTCATTAACTAACAAAGAGAAAAAATCATTCCCGATCTCTACAACTATAGCTTTTGTAGTAAAAAATGCAGCATCACTGCAATTTTCTTTTCGGATTAAAGGTGATGTCAATTTATGGTTTCCTGGAGTATTTTTCATCACAACTTTACTCACTTCATCATTATTCTTGGATAGAAACATTAGAATAAAAAGAAATAACCCTCGCCTTTTTGAAGCATCTAATTCATCATGACCACAGAAAGGCAATTCCTCCGTTAAAAGCAATCTAACACACTTAATAGATGAGAGCAAACGAAGCTTATAATCTTTTTTTTTCTTGGTCTGATATATTAGCAAGTTTGATATCTATGTGTTGCTTTCGATTCATCAAATCTTGACAAGCCAACATAAATCATCTATGAATCCTATTAGGTGTCTCTCCAACATGTGCAGATAAGTATTCGGTCTTCCTCCAATTATTAAATCTTTTACCAATAAATGTATCCCAACCTCCTTCACCACCAATATCAGCTTTAAATAGATAAAAATATAAGCAAAATACTACATCTTTCTGTTAGGGTTTCGACACAGTGAAAGTAGCGGAATCTAAATTTTTTTTCTGAAACCCTAAGACAGGATCCAAGCGAAAACAGATTAATCAGAGGTTTAGATTATTTTATCGATTATCCGAGATGGACAGGAGACGATGGAATTCTAGAACGGCTTCGAATCTTCAACGCAATTCAGCGACTGCGTCTCTACGGTATCCACACGAACGCTCCGCGAACCGTCACACGATCTGCAGCGAAAGGGATCTGCGGTACTAGCCACCAAGATCAGAATTTCTAAACTATTTTTCTCTCTAGCCTCTTTCTAAAAGCGGCTAGGGTTTTTAGTTTTTTCCTTACGTAATTTTTAGACTACTGATATATCATATATATAATAGTTAATAGGAATTAACCAAAACCTAATTTAATTAGAAAAATAAAATTCGAATTTATATATATTATATTTTAATTAAGTCTTACTTAATTAATATACATATATACAAATTATCCTATTAATTTAAATTCGTAATTTTAAATACTATCAATCATATTGACATATTTAAAATACTTACAATTTAAATTAATTCTCTTTTAAATACGTTCTAAGTGTGTGACCCAATAGGTTATTATTATATCGACAATAATTTTAAAATCATATTATAAAATTATAAACAGCGAGCGGCATCTAGTAATGCATCACTGTTACTCAAATAATAATAAGATCGGTGATTCGATACAACCTTTTCGTGACCAATGTTTCAAAGTAATTTAATCCTTTTAACCTTATATCCTAGATTAAACTCGAGGTATGGAATGTGTCATACTCTTCATAATTTAATCTGAGTTTTCTTGATCAATAAGTAGACTATATGAAACAAATCAATATTTGAGCATGGTCATGCATTTCATAGTCCTACTCAATCAAGAGGCCTATGGATATCACCCCTAATATATAAGAGGGTTAAATTCTATCTAGATCACTCATATTCCTCACACGATTCATGATGTACCCAATAATCACCTTTATTGTCCACCCTATTAAATGTGACATTTGATGATATCAAAGTACACAAATTCTCGTGTAATAATATAGTGACTTCAGGTCGGAGGATCATTACATTATTGTCACTATGAGAATTTCTTATGACACTTTGCATAATGCTCCATGTAGAATTCTCATGGTGGGTCTATCCAGTACATTGTTCTCTAACATGTACCTATGCATTGACTCAAATATCTCATATATTTATGACCAATGAGATTTGGCCATCAGTCAATCCACATACTAGTCTCAATGCATCATTGTTGTCCCATTAACAATGATACTCGACTAGGGACATTTAAGAGTAATGATACTAACTGTAATTATATGATCTCATGTTCAAGTCACATACTTGAAGCTATATAATTTGTATCACTATTCTAAGGACTTTTATTATGTTAACATTTATATAACGCAGTAAATAAAAACATAATAAAATAATATCATTTATTCAATCAAATATAATATCGAGAAAAGTTAAGCAATTACATTAAATAATTTATCCTCTAGGGCATAAACTCTAACACTTTCCTCTCACTATATTCCAACCAACCAGTATACTTTTTGTATCAATTGGGGTTAAATTTACGTTTCTCTCCATAAATAACAATCTGAAGAAATTTGGAAAGCATTGGTTGATGAGGGCCCCAAAGCAAATATCCTCGGCGAATATTCTCTCTCTTGTTAGCAATATATTCCATTATGGATGGTCTTAATCCCGGATCAACAACAAGTAAGTCTTCTATATCGTATTCAACTAGGGATTGAGAATTGGTATTTTGAGACGGTTCTTGGATAGTAATTTCATTTGAGAGATTTTGAGTAGTTTCATTGACTCGGATGTATTGTGATGTCGATGATTCAGTTTTGGAACGTTTGAATTTTGCAAACATATCATGAATACCTAAACCAATCAATATACAATTAACAACCATAAATAAACCACTAATTTATGCAAATTGCAACTAAATAAAATTCTAAAACACAAAAAGTAAATATTCATGAGTTAAGACTCAATAGATGATTTAGAAATTTACTTGTCATAGTTCAATTTGAACGATTCTCCGAAAAAATACAATTTCAACCGTCTAATATTAATATCTGTTAAATGTCTTCTCAAAGTCTTAAACCAAATTTGTTTTTTATATTCAAACAAAATCAAGACAAAACACATTAAAATCAACCCACAAACACAACACAACTCAATTCAATTTACCGCTAAATTTATATGCCAGGGGTCAATCTAATATTCATACAAGTAACAAAGTATGAACATTTCTTAATATGACAGAGGTCCATCAGAACTCCAAAATTAGAAAAACACTAATTTTCATTAGTGCTTTTGAAAAGTAAATAATTACGGATTTTGAAAAAGAAGAAGAAAAGGAAAGGACAAAAAATAAAGAGAATAGTCCATCCATATTGCAAGTACATGAGCTGCCTCACCAACAAGTGTTCTTCATCTATCTTTGAAAACAAATTAGTCAAAAAGACGAATTAGTGGGTGTCCTTCCTTATACTTCCACTAAAATAATAATTGCATCACTCATTCGATTCGATCAATACATATTTCTTCATTATTCATTAACACAGTTACACAGATTCTTCATAACAATATAGCATCACTGATTCCGTGATTCGATTCAATCATTCAAACAATAGTCTATGAGACTATGACTATTCTACAAGTTCAATTAACGAACGAATAAAAGTAAATAATTTGATTCAATCATTCCAACAATAGTCCATGAGACTATGATTATTCTACAAGTTCAATTAACAAACAAATAAAAGCAAATAACTGAACAATGACAATGAAATAGTGTGCCCCACATTGAGAACTCGACAGTCGGTGCTGTCGGAAGAGTTTGGAAGCAGGGGCGAAAGCATATAGATATAGAGATAGAGGAATAGGATCCTAATGATTTTAATGGAGATTGGAAACTAAAACAAACATGGCTTGGGCGATTGGGCCTTGGGCAATTGGGCTAAGTGTTTTGCCCCTTAAATATATTAGTATTATTATTTTGCCCATACACCTAAATAAAAATAAATAATTAAAATAATAATAATAATAATAATAATAATAATAATAATAATAATAATAATAATAATAATAATAATAAAATAAAAAATAGGCAGTTGCCCTTTACATGCTTCTGCCCCTGATTGCATGAACAAAAATAATCTTAGCAAAATAAAAAATATCGCTTAAAGTATTAAAAATCGCTAAAATAACTATAAAAATATCACCAAATATAAATTAACTGTTGTGATATAATTATTTGGGCCCTATTACAATTTGCATAGTGGGAGAATTCTTATTAAAATAAGATTATGTTTTCTTATTTGGGGGAGATAAAAAAGTCTAATTTGAAAGGGAATCTATCAATAATTACCTGGTGATATATGGTAACTTTATGAGGAGATTCCTAACCCTAATTGGATTAGGATGGGCGTGACATCTATAAATATGACTATAAGCAAGGGATTCAAGACACAACACAATATCTACTACATACAAAATTCTTATTTTTTAGCACTTAGGCTCTTCATTATTTTAGAAAAAATCTGTAAACACAACCATTATACTAGTGAATTCTTCTCTCTCTCCGTGGTTTTTTTCCAATTGGATTTCCACGTAAAATCTCTCGTGCTCCTGCATTACTTTATTTTGATTTATTTGTGTTTGACGTCTAATTTTATTCGTTGTTTTGTGATTTAAACGAGTAGTATAAAATTTGGTGTTAACATTAATTATGCTAGCATTATTTTTCTCAACAATATCAAGCACCATAATCTTTACTTGCATAACTCTTGGTGTTTACTGGTCTAGCAATCTTTCTCAGTACAATAAATATGTGTACCCAACCTCTTCGGCATATTCTTAACATTACCAAATCCACATTAAAAATTGTTCCCTTCAATAATTATTCTAAATATTCGTTTCTCTTAATGTCCTACTAAAAAATCTCCGTCTTCCATTTTTTGCTAGCAATGACTTCTCACCATCCTACTGAGCTCGACTCGGTCACCGCCAACTCAGTCACCTCGACACCTCGCTCCGAGCACCGTATGCACGACGAGCCACGTGTCCGCTTCATGTGCAGCTTCGGGGGTAAGATTTTGCTCCGGTTCCACGACAATCAGCTGCGGTATATTGGAGGCGACACCCGCATAGTCGCCGTGAACCGCCACGCTACCTTTTCATCTCTCCTCGAGAAGCTATCTAAATTTTCAGGTACAAGTAATATAAGCGTGAAGTACCAGCTCCCGAACGAGGATCTTGATGCGTTGATCACCATAACTAACGATGAGGATGTGGAGAACATGATCGAAGAATATGATCGGTTAGCACAGAATCATACCCGTCACTCGAAAATGGCTCGGCTTCGGCTCTTTTTGTTTCCTAATGATCCTGTTTCTAGAACTAGCAACATCAGCTCACTCCTTAACGGTTCGGCTAATCGCGAGCATTGGTTTTTTGACGCTTTAAATGGCGGGATGGGTCCTGGGTCGGGTATAGAGCGGGGCAGGTCGGAGGCATCATCGATTGTGTCTGAAGTTCCTGACTATCTCTTTGGGCTGGAGAACTCCGATGATCCACCTGAAGAGTCTAAGATGAAGACCCGGCCCATTTTAAATGATAATGTTTCCTCTTCAGATCCAGGTTCACCTCCGCGTTCACCTGCTCCCGTTTTTTCTTCATCATTTTGCTCCATTTCCTCCGGATTGAGCCCATTTTACGTGGCCCCGATACAAGATCTTCGACCCGTAAACACCCAAGCTGACAACCCAGTTTCCATTGCCGAACAAAATCGAAGTTTAACAGAGAGTGTTATGGATACGGGTGAATCGACAGTTTTGCAACCACCTGTATATGGAGGTAATCTAATGTGGCATTATGCTCCAGGCACTCATTATGCAACTCCATTTCTACCGCCTGAAAATGTTGCGGTCCAACAAGTTCCAATTCCAGACCAATATATTCAGCAATTTTCTGGACCTCCGATTGGGCTCTATCAACCAATACCGGATATGGGTCAAGTGTATGCTAGAGAAGTGAGGCCAGTTCCAGAAATGGATCCATATGATACGCGAAGAATAATTCCAGTTGGGGTGAACCAACAGTTTAATATGACGAGAAATACTGCCATGAATCCCGGAATGGTGTTTTCGGGTGGGGAAGAAATCGAGGGGCAATAAACGAGTCAAATCCGGGTCTGGCACCTTAGCCATCAAATGGTTCGCTAAATAATATGGTATGGTAATTTTTGTTTTCATGTAATGTGTGTATCAAATGGTGTAGAGCACTTTTTTAATTTAGCTTGTTCGTAACCATGCTTCAACTATTTCTAAATATAGCTTGGGTTGTGATATAAGTTTCTATATATTAATGGAACATGTGAATAAAATACTAGTATCAAGTATCAACAAGTCTTTAATCCAATTAGAAAACAAACCATATTATGCTCAATAATTGATAAAGAATGTTTGTTAACGTCAAATTTTGTACTGCTCATTTAAATTACCAAACAACAAGTAAAAAGACGTTAAGCACAAATAATTGCAATAATTTAAAGTAAAAACTCAAAAATTTTACGTGAAAATTTAATTAAAAAAAATCACAGAGAGAGATAAGAAATCCACTATAATATTGTTGTGATTACAGACTTCCTCGATAACAAAAGGCTTATGTGCTGGGAAATAAGGATTCTGTTAAATGATAGTAAATTGTGTGTTAGTTCCCCTCGTGCATAGCTATATTTATAAGTCCACATCTACTCGAATCCAACTAGGAGTAGGAGTCTCTTTCCAAATATCCTTATTGTTGTAATTAATTGCCAACAGATTTCTTCCCAAATTAGATGTCCCTCTCTTCACCAAATAAGGAAATAGAATTTTATTCCAATTAGGATACCATTTGCCTAAGCCAACCTGTCTAAAGAAAGCCACATGGGCCAATCACCTAGATCAAACCAATAAATGAATCGGGCTTCTCCTCAGCCTAGTCCAATAATAAATCAGATCTTGTCTCGACCCAATCCATATATAATCACATCCCAACATTGCCCCCAACTCTACTAATTCAAAAGTTTTAAATAGTAGAGTATTTTAAATAATCAAATTCCCCATCTTACACTAAACATGTACAAACAACACTTAGTACCCACTATGTACACACGGTCATCATTATTTCATCACATCCGCCCAAACACGCCGTCTTTCGGTATCCACGCGCCTTACCGTGTCAGATTTCCTCAATAAAACCATCTCCTCCCCTTTTCCACAAATTACTTTGTTATTAACCTCACTGTTCCTTCATCTTCATTGTCCTTTGTAAAAAATCCCTAAAATTTCTTCAAACTTCATTGCCCATGGCTGCTCAAGGTCAAACATCTTCTTCCCAAGCACATACTAACCCTTCTCCAGCCTTTGACATGCAGAAAAAAAATGCACTCCGACAAAGGTACAAAGACTTCCTGGCGGCAAATACCCCTTATACGATCACCACTGCCCAACTCAGCTATTTCTGCCATAAATATCAGATTTCCTTATAATACGAGCTTCAAGCCCCTCGAACCCCATGAAAGAATGTACTGGCAACTTGAAGGGAGCTTGATAGGGGTACCCACCTAGACCTTTAAATAAGGCGTTCGCATCCCGTTGTACGCCTTTATAACAGAATTCCTAGGTTTCATGGGAATCAAATTTTCCCAGCTAGTCCCCAATTTTTTTATCCACCTAATTTGTTTCATCGCTCATTGTAAAGATCAGAACTTCGATACGACATTAGATCTGTTCCTGAACTACTTCAAATTGATCAATTCCAAAGAAAGAGGATTTAAAGTTCTAGCCCAATATGTTAATCGAAAAGTATAGATAACCACTCATTCGAGCAATAAAGGATGACACTCAACCTGGTTCTTTCTTCGGGCCACCGATACCCGACTTCTTTAGCCTTGGGGAGAACCAAACAACAAAGGTTCCCTAGGTTTCGATCACATCAAGGAAGTACGAGAGGCCGACCTTAAGAAACTTTTCTCAACCATGCTGACCATACCTTGGTTGACCAATCTTCTCAGCGACCCCGACTGGCTATTTACACATGAAAGTAATTATTCAACCAATATGAAATCTCATATTTGATTAGTTATACTGCCCCATCTAACCCCATTTTATTTGTGCAGTAGTATTCTTTTGAGAAAACGAAGAAAATCCAGCGAGCCCGACTCTAGATACCAATCTTTTTCCCTTCATTGACCACATCTGAGGAGTCCGAATCACCAGCAGAATCCCTCTTCTGAAAACCCAAGCCAACTTCTTCCACCCCAACCTTAGAAGAGATATCGCCCCATTCTTCTAGACCATCTCAAAGAGCCACCACTTCTACTGCCCAACTAGTCAATTATACCCAACCCTTCATCGAGTCTGCCCCTCGAGCTGCAGACTCCACTACACAAGCCAAACCCTCGTCCTCTTAGCCAAACCCCCAATCACAAACTTTGGGAAAGAGGAAAGATCCAGAATTATCAAAGAAAATGAGCGTCCTCGAGATGTTAGATAAAGAACTCCAAAAGCACATGAAGGCCAAGAAACCAAAAACCTCCCAGCCACCAAAACCTCATCTTTCTGCATCCTAAACAACTTCCGGAGGACCCGAACAACCAATTCCCGAACAAGAAAAATGTGAAACTAACCATTTCCCAGCCAAACATCCGCCACGACAACCATCAGATATCCCTGAAACTTCTCGAACACCTTCGACCTTCTTCCCCGATGATGCTAATCTCCCAATCCCAGTTTTTGCCTATAACAGCTTTAATTTCTCCACTAATAACGAAACCTTTCAAGACTACTCTGATCGAGAACTCATTCTGGCCACTATAATTCATCACAACCGGGCACAACCTGCATTCTCTATTTTTATGTTTATGCCAGCCTCTAACAATTTTCATTTAATAAGCTCTGGCGACCTTCAATCGACTTTTGGGTCGAAAAACCAAAGGAAACAATGGCGATACCAGAATGAAAAAACTGAAGGCTAAATGCAAAGCCTTAAAGAAGGAGAAGAAGCAACTCTCCAAGAACAATATTAGCCTTCAGACCTCCAATAACAATCTCCAGCAGCAATTTGACATCATCTTCAAGGTTGAACGGAAGAAAACCAAAAAAGTCACCCAACTCCAACAGGAAAACGCCAAGAAAATAAAACAACTCCAACAGCAAATCGACGAAGCTGTAGAATTGAAGAAGCAAAATGATCATCTAATTGCTGAAGTCAAACGACAACAAAACGCTATGGGAAGCTCCCTATCCACCATCTCCGAGCTGGAAAAAGCCGATGAGCTTTTGAGGGAGCAAGCCCGTCATGGAACCCTTGAACTCCACCAACATATATTCGAGGAATACCTAGCCTCCCTAGAATTCCTCGAAGAAATTATGGATCTGTACAGCCAAGGATTCTAATCAGTTGTGGAAAAAATAACAAAAGCTGGCGTGGACCCTTATGTTTTTTCTAACACGTATGATGATGCCCCCGACACTTAACCGACCTTGTTTTTTTTTTTTTTGAAATATATATAGAAGTTTTTGAATAGTTCTTGTACAAATTTCGAAATTTAAAACTTTCTAAAATTAATGAAAATCTTCTTTTATTAATGTCTTATTTGTACATCAATAGAATTTCATTAAGTAAAATGAATCAATGTGAATTCCCAAATACGAACTACTGGTAATACCTCTTCAATCTAGTTGTATGCCAAAAGTTTATTAACTCTGAACCTGACATATCCCGAAGTCGATATGTTCCAAGTTTCACAACTTCAATAATTTCATAAGGCCCTTCCTAGTTCAACATTAACTTTCCAGTATTCTGAGGAGTAGATGTCTCGGCCTCTCGAAGAACCAAATTACCAACATCGAATCGTCTTTGTTTAACCTTTCGATTATAGTGCATTGCGGTCTTCTGTTGATATATTGCCAACTTTGTTAATGCCGTATCCCGAACCTCATCCAATAAATTCAAATTAAGCCGAAGTCTTTGATCATTATATACGTCATTGAAATTTACTGCCCGAAAAGAAGGTGACCCGACCTATACTTGAATCAAAGCCTCGGTACCATACGCCTACCGAAAAGGAGAGTCCTCTGTTGTAGACTTAAGAGTTGTTCGATAAGGCCATAAAATGCTAGGAAGTTCCTCGGGTCACCTGCCTTTAACATCATTAAGCCTTTTTTTTAATTCCATTAAGCAATATTATGTTCGTAACTTCAACTTGCCCATTAGCTTTAGGAGGAGCTACTAACACCTTCCGATGCTGAATCCCCAAGTCAGAAAGGAATTTTTCAAATTCTGAACCTACAAACTATAACCCATTGTCCGTACTAACACTGTGGGAATCCTAAACCGAAAAATAACATATTCTTTAAGGAACTAGATACAATCTTGTTTGGTGATCCGCCGATGCAGCTTCGCTTCGACCCACTTTGTCATGTAATCTATCTCCACAATCATATAAGATACCTGCCCCTTTGCTTTTGGCATAGGACCTACCAAGTCTATCCCCCACACAACGAAAGGAATAGGTGATAATACACAAGATAATTCCTCAGGGGGCGATGAGTAATAGAACTGTTTATTTGGCACTTGGGACATTTTTGCACAAACTCCTTTGTTTCTTGAAACAACGTCGGCCAATAATACCCCTGTCGGATTAATTTGTATGCCAAAGACTTTGCCCCCATATGAACTCCATATATACCTTCATGTACTTCTCGAAGAACATAAGAAGCTTTAGACAGAACGAGACACTTTGCCAAAGGTCCTGAATAGGAACGCCGAAATAAATCACCATCAATCAGACAAAAGTAACCACTTCGATATTTTATCTTCTTTGCCAAAACTTTATCAGTTGGTAACCTCCCATCAGCCAAATAGTCCAAATAAGGTGTGAGTCAACAGTTAGATCTTTCCATACACCTGAGCTCATTCTTTGAGACGTTCGACTCAAATAACTCCTCTACGTATACTTACCCCGAGAGGGAATCTGCCTAAGTAGTAGTTAGCCTCAAGAGTGCATCGGCTACAGTGTTGTCATTTTGATAAATATTTTGTAATGAATAAGAATCAAAACGTTGCAAAATCATCTTAACCTCGGATAAGTACTTTGTCATCTTTTTCCCCGAGCTTCACACTCTTTTTGAATTTGTTTGACCACCAACTGTGAATCACTGAAGATTAGTAAGTGTTTCACTTCCAAACTCCGTGCCAACCTCAAACCGGCTAGGATGGCTACATATTCTGCCTCATTATTGGTCGATTTAAACTTAAATTTGATGGTTTGTTGTACTTTAAATCCCTCTGGGCTAGTTATAATGACCCCCGCTCCACGTATGTCTGTCGTAGATGACCCATCCACATTTAAAGTCCATGAATAATCCGGGAATGGCTGCCCCCCAGCCACTAATGCCACTTCGGACTCCGACACTATCTTTGGATTCTCTTTGGGAAACATGCACTCCACCACAAAAGTCTACCAAAGCTTGCCCTTTGATTGCCATCCGAGGCCGATACCCTATTGAAAATTAACTCAACTCGACCGCCCAGGTCACCATTCTTCTCGATGAATCAGGTTTGTGCAGAATTTTCTTCAACGGTTGATCAGTATAAACGACTATCACCCAACCCTGAAAATAGTGTCTCAGTTTCCTACTTGCGATCACCAACGAATAAGCATACTTCTATAAGTTAGGGTAACTTGTCTCGGCATCTCTTAAAGCATGGCTGGCATAGTAAACTGGAGATTATTTACCTCATTCCTCCCGAATCAAAACTGTTCCCACAGTTAATGAACTCATCACTATGTACACATAAAGCACCTCCTTAGATAGCGGTTTCTATAATAATGGAGATGAAGACAAATATCTCTTGATTCCTTGAAACGCGTCCTCACATTTCGGTGTCCATTGAAAAGTCTTTTCGTTCTTCGGGCCTTTTAGTGTGTCAAAAAACGGTAAACATCTTTCTGCTGATCGTGACATAAATCTTCGAAAGGCTGCTATCCTTCTTGTCAATCTCTGCACATCCTTAAATTTTTTAGGAGATTTCATGTCTATGATTGCATTGATCTTTTTCAGATTTGCCTTGATGCCTCTTCTACTAACCAGGTATCCCAAGAACTTTTTTGATCTAAGTCCGAAGGTACACTTCGTGGGGTTGAGTCTCATATTATAATGGCGGACTGTCTAAAAGCACTCTTCTAAATCCTCCAAATGGTCATATATCCTTATACACCGAACAATCATGTCATCGATGTACACCTCCATATTCCAGCCAATTTGCCTGCGGAATACTTTGTTCATCATCCTATGATATGTCGCCCCAACGTTAATAAGTCCGAACGACATCCTGTTGTAAGCTTAAATGACCCGATGTGTGATAAAAGAAGTCTTTGAGATGTCCTCTTTTGCCATTAAAATTTGGTTATAACTCGAGAATGCGTTAAGAAAACTAAGTATAGCATTTCCTGATATGACATCAATTAGTTGATCAATATGTGGGAGATGATAGAAGTCCTTCAGATAGGCTTTATTGAGATCAGTATAATCAATACATACTCTCTATTTCCCATTCTACTTTCGGACCAAGACAATATTAACTAACCATTCCGGGTATTCTATCTCCTCGATTATTCCTGCGTCAGGCAATTTTCCAACTTCTTTATCGATAATTTTTTGACCTGGCTTCTTTTCGGGATAAATTGATAACTTGTGGACGGTCACGTCTTCAGCCATCCCTGGCATATCACGAGGTATCCAAGCAAAGATATCTGTGTAAGTTCTTAGTAAATCCAACAATCCTTTCAAAGTATCTTGCAGCCCGGTACCTATTTTTATCAATTTCTCCTTGTTACTCGGTATCAGCTCTACGTCTTCAATTTCTTCAGCAGGAAGTGCCAAAGGTTTTGTAACTCCTTCAGTAAAAGGCTCCACATCTACCATTAGAGTCTGCTTCTATTTACTAACTCCGATTGCTGGCGTCGTCAATGTATACCGATAACACCTTCTAGCAATATCCAGATCCCCTTTTACTTCACCAATACCGTTAGAAGTAGGAAACTTTATTTTTAAAATGGGGAATGGAGGTGACGGCATGAAGTGACGACAAAGTATTATGAGCCAAGATGGCGTTGTATACAGAGTCTACTTGCACAACAAAAAAATTAACATGATCTTCAATTTGCATCAGAGCTGTTCTGAATAACACCGGTAATTATACTGTCCCGACTACCAGAACTGCTTCATTCCCAAACCCATACAGCGGCGATTCCTGGCCGACCTCCAATCTGACTCCCTCCAAATCCATATGATGGTAAGCATGGCTATATAACATATCAATAGACGACCCATTGTCTATCATTATTTTCTTCATATCCATCGGTCCTATTTGAGCTGTTATAACCAGAGCACCTTCATGTGGTTCTATTGCATCGGGGGGATAATATTCGTCAGAAAAAGAAATCATTATTATGAGAAAATGTCATTTCGGCTTAATTGTCTGCGCTGTCAAAGCCATTACTATTTCTGAATTTGAACGTCGACGTTTTCCTACTTGTCTCTTTAGTGTCCCTCCTATGATGACATTAATAACCCTTTTCGGTCGATCCGACCTTGCTTCGACCTGATGTTCTACCTTTGTGGGCTTCCTGGATGAGCCCTCTCATCCTTCCACATAGTGGAGTAAGTGCCCGTTTTGAATGTTCTTCTCGATCAATTTATTTAGTTCATAAAATGCTTCGATGTGGTGACCAGGCACTCAGTGGTAGGTACAAAATAAGTCATTCCCCTTGTACCCTCAAGCCTTCATCTAAGGTGGTAGTAAAAAAGATTTTCCTCTAATATCTTCCAATATTTACACTATATCATCATTCAAAACGGTATAGGCCTTCGGTTCAAACTTTGGTTGAAACGGGAGCTTGTCTGTGCGATTGTTAATTTTCGAGCCCAGCCGATCTAACACATCCAACTTTCCTTCTTTACTCCTGGAATGATCTGGCCCCTTATAATTCTGTGTCAATGTTGTCATCACCTCTTCAATGGCAATAAAGTTTTCGACTTGGTCATAAGCATCGGCTAAATTTTTCAGGGATCTGAACATGATGTCCTTCATCAACTTCTTCAATCGAGTCACATCTAACCATGTAGTAAAGAATTCCAATGCCTAGGGTCTTGTCGAGGTTGATTACTTCTCCAGCTACTTCTCTAAACCTCTGGACATACTGATTTAAAGTTTCAGTACTCTTCTACTTGACCTCCATTAGGGATGCGGCAAGTTTCCCCCTCTTCTTATTTCTTCTGAACCGGTCATGAAATCTATCACATAACTCCTTCCAAGAATTGATACTACTCGATGGCACGGAGACAATCCACTGCTTTGCTGCCTTCTTGAGTGTTGTGACAAAGATCTTACACATCCCCGCATAAAAATGATTATAATATCCTATAACAATCTCATATGAATTGGTGTGATCATAAGGGTCTGATAGAGTTAAATTATACGACATTTTTATTCTCTAATACTTAGTTTTTATATTTATTGTGTGTTTAAATGTTAAATTATTTAGCTTATTTTGGTTTTAATAGGTTTTATAGGATTTTAGTTAATTTATGTAATTTTATAGTATTTTTATATTTGTTTTTATTTATGTGTTTTTATTTATTTTTAGTGTTTTAGGTGTTTTATTTATTATTATGTGTTTTTATTATTTTTATTATTTTTATTTATTTATATTTATTTTATATCTTATTTTGTAGGAAAAAATAAGCTTGTGGGCAAATCTGTAATTTTGGGAAAAATCGGCGCGCGCGCATTGCTCGGGGGGTAAGGAATCAGCAGGCGAAGAAGAAACGACATCGTTTGGCGTTGAGCGGCAGAAACAGGCTCCGCGTAATGCGCGACCAAGCAGCAGACGCGAGGAAAAGCGGAACGACGCCGTTTCAGCAGAGGAGGCAGCGCGCACAATGCGCGGGCAGTTATGCGTTGTCACTGTAGCGAAGGCTGCGTTTGTTTGGCACGTTAATTCTGGAAACGAGATTATTCGCGAATTTTTGTTTCTTTTTGATTCCAAATTGGATTTTAATTCCAATTAGGGTTAGGATAATAATTATTTTAGTTTTCTTTTATTTTTATTTGTATTTTAAATCTTATTAGGGTTTGAAAAGTGTATTTCCTATTAGGGTTAGGAGGATTATGAAGCCTATAAATAGAGGGCTTGAAATACATTGTAAGAAATAACTCTCATTAGAATAAAAAAGTCTCTCTTCTATTCTTTGATGCTCTCTACAATTATGAGTAGCTAATTTATTTTTCTTGGTTTAAGTTATTGAAGCCATCAAGATTTATACACTGTGAGATCTAATTTATTTTAATTGTTCAATTTATATTTTGAGTATTGGATATTTTTCTGTGCTTAATTTTATGATTAATTTGTTTAATTGCTAGGAGGCCTACTAGTTTATTAGTCATATTAATCTACTGCTATTTGTGAAGCTACTAAGTTTAATAATTGTTTTGCAGATCAAAAAATTATTTTATCTTAGGAAGAATATTCATCTAAATTAAATGTAAACGCGTGGCTTGTGTTGTTTAGTTCAACGATCTCTTTAACTCTTAAAGCTGCTATTAAATTAAATCTTTAGCACATGCCGGGGGTTGTTTAATAGTAAGGGTAATTTAGAACGCGTGTGTCTACTTATCTAAAATTAAGGAGAGAGGAGAAAAATTATTCTACCTGCGAGTAGTTCTTTCTACGGTGAATATTTAAAATATTAATTGATTTATTCTTGCATCAGTGATCAGTTGTAAATTCTTGATGGTGGATGTTGACTTAAACCAAAGCTTTTTCTTTTTATTTATTTCTTGCATAATTATTTTAATTAGTTTTATTTAAATTATTTCTTTAATTACAAAACCCCCAAACTTTTGTTTGCGAAAACATAAAATTAAATTAATCATTCTCTGTGGGATCGACTTTTACTTGCACTACTACATATTTATTTTTCCAAAGTAAGATTTTATTTTTGGGTGCTTGCGACATCACACCAAATTTTGGCGCCGTTGCCTGGGATTGATTTTAATTTAATTTTGTGCTTTTGTAAATATTTATTTAATTTAGTAAATTTTTCTTAGATATTATTTTTCTAGTTTTTCATAATTTAATTTAGTGGTGCAGGTTAAGGATGGAAGTCATGCATGATTATGACAATGAGGTAACTATTTCTTCTCTTAAGCAACAAATTGATACACTAACTTCTCTTGTTTATCAAATGGTTGCAGGTAATGCACAACCAATTGAGGCTTGTAGGATTTGTACGGCAATAGGACATCCAACTAATATGTGCCCCATTCTTCACGAGGAGTCCTATGAACAAGTCAATGTAGCAAGTGGTTTCCCTAGTCAACCCCAATGGAAATATGATCCCTATTCAAACACGTATACTTCGGGATAGAGGGATCATCCTAATTTTGGCTATGAGAATCCACAAATGAATCCGCCCGCACATCAGAATTTTTCAAGCTATCAACAATACATGCAACCATATCCCCAACAACAACAACAGGGCCAATCAAATAATTCTGATATACCTTTAGAGGATATGATCCAACAATTTACCGCTAACACTTTACAATCACAACAGGACCAATCATTTTATTTTGATATGTCTTTAGAAGATATGCTTAAATTAATTGAAGCTAACACTTTACAATTTCAACAGGATAGTTTGCAATTTCAACAAGACATGAAGGCAAGTATTCAGGAAAATAATACAATTATTCAGCGTTTGGGTACTCAAATGGGACAAATGACAGTCGCAATCGATCAATTGGAGGAGCAAAGTTCTGAGCAAGTACCTTCTCAAATGATGGATGATCCAAGGGAGAATACAAGTGTACAAGTGTTAAGAAGTGAGAATGATATAGAAGATCTAGAAAAGACAGTCCCTCTATCACCGAAGCAAGAGAAAGCACACAACATCAATGCAGCAAACGGTGTTCATATAAACAATGATGTTGTTTTTTATGATGACATGCCTAAGGTGGCGGAAGTTGTTGAGAAAATAAACAAGAAAAAGTTAAAGATTGTAATTACCAACAATTTGGAGTTAAAGGAAGAAGAAGCAATTGAGCCGAAACAATATTTGAAGGAGGATTAAGCTCCATTAAATTTTTTGCCAATGATTGTTGATAATAATG
The DNA here is from genome assembly GCA_947179155.2 of Hedera helix. Lineage (NCBI taxonomy): Eukaryota > Viridiplantae > Streptophyta > Magnoliopsida > Apiales > Araliaceae > Hedera > Hedera helix. The sequence goes on from OX359278.1 coordinate 9,998,736, forward strand.
CAATTATTTACATTCCATTACATGTTACTCATGACAAATTTTTATATTTTGTTTTGCAGGATCCCATTCTGAATATAAAAACTCTTTCCAATCATCTTAAATACTTTTTCATTGAAGAGGGAGTAAAACATTCATGTCAAGTACAAGAGAGATTGAATCTACCAATGAAAAATAATGTGATGGATGGGGTACTCAAAATTCATAGAGTTGGAGTGACGTGGTACTTTGGCCTGCTGTCGAGCCAATGACAATAAATAAAGGCGCTGCTTGGGAGGTAACCCAAGAAATCAGATTTGCATTTCTTTTCCTTTTTTATATATATTTATTTGTGTTGTTCCTTTGCATTATAGTTTACATTGGGGACAATGTAAATTTTAAGTGTGGGGGAAGGGATTTAAGATATTTGTTATTTTTAAGTCATATTTTAAAATTTTTAGGAAATTTTAAGAATTTTGAATTTTTGAATTTTGTGGGTAAATTCACTGCAAACCCTCACGAGACACAACTCGTCCACTTGGGGTAACCTTGGGGTTTAAAGGCTTGTTGCACATGCTAAGTGTAACCGTGTTTCCTACGAAAATGGGATAGTTTTTTATTTTTATTTTTTAGGATGAGTCACTTGAGCAATGTGTTAATTGGATTTTAAATTTTTAGCCAATGATAAAATCTTGATTTTTATTTAATAACTCTTGAAAAAATAATAATTTTTTTGCTTAGTTTGGATTTTTGACTTTTTATTGATTATTACTTTGTTTGAGATCTTTTAAATTTTATGCACTTATATGCATTTGTTTGAGCTAGTTTTAATTAAGAGAAAATTTAAAAGGTTAAATGCTTATAGAAGATATTTTTGAAATTTATATCTTATTTAATCATTATTTAAAGTGAAATATAAGACAAAATATAATTTGGAAGAAATGATTTAGGTAATTTTTCTAGGATTATTATTGAAGAAAAAATCTTGTGGTGGATTGAGATGGAGCGTAAAACGCACTCACTCTTAAACACATGAATAGCGAGATGGAGCGTAAAACGCACTCGCTGGTGAGATGGAGCATAAAATGCACTCATTAAAGAAGAAGAAAAAAAAAAAAGAGAAAGAAAGAAAATGGGATGGAGCATAAAATGCATCCATTAAAAGAAACAAAAATTGGAAAAATATTTGAAAAAAATTTGATATTAATAATCCTAGTGTGTTTCATTAATTAAAAGCCTTTTGATCTTCTGGTATATATTTGTCTGTATTAACTGAAAGTGATGTGAAAAATAAGTATAATGAGTTTTGTTATTTGTCTTTTATAAAGTAATTAATGACCGAAGCTTATCTGAGTTTTAATTAGTTTGATAAATTTGGATTCACACACACAAAAAAGATCTTGAGTAGAGTAAGATTAATAAATATGTTGAAATTCTAGATTTTGTATAATTTTAAAAAAAAAATTGAGTTATTATTTTAAAAATCTTTAAGGCTAATGTTGAATTCATATTGATTTGTTGTTCGAGTCAAGTAAGTTGTTTGGTTATTAGTTTTATTTTTATAGTTTTTATTTTTGTTTTGCCCGAGAACGAGCAAAAAGCTAGGTGTGGGGGTATTTAATAGAGTTAAATTATACGACATTTTTATTCCCTAATACTTAGTTTTTATATTTATTGTGTGCTTAAATGTTAAATTATTTAGCTTATTTTGGTTTTAATAGGTTTTATAGGATTTTAGTTAATTTATGTAATTTTATAGTATTTTTATATTTATTTTTATTTATGTGTTTTTATTTATTTTTAGTATTTTAGGTGTTTTATTTATTATTATGTGTTTTTATTATTTTTATATTATTTTTATTTATTTTATATCTTATTTTGAAGGAAAAAATAAGCTTGTGGGCAAATCTGTAATTTTTGAAAAAGTCGGCGCGCGCGCATTGCGCGGGGGGGGGGGGGGGTAAGGAATCAGCAGTCGAAGAAGAAACGACGCCGTTTGGCATTGAGCGGCAGAAACAGGCTCCGCGCAATGCGCGGCCAAGCAGCAGACGCGAGGAAAAGCGGAACGACGCCATTTTAGCAGAGGAGGCAGCGCGCGCAATGCGCGGGCAGCTGTGCGTTGTCACTGTAGCGAATGTCGCATTTGTTTGGCGCGTTAATTCTAGAAACGAGATTATTCACGAATTTTTGCTTCTTTTTTATTCCAAATTGGATTTTAATTCCAATTAGGGTTAGGATAATAATTATTTTAGTTTTCTTTTATTTTTATTTGTATTTTAAATCCTATTAGGGTTTGAAAAGTGTAATTCCTATTAGGATTAGGAGGATTATGGAGCCTATAAATAGAGGGCTTGAGACACATTGTAAGAAACAACTCTCATTAGAATAAAAATTCTTTCTTCTATTCTTTGATGCTCTCTACAATTATGAGTAGCTAATTTATTTTTCTTGGTTTAAGTTATTGAAGCTATCAAGATTTATACACTGTGAGATTTAATTTATTTTAACTGTTCAATTTATATTTTGAGTATTGGATATTTTTCTGTGCTTAATTTTATGATTAGTTTGTTTAATTGATAGGAGGCCTACTAGTTTATTATTTATATTAATCTACTGCTATTTGTGAAGCAACTAAGTTTAATAATTATTTTGCAGATTAAAAGATTATTTTATCTTAGGAAGAATATTATCTAAATTAAATGCAAACGCGTGACTTGTGTTGTTTAGTTCAACGATCTCTTTAGTTCTTAAAGTTGCTATTAAATTAAATCTTTAGCACGTGCTGGGAGTTGTTTAATAGTAATGGTAATTTAGAACGCGTGTGTCTACTTATTTAAAATTAAGGAGAGAGGAGAAAAATTATTCCACCTGCGAGTAGTTCTTTCTACGGTGAATATTTAAAATATTAATTGATTTATTCTTGCATCAGTGATCAGTTGTAAATTCTTGATAGTGGATGTTGACTTAAACCAAATCTTTTTCTTTTTATTTATTTCTTGCATAATTATTTTAATTAGTTTTATTTAAATTATTTCTTTAATTACAAAACCCCCAAACTTTTGTTTGCGAAAACATAAAATTAAATTAATCATTCTCTGTGGGATCGACCCTTACTTGCACTACTACATATTTATTTTTTCAAAGTAAGATTTTATTTTTGGGTGCTTGCGACATCACACCAGAGTCTTTGGAAAATTCATCTTCGAGTCACCCTTCTCCAAATTAATTATAGTCGAGAAAGGAGACTTGGTGGCTGTCTGCCTTGATCCCGACTTCACCTCGAGTAGCTGTCACTCCAACTCTCCCATCCTCTTCATGATAGGATCTGAATCATCACGCTGTATTATAATCACATCCCAACAATGTTTTTGACGCGACTATATAAGCCTATCTCCCATACTCGAACCATTTGTTAGCCCACTCTCTCTTTGCTTATGGGGCCTGATTATGGTTTTGGTACATTATAAGTAGATGATAGGAGGAAAAAGAGCTAATGTTATCAGAATTCGTTGTTCAGATTGGCGGGCTTCAATCAGCTTCAGCACAAAGTTTCTCTAGCTATTACTGACAAAATTTGCTAATATAACACAACGACTAAAATGACACACACACACACACACACACACACACACACACACACACATATATATATATATAAAGTCAAATAAAAATCAAAGTTTTGAAATTGTTAGTGATTCAATTGAAAAAGATTTAAACCCAATTAATGACCAATTAAAAATGAGCCTATAATTCTTGATTTCAAAATAATGAGTTTACTCTATTTGATAAAATAATAATAATAATAATAATAATAATAATAATAATAATAATAATAATAATAATAATAATAGCAACAACAACAACAACAACAACTAAAGGCACCAAGCAAAGAGAGTTTCCTAAAAATGAGAGTTTCCTTATTTAAATATTGTAGCCTAGTAGATTTTGATTTTGGCAACCGAATATAGAGACATTGCATTCTAAAATAGAGGGGTATATAAGTATATTACAATTTAGAAGCCAAAAGTCTAATGATGGTTCACAATAATGACATATATTATAGAGGTAAAATGAGAGGTTTGGAGCATAAGTCTTAAATAAACCTAAAGAAAATGATATGAAACAAAATGTAAATTGTAAATGTTAAATTTCACTATATGGTATTCTACTAATTAATAGTTATTGAAAGATATCAATACTTTAATTTCTAATAACATGTTTCTTGGCCATTTCTTTGCCTGTTATTGGTCCATGTCTTCAAGAAAAGCGTACTCCATCCGTCTCAAATTAAAATTCTCTTTCTGACTTTTGTCAATCAAATTGACAATTTTTAGAAATAATAATTAAACATATATAAATATGTTTCTAAAATTATAAAATTCGAGTTGATAGTAAATTGTATCTAATTTTTATTAATTATAATCTATTGACTTAAATTTTATCAACATTGATATAATCAATTTAACTAAAAAAAAAATCAAAATAAGACTTTTAATTTGAGATCGAGGGAAGTGATATTTCCATAAGATTTTTTGATATTTTCAAATGTAAACTATCGCTATACGCCTATATCGACGATCAAAACCGTTATTAAAAACATATAGCGACACTTTTCATGTAGAAATATCAACAAATTCTGTGAAAATATCAGTTTTCATAAATATTGGATATAGTTTTTGAAATTGACCCAACTAAAGAAGTGGCTCGGTATTGTATTGTCTTTCTCCTACACCATGACTAGTTGTGTAAATGGATATAAATGAATCCGAATATAGCAATATCCATATTCGTATCCGGTATTCTGCAAATTTTAAAAATGTTATCCGTATCTGGTATTCAAAATAATATCCGAATACGGATAATATCCGTTTTCGTTTATTTTATTCGAATAAACAGATTATTCAAATATTCAGATATTCGAATTCGTTTATCAATCACCTAATATAAAATTCATTCAAATTTTTTAGAAAAAATAAAGATTTTTTTTTGAATAATTACACATAACCAATCACAATTTAAAGTTTAAATCATATATATATATATATTAATGAATGAATGTTAATTTATTTATTTATAATAAATACAATAATCAATGCTCTAAATTACAATTCAAATAAATTTTTATTATTTTTGAAATCCTAAATTCAAAATGAATGCTCTACCTTTTAATGTTTAGATGTCCATTAATAAGTAGATGCCCATTTTATATGTTGATTTGGAGTAATACTGTAGTGTGTATGAATATTTACAATCTATAATTATAACATTTAAATGATATTTATAACACTTGTTAAATGATACATTTTAGATATATTGTAACCCTATATATAACTAAAATAAGGAAAAAAAATAATGAATTTTAAAATATAGTTCATCAATGAATGAATGTTAATTTATTTATTTTTAATAAATAAAATAATCAATGCTCTAAATTACAATTCAAATAAATTTTTATTATTTTTGAAATCCTAAATTCAAAATGAATGCTCTACTTATTAATGTTTAGATGTCCATTTTATGTGTTAATTTGGAGTAATATTGTAGTGTGTATGAATATTTATAATATATAATTATAACATTTGAATGATTTTTATAAAACTTGTTAAATGATGCATTTTAAATATATTATAACACTGTATATAACTAGAATAAGGGGGAAAAATAATGAGTTTTAAAGTATAGTTCATTCATTAATGAATGGATGTTAATTTTTTTATTTTTAATAAATACACTAATCATTGCTCTAAATTACAATTCAAATAAGTTTTCATTATTTTTGAAATCCTAAATTTCAAAATGAATGTCTTACTTATTAAAGTTTTAATGTCCATTAATAAGTCGATGTCTATTTTATATATTTTTAACCGATCAAAAGTTATTTTGATGATCTAGAAGTTAAAAACTATGATATATAGGTATATTTATAGTTTGATATAGTTAATAAATGTATTTGTATGGATGGTACGTAAAGAATTAGAAGGAAAATCCATATAACGATTTACCGATAAAACCCTAAGTGGTTCGATCTTTAAATTTCGTGTAAAACGTTTTCAAAAATATGATTGAACCATGAAATGTTGTAAAACAAGAAGTTAGGAAGACAACAACACTAAGTTGGTGTCATTTGGATGTGTAGAGTTTATTTTATTCAAGTTTGAACCATTAAAACCAAGGATTTGTGAAGTTAGTTTTCACTTTGTTCTTGTGAGCAGTTTTTAGTCTAGTTCCGTTTGGAATTTGGATTAGTGATCTAAATAGAAGTTGTAGAGGGGGAAATTCTTATGAGAATAAACTCAAGAATAACCCCAAAATATTTTAAAATGAAAAAGTTATGACAGGTTTCGTAAAAGAGGTTTGGGAAGCCAAAACGAGCACTGCCAGCGCTCGGACCTTCTGCTTTGAGCGTTGTGGGCTCTATAATAGGCCTAAGACTAGAGCCGTCAGCGCTGGTCCAGTTTTAAAAAGTCAAAATTTTGATATTTTAAAATTTTATCAAGTCGGAACTCCAGTTTAACTTGTCGGTTAATGAAAAGTCTAAACGAAACACCATTAGGGACTTAAAACCTAAGATAAACTTGTAAAATGAATGTGTTTGAATATGAAAACAATATATATATATATATATATATATATATATATATATATATATATATATATATATAAAGTATATTAGTGACTAATTGGTTGTTAAATGTATAAAATAAAAATTAAGGTTAACATTATTAAAAAGTTAACTATTTATATGGTTTGAAGATTATTTAAATATTGTTAAAAGATTAAATATGTATGTAACTAAAATGTTATGAAATGATTAATAACATTAGGATATGTTTAAAAAGGCTATTAAATAATTAATAACATTAGCAAATGATTAAAATATTATTAAATGATTAATAATATTAGTAAGAGATTAAAATATTATTAAATGGATAATAATATTAGAAAATCATTAAAATATTATTAAATGACTAATAATATTAGAAAATTAATAAAATATTATTAAATAATTAATAATATTAATAAGATATTAAAATATTATTAAATAATTAATAATATTCGATAATTAATAAAATATTATTAAAGGATTAATAATATTAGATAATAATTAAAATATTATTAAATGATTAATAATATTAGATAATTAATAAAATATTATTAAATAATTAATAATATTCGATAATTAATAAAATATTATTAAAGGATTAATAATATTAGATAATAATTAAAATATTATTAAATGATTAATAATATTAGATAATTAATAAAATATTATTAAATGGTTAATAATATTTGAAAATGATTAATGTATTATTAAATGATTAATAATATTATAAGTTTAATAAAATATTATTAAATGATTAATAATATTATAAGTTTAATAAAATATTATTAAGGGATTAATAATATTAGAATGATAATAAAATATTATCAAGTAATGATAATATTTTCTAAGTGTTTAAATACCCGTAATTATTTAATTATGTGGTCATGTAAAAGTTATAAAGGTTATCATAAGATTGTTTAAATGATACTAATTTAAGATCGAACTGATTAATTGTTAGGTCGGTTCAAATGATAGTAAATTGAATTGTTAGCAGTAGACTACGCACGAGACAAGTTTTCTTAACCCTAACTTTTATTTATTGTTGCAAGTTTTCTTCAACTGTAATTACATTCAGCAATTCAATTATTATTGAGCAAGTATCTACACTCGTAGTTATTTGACAGAGCTTAAAGTAGATTAATTATCTAAAATTATTCCACATCATTATTTGTTATTGTATTCGCACATAGTGTTTTTGCAAACGTTATAGTTCATTAATTCAAGAACTGTTTAAGAATGTCTAAGCTAATTGTTTCGATTAGACAATGCATGTTTAAATTCATCAAATTGAATATTTTAAAAACTTATCCAAACCAATTGTTGGTGCGAATTCTTATAGTAAGTCTGAGAATGAACAACTGTGACACCCCAGGATTTTACAGAATTTCTAAATTATGGATTATAGTAATTAAGTAAAGGTTATTAGTTAAAACCTAGTGTTGGATGACAAGAAGTGTAAGAATGATTTAATATAGAATGTTATGTGATCAATGTGCTATATATGACCTATGTGGTAGGTTGGATGTATATGTGTATGTATGTATTTGAACTGATAAAGAAAGAGGAGTTTAAAGCTAGAGAATAAAAGATTAAAGGAATAATTTATGAATATCTAAAATGGTTCAAGAAATTGATATTTATTGATTTAAAAAAAATAATCAGTTATACGATGTGTGAGTACATGATGTAATACCTCCGAGAAGGAGTAGATAGAATGTAGATTTCAAGAATGGTTAAATTGACAATTATGTGCCAAGTAAACAAGCGAAATATCGTAAAGTGGTTATATGAGCGAATAAGGATAAATGAAGATAGATTTTGATAATTCGGTTGAGGTTCGCTTCTCGAGGAAGCGGTTATTGGACAATTGAGTAATTCAACTATGTTGAGATATCAAAAATTGGAATTTATTTATTGTAAAATCGAAAGGCTCCTAGAAATTGGAATTTAAAGGAATAATATGGAATTTGGCAATATTATGGTAATTAATAAGTGATAAATGAAATTTAATTTTTGAAAGGTGACAAGTGATATAGGACAAGCAAATTTTGAAGTATTTGATGATGAAATAAAGTTCAAGCATAATGAAATAAGTTTGGATCAAAAAGGACTTAATTTGGATGAGAAACAAGTAATTTATGAATTTTAAGTAATTTAATTTCTAGATTTTGGTGGCTAAAGACCATGCTAACCTTGATAATTTGATGAATATCACATATGTCCTAGAAGGGTGTAAAGACCATTATATCCTTAGTTAGTTCATGTGAAATGACATGCAAGTCCTTAACCATACATGAGTTAACTTAACCAATAGGTGGTTAAGTGTTGGAGGATTTTATTTAGCATATATGTGTGCATATTTCAAGTATCCAGCCTTATTCATTTGTGCTCATTCGAAGTTGCTAGAAAACATGAGCTAAGAGAGAAAGAGCAAGAGAGAAAGAGAGAAAAGGAAGCTAGGGTTGCTTGTAAGGCCATGAAAGATTGCTGGAAAGTGAACAAGAGAAGGAGAATAAGCTTTCAAAGTGGAGCTTACATCATGAACAAGGTCCATGGCTAGAAAGAAGAAAGCTCAAAGAAGGTATATAAAGTTCTAACCTTGAAAACTTAGCATTTAAGTGTTCAAATTCAAGAATAAGAGTAGTCATACATGAATTAGTGGCTAGATGTAAGTTTGTATATGAGTTTATGTGCTAAATGGTTGAGAAGTTATGAAACCCTAAGCTCAAGTTTGATTTTGTAAAGGTGGTGCACTATTATGCATGGATTCAAGTTAGAAGTTATGATTTAAGGCATGATCATGTGTTATATGTTGAAAGTTTTGATAAAAACCTAGATAGAAAGGTTGATCATATTGGATGCAAGTTAAATTTTGTGCTAGAAGGCAAGTTAGAAGCTTAAATGGTTTAAAATTATGATTTGTTAAGGAAAAGCTAAATATTAGGCTATATTTTTTTGTGTAGACAGCGTAATAATCTGTAAAGTGTATTGGAAGATACATATGGAAGTTGTGAGAATATACAAAGTTGTTAAATGTATATGTGATAGCCTATGTGGTGTGTTGGATTTAAGATGTTAAGTTGAGTTTAAGGCTTGAAATTGAAAAGATGACAAAATTTCCATCAATATGTGAATTTGGTCATTGAGTGTAATTTGTGATCAAATGATGCCAAAAAGTTAAGTTTGTTGTTAATACACATGTTAGGAATAATTTGGAAGTCATCCGATTCGTATGACGATAATTGAAGATTTTAAACGTTTTAAAACGTTCGCCGACGCCTAAAACGGGTTATTTTGGAAAAAAGTATTCAAACGAAAAGTTATAGATGTTTTAAAGGATCATGCAAGTCAATTGTATGCTATATGTGTTATGTGTTAAGTTAAAATCAAGTTTTACATTGAGGGGCCAAGAATAGCCTAAGAGTTGGAAATGAGAAATTCATGAAGTTTTGAGAAAAATCCAACCAAGGTGTGATTTTTGGCAATTTTGAGGAATTAAAGGTGAGATGAAGTCACATGACTTGTTTTTATGTAAATACACGTGTCTAGGTTATTTTGGAAGTTAACGGAATGAAAATTGAGTGAAATGGCGATTCGAACGATCGAAAACGATCGTTTCGAATCAAAACGGATTTTAACGGACAAAAATCGCCTCGTGCGAAGTTTTATGATTTTAAAAGTTGGGACATGTCATTTATGACTTATATGAACTATGTCAAGTGTTGAAATTGAGTTTTGAAGCAATTGGCCAAAAATCACAAAGTTGCAAAAGTTGAGTTTTAAAATTCTGAAATTTTTCTAAGTATAGAAACGTGTTGAACAGCCCTCCTAGGGGCTAGTGTATCTCTACTTTTAAGAAGCCAAATGTGGCAAGTAGTATTTTTGTAAAATACTAGGTAGTAAGGTCTAGATGTGGTCCAAATTTCAGCTCAATTGGAGTTAAGATGAAGAAATTAAAAATCGGCAAAGATAGTGCAAAAGTCAGATTTCAGATTTTGAACATGGCGCCCCCGCGCCATGTTTTGTACTAAAAATGGCGCCCCGGCGCCATGTTACTGTTCATCGACCGAGAAGATTTCGCGGCCAGCGAGCTCTGGCGGCGCCGGGGCGGAGTTACTTTTCATTTGAAAAAAAATTTTAAGCTTCCAAAAAGCTATATTTTGATATGGAATGATAGAAATGAGTTATATAAACCCTAAAAATAATAGTAATGATTAAATTAAAGGGTGTTAAGTTATAATGAAATGACAAATGGCATAAAATAACATGCCTAAAGCTAAACCAAACTATGTTAGGGGCGATATTAAAGGTCGGGAACGAGTTAAGATGTATTATTAACCTATGTAAGGTGTAATACATCAAAAGTGAAATGAATAGAGATTGATGATTATGTAATTGTGGATTAAGTTTGATAAGTTTTGTAAAGTTTATGACCCTATTATGATGCATATAGTGCAATGCTTACAGATAATGCTCGAAGTAGCAAGCCGACAAGACGGTTATGAAAGGACGATGGAGAAAGTAAAGGTTAAGTAAAATAAAAGCGTTCCAGGCAAATTTTTCAGACTTAAAAAGTACTAATTGAATTACGTGAACTATGTGATAGTTGAAATGGGCACTCCGTGCCATAACGTGATCTAATTGTTAAATGCAATACGTGATATATGAGCATGACATGTTAAATTAAAGAAAGCATGATGCATATTATAAACTGCGAGCATGAAAGGTGTTAACTGAATTACTTGCTGAGCTTTATGCTCATTCTTGCTATGAACTAACGTTTCAGGTAAAGTACGAGAAGGCCGAATAATCCGGTGATGCTAAGGTAAAGAGTGTGAATGCATGGAGATGCGTGAACAAATTGTATCTATGAGATATTTATGTAAAACAAATATATGTAAATTTGTAATAATCGGTTTTTAATTGTTAAACCTAGATGGTAGAAAGGAATGTATGATTTGCTAATTTGTATTATCGAAGGATAAAAAGTGTATGTATATATTGTCCAGGGAAAGTGGAAATGTGATACATGTGATAAACTTGTATGTATAGTATAGAAATACGTAAATAGATGTATGAAACATGGTATGCATGATATAGATGTATGAAAGCAGGTATATGTGCACAGGAGCAGGTACAGAACAGGTACATAATTAGGGTCATGTATAGATAGTTCATGGCGAATTTTTATTTGCAGGTTATACTAAATCATAAAATTATATATGATTATAATAGGTCACAAATAATTGATGTTTGACCTAAGTTTAATGGAGGGTAAGTAAACGTTGCGATCCTGAGACAGGTTTAAGAATGTAAGTTGAATGAGTTTTAAAAAAAAATAAAAATAAAATATGGACCGCATTTATGGTCAACAGAATTGGTTTAAAGGTTAAAGGAGCAAATTTTAACGCACGAGATCCCTGTTAATATGATTTTAAAGTTAATAATTATGATATCCAAAGATAATCGGATAATTAAATAAGGTCGGGATTTCGGGTTGTTTCAACAACCCTGGTTAAAGGGGATTTTTATTTGTCGGGAAACCAAATTTGCGTAAGAAATTTAAATGTTATATATAATAATAGAGTACAAGAGGTCGATCCCTTCGCGTACCCCGTTTTTTTGAGGTGTCAGATATATATATGTCTGTTCTACCTTAGTAGCAGTTTATGGTCCTTTGAGACCACTCAGCAGTAAAGAGTCAATCCATTCTTTTATTGAACATTGATTCTTGTTATTTCACAATTGTTATCTATTGTTGAAACTCTCGAAGATAAATCTTTTTCATTCATGATATATCATTTCTTGTTTATTTAAACTTGCTGGGCAAAGTAGTTGCTCACCCTTGCTATATCATGGACTATTTTTCAGTTAAGCCGAATGATTTAAGGAGTACAACGGCAAAGGGAAGGTGAACGAGTAGAAGTAATTAGTTCTTAATTGATGTTATAAGCCTTTTGTATTATAAGGTAATGATGATGTATTAAGGTAAGTGGAACCTGGGATAGAAGGTACGTTTTGTAATGAAATGATGTATATTTTCCGCGAGTTATTGAAGATTTAGTTTTTAATTGTTTGTATAATGTTGAATAGTGAGCATCGAACCCGAGGTTCAAGGGACTTGGATTTGGGGGCGTTACAATGACTTTGTCTAGCCCAATCAATTTCTTAATAGCAATTCAAAATTAATTTATTTTACTAACTTTATCCACTATAACACTACTATAAAGTTAAAAGTTAAATACAACTCTTCTGAAAATTTAGAAGTAAGTAAATAAAGAAAAAAAAATATAATTTCTAATTCTGTTCTTTTTTACTTCCATTCTCAAGTACTCCCTCTGTCTCCCACTCGTCTTACTCATATAAACTATTTCTAGTCTTTCAATTCAATATCGTTATCAAAAAGTTGTTTACTCCTCTTTCTATATGCTTAAATTAAAATTTGCATAATATAACTATTTTTACTATATATTTATTACTTGTGAATTAGGAGAAATTATTATATTTATCATTGATATCTAGTGTTTTAACTTTTATAGTTAGACTATTTGGGTAAATCGAGATAAATCATTATATTTATCACTGATATCTAGTACTTTAACTTTTGTAGTTAGACTATTTGGGAATGATAACCATAGGTTATTCAGTACTATTTTATCAAAAAAGTAAAATAAATTATAAATAGTGTTTGGATTGTGTACAAGCATTCATATGCAATATAAAATTTTAAATTAAAAAAAAGAGTCAAACACAATTAACAAGTTAGTTAAAATTAATTATCTATTATCGACGTCATGCTAATCAATTGAAATTGCTTATTTGTTTTGTTTTACTCCATTTTTTCTTAGATGATTATTCCTCTGTTTCATAAAAAAGATTAATAACATTATAATGACCTTATTTTTAAAATTAAATAAATAAATAAAAATATGCAAAAACCCATAGGTCAGACTAGCCCATTATACCCTGGGCCATGGTCCCACTTTTAGAGCCCAAGAAAAACTGAGTCCTTTTAGTCTAATCCATTTTTAGCCAAGTCCAAGCATGACACAGTTGTTTACCAGGTCTATTAATATATATATCAATTAGTCAATTTATTAATATTTGTATTTAAATTAGTTGAATAATGATTTAAATAGAGCATTTTGACGTATAAATATGATGGCTACCTTTATTAAACAAAAAAGAGTTTTATTTTGACTACCTTTATAAGTGTTATAATGCTTAAATATAAGTGTTAAATGTTTGTGTCAAAATGAGTCTTATAATGTTCTATTACAATCCAAAAAGTGAAACAAAAAAATCTGATGGCTACCTTTGTTACCAAAAAAAAAACTCATTTTATTGTATAAATAAGTTTCTAAGATTCTAAATTGTAAAACCAATCCTGGATGATCAGAATTTTGGAGATAATATGGGTGATTGATATCAATTAGACCATTAATTGCCTGATTAGTACCAGATGCTGCAGCAGATGCATATGAAGCCATCGAAATAGTTATGATGAATAACAAATGTAATTCTCAAATCAGAATGAGAAACAGAGAACAAACATGAAGTAGATTCAAGAGATAAGAGTTGGAAAATCTTTATTATACGAGCTTAACCATAGCTCTAATACCATATTAAAAGAAAGAAATGATAAAAACTGAAATCCACTTCATTAACTGAATTATATTAAAGTACAGGATTATGTACTAAAGCTCTCTTACATTCATCTCACTATACAAACACTATATTACCCTAACTAAAATACATGAAAGTACTTTTATATCCCTGAACTACCAGAATTGTTGCAAACTCAATTTACTTCAGTTTGAATAGCTGAAGTTAGAATAGGCTGAACTACTTTTGTTGTTGCTGCTGCAGACTAACACTACAAGAAAATCAGCTAGTGCCGATGGAATTATTCTCGAATGAAGGAATTTTGTCGGAATTACCCTTATCTCGATGGAATATTACGTCGGATTTAATTCTCTCGGAAATAAAGTAAGCCTGGCAAAATTTCATCAGCGTTGTAGTCTTTCCGTTGGTGCCAAAGTTCCTGCCAGGACCAAATATAATCTCGACGGAATATTACGAATCCTCAACCGAATATCCGTTGAGAATAAACTAATGTCGACGAAAGTAATTTTTCGTATAAAATAAGTTATAAAACCTATCTTAGTGTCTTCTCCTCCAATCACCGCCTCTGTTGTTTTATTTTTCTTTCTCTCTCATCGCTCTCACTGTCGCTCTCTCATCTCTCTCACTCTCCCTCCGACCTCACATCACCTCTGATCACCTTACCGTCCGTTGCCACCTCTGATCACTATCCGTTGCAAGCTTCGTTCGTTGCCACCTCTGATCGTAAGGGTGTGTGTGTGTGTGTGTGTGTGTGTGTATTGTGATATATCTATATATTGTTGGTGAAATTGTTAAAATTTAAACCTTATTGATGAAATTGGAAATTAATTTGTGTTCTGAAATTGTTATAGAATTGTAATGAAATTGGGATTAAATGTGTTCTACAATTGTTCTAAAAATTCGGATTAATTGTTGTGCACATTAGGATTAATATTAGTGTATTGGAAATTGAGTATGTGGATTTATTTTATGCAATTATAACTTCTATTAGTGTATAGCATCTGATAATTATTTCAATTTGGTTTCATTTATGTTTATTTTGTGCATTTGTTACATTAGCTATTTTCGACGGAATTCCCGACAGAATTTCTGTCAGAATTCTTCAATTGCAATATTTGTGGGCCCTACATATATTTATGTGTTTTAATAATTTTTCAATATTAAAATAAACTAAGTAGTATTTACTTAGTTTTTTACTAATAACATAAAATGAAATAAACTAAGATAAAAAAAAAGATGAAAAATAAATTACATTAAATAAAATAAAATAATTAAAGTAAAGTAAAATAATTAAATTACATTAAATAATATAGTATAATATACTATAATACAAATTATCTATTTATTAATATAATAACATGAAATTAAAATAGATAACATTATTTAAATATAATTACATAAAATTAAATTAAATTAAAGATAATGAAATGAAATGAAATGAAATTAAGTTACATTAAAAATAATTTAAATAAATTAAATTAAGTAAAATAAAATATAATAAAATTAATTTAATATAATATAATTAAATTAAATAAATTAAGTTAAATTAAATTAAGTAAAATAAAATAAAATAAATCTAATTAAATTAAATAAAGTTAAATTAAATATAATTAAAATAAATTAAGCAAAATAAAATAAACTAAAATAAAATATAAATAAATTAAATTAATTTAAATTAAATATAATTAAAATAAACCAAATTAAGTAAAAAATAAAAAAAAATTATATAATTAAAATAAATTAAATTAAGTTAAGTTGAATATAAGTAAAATAAAATAAATTAAATTAAAATAAAATATAATTAAATTAATTTGATATAACTAAATTAATTTAACACAATTAAAGTAAATTAAGATAAATTAAATATAATTAAAATAAATTAAATTAAGTAAAATAAATTAAATTAAATATAATTAAATTAAATTAAATTAAGTTAAATTAAATATAATTAAATTAAATTAAATTAAATTAAATTATGTAAATTAATATAAACTAAAATATAATTAAATTAAATTAAGTTAAATTAAATATAATTAAAATAAATTAAATTAAGTAAAACAAAATAAAATAAATTAGTTTAATACAATTAAATTAAATAAAATTGATTAAGTCAAATAGAATTAAAATAAAATAAGATAAAATAAATTAAGTAAAACAAAATAAACTAAAATAAAATATATTTTAATTAATATAATATAATATAATATAATATAATATAATTAAATTAAGTTAAATTAAATTAAATATAATTAAAGTAACTTAAATTATGTAACATAAAATTCAATTTAATTAATTTAATGGAATTTAATTTTAATTAAATTAATTTTAATATAATTAAATTAAATTAATTTGAATTAAATTCACCAAATTACTCTTTAATTATTTATTTGCACTCATAAAGAATAATAATTTTCGTATAACATTACTCGTTTTACATTCGCTCGTAATGAGTGAATATCAAATACTCCCAATTGAATCAAATTACTTGTACATGCAGTTTAGTTATGATTTTAGAAATTCAATTGCGTTATACGCAAAAATTCGTCTAATAAATTCAATTCTCTCTCTTAATTCAATTCTTTCTAATCACTTGTGCATATACTTTGGTTAAGAACTTAGAAACTTATTTGACATTTACTCTCTAGGACTGAATGCCGAATAGTCTTTCGTCTAGGACTGTTGTTAGATGTTATGTCTCTCACTTAGGTCTGTGCGAACAATTTGAGTACGTTTTATTTGTTTTGGAGACTTTTTGCTGATATCTCTATATGTTCTCTGAGTGTATACTTAGCCTACGTTGATGTGGTTTACTTCGTGTACTCTACCATGGGGAGGTGTTGTCAAAATTTCCTTGAAACAGAAGAAACATGCTCAAGGTGTTGGCATAAGTGAGGAGACACATCTAGGAACGGGATAGAAGCCTGACCTGTATACTTAGAAGTTGAAGTCATGCAGGAATTATGCATACACCACATACGCTAATCACCCTGGTTAATTTGATACATCTTATTGTTCAGTTAAATATGTCAGACGACCGGAACTGGATGTACCATAGAATACCGGTTGATGGTAGAGGATTACTGCCTGAGTACCATGATGGGGTGTCCAAATTTTTGAATTTTACCAATGAACATGCTGATAATTCGAACGGTAAGATGAGATGCCCATGTTTCAAATGTAAAAACCTAATTTGGAAGAAAGCCAACAATATTAAGTATGACTTGTATTCGTGTGGTTTGTAGATGGGTATTTTGTATGGATTCATCATGGAGAGTTAGCTGAGTTCAGCGAAATGAGTGACAGTGTAGTCCAACCAATTCACGGGGATTAATACAATGATAGTTATGATTCCGTGGAGATGTTGGTTGATGCTTATGGCCCTAACAATATTGATTGAGGTGCAAATAAGCAGTCGTCAATCATTGGGGGAGCCAAAGGACACAACAACAGTCTTTTACAATATGTTATTTGAATCTGCTGTCCCATTGTACGATGGAAATGATACGCACACTAGGCTATCTATAGTGACGAAGCTCTTACACTTCAAGAATGAGCATGACTGTAATGAGAGAGGTTTCAATGAGTTGCTTAGGCTTATCAGTGAGTTCTTACCAAAGGGTTACACTCTGCCCTCAAATTATTATGAAGTGAAAAAGATTGTAAAGTGGTAGAATTTGGGGTATACAAAGATCGATGCTTGTGAGCAGGATTACATGTTATACTATGGGGCTGACATAGATAAACTGCAGTGTGACATTTGCAACCTGCCTCGTTACAAGACAACTAAATGTAGGGGGAAAACTAATTGTGTGCCTAAAAAAATCTTAAAGTACTTTCCTCTTGTGTCAAGACTTCAGCGTTTATTCATGTCGACCCACACTGCTGTACATATGACTTGGCATAAAACAAGGGACGTCGTGCCTGGTCAGTTGTCTCACCTCGCAGATGGAGATAAGTGGAAGAAATTTGATGAAAATTTTCCTTATTTTGCTGAGAAAAGTAAGAATGTCACGCTTGGCATGGCTACGGATGAGTTTTGTCCATTTAATAAATTTAGTCAACCCTACTCTATGTGGCCAGTGATCATGGTAGCTTACGATCTTCCATCGTCAATGTGCATGACGGATTCGTATCTGTTCTTGACTTTACTCATACCGGGGAATAAGAGTCCTGCAAAGGACATAAACGTGTATCTCAGGCCCTTACTTGATGAACTTAAGATGTTGTGGGAGACGGGGGTGCAGACTTATGACAAATCGATAAAGCAAAATTTTCTAATGAAGGCAGCCTTGTTGTGGACTATCACTGATTTTTCGGTACTTGGGATGATCAGTGGGTGGTCGACTCACGTGAAGTTGTCATATCCAGTTTATATGGGGGATGTGCAAGGCACACATCTAAAACATGGGCGAAAAATTAGTTTCTTTGGTACTGCTCATAGATTCTTACCTATTGATGACAGTTACAGAAAGATGTCTACACAGTTTAATAGAAAAATAGAGAAAAAGGGGGTCGGCGGTCGATTGTCAGGCAACGAGGTCTTCGGTTGGCTAAACGATTTGAAATTTCCACCGCCAGAGAAGGAGCATAGTAAATATAGAGCACTAGGTTACGGTAAGGCTCATAACTGGACGTATTCGCCCATGCTCTTCGAGTTGCCGTACTGGGAGACGCTTTTAGTTCGTCACTGTATAGATGTAATGCATACAAAAAAGAATGTATTTGAGAACTTGTTTTACACAGTGCTGATGCGAGTGGTAAAACAAAAGACAACGACAATGCATGGAAAGATCTAGAGGCATTTAACATATGGTCAGATTTGTGGCTTCGACCTACCAACTCAAAACCTAAAACTCCATTCTGTCTAACCAAGCAACAAGTTGAAGACATCTACAAATGGATAAGTAAGTTAAAACTCCCAGATGGATATGCTTCTAATATATGTCGTTGTAGTAAGGTTGAACAGTTGAAAATTACTGGGTTCAAAAGTCATGATTGTCATGTATTCATGCAGAAGTTGATGCCAATTGCATTTCGCGAGATGTTACCCAGAAAAATTGTAGTTGTTTTAACCGAACTTTCAAATTTCTTTCGAGATCTATGTTATACGATTAGAAGGTATACTGATGTGGAGCATATGGAGAAAAATATAGTGTTGATAATGTGCAAGTTAGAAATGATATTTCCTCCAGGATTTTTTGACTCGATGGATCATTTGCCTATTCATCTGTCATATGAACTTAAGTATGGAGGACCTGTGCAATATTGATGGATGTATCCGTTTGAGAGGTATTATCATCTATATATCTTTTTTGATGATATTCATTACTCATATTTGTAATGTTTGTGAATTTAATTATTGTATTTTAGGTACATGCGTTGTTTAAAACAGAAAGTAAAATATAAAGCTCGTGTAAAGGGCTCTATTACTGAATGGTACACAGATGAAGAGCTTGTCAACTTCAGCTCATTATATTTTGAGGATGTTGTCACAACGAAACACAATCATTTAAGTCGAAATAAGGTCGTCAGAGTCCAATCATGTGTTGATGAGTTAGCTGTATTTTCCTATCCGGCTAAACCATTTGGCCATGAGACGATGACGTACTTAAGCGAAAAAGATTAAAAAATTGTATCTATATATGTGCTTCTAAATATGCCCGACGTATTGTCATACATAACATATGTACCTAGCACTTTTAAAATTTTAATTTTTAAAACCCTAGTGTTGTCGTCAATTCTAGCGTTGTCAATTCTAGTGTTGTCGTGTTGGGCAGTTGTTACCAAGATTCGGAGTCCAATTATTATGGACGTTTAGAAGAAGTAATTGTGCTCAATTATCCCGGGGGTAAAAAAGTAGTTACATTTAAATGTCATTGGTTTGATACTGAAAAGGGTGTTAAAGTTGATCGTAACAGAATCGTCACCGTAAAAATAAAGTCAAAGTTACAGTCTGCTGACGTATTCATGCTAGCTAGTTAAGCGACTCAAGTGTATTACGCATCTAATGTCGTAAATTGTAAAAGCCCCTTGTGACACTCCCAAATCTGGACCCATACAGCCCAAACTTGAGTTGTCAAAATACACCACAACTATTACAATACAACATACAACGTACCATAATACAATATTCGAATAATACACAACTAAGTCTTCATTATTATTGTCACACTATTTTACAACTTATAAAGACTAATACAGCTACAACTCGGACCATCACTCCATCCCCTGACTAGACTCAGCTACTCTATCATCTCCTGTTGAAAAACAATGGAACAAAAGGAAAGGGTGGGCTCAAATAGCTCAGTAAAGAATATTATGACTAAGATAATGACAAATAAATTATCATTAGCCTTTAACAGTTGAGTTTTTGATAGAATAATTTAAACAACAAGTTTTAATTCAACAACTGCAGTTAACTGCAGCAGAATAACAACCATTAGAAAAATCATATGGACCATGATGTCCACTCACGCCTCTTTTTAAGAAAACATTATCAACTTTTATCATCTGAAACACCACTGGCCATGATAGTACAATTTCATAGTTCCTGGTCATAATCATGCAAGTCAACAATTCATCTTTACACTTTGGGCCAAAGATATTCAATACAGCACCACCGGTCATGATTATACCAGTCTATAACCTTTGGTCATAATCATACCAAACAATAGTTCATCTTTGCCCCAGGCCAAAGAGAACATTCACCACGTGCCTTAAAAGACACATCATCAAATATATCGCTTTTAACCTATCAACGCCTTTAACCTATCAACACCTTTATTCAATCTGTGCCCCAGGCCACAGATATCCACAACAATTTAATTCTTGATCATTAAAATCATAACAGAGATATTAATAATGAACAGAAGAAATAGGGTAAATAATAAATATCGAAAGTTTATAATTTTACTTTGTGCAGATTCAAATAATATCCAAATTGTCAATATGATGTGGAGTGAAATTCAAAAATGATATTCAAGATCCACAGTTCAGAATAACGGTTACAGTTCAATAGAAAGGTTCACGTAAATAGGAAGGAGCAATTGAAATGATATTAAATGAAGCGCAAACTATTAAGAAACATATAATCATTTGAAAAGTTTTACCGAATAATACTTACCATAGTAAGTTTAAGAGTATAAAAGAAATGATATCCCTTACTGTGGTAAGTTTGAATAATGGAAGATGAAAAAGATGGTATCTCTTATAAGTAAGAAAATAATACCATTTAAGATGATAAAAAGAATGATACCCCTTACCTTATCATGTGACTGGATATTGATAAAAATGAGGTTGATCAACCTATATATTTATAATATAATTAGTAATTACCACATATAAATTTCAAGATGTATGATAACTCATATATTATGAACTATTAAAATTATTTATATAGTATAAATTTTCGTTGTGTAAAATAATAACTTTAAAAATAATTTTTGAAATAATATTTCAAAATAAATCTTCCAAAGAAAGCTTTTTTAAAAATAAATCTTCTCAAAGAAGAGTATTCTAAAGGAAGATTTGTGAATACCGTGTGAAATAGGTATTTATGCAATTAGTACATTTTAATAAAACACTTACTTTGAAAATTCCTGCACTCCTCTTGATTTCCAAACACTCAAGATAACCTTACTATTATCAGAGAAAACTAATAAAATACTTATAGAAAAATTTTATGTTTTAGGTGTGATTTTTTTATTCAGCTGAGTAACCTATTTATAGGAGAAAATATGGTACTATGCATAGTAGATGAACTGACGTGCTGCACGCCAGTGTTGAAATTGCAGCAGCAGTCGCTGGCTGCTTTTTCTTTCTTTCACCAACCATTTTCAGCAAAACACGTTTTACATATTTCATGTGAGTCCCACATACTATTCACATAAATAGTTAATTAATTTAAAATTATTATATATATATATATATATATATATATATATATATATATATATAATTTTTTTTGGGTCCTACATATATATTAAAATAATGTTACAACTATAATTCAACAATAATGTAAGAAACACGTTACAGATCATTATTAATTTAATAATATAAATTACTGTGTATTTGTTACTATGACAATTATTAGGTTCAATAATTTTAAAATACATTGCACGAACAATTATTAACTCAATGATATGAAATACAGTGTTATGACAATTATTGAATCAATAATGCAAAATATTGTGTAACAACAATTATTGATGAATACTGTGCAATAACCACGTTATCAGATCAATAATATGAGACACTGTGTAATACCGTGTGCTACTGTAGAATACCGTGTACTACAGTAAAATACCATAAATTACTATATGCTACTATTTTTTTATCACTGGTATTTTAACAGTTAAAAGTGATAACACCATTGACTATTTTTATTTAAAAATGTTACTTTTGTCGTTTTCTATATCCGACAAATATTCCGTTGTGGGGTCCACCAATGATTAGTTATTTCGACACCATCGTACGACCGAATAATCCCCGACAAAACAAATATTGTCCAACAAAATAAAATTTGCACATAACACCCTTAACTTTTAACTTTATCAATTTAACCACTTACTGTTTTAGGAAGAAATATATATATGAAGAAAAATTAAATTTTGTATTTCATAAAATTCGGGGTCTTACACCCCTGGTATACAGTTGTCACAACAAAGACTCGTTCATTTAATGATACTAATATATCTGGGACAGATGAGCCATTGCAAGATGATGTTAGCAAATCCAGCCAGGTAGTCCTACTTAACGACGATATGTTAGTAGATGTCATTGACGTACCCAATAATGAGAAAGTGGAGGAAGACGTGGTTGACGATGAATATATCTTTATACAAGATAATAACGATGACGAAACTGATAATGAAGAAGTTGTGTCAGAATCCGAGGATGACTATGAAAATGATTCTGATGGGTTTGATGACGTATTAAATCTAAACTTAAGAAGTATATTTTTTTTTAATTAAATTAATTAACGGCATATTGATTGCATTTTATTTTTGTATTTCAGTAGTATATTTATGGCTAGGCATAGTGGTAGCGGTCGTCGCGGTGGTGGTCGCGCAGGATCCTCTGTCGCTACTCAGGGCGGGTCATCATCGTCAGCTAGTAGGTTTCTTAAATATTAATTTATTTTGCTTACTATTTGTAGGTTATGTTTTGGAAATTGATTTATTTACTTTAATTATTCAATTCTACTTATAGATACTGCTCGTCGATGTCCTCGAGAGGACGAATCTCGGGTTATTTGGTCGTCCACCGGCTGTTATGCAGATTGTCCGCATAGATGTCGACTTTGTGTAGTAAGTGTAAAATAGTGTTATGTTAAATTAAATTAATTTATTTTGTAAAACAATAAACATAACTTCGCATTGTTTAATTTATATTTTAGTATTATGGATCATGTGGCTAAGGTCACTTTACACGCCATCTATCTGACATACCTCCCCATTGGTTGCATGCGATTTACGTAGTACGCGCACCATGATGCCTCATTCGTGGATACCATGTTACGTGACTTTCACATAACTTATTTTAAATAATTTAAACTGGATACGTAAATACTAGTTATACATTCAATTTATTTTTCTGATAAGTTAGTTATTTTTCTTAGATTTATTTTAGATATGAGGAGGACATCTCTTAGATAGCCGGCGATGGTGTTATTATTGCACATGTCGCGAAGAACTACGCCAACTGGTTATACGAGATGAGATATAGGGTTGCCCGGGCAGTTGTAGACCAGTCCGGGACTACTATTCGAGACAATCAGCCCGATATTGTCTCATATGCAGCATAAGAGGTCATGTGTACTCACTGGGATGCTGATAATTTCAAAAAAAAATCAGAACAAATGAAGAAAAATCGTAGCCAGCTCTGAGTAGTACATATTACGGGTTCACGATTATTTGAGAAAGTGAAGTCGGTATGTATATATTTAGTCGTTTACTTTAATATTCTCATAAAAATATGTACTAAATAAAAGATAAATTAAAATTTTATTTGTTAGGTCATGAGCGATGAGTTGAGATGACCTCCCACCATGGTCGAGTTCTGGGATAGAGCCCACACGCCAAAGGAATATACTATGTCGCAGGCAGCTGCAGCTATACGGGTAAGAGTTTTTATAAAGTTATGTAATTATTAATATCATGTACTTAATAAAATAAGTTAATAAATTACCATATACATAATAAATTGCATGATCGATTTCAGAGCCTTCAGGACTAGCATGTAGCTAAGTTGCAGGTTGCTATGGGAGATTCCACCATCCCTCCATCCAACATTAACTTACCTAGGGATGAGTAGATGGCTCTTTGGGTCGCGTCTCAAGATCCCCCTAGTAGCACTACGAGCAGGTATCGAGTGTTGGGGCTGCCGATGGCACTGGCATATACATTGACCGGATGTATTTATTTTAGTATGTTGCTTGTTAATTCAAAATTTATATTGATTTTTTAATTTCTTTGATGTTATATTTAAGTTCTAGCCAGCGTTCGAGAGCACCTGTTGGACAATCTCATATGGGCGCTAGCTTGGACGACGCGTTGTTCCAGCGGCTTATGGTGGCGATGTTGGAGACGTTTCGTATAGATCCAATATTCCGTAGTCAGAGTCTACCTACCAGTGCTCGTCTTCACCAGCTTGCTCAACGTCGAGAGTACGGGCTCCGGAGCAATTTGTCGCGATACGAGACGAGGTGATTCGGATGGTGAGTATCCTACTGTTGGAGGCTTCTGGCCCAATGCTGACTTAGTGCCCGACTACACAGGTATTTTATTCAATTTAAGTTGTATATTCTGCATGTTCTGTAATTATTATTTAGCTGTGAATTTAAGTACGGACTAATGACTGATATTTGTAATTGTATTAATAGGATGGCGATTCCGAGCATGCTGGCGATGCCGATCGTGAGTGGGGGTTGACGACGATGATTTTCATACACCACTACAGAACCGTCGATCCTCGACTGATGATTCTTTGCAGACAGCTGATAGTACTAGTTTCATTTCGTTTTGTAGATTATAATTTAGTTGTATTTACTTTAAAAGCTTACTTGATTGTAATTCATCGTAAATTTGTTAAGTTTTGTAAAGTATTGTACTTTTAAATGATGATTTATTTATAATGTGTCATACTTTATATTTATTATAATTCAAATGTGTTCTTATGTTGTGCGTGAATATAAAGAAATGGATTGTTGTTGTGCTGTTGGGATAAAACAGGTTTGCAGGTAAAAAAAATATAATTTTAAAACCAAGTATTGAAAAAGCAAAAAAAATAAAATTTAAAAACAAAACCACTTTTTTTCGATGGAATAGTATATGTTCGACGGAAATTCAGTCGAAAATTAAGAAAAAAATTTAATAATAAAAAATCTAGTTAAAAACAAATTTCGACGGAATATATCATTTACGACGAAAATTCCATAAAAAATAAAGATATATTTTTGATGCCTTAGATTTATTTTCGACGAAATTCTCGTCGTGGAAAAATGATATGCCCGACGGATTGTTACTTTTGACGGAATATTTTCCGTTGTAGTTACCTTAATATTGACATAAGTCTCAAGGAAAAAATTCTACCGTCACTATTTATTTCTGACCGAATTGACGACAAAAATAATCCCGACGTGGTTATTTTCAACCGAATATCCGACCGAAAATTCCGTCGGGGTTACCATATTTCTGACGGAAAAACACTACATACGACAGAATATTTCGTCAACCTTAGCCATTTTTCTTGTAGTGTGATATTCCGTCGTCTGTCTTGCTACTGTAATAAATAATAATTATTATAATTAGCATTAATGAATAATTAACAATATTCACTATAGTTTTGTGTTTGTGTGTGATGGATGAGTAATTATTAAGAACACACGATTGAAAAAGGTAGAAGTGAGAGTTTATTGGTCTCCGAAGCCATTGAGTATTTAATTTTGGGATTTATTTGTTTGAGCTTTTAACTTTAGGCTCTCTTGTAGCAATGAAGAATCATAATCCAAATATATATAACCCTAAATAGACTAAAAAAGAGAGAGAACAGAATATCTTTTATCAGGGAAATGAAGATACTAGCTATACTACATATGTATTGATTATTGAATTTTTTCAGCACCAAAAAAACAGAAGATCACTTAATTTGTTGGAAAAATTAAATTATGACTTATAAAGACGGAAGAAGTTCACACATTCCACACGGAAGAGTTTCTTTTTCACTTAAAGCAGATTACTATTTGGCTTTTCAGATAACACAGAGCGATTGAAGAGAAAGGGAAGAAGATTAGGAAATACATTAAAGGACACAATGAAACAAAAATTAACACTTCTTTATTCTCACCAAATCAACTATATAATTAAAATCACAAATTTAGTTTGATTTCATAAATGTTTTATTCAGCTTTCCTACTTATATATATTAACATAAATACTATCCAAATATCAATTAAATATATACTATCCAAATTTATAAAGTATTCAAAAGAAACTCAACTAATTTATTTTTTTTTTAACTCAACCAATCTTTAATATATATTCTTATCACAATTTTTTGTAATTAATTAAGAAATATAACACATTATACTATTCAATATTTATTGTCCAACTACATGTTTTCATAAATCAATTTATTTAATTAAAAGCCCAAACTTGGTTTCACCATTTTTAGGTTTCACAAATTTTTGATTCAGTTTTCCTATTCATATTAACAGAAGTACTATTCAAATTTTTATCAATTAAATATTATCCAAATTTAAAAATATTTCTATCTCTATTAGGTATAAAAAAAAAAAAAAAAAAAGAGAGAGAAGAAGATCTTTTTCTTTTAAATCAAATTAGTATAAATACTTTACAAATTTACAATAATTAAATATATAATATAAATTTTTTTACAGTATTCAAAAGAAACCTAACCTATCCCTAAAATAATTTTTATTTTTGGTTTTATCAATTTAATTATAATTTTTTTATCACAATTTTATATAAGACAATGTATATAACACATTATACTATATATTACCTAAATTTATAAAAATATGAAATTATACCAAATCATACGATTAATTGTATTAATAGTATATATGAGTTTTTTTTAAACATAATAAATGTAAAATTAGTTTTCATTACTAAATAATTGTCATAGCTAAATTAAAACTTGAGTTTCATACTTCTATTCGGATTATAATTTCAAGTAAATTTTGTCAATATAAACACTAATATAGAAATAAATATGAACTCCATGTAAGGGTTTCGACACAATGAAAGCAGCGATATTTTAAAATTTTTCCGAAATCCTAAAACAGGATCCATGCAAAACCATATCAATTCAGAGGTTTAGATTATTTTACCGATTATCCGAGATGGATAGGAGACGATGGAATTCTGGAATGGTTTCGAATCTTCAACGCAATTCAGCGACTGCGTCTCTACGGTATCCACACGAACGCTCTGCGAATCGTCATACGATCTGCAGCAAAAGGGATCTGCGGTACTAGCCACCAAGATCAGAATTTCTGAACTATTTTTCTCTCTAGCCTATTTCTGAAAGCGGCTAGGGTTTTTAGTTTTTTCTTACGTGATTTAGGCTACTGACATATCATATATATAGTAATTAATAGGAATTAACCAAAACCTAATTTAATTAGAAAAATAAATTTCGAATTTATATATATTATATTTTAATTAAGTCTTACTTAATTAATATAAATATATACAAATTATCCTATTAATTTAAATTCATAATTTTAAATACTATCAATCATATCGACATATTTAAAATACTTATAATTTAAATTAATTATCTTTTAAATACGTTCAAAGTGTGTGACCCAATAGGTTATTATTATGTTGACAATAATTTTAAAATTATATTATAAAATTATAAACAGTGAGCGGTATCTAGTAATACATCACTGCTACCCAAATAATAATAAGACCGGTGATTCAATACAACTTTTTCGTGACCAATATTTCAATGTAATTTAATCATTTTAACCTTGACATCCTAGATTAAACTCGAGACATGGAAAGTGTCATACTCTTCATATTTTAATCTGAGTTTTCTTGATCAATGAGTAAACTATATGAAACAAATCACTATTTGAGCATGACCATGCATTCCATAGTCCTACTCAATCAAGAGGCCTATGGATATCACCCCTAATATATAGGAGAGTTAAATTTCATCTAGATCACTCATATTCCTCACACGATTCATGATGTACCAAATAATCACTTTTATTGTCCACCCTATTAAAGGTGACATTTGATGATATCAAAGTACACAAATTCTCGTGTAATAATATAGTGACTTCAGGTCGGAGGATCATTACATTATTGTCACTATTAGAATTTCTTTTGACACTTTGCATAATGCTCCATGTAGAATTCTCATGGTGGGTCTGTCCAGTACATTGTTCTCTAACATGTACCTATGCATTGACTTAAATATCTCATATATTTATGACCAATGAAATTTGGCCATCAGTCAATCCACATACTAGTCTCAATGCGTCATTGTTGTTCCATTAGCAATGATACTCGACTAGGGACATTTAAGAGCAATGATACTAATTGTAATTATATAATCTCATGTTCAAGTCACATACTTGAAACTATATAATTCGTATCACTATTCTGAGAACTTTTATTATGCTAACATTTATATAACGCAGTAAATGAAATCATAATAAAATAATTCATTTATGCAATCAAATATAATATCAAAAATGTTAAGCAATTATATTAAATAATTAGCCTCTAGGGCATCAACTCTAACACTCCATTCAAATATTTAGCTAGCTTAATAATTGATCGAAATAACTTATAATATATAATTCAATATTTATTATTTAAATAAATATTTAATAATTTAATAACTACAATTATTTTCTCAAAAATCCTAATTAATATTTATTTATCTAATAATATAATAAATTATTATCCGTACAACTCGTGCTTCGCATAGAGTTGATGGGTTTGTCCTAACAAAATGTGTGTCCTGACAAAATGTGTAAACTCACAATTTTATTGTTGGACGTGCGTGTATATATATATATATTCATTTATAGCGTTATAAATGAGAACTTATTTTTATAACAGATCTCAATTGTTTATGTTAAAATTTAATAGTTAAAATTTTTTCTATCCTCAGTTTAATTACCAGTACATGTAATTTAATACTGCGAACAGAAAAAAATATCAACAATACCCCTATAATTCTAAAATAAGAGTTTACCATCCGCAGTTTAATATGTGAACGATAATATTTATAATAATATTATTTATATAATTAAACTATTAATATTATTATTATAAATATTATTTTTCGTAATATTAAACTGCGAACGATAATATTTATAATAATACCATTAATACTTTAATTATCCGGATAAATACTTGCCGTAGTAAATTGCGTACGGAGGAATGACTAAACTTCTACTTCTCTCTCTTTGTCCGCAGTCCCTTCCTCCCAACAAATCCTCTGCAAAATCCATCGTCCCAACACTTCGTCGTTAGCTCCCTCTTCCTCACCCCTCTCCCAGACCCGAATGCCTCCTCCTCCGTGGCCGGTACTAACGACATTGCAGTCGACTTTTCCGGCAACACTTACGTCACCAATTTCGCCTCAAGCCTTATCCATAGTCAACGCCGATGGCGAATCTTCGGTCCTCTCCAGATCTCCGGTCTTCACGCAGTACTCCGTGGACTCGAGCACACCTTGTAGCTCGTGCGGCCTCAACGACGTCGTTTATATTAGTAAAGGGTACCTCTGGTGGTCCAATCAAATACCGGCAAAATGTTCATAGTCAACGTTGATGACGGAACAGCGAGGAAGGTCCTTTCCACGATTCAGCCCACAAGCGAACAACTGGGTCGTGGAGCTCGTTGATGATAATCAGATGAGTTGCTCGGATTTGGGGGATTAAAACCTTCAATTGAAAGCTGATTTTGCAACCAAGATTCCGGTTCAACAAGATGTAGCACGCAAGGATTTGAATCTGGAAAATAAGCTGCTGGTTTGAAATTTCTGATCCGGCTTTAAAGAATTAGTTGGTGCATGAAGCCTAAGAGGCTAAAATTAATGTGGTAAAAGATTATCATTTTCTGGAAAAACTCAGAAGCATAAGAGCAAAGATGCAGCGTACCTGAAAATAAATATTTCAGGTTATATAACTTAGTCGCAATGCCTTCAGTCGCAATTATATGAAAATGTCCAAATAGCAAAAGAGGTTCGATTTGTTTATTTTCCAGTTTTCTATCAAACAACACATGTACCTGGATCTGGCATGGTGAAACAGAAAGGATGGAATTATTGCAGTCATTATGTTGTCATTTCTCAAACTCTAGTTTATGAGACAGAGTTCTTTGGATTTTGGGGATATTTTTGAATTTTACTTGATCACAAAATCCGTGGCTTAAATTGATGTTGAATAAGGATGAAGTCTGATTTGCTATTTGATCGAATGGACCCTAATAAGCCCCCTGGTCTAAACGGATTACCCTTGGGGGTTTTTTTTCATTAAATTTGGATAGATGTTAGTGAACAGGTTACTGCTTGTGTGTTGATTTTTTTTTTTTAAATTTGTGGTGGAAGTATTGCAGAGTTTACAAGACCTGTATTTATCTTATTACACTTCGTTTCATCTTTTTTGTTTTCTTTGTATTCATTTTTTGTATGTATTATTGTTTAATACTCTTGTATTTTTAGTTCTTTTGTAATTGATTGAGGAAGATCACTCTGTAAATCCTGTTGAGAGTTTTTTTTTTATCTTTCTTTGGCCCAAGTGATGGTTACATTTTGTGATGATTTTTGGATTCATGCTCCGCAGTTTAATACCGCGGAGCCTGGAGAAAGAAATAGAAGTATTAAATTGAGGAGATAGAAGAAGAGAGAAATAGAAGTTTAGTCATTCCTCCATCTGTAGTTTAATACTGTGTGCACAGTAGTGTTTATCCAACTAATTAAACTATTAATCACATTATTGTAAATACTACACTCCGCAGTATTACACTGTGAACAATGCACTCACATTTTAGGAATGCAGGAGTATTGTTGACATTTCTCCCCGTCCATAGTATTAAATTGCACGTTCTGGTAATTAAATTGTGGACAGGATAATTTTTATCCATTAGATCTCAGTATAGATAGTTGAGATCTGTTGTAAGGATAAGTTTCCATTTAAAACGTTATAAATGAATTAGTCCTATATATATATATATATATATATATATGTGTGTGTGTGTGGGAGTTGATCCACAACTTATGTTAGTTAGGGATACTATTTCAGCAAACTCATCTCTCACCCTTTATTGCAGGATTTAATGTCTAGGAGAGAGCTTGGCCGCTAGTCCTAATCTCTCACTCTTTACTGCAGGATTTAATGTCTAGGAGAGAGCCTGACCGCTAGTCCTAGTGGTGGTCAGGGAGATTTTTTTTTTTTTTGGCCTAACTGCTAATTCTAGTAGCGGCCAGGAAGACTATGTCGTTTTTGATTTTGGATTGACTGCATGTAGGAGTTGCGGCCAGAGAAAAATGTAATTTTTTTTACCGCAACTCCTACATGCGGTCAGAGCAAAATCAAAACGATTTTTGTTTTTTTATGAGTTGAAATTTGAAGAAGATCGTGACAGTTGAAGATTTGAATAACAATGACTTATCAATATCCTTCACATATATTTAAATCATATACATAATATAATTATATATTAAAATCACCAACTTCTGTATATTATTTATTTTTATATATTCCTTACCAAAATTCGTCTCTTTTCGCCGCAAAGCCATTTCTCTCATTTTACAAGTAAAATATCAGCACACATCGAAATTATTTAGTTAAGAGTTTTGCTATATCTTTCAACAAAATAGTGAACTTTTATCATATCGACAAAATAAAATAGCACACTACGTAGATAAGTGCAAATATATGGCTAACTATTAATGTGTCTATTTGAAACAAAAGTCGCACTATTTTATCGCATAATATATCATTTTCTTTTAGTTGAACTACCAACAATCATATACTTTATGCATCTATAGTTATACAAATATTAAAAAGTACGACTGTATATATATGTATAAAGTGCAAAATTTTAAATTAGGCTCGGTGAGTACGTACTTTTTAACTTGTGTGATAAATTTTTTACTTTTTAACTTGTGTGATAAATTTTTTTAGGCACAATTCTCTTGCAATTTTGATCCCTCCATATCCTACCTTGCTGTTAATTACATGGATCGATTCATCTGGAAGCAAGAATTTCCAGTAAGCAGATTTCTACATCTCAATTACTGATTTATGAATTAATTATATATCTGCTATTAAATTTACTATTAATGTTGCAGCAGCAAGAAAAACCATGGATCCAGAGGCTCTTAGTAATCTCTTGCCTTTCACTCGCTGCTAAAGTGAAGAACATCGACTTGTCTCTCTCACATCTACAGGTTGTATTAAAAGAAATTGTTAATTGCATAATTTACTGAAGGAGTTAAAATGAATTGAACTTATTGTACAAATAAAGAGCAAGCGGTAAATATGGAACTAATGCACGAATCAAATCCTAAATTATTGGTAATAATTTTTAGAAGCAACTATTGAGTCTTCAATCTCAAACTAACCGTAATAGTCTAATGGTAGAGACTTATTATTTTATTGTGTAAAGCCATATGTTTTAATCTATTATTTAGCATAAGTCAGAAAATTTCAGAATAAATAAAGGGTGTCCTGTGTTCCCATCTAGATTCGCCCTAGCTCCCCCGTAGGTCCTGGGATGAGAATTGAGATGTATCCCAAAATCGAATTATAAAATACTCCTTTCATTCTTAAATATGTGACGGTTAATGTTTTTGTATAGAAATTAATAAAGCTATTAAATAGCTCTTATAAGTAAAAAATAATTGATAGAGACTAAAATACCCTTATCTTGGGAAAGAAAGGAATACGAATGGCTCCTAATCTGATGCAGTTACTTCTCTCCCCAAAATCAATTATGAACAAGAGAGAGAAAGAGAATTACCCAATAAGGATAAATTAAAAAAGAGAAAAAAAAATAGCCTAGAAAAGATAAGAGGTGATTTGAGAGTGTATTGATGTTTAAGGGCAATTAAGGAAATAGTGTAATCAATATGTCCTAGAAATCTAGGAATGTAAGATATATAAGAATAAAAATAACTCTAAAAAAGGTCAAATAATTAGGAATTGAGGGAATATGTTCCGAAAAAAGAGTTTGTGTGTCTCATTGCAATACAGAAATTGTATTAAATATAAAATAGTATAATTAAGTGCGTATGCAATAGATACAATATGTAAAAGAGTTTTTCTACACTTACCCACAAATCTTATCCGCAGAAAAGACAAAGGAGTATTGCCCCACTACATTCATCTTAATAATTAAAAGTAGAGTTACACTTCTTTGTCTTTTATGCGGATAAGCATACTGAGTAAGATTTATGGGTAAGTCTAGAATTTTCTTATGTAAAATAGAGTATTGATTTATTTATTTTTGTTGAGATTACTGAGCTTCTGCAGATACTAATATCTATTATATTATCCGGACCAAATAAGGTCTCATTTGACTTTGTTTTTTCAAGGATAATATAGTTTTAAAAACCTTTTTTAGTGAATTTTCTTGCATGAAATTTTTATTCTAAATTTGTGATTAAATTGAATGAAACCTCATAACATGAATTAGTTGAAATAATGAAATAGGGAGACAAAGGTTTCATATACAATCCTCGATGGATTCATCGGATGGAAGTCTTCATTCTCACAACTTTCAAATGGCAAATGCTATCCGCAACCCCTTTTTCCTTCTTGTACTTCTTCCTCCATTTGTTCGAGATCAAAGATCCGATACTGACTTGAGCTCTAAAAGAAAGAGCTTCAGAGATCCTCTTCAAATCTCATTCCGGTAAGTACAACATTAGTTTGTTATAAAAATCACGGTTTCATACGGCTATCAGTATATCAAATTTAAACTCTTATTTTAATGTTTTGTGTTTTTGTGCTTTTAATTGTTGACTCTAATTTTTCAGTTTTTCTTTTTCTAATAACAGAAATCAAGCTATTAGAGTATAAACCATCAATAATAGTAGCATCGGCTCTTCTTTGTGCATTTCATGAGATGTTTCCCTTGCAATAATAGTAGTAAGATTAATATGTTTAATAGTTTTACTTTAGGGGTTGTACTTTGTGTATTAAATCTTTTATAGTTGTCCAATTATATGTACAAAGTATATACTGCTCGCTACTCCTTCCATATTCTGAAATATACATTCAATTTTAACTTTATGAAATTGATTTGATATTTTTAAATTTAAAATTGATATGAATTTATTTTCTTTTAAGCATAAAATTATGAAATTTTAAACAAAAGGTATTACTAATTATTTAAACTTCATATTATATGTTGGAACAGAGTGAGTGCCATATTTTTTTAAGCGACTGAGCTCTCGTTTTCTTATGAAGTACTCCCTCCGTCCCAAGATAAAAGTCTTCTATTGACTTTTATGGTCAAATTGACCATTTTTCAAATTAATATATTTTATTATTCTTTTAGATATATATATATATATATATAAACATTATATACTACATACAATTTAGTATTAATCTCAATATTTATTTTTTTTAAAATCTAAATATATATGTTTAATTAGTAATTTTAAAAATGGTCAATTTGACCGCAAAAGTCAATAGAAGACTTTTATCTTGGGACGGAGGAGTATTATAGTTTAGAATTATGAACAATTTATTTAAATTATAATCCCTCCATCCTTAGAAGGATATTTTCAAGTACAATAAATTTTGTCGGCCAAAAAAATTATATAAAAGTACATAAATTTATAATAAATATGTTAAAAAGATTAATTTACTCTCAAAAGTAAGGTCCATTAGTTTAAGAAAGAAAAACTTATTTTATTATATCTCTACAACTTTAATTTTCTTAACATGTATGAAAAATGTCCTTTAGACATCTTTTTAGGACGGAGGGAGCATTAATCTGATTTGTATTTTAAATTGATTTTTTTTTTTTAAAAAAAAAAATGAGTTGCTGGAGAATTTGTTGAATTGCTCTAGAGTGATGCAGGAGATAAGGAAGTGGAATGGGTCAACAGCTGATGCAATCTCAAGCACTTCAGCTAGTGTTGTTGATCACGACCATTCTACAAATACAACAAGTGAAGACAATGAAAGCGGCGGTTCTATTATCCAGGAGAGAGACATTAACGATGTTAAACGGAGAAGAATGAACAAGTTTTGCAATAATCAAATTAATGTTCCAATTTTGGCAAATTCAGCCATGCAGAGACTTCTTTCACTTTGATTTCAGTAGTATAATAATAATGCAAAAAAACGAAACGTACGGTCCATTTGTTCTTGCTACAATGGTTAGGACAAAGCGCCACGAGTTAACTCCAAAAATCCGTTCTCGGTTCGGATTATATGCTGCAGTTAACGTGCATAAAATTAAATTGGAATCGCTACTAATCACCGATCAAAAATACTACCGTGAATTTGTTTCCGTATCTTGTACACACCGTTAATTAGTTCTAATGCATAGAAATAAAAAAAGAAGGAAAACAGAATGTGTAGTTTTACGCAGGGAAAACCAAAAAGAAAGAAAGCTGGTGGAAATTTTATGAAACTATAAATGTTGGAGGAAGGAAATCTAGTGTACGTACCCTCCTTAGAGATTATGGTACTTCTTTTGTTCTATAGAAATAGTTTTATCTGACAATGAAAAATGACACATCTTTAAGTTTATCAATATATATTTTATTTATTTATTTTATCATAACAAAAACTAAACAATCGACTCATCATTTTTAAGATTAAACTTGTAAAAAAATAGATCATGCTTAATTAAGCCTAGATTTAGTTGTGTTTTTTTTTTTTGGGTGCGACTCCCTCATCTATTATATTAAGTAGGGGAGGGTACTTTCGTAAATAAATAAATATGTATATATATAGTAAAGTCTTTTTTATTTTTCTATTTTACCCTTTAAACTTTCTTTATCTATGTCCCTTACTTTTTTCACTTTTCTCTCTCCCATTATCTCTCGCCCCTTATTTTTTAGCATCCTATTTTCCCTGTGGCATATTTGCCAAGTTTAGATTAACTTGAGCATCAAATAAAATTCCCCTTCCTTCCTCAGTAGTTTATATCTACTATATATGATTTGTAATGTGAACTGCACTAATATGAAAGGTAAGTGAAGCAATTTTCAGGAATTTAAACAGCGAGGATGCATCACAAATATTTGGAGTGCCATTTAAAAAGATTTCCAGACAAACGCTGAGAAACCATGCATGTTTAATAAGAGATATCAAATGCCAATTCTCTTCCATTTATAATAAGTTTAGCAGTCGAGTGCTAATTTAATTGACTAGAAGATAGTACACTTGTAAGAAGACATAAAACAGTAATAAATAAATTGCAAAACAACACAAAATAGATAATGTTTAATTAATAAACCTACTTGCCCACAATCAGCTTTGCCCTTGCATGACCTTCATTTATTTGGAACTGATCTCCCAACCCAAAATGAGCCATCAATAACCAAACAACAGTTATAAGCTCTCCTCCTTTAC
Organism: Hedera helix; assembly: GCA_947179155.2. NCBI lineage: Eukaryota > Viridiplantae > Streptophyta > Magnoliopsida > Apiales > Araliaceae > Hedera > Hedera helix. Next base: position 10,035,536 of record OX359278.1, read on the forward strand.
TCAGTTGTTGGGCATGAGAGTTGGACCTGACATGAGTTGCGGCATACGACAACAATTCTACCCACACTTTGCTCATTACAAACCATTTATCCTTGTTTGCATGATCATCTTTCTTCAGTGGCAACTTTTTCAGCTCTTTGGCCAATATCGCTGCATCAAACAACACCGATTTACTTCTATCTCCCTTTACAGTAACCGGCTTAACTTCCGTGTTGACAGCAAGAATCCATTCACAGGCCTCTCTTTGTCGTAACTGTTCTGCCTCCCTTTTCTTACTGCCACAGAACTGAAAGTGAGGAAATTTGACTTTTGATTTCCTGCTGTTGAAGAATTTAGTAGACTCGGCACATGTATCTCGGAACCTTATCAGCCCAATGCCAGACACTGCAGACATCATATTAGTCTGCATCACCAGAAGATATATCATGTAATCTGAAATCAGCTTAGCAAAGTCACGGTGCATGTCGTTTGCAACAATATCTTTTTCTTCGTTGTAGCAAAGTTCAGTGGCAATGTGCCACAAAAGAAGGCTCTCATCATAGTCAACATCAGTTACATAAGGAAATAATTCACTACCACTGAAGCCTTCAATTCTAAGTACCCATTCACCTTTGGCCGAACATATCTCTTTTGAAGTTTCTAAATCATCCGCCATCTCAGATTTGACTTTCAGCTCCTCAAAAATGAAGTCTCTCAAAGGAGGGGTGAAACGTTTGCGTTCCACATACCAAATATCATTCAAGAATCCAATAAGGCCCAAGTAACTGTATATTTTTTCCCTTCGTGTAGGACGTTTGTTTAGACAATAATAAATCAAGTTGTATGTTGAGACAGATTCAGACCACCTGCGATCCATGATTTGCTTAAGAACTCGAAAAATGGTAATTGAGCTAATATTATTACTTCTGTGTGTCTTCATTCTCAGCAACCACATAAGGAACTTGCTGGTTTTAGAAGGAGCAGTTGATTTCTCGACATCAGGTGACCTCTTGAGAGCTACAACAGTCCAGTCAGAGAAAATAAGCATGATAAATGCAATCACATCCAGCGTAATTGCACCAATGAGTAAAGTGTAAGTAATGGCGACATCAAACCCTTCAAAACCCTTCTTATCCTTGGTGTGGAAAAGCACAAGGGAAACACTAACTGCAATAGAGGAAAAAATTCGACAGCAGTATCCTATTCTGTCATACACCACAGGGAGCTTAGTGAAGAGAACTTCATAGATGAAATTCAACTCTACCTCTACTATTCTGAAAGCTTCTTCTGCTGTTCTCGCGAGGAAAAAGTCTCGGCTCTGGTTGCGCTCACGGAAGCTGAAAATGAGATCAACAACTAGTCCTTTGAACGTCTCAAAGTAGCGATAAGCATACTGCACCACTTGCAAGTCCGTCAACTCATCTTTCTTTGCTCTATTAGCAGCTTTGACAACTCTATCAGGCTCCGGAAGCATTTCAATCCGCGTAGGAAGTTTAGCCTCTTTCTTATAGAAGTACTCATCCATGAGCTTGGCGTAGTTGGGCCCCGGATCGGGTTCTGTAAGCATGGAGTCTCGGAAGCTATCAGCACTTGCAAGATACAGAGAACGCGTACGCTCAGAGTATTTGATAATTCCAACCATAAACATGAGCAATGTTGGGATCCATAGCTTGTTATGCGGGAGAGACTGAAAGAAAACATAAACTGCAGCAAGGCACTGGAAAACTAGGCCAAACAAATGCCTGAGCCAAAGCTCATTGTCCTCGAGGGCGAAAGCAGTGATAGTGTCCGGGCCGCCAAGGTGTACTAACAGAAACGGAGCCCAGAATGCCAGAAGGTCACCATTGTTAGCAGTGCCATTGGAGCTCTTACCATTGTTCTGGCTGCTGGAGATGAGGCGTCCAACTGCAAAATTGTTAGTTGTGCCATTGGAGTTCTTAAGATTGTTGTATTCGCTACTGGAGATGAGTCCAACTGAAAAATTGGCTGCCCAATCAGCAAGCAAGTAAGCTGACCAGAGGGGCATGATGATCCAACTGCGCGACGTTCTCTTTCTCAGTGGAGCGACCAGAATTAAGAAGGTTTGAAGGAAAAGGCTTAAGAAGATGAAAGCCCGAAGATCCCATTCATTCCACAGCTGCTTCCAAGGTTCAGGTATGGGTATTTCCATACTATCCTTTTGGTTTCCTTAGTGGCTCTGGTTAGCACTGAAGTGCCTACAAAGCACAATATACAGAATTGAAACATAGGATTAAAAAAAGATATAATCTTTGTAATGGTAAATGGAGCACAAAAATGAATTGCATCATATACTAATTACTCATTATTTGTTCTATAGTGCTAATTCCAGATGGATTTGAAATTACTTTTAGTTAGCATGAAAAGATGATGATGGGTTGCTAGTGAGCAACAACCCTCATATTACAGGAATATGGAAAGACAAATTCGGAAGGTAACAATGATTAGCACAGAGTTAATTAGCTTTAAGATTTACCATGCAGAAACAAAATCCTTGTCTGTGAAATAAATGATTTGTCACAGGCTCTCAGTCTACTCTTATAAAGGGGAAATAATGCAAAAAAAAAATAAAAAAATCATGGGAATCAAATAATTTAATTTTAAAACTAAATGCATATCAAGTAGGAGGACCATGAGGCTTCAAAGGGAAGTGAAAGAAGATGTTCATGCAGGTGAAATATTCTAAGATTAGTTTGCTATGGGACAAAATAAGTACAATTGCATTTAAATGGATTGATTAATTAATTAATGTGTTAAATGACACACACAACAACTAAACACTACATCAAGAGTAATTATTCAGTAGTCTCAGAGCACAATCACGTAGTGTTCCAAACCAATCACATCTCCCCATTTTATTAGATCCCTCCCCATTTTAGTAGGTCTAGAGTTACATGCAGTGTGACACAGCTAAAATAGGGAGATGTGATTGGCTTGGAACACCACGTGGCTGTGCTCCGGGACTACTGAATAATTTTCCATATATCAAACACTATATCCATCTATACCATTAAAAAGTGAGGTATGACACAAATTTTAATATCATGTCCCACCTTTTAATAGTGTAGATAGATGTAGTGTTTGATGTAGTATTTGGTTGTTGTGTGTTTACACTTATCCTTCACTTATAATCTTAATTGAAGCTTAAAGAAAAGAAAAAAATAGGAACTTAAAGTTGGGGATGCCAGTGGAGTTCAAAATAGGCCTTATAATGAAGCAAGGGTACCAAGAGATTTAGGGACTTACCAGTGGAGTTCTCGAGAAGTAGATGCAACAAAAATTCAAGATGAGATAATCATGGTTTTAGATGAAAAACACGGTCTTGGCAAGTTACTATCTGCTCTACTCTACCCTTGCAATTGAGGGGGAAGAGGTATTTTTGTGCTTGATGATGCTTGGAACATGGACAAGTTCTTTAAGAAGTCAAGTCAGGAGGAGAAATGGGGTAAGCAATCTGCATATGGATTTCCTAAAGGATGTGGTGGAACAGTCATTGTCACAAGCAGGGCTAAGGAAGTAGCAAAGGATATGGTTGGTTGGAGAGGAGGAGAGCTTATACTGCCTTTTACCCCTTCCTAATTATGAGGGCTGTAGTGTTGGCTGATATTTAAAGGCTCAGTTGAGGAAGATGGAAAAGAATTCCAAATTAAAATTTAAAAAGAGGAGATGGTCAAAAAATGTTCTGATCTTCCATTAGCTAGCTGCAAAAATGATGGGGAAAATTGTTCTTTCTATGAACAGATTCGAGAAATCCCTGATACAGCTGAAATTCAGCAAAACCAAAATTAACAATTTTTTTTTTTTAATATGTATTATCAGTTTCTTTAGTAATCAATTTGTATCATTTGCATTTCTCTGTATTTGTTCACTGGGTTTTCATCTTCCAATTTTACTGTACTAGTTGATGGATAAGTATTTCTTCAGATTTTCTCCATTAATTGCATTAATATTCAAAAGCTATCTATCTAGCTATAAATTATATAAAGCAACTCCTCCGAATTACGTTGAGGCCAAGTATGCTTCTGCAATCGAAACCTTTATGGCCCCAAGGTAGGGGGCTTCACCAAGGTAGTTCCTTGGCACATGCACAAGTATTAACCATCAGCTTTGAGACAATTTCCTAGCTGTTAAATGTGTATATACTCCATGCCTTCCCAAAATTAGAGATTCTCTGATATATTTATATTTTTACACTATAAAATGACATGAAATTCTTAGCATGTTATTACTTATATTCTACGTTGATTGAGTACTATCACGTTATTTTTACACTATAAAATGACATGAAGTTCCTAACATGTTATTACTTATTTTCTACGTTAATTGACTATTATCATGTTATCAATACTATATTTCTAGCTGATGCTAGAGATATATTTGAAAAAGTAATTTTTTTTGTAAAAGTCATCGATTTAGAAATGTCTCTAATTTTATAACAGAAGGAGTATTGGACAAGGTTAGGTTATGGGAGCAGGGAATAATCATCAGACCCATAAATTTGCAATTTTAACCCTCAGTAATTTTCTACTTATTTCACAAATGAAAGCTTTACTTCAGAATTTAGTTTGTAGCAATTATTTCCCCATCTCTCCAGTGAACAAGAAGGGGACAAGTGAAGAACTGAAAAGAGCCTACTCAAAAAATGACTTACCTAGTCCCTACCAAAATCTTTAGTGCTAGAGAGAAAAAAATGATGAGTATTTTTATTTTTTTTATACTAATAGACCCCACTAAATGACTTAGTTACTCTTCAGAGAATTTTTTTTGTACCTAATCATTCTTTCCGAACAGAGGGAGTACTACTTTTCAAATAGTACTTTACAACTATTACGACCGAATTAACAAAATCAAATAATTCATATCAACTTTGAATATAAGATTTAATAAATTGATTTCAAAGTGCGACTCTTTTTATGGAATTGGGCTGCATGTTTTTACGATGAACTATTTTCATGTAATTCACCATCTAACCATTCACACAAAAAGACATAATTTGACATATTTTAACAAGTAAACGTTAGAGTCATGTTACTTTATTATAAAGTTATTTCTGCCGTGTTATATCAAATGGGAAATTAACATGAGCAATTTTCAATGAAGGATGAACAACTTTAAGATACTTCATATATACCTTCCTTCTCCATTCAGTTATGTAAAAGGGGAAACAATCTTCTTTCTATAGGCCAGTCCCCAACAGCATGAAAAACACAAAAAGGAAAAATAAAAAAAGATGGACTAGATGCTTCCCTTTAAAAAAAGTATACCTCCAATAATCATATTTGACCAGATGGCAATTTGGAATCAGCAAGAAATAAAATTATGTCCCCAGGACTTTTCCTCATCTATTCTGTTTATTGCACATTATTTCAATGTAGTTATTTATTTATTGAATCAGTACTATTCAAAACTTGAGAAAGGGTTGTCCAGGCATTAGAAAATACCTGGACGTACACTAGCATTTTGTTCACACAATGAATGATATTGCAATTTTATTTCTACCTACGTACTGTTGAATGTACTCGGAGACCATGCAGAATTGATCATGGGGATAGCTAGCTCCAAACAGATTATCAATGGAGCCAGTGTGAACAATTTTAATGCACGACAAATTATCAACCTGAAGTACAGAAATATTAGCATGATTGAGAAAAATGGCTAGAAGCTCGAAATAGTTGGCTAAATGGCTACCACAAAAATCCCACATAATTTTAGAACACTGAGTAATCTACACTCAACAGCTTTAAAACACCCAAGGCATGCATAAAGTATGCAATTACAAGCTTCTAAATACAAGCAAAGATTCCAACTTTGAATTTGAAATTCTGAATGCCAGCAATAAGATGCTGTGTTTTCCCTCTTTTACTCTTTTCAAAGCTAATGGACGGAAGATGGAGAGCTATTCCAATATCAGAATGTCAGATAAGGCCTTGAATGCAAGTAGTGTAAATGTGGTAACGAAATCAGTTAATGGACATGCATGGTTTGACGGTAATGGAACTGGAATACTGATTATGTAATGGAACATAAAAATTTGAAATCTAAGACTAATCGGGCTAAGTATTTTCATAAAAATTGTTCATACTGGACTGGACTCTTATAACGAGGTCACAGACTCACAATGCTATGACTACCACCAATGTAATTCTTCCTTTCTTTTAGATCCGATGAAAGTTTCAGATATCGTGCTTCTCAGGGACGAAACTACATTGTGAGGTTTGGGGTCAATTGACTCCACTCACTGAAAAAAAATAATTGCTTTATAATATAAAGATAATTTTTTTAATTTTTAAGTATTATATATAGATCGACCCTATTCAAATTTTATAAATTTTTTTTTATATAGGACCAAATTAAAAATTTATAACTTTATTAATCAAATTTTAACCCATATGACTTTTCCCCCTAAAATATATCTCTCTCTCTTTATAATATTTTTAAACTAAATAATAATCTAATTATATTATTTTTCAAAACAATTAAAGAATTAATTACTTATGAACAATTGTGATTAGATAAGTCTATTACGGATATATATATATATACATATATATATATATGTTATTAATTATTATATTGTCATTGTAATATAATATTATATATACATATTATCCAAAACTATAAAAAAATATTTAAAAAAATTGGTTCAGCGTCATTCCCCCGAACCCCCCACCAAATGCTGTCCATACACCCTTGTTACTAGCTATGACCGTTAAAGCGTGGGTTCCTAAGGACCAGCGATGCTGCTGAGGTATTAGGCATAACTTCCAGTTGTGTGGACATACATAATAGAATCTCCTTCCTTAATTTAAAATTTAATATAATACTGATTTAATAATTAGGAGGAAAAAAAATGACACGTTGATTAATATTTGGCGTCATTTACCGTGTCCGCAAACACACCTTTAGTTTCAAAATGACCCGGCTGCTAGTCCGGGTAATTTTGGGAAAACACGACTCGTTAATTCGTAATTCGTTGATATTGTTTTACCTAAATATCCAATTCCTGCTTTCAATTTCTAGGGTTTTTTTTTCCCCACATCGATCTCGATCTGCTTATACTCTCTCCGCCCAGTCGTCCCTTTCGATTTAGGTTTAGCTTTAGTTTTAGGTGTAGGTTTCTCTCTCATCAGTTAGGGATTTGTATTTTATAACCAAAAGATGCCGCAGAGACACTCGAAGAATAACAATGATCTAGCATACTTTACATACGATGAAAAACGTAAGCTCGGGTATGGGACTCAGAAGGAAAGGCTGGGAAAGGACTCAATTAAGCCCTTCGATGCTTGTTCCCTCTGCTTGAAGCCCGTAATCGATCCTATGTGTTGCCAGAAAGGTCATATCTTCTGTAAAGAGTGCATTCTCGAGTGCTTGTTAGCTCAAAAGAAAGATATTCAACGGTTCGTACTATGCTATCTCTCCTTTTTATTTTATTTTTAGTTATTTACTAATTATTTGGATTATATAGTGCTTCAAATTTATTTTTTGTACTTTCAGTTTGTAATTTTGTTAATTCAGTTGGCTTTAGTGAATTTTGTGTTGTTCTTTTGAGGAGGTTAATTTTGATATAATTTTGCTTGTTGGAAGGACCGATATTAGGATTTAAGCTGGGGAGGTTGGGTCCATATTTGTAGATTTGTGGGGAATGAGTTTTTTCCTCAATAGAAAGTCGAATAGAATTACTATTAGCAGCTCTTTGATTTTTATGATGGAATTATGTTCAAGAGGTGTTATGATGAAGGTGTTAGTGGAATTTAAGAGATTTGTTGATGAAGACATTAGTGGATCAACGGAAGCAGAAATTCCATTTAGCAGGGGCCATATTAAACACTACTTTAATCCAAAAGAGTGTATACTTCAGAGTCAAATTATTTTAACTTCAATGTAATAAGCAGTTAAGATAACAACTTAATTATATATGATTTGATACATTGATAATGGCTTCTCACTTTTATAACGTCCTTAAGAAAATTCGCTTTCATTCGGGATAGAATATTATTTTCTCTTGTAAACGAGTCAATAAAAAACTATCAGAAGAGTAAGTATAATTGCACAAGCGTCGTTGGTTAACTATACTAGTAGGCGTGATTTACTTATGATATAATTAATATTTGTTGGAGGGGACATAGAACTAGAAGAATGTGCACTAAAGTGATATATTCAAAAGCTTACATTGTTTTTAATCTCTTTTTTTTGTGTGTGGTTGTTTATGGTTTTTTTTTTTTTTGGGGGGGTGGGGTGGGGGTTGTAAGGGGTGTTATGGCCCAGAGCAGCCTTTGCCTAATTTTTCCCTAATGTAGAGGAACTATTTGGTTTCAGAGTCCGTGTATGTAGACTGTTAGCACCTTGTTTGGATTGTCCCAAAATAGTATATATCCTTTCTTTGTTCTTATATTAGATCTGTTGTTATGGTTACTAAGTGTAGATATTTGTGAACCTCAAAGTCTGTTGGGTTTCCTTGGGGAGCTGGGTATGTGGTTTTAGTGGGAACTGTTGAACTACTTTTTTATGTTACTGAAGAATATGAACTACAGAAGTGATAGAGAATGTCTTGAATGCATAATAACTTCTTTTACGTCTCACTGTTCATTATAACTTTTTATTCTTTAATTTTTAAGGTGTATTTCCAATTTTTTATACGATCCACTTCTCTCCTTCGTCACTCTTCTCAAGTCGGAAAGGAAACTTAACAGGAGCTAGAGATGCCGGTTGCGTTATGGAACTTGTAATGTCACTTGTAGCTTTCCTAGGTGGAATAAACAAGTCTCAGTAGGGGTGAAGTGATATTTAAAAGTCTAGCCCTTTTTCAGTCAAAATAATATGAAGCAATTTTGTTTCCAGTCTTACTTGATTCTTTGGCTTAGTTTGACAGTTTCAGTTTGACAAGTTAGGTGATTAGTTTCCCATTCATTTTGCCAATGCATGCTCAAGGTTATGTTTTATATTACCTGGCAGGAAGATAGCTGCCCATGCTGTTCAGCAGAAGCAAGAAAAAGAAGAGGTAGTAGAGAGGTTAATGGTGCAGAAAGCAAGGGAGCTTGATGAATTTGATCAGCAAAACCATGGCGCGTTACCCCAATACAGCGATAAGAACTATAGCAGAGACAAGAATGGCTTCCATGGGGCAAACAGTGTGAAGGCCACATCATATGAAGAGGAAGCACTGAGAACAATGAAAGCATTCTGGCTACCCTCTGCTACACCTGAAGCTCCTGTAAAAATCAAGGCACCATCCACCAGCACCACTTGTCCAGAAGGCCAGGAAAAACTAAAAATGAAGACCCTCTTCCCAATCAACTTCACAGAGGATACCAATGATGAGAGGCAATCCACGTCTCTCGACAGAACCTATATCTGTCCTAGCTGCAAGGTCACAATGACCAACACATTGGCGCTCGTGGCCCTAAGCTCTTGTGGGCACGTCTTCTGTAAGAAGTGTGCTGATAAGTTCATGGCTGTTGACAAGGTCTGTTTGGTTTGCAACAAGGGATGTAAAGAGAGGAATCTGGTGTGCTTGGCAAAAGGCGGAACGGGTTTCTCTGCTCATGGGGATAATCTTGAAGCAAAAGACTTCAAGCATTTGGGGAGTGGTTCTGGATTGGGACTGGTTAGACCTGCAATGAAGACATGATCTGTGTGTTTTGAGTGAGGTGCATTATAATTTATAATGGGTGGTTTCCTTTCTTTTGTTGAGTTACTGAATTCTCTTATTAATCTGTGCTTGTACCTTGTTGTTAAATCCTGGAACGTTCTTCTAAAAGACGGTGATGTAAAAATGCATCATTATGTAACTTATTAGATTGTATTAATGTCAAATTTATTCACATAACGGGGTAAATGAACAATATTGAGGGTGTCCTTTTGTTTACTAATACATAAGACTGTCTTGTTGAACGATTTTAATCTCGAAATAAATTAAAAAGAATAATATATCTTTAATTTTTAAATATATATATATATATATATATATATATATATATATATATATAAACAAAGCGAGTATTAAAGGGGATCCAAGTGGTTATTCTAGTAAGCAATTGGCCCAAAATTACTCATTATCACAAAATAATTTATTTTCGGATATTTTAGTATTGGCATTTTATCATTTTAACAATATATTTTTTACTGATATTATGTAATTTTTATTATTTTATTATTCGACAATTAGCTAAAGTAAGGGACATACAACTTTTACTTTTTCCATATTAAATTTCAAAATAAAAAAAGAATAATCTTAAGCCATTTTTTACCGTTAAAAAATAGTTATTGTTTGAAGATTGTAAAATAAAGGCCTAAATATAAATTAGTACCCTGAACTTTTAACGTTTTTCCACTTTGGGGATTGAACTCTCAATTTTTTCAATTGAGTGATTAAACTTATAATTTTTTCCACTTTGATGATTGACTTATCTGTTTTTTCAATTAGGGGCAACTGCTGGAAACGCCGCCGTTAATAGGATCCCGTTTTCCATTAAAAAGCGCACGCCGAATCCCGAATTTCAGCCTGACCAGAATCCCCATTCGTCAGCCACAGTCCTGTCTGGCTCTCCGACTAACCGGAAAACCCCTAATGGCAGAGGCTAGACTGATTGTTGACGGCAGCGCTGCAGATGAGGAGAAACTGTTGAAGGAGGAGGGAGTAGCGGAGCTTTGCAAACTCAGGGAAAATGCGAATGTACCAAATTGGATGACCCGGAAGAAGTAGATTATGAACAATATGGGGGCGGAGGAGGTGTTCTTAGGATGTGGGAAAGGGATCTTCTCGATTGCTTAAATGATCGTCGCATTGCTTAAATCCGCTTGGTTATACTTTTAACTAAGTTTTTTTCACTTCATATTTTTTCATTTTAACATGGTAATTTCCCTTTCTACTTTAGCTTCTGCCTTTTTTTTGTTATGGATTCTCAACTAGCTGTATGATAATGGGCTTGCTTCTATTATATGATTATTCAATAATAAATTTCTTCCCCATTTAGTTTAGATGATAATTAGAATTTTTTTTCTTAAAAAAAATTAAATGGTGCAAATGGGTTTCAAAAATCTTGTAGTTTTACTCATTTTTCATATACTCCCGTGTGTTCCGCGAAAAAAAGTTACATTTGTAAAATTTTAAAAATTTAAGGATATATATATGGGTTAAATTATTTTTTCATCACTGCACTCGACCACAATTTATAAATGCATCATTAAACTGATTTTTTTTATAATTATATTACAGGACTAATTTTTTTTTTATAAAAACTGAATTTTTTGTCCAAAACTGTTAAGAATTAACAATATATCTAGGTGGCGCCACGTGGAAAGCTGATGGGAAGCTGAGTTGGCAAAATTAAATATAAAATAACTATTTTTTTATTTAATTACATATTTTTTATAAGTAAAATAGATTAATTAATTTTATCTCTCTCCTGTCTTCCTCTTTCCCCTCCCTGACATTTAGTATTCTCTCTCAACAAAATACACCATGACTGCAGGTGTCAAGTACCGTGGAATCCGGCGAACAAAAAGTTGCAGATGATTGCCAATGTAAATCGCCGACACAACAAAGATCAGAGCAAAAATTCTCGAACCTTTTATAAATCCTTGCAGATCTTGTCCATCATCGACAGTGAATATTATATATTCACATCATTATACAAAGTTTGGATGCTTACCCTCCATATTTTAGCTAGCATTTCCTATCACTGTCATAACAGTTAAAAATTCAACCATGAGATCATTAATTCATGCTCCCAGGCCAACAAATCAACTAGAAAAAGAAAAACAACAACAGTTCACTTTGTTTAATCGATGTTTACTTTAAATAGAACACAAAATACAAACATAAACCCAAATCAGGATTATAGATACTTCATTTATGCATCAAAAATCAACTTTTTTCCTCTTTTTCAATTACAATTCAAAGAAGTCCAAATACATCTACCCCAAGATGTAAAGTTTTAAATTTAATTTCAGAACCAGCATTAAACACATAATTTTTGGCGCAAAATTGAGTGAATTGGGCATTTTCTTGTACAAAAAATTGCAGATGATTGCCAATAAAAATCTTCGACACAACAAAAATCGGAGCAAAAAATCCCTGAATCCACACAACAAAACCCAAAACAGCTTTAACAAATCCATCCCCGAGACCAAACGTCCAACCAACGTAGCATATTATTTACTGAAAATTTTGATTTTCCGTCTAAGAAAACCAAAACCCATCTTACAAAATCTTTCTTCTCCTACAACCCAAGTTCAATTTCCATGGAGCCGAAACCAATTTTGATCGGCGACGGAGCCTGCCATTTCAGAATCCTAAAACCCATCGGAATCTGGGGCCCAAACTTCAATCTCACAGTTTACTCACACCATCTTACCCCCATAAAGAAATATTTCTACGCCTCCTTAAATAATTGCCCTGCTACTCTACTTTCAAATTTAATCAAAACCAAAACTGCGATTATCATTTCCATAATATCGATTTCTTGAAATATTTCTAATACTCATACAAGGATTCTTCATGGTTTCGTCTCATATCACAAATGTCTTTTCTGATGTTAGCTGCCCTTGAAGTTGGAAAATATTTTTCTAAGAATAATTTCTTCATCTCTGCTCATGTGGTGATGCTTCCGGAGGGTAGATAGTAGAGTCAATCATTAGCCAAGTCTTTCAAAGAAAAGGGAAAAACTCTTAAATTAATTTGCTCTTCAGTCACCCCAGAAGGTTTCAGACTTGTGCATATAATATAAAATTCCTTTAAGTGTTTGTGAAGATCTTCACCTGCAAGACCATGAAAATTTGGCAATAAATGTATTAGACCAGACTTTAATTTAAAGGAAGTGTTGACATCTAAAGTAGAAAAAATTATGCTTAAAGGTTGTAGGTTCAATTCAGGGGCGACAAGTTCTTTTAAAGTCCGAGTTCTAGCCACGACTTCTATCCTTAACCTGCACAACTCAAAAAAACTATGAAAACTAGAAAAATAAAAAGTCTAAAAAATTACTAAATGAAAATAAAGTTTACAAGAGCACAAAAATAAATTAGAATCAATCCCCGGCAATGGCGCCAAAATTTGGTATGCTGTCGCAGGTACAAAAAATAAAATTTTATTTTGAAAAAATATTAATGTAGTAGTGTAAATAAGAGTCAATCCCACAGAGAATGATTAATTTAATTTTATGATTTCGCAAATCAAAATTGAGGGGTTTTTAGTTAAAGAAATAATTTAAATAAAATCAACTAAAATAATTATGCAAGTAATTTATTGAAATAAATAAAAAGAAAAAGTCTTAGTTTAAGTTAATATCCGCCATCAAGAATTTACAACTGATAATTGACACAAGAGTAACTTAATTCATATTTTAAATATTCACCATGAAATAATTACTCTCATTCAAATAATATTTTTATCTCTCCTTAATTTTAGTTAAGTAGAAACAAGCAATTTAAATAACTCTTACTACTAAATAACCTCAGACAAGCGCTAAAGATTTAACCTAGTAGTAGCTTTAAGAAATAGAAAGATCGTTGAACTAAACAACACAAGCCAAACGTTTGCATTTAATTTAGATGAATATTCTTCCTAGGATATAACAATCTTTTGATTTGCAAAACAATTATTAATCTTAGTCGCTTCATAAATTAAAGTGACCAAACAATTACGGATTTGATATTTAATTTAGTAGTAGATTAATGTGAATAATAAACTAGTAGGTTTCCTAACAATTAAACGAATCAATCACATTAATAAACATAGAAAAATATCAAATACTCAAAATATAAATTAAACAATTAAAATAAATTAGATCTCACATTGTATTAATCTTCATGGAATTAATCACTTAAACCAAAAAAAATAATTTAACTACACATAAGTATAAAAAACACCAAAGAATAAAAGAGAAAATTTTCTAGCAAAAATGTGTATTCAATTGTATCTCAAGCCCTCTATTTATAGGCTACATAATTTATCCTAACCCTAATAGAAACTTTAATTTTCAAACCCTAATAGAATTTAAAATATAAAATATAAAAATTCCTTTTTAATTTTCCTTTTCCAAATTGCTAAAGGAATCATTAATAACTCCTTTAATTAATTGTTGCATTGTTGGACCCTCATGGAAATAAAGTCTGGTGGAAGCTTTTAGTGGCTGGACCCACAAGAAAAAGAAATAAACAGTCGACGCCTAACCACGCGCTTGCTAACATCAGCAACCCACTGAAGATCCTCGCGCATTGCGCGGAGCTGTTACTTCACACCAAGAAATGGCGTCGTTCGATTGTCCGTGTTATTGCTTTGAACTACCGCGCATTGCGTCAGGCAATGTTTTTGCTGCTCCGAAAGCGAAACGGCAACGTTTCACAATTTGCGCAGATGTTTCCCTTTGCGCATGATGCGGCCGACCTGTTGCTAAACTTCCCATTACTCGCATGACGCCAGTGCCCTTTGCTGGACTTTACCAAAATACCATCCATTCTTCATTTTCCTACAAAATAAAATTAATAATGAATAAAAATACTAAAAAATACATAAAAATAATAAAAAAAAACATATAATAACACATAAATTACCTAAAATACTAAAAATACTTAAAAACTCATAAATAATTAAGTATAAAAATACTTAATAAATAGATAAAAAATCTGCTTATCACTCAATATAATTTTTGTAAACTTAAATGAGTATAAAAAAATTAAATAAAAAATATAATCGAGAGGATCCTCTCGATTATAATGAAAGGGATGATTATCCTGTGAAATTTGTTAAAAAGTGTAATGGAGGATTCTAATTTGAGGGATATGCATCAGAAGGGGGTAGGGCTCTGCCAACATACCGTGATCTTTCGTCTTTCAATAAGTTGGGAAAATATATCTATTAATAAAACATGATGTTTCATTAACCATTTTTTGGTGAATAATAATTAGTTACATTTTTAACGAAAGTTACATTTTATTTGGTTTTATTTTTTAACTTCCTTTTCTCTTTTCCGGTCTCTACATAACTCATTTCTATCAGTTTTTAAATTCTTTATTCAAATATTATAAAATCTCAAATTATATTAATTATAAAATCAAACCGTAAATTACCATAATTTATTTTTATCAAATTCAAAACTCTTTATTCAAATATTATTAAATCTTACAATAGTAAAATTCAACCGTAAAATATACACACTCATCGAGCGTGGGGTACTTAGAGCATCTCTAGCTAGTGGACTATTTCATAGGCTATATTTAGTCCATATGACATCAACAGATGTTTTTTAGTCTTCGATCCTTCTAGCAAATGGACTATCCCGTGGATTATTATTAGGTATTTTCTATATGAATATATGCATGCAAGTATACACGGTCAACAAGTAATAAAGTGATAAAGTAGAGTGTCGAACCCATAGAGAATTAAATAATAATAATTACCAATCATTAATTTTATATCAACTTAATTTTATTTAAACAATCGCAATTTAATTAATAAAATAAAACTAATTAAAATTAATATCTAAATTAAACTAATAAAAAGAATGAAATCAGAATAAAAATATTTAAAATCACAATTTCTCTCAATACTTCATTTAAATCTATTAACTCCATTTTTAATTAATTAATTATATTAATTTGTTAACCAAAAATTCTTTATAGTATTTATATGCACATTTCGATAATCACATAAACAATTTTCTTTAAATCTGACACAAAGGCAATAGAATTAAAGAGAATATCCCAATTAACTAACTCACTATATCTTTATGTAAATTACAATTAAAAATGATTTAAAGCACATATTATCTTAAGGTTACATATGACATATAGGTATATCTCTATCCTCTACACAAATTATGAATTCTATCAATGTAGAAAACACAAAACATATGTCATCATATTCAGATATAAATTTATAATCCATCTATCAATTTCATATAAATTATCCCATTAATTACTTACAAATAATTAAATACTTGAACGCGCAAAATATGATAAATAATTCAATTATAATTAATTTAATTAAAAAGATAATAAATTAATTTACACTACACATTGGGTTCAATTACAATCTTAAGTAAAAATTAATTCATAATTAAATAATAAATTATCCATAAATAATTCAACATTTCAAAATTATAAAATTAAAAGGAAAAGAAAATGAATCAAATCTGTGTTGATATCTCTATCTTTAATTTTCGAATCATTCGCGTTAAATGTTTGCTTCTAAAACTACTCATAACTATGTTAGCTATTTCCTTTTTTGAACCAACCTTGTGCATTGCGCGGACACTGTTAAGCTGCTTCTCCTTTAAGCTTCTATGCGACGCCGTTTCTTTATATTTATGAGATTGCCATTAACAGCTGAATAATTACGAATTTGTCATTCCTTTTTTAATTATTACAAAATAAAATATAAAATAATTAAAATATATAAAAAACTAAAAATAATTATAATGCAATAAATTAACTAAATTATTTAAAATCAATTAAAATGTTTAAAAGCTAACAAATAATTAAGCCTAAAAATAGTCAATAACTAGGAATAAAAATTCATTATCAACTATAATATAAAAAAATTAAAAAAATTTAAAAATTAAAAAAAACTTCAATCATCCTTCCACTTTTCTATTTAAATATATTTAAAATTATAGTCTTTGAACTATCTCATTTCTTGATATAATTCTTTTGATTTATTGAAAAATTCTATAGACTATATTTAATCTACAATTGATAGAATTTCGGACGGCTGAAGATGGCCTTAGTCATCGAAAAGAGATCAAATCTTTAATGGCTCCGGAAAGACAATTTCCAAAATTTGGCTGAAATCACAAAATGTATCAATCTTGTTCTTAGATGGATTAAATCACTACTAAATTGGAGAATCTGAATCGGGAGGATTACAACAAAACTCTTTGATATCTTTACTTTTCAGAGGAAGAAGTTATAAATAAGTAGTCATTAATCATTACGGTTTAAAGGAAACAGAATCTAGATAGATATCAATCAAAAGGCTGCACCAAAATTGTTAAAGAGATTTTCAGAATCTCAAGTTGTTAAAGATATTTTCTTGTAATACACCATAGCCACTCATATGTCCAACAGCCCAGTTAATCTCCACCACAATTTACTCATAACTTGTCTTTTATTGATTCTCAATTTTCTGAAAATCCAAGTCCTAAAATCTAATAAGATCTATATTCAACTAGTCATAAGTATAACACTCCCTCGTCCCCAAAATAATGAGTAAAATATAAATTACACACATATTTTTAAAAAAATTAGAAAAAAACGAATAAAAAATTTTTAAATTTATTTTTAATAATCTTATAAAATTATATAAAGTGATATATAATTTTATTTTTTATACTAAATGACATATTTATCTTTTATTTTATATATTTTTTATCTCATTTTTTTGAAGATAAATTTTTTTGAACCTTTAGTCATTATTTTAAAAACAGATAGAGTATTATAGATAATTTTTTGAAGAATAAATTTATAAACACAAACTCTATCTATACTATTAAAAAGTAGGTCTTGACACAAATTTTGGTATCAGATCTTATTTTCTGTTAATTTGAATGAATTTTGTATATAAAGTTTGTACACTTAAACTTATTTTTTTATATGGTCCACGAAAGATAGTCAATAATAATGTGTTTTGTGTAAATATAATTCTACAAAATGCAAATAGTATAACATTGTACACAAAAAGTTCAATTTGTAAAATAATCATGGATTATTGAACTTTCCAGGACCCTAAAAATAATTATGTTCAACTATGTCCACTTTATTATTGGAGAAAAAGAAATATATAACAAAAGGAGGTACAACACTCTAGACTGAGACACACACACACACACACACACACACACACATATATATATATATATATTAATTATATGTACACTGTGTTGGTGAAATTCTACAATCTTTCATTTAATAATATACAAAAATAAATCTTGGAAGTAATAGTATCTTTTAATTTTTTTTAAAAGCCTCATTTTTTAGAAAATATAATATAATTTTATAATCAAATATATTATTACATTATTATAATATCAAAAATCAAATAAATATACAAACAAGTTTCATATAAATTGAAAAAAAAAATTAATTCATAATCAAGTACATCATCACACTATTATAATGTCAAAAATCAATCAAATCTCACTAAAAAACAGGAAGAAATAAATTCACAAACAAGCCTCATATAAAGACAGAAACAAACCCCACATAAAAAAATATAAAAATAAACTCACCTAAGTGAATCAAACATGAGACCTAAAGGTTAGGGTACCTCATTTTTAACCACTAAATTAAGATCTCACTGACTTTTTTAAATAGTTTATAATATTTATTATTATATTAATTAAAACATGAGACCTAAAAGTTAGGGTACTTCATTCTTAACCACTAAATTAAGATCTCATTAATTTTATAAATTAATTTATAATATTTATTATTATATTAATTAAAATTAAATAATTTTATATTAATTTTAATATTAAAATATCTCAAATTGACTTTTAACAAAATAATAGTAAATTTATTAAAACACTAACATCGGTTTTATTTATGTTGGAGACGTGGAGGTGTCGGAAGCTCAATTTTTCATTCTCTCAGGCTTTGTTTAATTTGTAAAAATATATTTGAGATTAGATTATTTGTCTTAATTTAATACTATTTTGTATTTTTTAATCTTTTGACAATGGACTATTAGTTTCTTTATGTTAGACTATTAGTCACATAAAATCATTTAATAGCTTAAAATAAGGGAAACTATTATTCTCACATTTATGATATAATTATATAATCCCTCATAAATAGTCTTAAAAATGATAAAAAAAAAAAAAAATAGTCTATATGACTATTTAAAGGACTATTAATCCCCTATCATGGATAAAATAATCTCCGAAATAGTGTTAAATTAATAAAAATAATTTAATCTCAAATATTTTTTTTACAAACAAATATAACCTTATGATCTATATAACAAAACTTACTAATGTTTTTATCAGAATTTATAATCTTATCTATTTCCATCACATTGGCCTCCCACAAATTGGTGATTGTCAGAATATTTATCACTTGTTTGCTGGTTTGGACGGCATAACAAGATTCATGGTAACCTAATCTAAGATTACAGTCCCAAGATTTTTAAATCAAGATAATCCAAAACCTTAACTCAAGAATAAACTATGTCCTAAACAACAATATCTCTAATCAGAATTCTAAAAACTGCAGCTAGAGTTCGCTTATGTCATGTTGACAAAATTTCAGCCTTGCATGTATTGTTTTTAACTTGAGTTCATAAGTAAACACAAACATTTCGTTAATGATTATTTTGTCTTTTCATTAGATTTATCGAAGACAGATCTATAATTTCACCGTTTTATTTTTAAAATTGTTATTTTAGATAATTTGTCGTAGTTAATTAGTTGTGACAACCACAATTATATTATAATACACTAATTATGGGTACACACGCGATATATGGGTAATAAGTTAAAGTAATTCATAGAATTACCGTTTAATTAGATATTGTAACTTTAAACTTAATAATATTTGAATAAAAAGTTTTAAAAAGAAACCTCAGACCTTATCATAAGAGTTATAAAAAAAGAATCTAATAGTATTTTACTTCTTGATTCTTTTACATTAATTACCAAGATATGCTATATGTATTTTATTTTATTTTTAAGAAGTCAAATTTGGCTAAGCCTTTAAATATTGGAGTACAGAAATAGATGACATAATTTGCCAAGGAATTTCAGTACTCCTAAAGCATTATTATGTGGTGTTTCAGATCAATTATATACTGTTATTTTAGTATATATAATGGGCTTTTATATTTAAATTTATTGTACATGCTAAAATGACAACATGCGATTAACGTGAAGTACCACATAACAATACCTTAGAAACACTAAATATTTTTTCCCACCAAACCACCAAACCATATCGGTCTATACTTAAGCCACAATATTATGATCCAAAAACTTAAAGTCAGTATATCGTGGTTTAATTCAAGTATATTAGTAATATATTGTACATATTTTCTTTTAATTATAATTTTTCTCTTATATTTTAACAAAAAAATGATACAAAAATTTGTTTTTAAAATAATCAATTTTATTTTAGAAAATTAAAAAATTAAGGTTATGTTTGTTTGCAATAAACATACTTAGTATTGAATTATTTGTATTAATTTAACACTATTTTGGATTATTTTATCCCATGATGAGAGATTAATAGTCTTTTAAATAATTCTACGGACTATTATTATTTTTTTTTTTATCATTCCTAAGGTTATTTATGTGGGATTATATAATTCCATGAAAAATTTGGGATTGATAATTTCCCTCATTTTAAACTATTAAATGACTTTATGAGATTAATAGTCTAACATTAATGAATTAATAATCCTTCTTCAAATAATTAAATAATACAAAGTAATATTAAATTAAGATAAATAATTCAATTTCAAATATATTTTTTATAAATAAATATAACTTAAGTATTTAACGAAAGAATATATTGCATCCATTGTTGGTGGAACAACTATTGGACCGGTACCTTTGATTTTAGGCTAAATTCTTATACCCACCCCATCTAAAATTTTTGGGCAGACAAATCCAAATAGGGGTGTTGGGACTGGAGAGTGACTATTATACCAAGGAACAATGTTTAAAAAATCGGATCGAATTAACGGTTCAATTGAAAAAAATTAGAACCGATCCGTGCTATGATTTGGTTTGGACCATAAACTTAGTTTCGACAAAAAATATGTAAAATCCGATAAATTGATGGTTGAACCGGTCGACCCAGTGAACCAGTCACCGGTTCAAGCTAATTATAAATAAATAAATTATATAAGATGTTTATAATCATTTGTGTTTGATTTTATCACTTTTAAGTTATGAGTATGATTTAATATCTTTCTTTTCATATAAATTTAGTATTTATTTGAATTGTATAAAGTAAATATTGTACAAATAAGTTTTTTTTTGTAGATAAATTGAATAATTTTACATATTTGATAAATATTATATATAATATATATTTATATAATAATAATTAATATATTTATTATTTATTACATATTAATAACGTTACTAAGTTAATAACAGTTCGATCACTGATTAAATTAGTGATTTATTTATCCGATAATTTTTTCGATTCGATGAGAGATCGATTTTTTAAAACATTGCCGGGGAACACAAAAAGTTGTGGCGCATGCAGACTAAAAATAATACCACCAAACTACAGTGCAATGGTTTCATTGAAGATGAATCGGACAAGGTTCATGTTCATGCACTCAACTACTTCAAGTGGTTTGTTTGACATTTGCTAAAAGATATGAAAAATTCTAAGTTTATCCATATTTTCAACTAGTCAGGCTTATCAGTATTAAAGATAAATGAGTATAGTCTATTTTTGGATTAAAGAAATAAAATAAAATATGATCACACTTATTTATCTTTAGTGTAAATAAATTTAGTGGATAAAAAGTATGAGTAAATATAGAATCACTCAGAAAATAATGCAGAGGCAAAACCATTGCCATGCATCCCCATTTACTCAGGAGTTGGGTCTCCCATTTGAACATTCTTTATGATCAAAGTCTTGCAGCTATTCGATTTATGTAGACTATATCATTAAAAAAAACGATAAATTTTAGTTTTTTTTCTTTAAAAAAAATCAATTAACTTTTAAAAAATAAAATAAATTTATCTACTTTCTTTTAGTTTTCAATTAAACCAATAATGTCAGAAAAAAGAAACAACAATAAATCAAAAATTCGAATAAGACTCTAACCATAATTAACTATTGACGAGGCATTTTTTTACGTATGACAATTATATTTATTTTTATTTTTTGTTTTACTGTTAACATCATAATTATGTTATTTTAATTAAATAAACACAACATAAACCTATAATTAATTATTTTATTTAATAAAAAAATGACTTAAAGCGAAAGTAACCATTTTATTTAATTAAAAAAACAAAATATTTTTTTTCCAGCTATCTTTAAAAAATAATTTTGTTTTCTAATTTTATTTCTAACTAAATAAAATGGCTAATTACATTTTAAAGTCAATTTTATGAAGATTCAATATTATATGGGTTTGTTTTTTTAATGTTAATTAAACTAAATTAACTTATTTTTTTAAATAAATTAGATGGCTAATTTTATTTTTAAGGCAAATTTTAATTAAATGAAGTGGCTAGTTATTTTAAATTATTTTTTAATTTATTTAAAATAATTTAATATGATATTAGTAATAAATTATAAATAAATAAATAAAATCAATTGTCACATGTAAAGACATCTTATCAATGGTTGACTTTAGTTAGAGTTACAGATCTGACCAAATTTTGGTTATTGTTGTTACATTTTTAAGATATCATTAGTTTAATTGAAAAAAACCTAGTTTCATTGATTTGTGTGTCACTCTTGTATTGAGATTGAACTGACATTTTACCAAAAAAAGAAAATTTAACTTTACATGAAAAATTATTTTCCAAATTGGGAAAAAAATGAAAGTCAAGAAGTGATTGAACATAAGATTTACACTAAATGTTATATTCAAATCAAATTCTATAGAATACCCATCAAAGCATACATGATTTTAATAATGCACCAAAAAATTATAATGCCCAAAATGATTAATCTTTAGATCATTGAAGAAAAAGAAGAGAATATACAAAGAACAGAGTACATGAGAACAGAGTGTACAGCAAAAGGAAACTTAAATTAAAAACACACCTTTGTCAAAATTAACAAGTTCACCTCCATGAAAATGAAATTCTTGATTGTTTGCTAGTTTCTCCACCACTTTATAATCTACCAGAGGATTCTTCACTACTAGAAGAGCTCGAAACTTGAGGCGGACCTAGCGATGAAGAAGACGGAGAAGAAAGAGGAACAACTTGATTCTCCCCATCATCTTCATCACCATCGTAATCCTCATCATGACCCTCATCATCATCATCATCAACAAAATCATGAACATGACAATGATTATGATCATGATCATTGATATTACCAGGATTTTTCTGAGCACAAGTTTCCACGGAATGAAAGAGGGGACCAAGCTTGGAGCCAGAGCCAGTCCATGGAGTGATAGACTGGCAGGATTGGCAGAGAAGAGTTCTGGAGTGCTTGGCCACTAGGAAATTTGCAGAGTGAACCTTGGCATCACAATCCCAACACAAGCTTGCTTGATCTGACTCACAAAACATTCTTGCAATGGAGTTGCATAGCTCACATTTCCTCATTCTCTCCCTTGTTTTCTCTTCTAAAGATTCTTACTTTTTAAACCTCTCTCAAACTTTTCGGATGAACAGTTCAGATTTTTAAAAAAAAAATATGTATCTGCCGTTATCTGCTACTATTAAATCAGGCTGCCCACTAATAATAGCGGATCTCACTTTTTCTGCAAAAAAGTTGGGCCATCTGTTTCTCTTATTGACATATTGACATTAGAGATGCGTTTGTCCGAATAGTATTATATCAAGTATTTGCTATGCATCACTCATGCACACACATAAACATATATATAACTGCTTCATGATATTCTGGTGGAGACAGAGGGACCCAAAGAGAAAACAGAGGAGCAAGTTGCTATTTGAAAAGGATATCTATTCAAGGTTCTTGTATATATCCATGAGATGAGATACAGAGGAATGTTATGGTCACTTATTTAATTCAAACATGTTAGACAAAAAAATATGGGTGTGTATAACATTACCTATGCAAAGGATTTGGTATATACGGACAAAATCTTAATGCAAAAAATTTGTTTATAATATTGACAACGGGCATATTCTAATGGAGTAAGGTGATAGTCTATCTGGCAGTAAAATCAGCTCAGGAATTTAATAGCTTAAGTAAGTGTTTCTTAAATTTTCCTGAATATCCCACTTTTGTCAGATTTCCCACTAGACTGCTCTTACAATCATATCCGTTTAGAGTTGTGGTGCTGCAAAAAGCATAAAGAGTCTAAGATTGTTGAGGACGGGTTGCAATTTTTTGTTTGTTTTAGGATTTCCTATGAGGTTAAATACTACACTATTGGTTTTTAGAGCACTTGAGATTTGATACTCGATAGAGTGAGGTAGATAGGGGTTCGTAGTAGGGTTCTTGAGATTTATTACACCCTAATTTCAAATAGTAGATTTTATCTTCATTCTCCATCTTGTAAATATAGACACCAAGTAAACCAGAGAAATGTTAGAATATCACAAGTGAATTAAAATCCTACGTAAAATGAAATATTAAAAGAGTAAAAGAGTAATTTAGGTGAATGTGGCCAAAATCTACTAGTTTAACATTTGGATTAAATTGAGTTTTAAATATGTGTGTTAGTGTCTTGTGTATGGGTATGCTATGCACGAATTCTAGGTTTTTTCTCCCACAATTACTCCCTAGGTTTCTCAAAAAGTAACTTTTTTTTTAGTTTAGCAGTGTGATTGTATTGAAAAACTTTAGTACAATGTATCATTTTGTACTAATATCACTAAAAATTAATTCTTTTGGTGAAAATAATGAGGCTCTTCTCTTTCTATATTCGATTTCTTTGCTAGTAACTCCATAGCCATCCTTTTGGGAGATAATTATGTTGCTAAAACCATAAAAAGACTTTCTTTAAGGTTTTTTTTTCTTCCCCACCATAAACTGATTTACCCGAGATGCAAATGAAATACTATACTCACTAAATTTCGTCGAATATAGCTTGAAATAATTGAGATAGATGACAGAATTTTTGCCACAAAGAATCAATTTTATATATGGAAATTGGGACAATGTGGGATTTTTACAGGGACGCTAATAAGTCTCTCTTTTCTTCCCCACAAAAAATTCTAGCTTCCATATTTTCAGATTTGAAGAGGGTATCTCATCTATACTAAAGAGTCTCTTCCTCCGTTGTTTTAGTTTGAGATTTCTCATATTACGGAGCCTTTTTTTCGGATTTATGATCTTTTTGTGGAGAGGATTTGATTATTTAATAAGTGAAAACATATATATTCAGATTTGAATGTGAGAAAATCACGACGACTTTCTTTTTCGTTGCTCGTATTAAAAAAAATTGATATAGTTTGTTTATTTTTACATATTTTAAAAATCTATATGTTCTCGAGTTTCAGCTTATAAATGAAGAAAATTTCACCCCATTCTAATATTTTTATAGCTGAATTCATTTATCAATCAGAATTATTTCCAATTATTATTTCAGTACTATCTCAAAGAGAGAAAAAATAAAACGTTTGAAATCTATTTGCGGAAAGACAATAGTACTCATTTAAATAGTTAAATGTGAGGCGTTACATGTTTGTTAAATTTAATATTTCCTCCATTCTATAATGATAGTAATTTTTGTTTCATGGAACAAATTTTCACTGTTAGCATTTAGCAACATAAATGTGAAATCTATTACCTTACGAAAACATCAAAAATTATTATAGAATATCAAATTTTTATTGTTAGCAACATAAACGTGGGGTAGCATACTATTTAGTTATATAGGCCCAACCATCGTATTGAATTTCACAGCGGGACACCAGCCCATTATTCCTTTTCTATTCTTTTCTCAGAATGGCAGGAGTTTAACAGCCATTTGTAGTCCTCTTAATACCCTAAGACCAATGATACAAGAAAAAGAGTTTTCCACTTCATTTTAAAATAAAATTTTGCACCATTTTAAATTTACAATATAGCACAAATGGAGAATTTCGGAGCGTATTTATCACTTCTGAGATTTACTCAAATGTGGTTATTTTCTTTCTTATTTTAATGGCTATTTGTGTAATGAAAATGTAACATTGAGAAAACATCCTTATATATACTAGCACCTAGTGACATATGCGTTGTGTATGTAAATTATGTAGGGTAAAATTAAAATTTTATAAAATTTGAAAATCTATGTAAACATCCAAATTTTGCACGTGTTCTTGGTTTTTGTAATTGAGAGGGCAACAAAGTAAATTCATGACAATTTGGGGATATCAAAGGATAGCTCACAAAGGCAAAGACTAAACATAAACAATAATTATTGAACAAACACTATGGTATTGACTTAATCGCTAATTTTTTTTTTTAAATTGAATTGTAATAGAATAAATTCTCTGCAATAAATAAATAAAAATAATTCCTTTATTTTCTCACAAAATAATAAAAATAATAATTTAGATAATAATAATAATAGTAATAGTAATAATTAAAAAAATAATAATAATAACAATAGTAGTAATAGTAATAATACTAATAATAATTATAATTATAATATAATAATAGCAATAATAATAATACGAGTAATAATAATAATAATAATAATAATAATTAATATAATAACAGTAATAATAATAAGAGTAATAATAATTATAATTATAACAATAACAACAATAATAATAACAATAATAAGGATAAAAATAATAATAATAATAATAGTAGTAGTAGTAGTAGTAGTAGTAGTAGTAGTAGTAGTAGTAATAATAATAATAATAATAATAATAAAACTTAAAAAAATAAAAAATAATAATAATTATAATTATAATTTAATAATAATAATAGTAGTAGTAGTAGTAGTAGTAGTAGTAGTAGTAGTAGTAGTAGTAGTAGTAGTAGTAATAATAATAATAATAATAAAACTTAAAAAAATAAAAAATAATAATAATTATAATTATAATTTAATAATAATAATAATAATAATAATAATAATAATAATAATAATAATAATAATACTAAGAATAATAATAATACCGATAATAATAATATTTGTAATTTTTATATTTTTTAATTTCCTTAATAATAATACAAGTAATAATAATATTTTTATTTTTTGAATTTTAATCTAATTTTAATAAAATAATAATAATAATAATAATAATAATAATAATAATAATAATAATAATAATAATAATAATAATACTGATAATAATAATATTTATAATATTTATATTTTATAATTTTCTTAATAGCAATACAGATTATAATAATATTTTTATTTTTTTAATTTTAATTTAATTTTTTGTTATGTCGTGCCTTCAGGCACGGGCAATTACTAGTCTTTATACATTCCTAGTATGTCTCAATATCATACATGATACGACATTCTATTACAATTAATTTGAGTATTTAACACTCATATTACATACCAACCAATTCTTATACTACACAATCATTTTACATGTCCAATTCAGACTGATATGTACAATAGTCGTATTAGACCTTCAATGAATATGATATGCATTCCTGTTTCTTGATCTTTATCAAAAATCTCGAATAACTTCCACTATCTAAAAATGTTGGTTTTAAGCAAGAGTGAGCACGACGGCTCAACAAATTTAACAGTTACACATAACACATTACATGTTTCACATATTATACATACTCTGCATTTTATTCTTAAATCATGCATTTCATATTTTTCATCTTATGAATGCTTCATACTTTTTATGCATCACATATACTAACCAACTAATCTTTAGCAATTCATGCTTCATATTTCACATGTAATCATAACTCATGCTTTTCACATATCACAAATATCATCAATAAATCTGCATATCAATAATATAAAATCATGTTGTAGCATATCAATGCACATAGAAGCAAATTCTGAAAAACTAGTCTGGTTCGTTTATACTATTTACGTTTATTTGCTTCTTTCATCAACCTCTTATACATGAATGTTTTTCTTCTTCTCCTTCCAAAGTATGCTATGAAGCTATGTGTCATCCACCAAGCTCCACCTCTAACAATCTCCTTCAACTCACAAGTGTTATATCTATTTTTCTCTTGGAATGCTCTCACTTTTCTCTCTAGAAATGCTTAGAAATGAACTGACCAACACAAACCATTGGTGCAACACTCTATATATAGCACTCCCTTAATCATCATCAACATTCACTAATCAACTAGCATTGGTCAAATTATGAGCTAATTATGCTTACTATAGCATGGAATGATCATATGATAGACATTTTGAATGACCATTTGATTGATTAGGGTTAGTGGGGAGTTGTTGAACCAACTTTGTACCCAAAATCAACCAACAAGCAACCTTCCCATCCTTGTGGGCCCCAAAATTCGGGATTTCTATTTTATTACACCAATATATATATACATTGACCTATACATGAACATTGGGCTCCACTTTGGACTTTAGAATTTAATCTATTGGGCTTATCATTTAATTTGTTTGGGCTCAATTTTAATTATTCTATTGGGCTAATATTAACTAACACATGTTACTTGTAATTAAAACAAGCATTGGACTTGCTTAATTATTACATGAATCAATGTTTAAATTAAATTACATGAACCACTAGGTTAATTAATTTGACCTAGATTAATATCTCATTTGGATTTAAAATATAATCCAATTAGACTTTCTTTTAATTATTCTACCACATTGGGTTACATAATTAACTCATTCATGGTTAATTCTCATCAGCATATTTATTCACCTAGCAATTAACCAACGTTTGATTAATGCTCTCTATTGGCTACCAACTAGAGTTATTTAATTAACCCTACACTAGTTAATTATCTACACTCAATCAATACGTGAAATTTTCCAACACTTTGACCATCATTTGACTTTAATGGTTTGGGCTACATAGTTTACTTTTTATTGAGCTCTCTTATTTAATTACCCACTTCATGCAATTATTCCTATATTGGGCTAACATCTATAATTCTTTTAGGCTAGTCCACTAGTAGTAATTAAATTATTTAGACTCTTCATGAGATTAAATCTTTAAATTTATTAGGACCACTTTATAGACTTACAACAATTAACACATTGGACTTGTTTTAAATTCACTTTTGAATCCTATATATCCACTTAATAATTAAGATAATTACTTAATTAATTACTTCTCATTATTGTCATTCAAGACAATCTTTCTAGTTTTACAATAACTTTAACTCATAACTAATATAATTAACTTAATTAATTATATTTCATGACTTTTCTTCCTACTTCATATTTAAATTAATTAATTTATTAGCTTAATTGAGTATTAATTTACTCACATTTTTATTTGGCTAACAAACACCACTCTAGGTATATATATATATATATAAATATGAATATAGTCACATTCACTTCTCAATTGAATTTATTTCCTTAATAAATTATCTATATACATCATTAAAAATATTTTCACATTTAATTTTTAATAAATAAATTATGTTAAAAAAAATATTTACCCATTTTCTACACATCTCACTTCTCCAACTTTAGATTTTAAATCATAACCTTTAATTAATTATTTAAAATCTTATCTATAAATCTTTTTAAATATCTGGAATATTACATTCACCTCTTCTTATAAGAGTTCCATCCCCAAAATTTAATCATACTCATTTCTACCAATTTTTATCTCTGAAGATTTCTCTTCACTCATCAAATTCTATGACCACCATTTTCTCGTAAGTTCATACTTCTAAACTCACAATTCCAAAATAATGGAATATCTTGCAGAAGAATAAATTGAAAATCAATATCTTACAAAAGAAAAAATTGAAAATCAAAATATTCATTAAAACTTTCATACTATGTTGAGGGGTCATAAAGACTGTGAACATCTGTGAGAAGGTTTATCAATCACAAAGATTGAAAATATTCCACAATTGTTTTGTACGCTAGGTGATCAACCTAACGTACTCTAGCGCTGTGCACAACGACTTCACTTAGGGTTGAACTTTTTGGATTTATCAGCCCATATTTTGTTTATATCAGCTTGTCACCACTCTTGGGCGCCCCCTCGTGGGTTCTTTATTCACGGCTCTGACATATTCCCCATTATAGGGTTGTTCACCTCAGACTTACTACAACGTTCCGCTCCAGCATAAGTTGGATTGAAAATAAAACTTGAGTCATTTATGACCAAAAGTGTCCAGTCAAAATAAATGACATAGACTCACATCATTGAACTGTTCATATATTACGAACTAAAAATCATTTTAGATTTGTTAAAATAACTGAAATTCATTTTTAGGACTTCATGCTACCGCACCGTTGCAACAGTGCGTTGAGGATTCCGTTTTTTTCATCTCCACACCATGACTTTAATGGTGTGTGATGATTTTATAAATACATTTTGATATTTTTAAATCAATTTGTCTAGCCGAAACAATTAGCATAGACTCTTCTTTAAGCATTTCAAAATACTGAAAATTATTTTATGACTTTGTCATACTACATCATACTGTAGTGGGCTTAAAAATACATCCAACACTAGGTTACTTTGCATTGATGACTCCATCGTTTATCATCTCTGCACTAAATGCATTAATGATTACTAAAACATATTTTGACATTTTCAAAAGCACAAAAGTGCGAATTTTGCCACGATTTTAAGAATTTCAAAGTCTAGCATAGCTAGAAGATTTGAAATATCTTATAACCTTAAAATACCTCAAATTTCTCCTCCACATTCTTTTTCAGCTTAATGACTACATATAGTATAACTCTAATCTTGCTAATTAACTCTACACATACTCACTGTTCATCAAACTTACCACACATAAGGAGTTCAGGAACTTGCCACAATCATATGGGTTGAGGAACTTATCCTAGTCAGACCAACATTGTCCATTCGCTGAGGGGTTCCACCATATGATTATGAGTCACGAACTTACCATCAGTATGAGTTTTAAGAACACGTACTTATCTTAATAATCTCTACTTATCCAATATATATTGAGAAAAAAATCACTTTCTCACCATATATACATCGAATAGCGTGACACCAGGTTCAAATCGATTATCACTATAGAAAACTAAATGATTGTCAAACCAAACACAATCTCCTGCCCATACAAGAAATTGGTCAACTCGGCCACTAATCAATATAGAAAGTTAAGCGATCGTTAAACCAAGAACAAATCCCCTGCCTATACAAAGAACTGTTCAACTCAACTACTATATTAATATAGGAAGCTTAGTGGCTCTAAAACCAAGCACAAATTCCCCGCCCATAAAAGGAATCATACAACTCAGCCACTACTATGAGTCCTCAATTAAAAACCCATAACCCTATAATTTTCTTAACTGAATACAAATTCTCTCTCATTCATATTTTAGCACATCTGACTCATTACGAGTTAATCTCTTTAGATCATTTCATGACCTTGTTAGCATTTTCTTTCTACTTCTCAAAATCTTATTATAAGATATCTTCTATCACTTCTTCAAATTAGGTACAACATGACCTTTTTCATTTCTCTTATATCTTCTCAAATCCACATTTGGATAATCCTCAATATATGAATTTTCTAAATTCATCTTTTATTACTTAAACTCTACCTGAGTTTATTCCTTTACCATTTTACTTATCGTCTACTACGGTTATAGCCTAAGGTACAATTACCTAATGTTTTTAACCTATCAGCTCTGATATCAACTTGTGACGACCCCGAATCCGGGTCCCTCGAACCTCGAATTCAGTTCAACACTAGTACTACCTTTTTCTTATTGTTCATGAATTACAACAATATTATAATTGCTAAATAATCATTTATTTACAATTTTACAACATCTCCTTTTATTCCAGAATCGCAATCTTTATACATTCTTAGTATATCTCAATATCATACATGATACGACATTCTATTACAATCAATTTGAGTATTTAATACTCATATTACATACCAACTAATTCTTATACTACACAATCATTTTACCTGTCCAATTCGGACTGATATCTACAATAGTTGTATTAGACCTTCAGTGAATGTGATATGCATTCCTATTTCTTGATCTTTATCAAAAATCTCGAATAACTTCCACTATCTGAAATTGTTGGTTTTAAGCAAGAGTGAACACGACGACTCAGTAAGTTTAACAGTTACACATAACACATTACATACTTCACATATTATACATACTCTGCA
Organism: Hedera helix; assembly: GCA_947179155.2. Taxonomy (NCBI): domain Eukaryota; kingdom Viridiplantae; phylum Streptophyta; class Magnoliopsida; order Apiales; family Araliaceae; genus Hedera; species Hedera helix. Next base: position 10,067,408 of record OX359278.1, read on the forward strand.
TTTTATTTTTAAATCATGCATTTCATATTTTTCATCTTATGAATGCTTCATACTTCTTATGCATCACAGATACTAACCAACTAGTCTTTAGTAATTCATGCTTCATATTTCACATGTAATCATAACTCATGCTTTTCACATATCACAAATATCATCAATAAATCTGCATATCAATAATATAAAATCATGTTGTAGCATATTAATGTGTATAGGAGCAAGTTCTGAAAAATTTGTCTGATTTGCTTTTACCATTTACGCTTATTTGCTTCTTTCGTCAACCTCTTGGACATGGATGCTCTTCTTCTTCTCCTTCCAAAGTATGCTATGAAGCTATGTGTCATCCATCAAGCTTCTCATCTAGCAATCTCCTTCAACTCACAAGTGTTCTATCTATTTCTCTCTTGGAATACTCTCACTTTTCCTATCTATCTATCTATCTATCTATCTATCTATCTATCTATCTATCTATCTTGTTGTTTGTTATTATTATTATTATTATTATTATTATTATTATTATTATTATTATTATTATTATTATTTTTATTATTATTAATGTTGTTGTTGTTGTTGTTGTTGTTGTTGTTGTTGTTATTATTATTATTATTATTATTATTATTATTATTATTATTATTATTATTATTACTACTACTACTACTACTACTACTACTACTACTACTACTACTATTATTATTATTATTATTATTATTATTACTACTACTACTACTACTACTATTATTATTATTATTATTATTATTATTATTATTATTATTATTATTGTTATTATTATGATTATTATTATTATTATTATTATTATTATTATTATTATTATTATTATTATTGTTGTTGTTGTTGTTATTTTTGTTATTGTTTTTGTTATTGTTATTGTTATTGTTATTGTTATTGTTATTATTGTTATTCTTATTCTTATTATTCTTATTATTATTATTATTGTTATTATTATTATTATTATTATTATTATTATTATTATTATTATTATTATTATTATTATTATTATTAATGTTGTTGTTGTTGTTGTTATTATCATTATTATTGTTATAATTGTTATTGTTATTATTTTTATTCTTATTATTATTATTCTTATTATTATTCTTATTATTATTATTATTCTTATTATTATTGTTGTTGTTGTTGTTGTTATTATTATTATTATTATTATTATTATTATTATTATTATTATTATTATTATTATAGTGTAGTGGTGAATTTGATTTGGGAGGAAAATGTGAGTGGATAGATTTTTGAAAAAAAAGATATTGAATTTGGGGGGGGGGGGGGGGGGAGGAATGAGTGATAGATTAGTGATCGTTGAATGTTGAAGTCTTAAGGTATTTTAGACTGTTGGATGTTGAAGCCTAAATTGATTTGAGGCTGTTGAATGTTGAAATATTAGGATTTGAGCCGCTCTGTTTTATTATATAGATATATGACCATTTTGAAAAGAAATTTTTTAAAAAATAATTTTCAACCCTAAAAGACATTATTTTCAATAAAAATAACTTTTCTAAAGATATTTACAAAAAATCAAGTTTTCAAGTATTTTGGAGCGAATTCTAATGTTATAACCGAGGATGAACAAATGTATATGATAAGGGGATTTTTACAGTCTTATGTGATTGTTAAACTTTATGATGTGGAGGTTTTAATGTGTAAAAGTTTGCAGTCTGTGTTATTGTCAGGCTATGCTTTAGCATGAAAGAGTTTATATATGTTCTTATGTGACTGTCAAACTATCATGATGTTGATGCTTTATTGTGTTTGTCTGTAGTTTGTGTGACTTGATGGCTATGCTTCATCGTGAAATATTTTTTTAGTCTTAAATGACTATTAAACTAAATGTTTTAGAAAAATTAAAGTCCGTGGTCCTGACGACTCCTCAACAATGGTGCTAAAGATTTTGATGTGGGAATTCTTGTGTTTGTAATAATCATGTGTTATTTCACATTCTTAAAGTTTAAATATTGAGAATTTCTTTGAGAATTATTTATTCATTGATAATGTTTATTCTGACAAACCACTGTGAACTATAGTAGGGTAATATGTTACAAGTCACTAGAGTATTATTAGGCTGATCACCTATAATAATATATAAAAAGAATTCTTGGATCTTATGAACTTTCAAATAGTGAAAACGGTGATAGTTTGGTGCATTCATAAGTTCATACACTACTAGAAAATCGGCCTATAGCGACGGTCGGTGACCGTCGCTATAGGCCAAAAGACCGTCGCTAAATGTTTTGGCGACGGTCGGGGGACCGTCGCCGTTGAAGCCGTCGGTAAAGACTATAGCGACGGTCCTATATATCAATAGCGACGGTCACGACCGTCGCTAAATGTTCTTGTTGTCACCATTGAAAAAGGCCTATAACGACGGGGAAAAGGCTTATAGCGACCGTCGGCGACCGTCGCTATAGGACTTCTAAATATTAAAAAAATAAAATTTAAAAGGCCTATAGCGACAGTCGCCGACCGTCGCTATAGCCTTCTAAATATTAAAAAAAATAAAATGTAAAAGTCCTATAGCAACGGTCGGCGACCGTCGCTATAGGCCTTCTAAATATTAAAAAAAATATTATTAATAAAATTGTAATTCAACAAACAATATAATGTCCTGTAACAATATAGGAACTGTTTGCACATCATTCTGCAAACTTGATTAACAATGAAAGCTGATACATATTTGACCATGAATCAATCAAGCGCATAAATTCGAGAAGCAATGTCTTGAACCAACCAATCAAAACCTTCTAGCAGACCCATCCCAGTGTACGCACTACATCCTACAATCCTCCAATGCCTGGTTTTATAATTTGGCTTCCAGGTTGAGCACCTGTATTAGTTAAATAAACAAATCTAAAAATGAGAATAACATACTCATTTAAAATATAAGAAGCTATCAAGTAGACACTAGATTACAAATCAGTATAACCAAGACAATGTTGTACATATCTAAAAATGATTATATCTATTTCTTACACTGCATCACTAATTGAGAGATGTTTATGGATAGGTCAACTATTATTCCTATTATCATCAACAAACTTGGTTAGCTAATCCGGAAACAAGAATAAATAGGCAAATCTCGGATCCACATTTTCAGCCTAATTATCAGTTATTCAGCTTTAAAATGATTTTACTCTATTTATAATAACACTTGAATACAGAGAAATGATAATAACTATGAAGCTACATACCATACTTTTATGTTCTCTTCAATATTACACTATTCATATAATAAAATGGTCATCCATAATGGTCGAACCAGTTCAACGCCCTATTGAAAACAAAAAAGATACAGAATTTCCCTCTACCTTCTTGCATCATCAAGCAACTCAACCAATCTCATTATCCAAACAGAAAATATCTAATCCTGGCCATCTTGACTTTCATATTTGACAAGTTTGATCATGTCATCAATTCGTAGAATAGTTATAGCCGCTTCAGTTGTAAACTGACAATTAAAACAGTTCTTGATCAAGAGGAATAAACAAACATGACGCAACTTTTTTTCTTTTTTTTTTTTTTTAAATTTTCAACTTTACCTGTAATATCTTTACTTTACTCATTGCAGGCTCAATTACTCCAGCTTCTAAGTTGTTGCGTACTGTTCCCTTCACAAGGTCTAGCCCCATGCTGCAGTGATAGAAAGAGGAATCAGGAAATAAAGATATTTTGGAATTTGGATGAGCTGCTGATTTAATTGACACAAACTAGATGCAAAAAAATTAAGCATTAAAGAATCTTTATTGTTGTAACCCCAGATTTTCCACCTCTTCCACTATTTAAGATCTTCACTCATTGCAGGTGATTGTGTCACCGGAACCCTGGATAGAAAATGTTTGACCTGGAAAATGATGTTCCAACAACCAAGACATTGATTACCTTTTTTAAGAATCTTTTATTTTTGACATTATTTTCTCTAGGTAGCTCTTCCTTCAACTCAAATATAGTTGTTCTTCCAGCACTAGTACTAAACCATACCCAGCCTTGCACTACATACATCTCAAAAAAAAGCAGATACAAGATTTAATACTCAAACCAAATTACCTTGACAACACATTTCATTATTAGGATTGTATAGCAGTTGAATCAACTTCATTCCAATTTTTTAATTTAGGATGGTATAGTTTGATTTAAATTCACATTAGCAAAACCTGCAGCAAACACCAGCAGAAACTGTTTGCATGCAACCCACAGTCACAAAGAAAAGATTTATGCAGAGTATATACACCATATACATATAAGAAAGTATATCAGAAAAGACTCATAAAGTACATAACGAGATGCACCTGAATAGAAGTAAGTATAGCAGCAACATCATAAATAGGACTCCACTGATTCTGTAAAATATCCAAGCATATACTTCCATCTGCATAAACTGATAAAATCCAAATAGAGACGATTAGACGATATATGCCACAACGAATAAAAATATCATAAATTATTGTTGTTGGCAGAAAGATGGTAAGCAAATTATGATATATTCAAGGTCAATTGAAGATATAGGAAGAAAAAAATTATAGCAATCCGACATACTGTTGGGATGAAACACCCTTGAGACAAATCAGACTATTGGTGGTTTATTCGGGTAATCCTCTATGAATTGCAGAGTCAGCTTAAATGTACCTGCATTCACAAAGATGTTGATAAGCAAGGCAAAAAGGAAGAGAAGTTTATGAGCAAAGGTGACAAAAGAGAACATACCAACAAAACTTTAATTTCGATAAAAAAAAGTAATATATCTACAAAATTAAGCTGGAAATATGCAACTAAAACAACTTCCAATACCTAAATCCTTGGGATTATTCTGGAAATGAGATTTCAACCTGATCAGGTAAAGAGAATAAATTAAATATAATGTTAATCATTTAGTGCTTGCACAAGTTCGCAATAAAAAACTTTGCTTGTGGAATCATAAAAAATGTCATGAATGATACAAACTGAGATTTGATGACAAGTTCTTCATATAATAGACACCATATTATATCAATAACAACAAAAAGGTGACATAATTATTTTAGGTTGTTTTTGAAAAAATTGCATTAATATATAAAATTATCGAATTTGCATTGTTTTAGGTTGTCAAGACTCATGACTCTATTTAAGCTAAGAAACCAGAAGGCTTTTCCTGTAACAACAAACCCATAAAACATCAGAATATAAAATATTATTCATTATTCAAATGAAACCAATACTAAATCAATACCAAGTAAACCAATTACTCTGCTGCATATTAGTACACAAAGACATTAATACCCAAAAAGCCTGTAACTTTGACTACCACTCTTGAAAAATATCAAAACTGAAAACCAAAATCAATATGACCAAAACTGTTTGAGCTCAATATGACCAAAACTGTTTGTCCCCAAATAAAAATTACAGCAACAAACAATCTGAAAAGCCTCCGTGTACTGAGCAGTAACTAGGAAAAATAAAATAAAGGACCAGAAAATATAAGGCTCATTTTATACATCTATATAAGCAATTATAAGTAAATATAAAACTTAATTTCGAAACTAAAGGTCTATGTTGTTATCTTAACCATACATTAACTTCTCCTTAAAAATGATACAGTGATTATATGCATTAAACAAATATTTTTATTCTTCGAATCCTTTTAATAAATATTAATAAAAAAAATAAGTATATTTTACTTGCCAAAAGAAAAATCTCCACTGCATGGTCATCTTACCACTTAGATAACATTAAATATGGGTAAGAACACATCCGTATCATAATTGCTCATCTTTTTCTGGAGTATAGAAGTCAGTCTTTCGAAACCCATTCCAGTATCAACATGTTTAGCAGGAAGAGGTTTTAGAGAGCCATTGTAGACAAGACAAATGCACTATACCTGGATAAAGACAAGGTTCCATATCTCAATCAAAGTAAGGTCGTCATTATTAACCAGTGACGCAGCATCACGATTACCAATTCTATCAAAATGTATTTCAGTGCAGGGTCCACAAGGTCCAGTATCACCCATCTCCCAAAAGTTATCCTACTTAGAATTGCAAAACTGCAAGTTTCTTAGATCAATAAATGATAAATGCCAATAATGCTCATGTACTCGAATCAAGGAGTTCAAATTATATGCAAATTTGAAAACAAGTGAAGAAATTGAGCTTTATACCTCATTGTTAGGTGTCCACTGCAATTCATAAACAATAATAAAAGTCAGAGTGCTTAAATTTCAACCAAACATTACCTCAACAACTATAAAAATTAGATGTAATCTACATCATGTGTGTGTGTGTATTGTAATAATCTGATTAAGAACCAAAATAGTAACAACTTATGTAAAACCCACAATGATAAGCCATACCATATTTACTATCTTCTGATTGCAGAATCAACAGTCCCAGGTCCTATAAGAAAAAAAAACATCCAAATTTAAACCAACAAACAAATGTATTGGCTGACAAACTATATATATTTTTAGTATAATATAGTTCCGATAAATTAAGATGGACCCTTAATTTCTATAAAACAATACCATCTGAAAATTCAAATTTTGAAGAAAATTGGACAAATACACAAATGAACCTAATTAGGTGCGAATAACAGTAATGCATAAGAATTTTTTGATTAGGTCAATCAAAAATCGATAAACCACAGTATTTAAAGCTAAGGTAAAAGAATTGCCTTACCTTAACAAACAACATGAGTCAAAGGTTCGATCTTACAACTTAATGTTTCAGATTTGCTACAAGTTTGGCCACTACACGGAACCTCTCTCCTTCACTGATTTCCATCTCTATCAAATCTATAAATCTTTGATTTACTGCACAAAAAATCAAAACAATTAAATCTCTAAAAGATCGATTAGCAAAAATAAGATTGAGAGAAAGTACGGATTGAATCTTCATCTTCTTCACTGATAGGGACGGCGACAACTTCTAGCCTTACGATCGGAGCGACTTGTGCTCCGGTATTTTCATCTTCGCCAACAACTATTTCTTCCTTTTCTCTATGCTCTGGATCGTTGCTGGGCATTTAGGGGTTGGGTATGAGATTTAGGGCTGGGTATGAGAGATTTTAGGGCAGACTATGAGAGATTTAGGGGAGTTGAGAGGATCGAGTTTTTGGGGGAAAAATTTCAGTATACTGATACCAAGATTTAGGAGATTTGAGAGAGTGAAAATATAATGGAGGGAGTTTTTAGCGGAAAAAATTAGTAAGGAGAGAGCGTAAAATTCAGCTAAAATAAAGGGATATAGCGACGGCCAAGAGTAGACCGTCGCTATAGGGATTATTTTTCATTCTATAGCGATGGTCAGGAATCGACCGTCGCTATAGGACCTATTTTTCATTCTATAGCGACGGTCAGGAGACGACCGTCGCTATAGAAAATGTTTTCCCTCTATAGCGACGGTTCCGCCTCGACCGTCGCTATAACTCGTCGCAATACGTCAGTTTTCTAGTAGTGATAATTCTTTAAGTTCAAAGTTATTGAAATACTTATTCATTGAACTGCTTTATTTTAGTTTCATACTTGTTGAACATATTTGATGCTCACTCTTACATATTATTTTTAAATATTGTAGACAAGAATGATAAAACCTGAATGGTCTAAAAACATGAGAGATAGATAGAGAGAAGTTAAGTTCAGGATTAAGGAAAAAAAAATGCATCAAAGTTAAAGAGTTAGTATCACAAGGTGGTATCAAAGAAGATCACAGGTTGATATCAGTACAGGTTTGATGTCATAAATTGACATAGCTGATGTTTTATAATATTCGATATTTGATGTAAGGATGTGATAGTCGGTTACGATCTGGGAATGGAGAAAGTGATGCACTGTATGTAATAATATTAATTTAACCAATGATTTTATTAGTAGATGTATAGAAGTTGTGTATCGTGATGCACCATAACTGACGTAGCGAGCACGTGGATTTGGGGGCGTTACAAGTTTTGACTTATCAATGGTAACATTCATTGATTCGTCAACCACCATAGTCTTTTTTATTAAAGACTCTATAGGCCTTACCCTTTAAATACTATCCTGGGAATATGCTTTTTATCAGATTTATGATCAAATTTATTAATATGCACTTTTGTGTTTAGAATAAAACATTTACAACTAGATATATATACGAAAATAGTCAATTCTAGGTGTTAACCATAATAAAGTTCATATGGAGTCTTAAGTAAGATAAATTTGAGTAGACTCAATTTAGAGTATAACAAGTAGTAGACATAGTTTTGGCCCAAAATTCTTAGTTAAGAGATATTTATTAAGCATAGTATTGCTCATTTCATGCAAAATTCAGTTTTTCCATTCAATTACCTCATTAGATTGAGAAGTGTAAGAAGCAAAAAAAATTATGAGTTTTGCCTATTTCATCATAAAAAATTATAAAATCAGAATTATCAAATTTTCTACCATGATTTAAGTGAATATAAATTATTGAAGTTTCTTGTTGATTTTATATTATTTTGCATAATGTAACAAAGTATTCAAATATTTCACTTTTAAACTTTAAACATTCAACCCAAGTAAATTAGGAGTAATCATCAACAGTCACAAAAATATATAAGCTACAACCCATGTTGTGCTTTAAAATTGGACCTATAAAATCCATGTGCAACAATTTAAGAGGTCTTGATGTAGACACCGAGAATTTAACTTTATGGGATGCATGTATCTGTTTTTCTATTTCACAAGCTTCATATGTATGGTCTTTTATTAATTTCAATCTTGTAACTCTACGAACTTGTTCTTTCGATGATATATTTTTAATTAGTTTTATGTTAATGTGACAAAGTCTATGATACCATAATTAAGGATCATCATGCATAAAAACTAAACACACATCATTTTGAAAGACACAAATATTTAAATCACATGCATGCACATTATTTTCTCTTTGACAGTAGAGAACCAACTTACAAGATTGATTAAATATAGAGCAATATGTTGGAATAAACATTACCCTAAGACCACTATTACATAACTAACTAATTGATAAAAGATTATACCTGAGTCCCGTAACTAATTGCACTTATGATATTGTAATGTATTTATTTCTAACACTTTCAATACCAGTGATTTTACCTTTGCTGATGTATCCAAATATGACATTTTTATGAGATCCATTTTTTGATATTACTTAGAATGGAGTTGTCACATGTCATGTCTCTTGAATATTCGTTATCAAGATACTATTTGTACCTTTTGTGTTGAGCAGAGAGACAGACCTGTAGATAATATCAAATTAATACCTTTTGGTACCCTTTTGTATATTAGGTCCTTGTGGTTAGTATTTCATTTCCTGTAAGAAGTGCTTGTTCCTGCACTAATAAATCTTTGGAACATGATAGTCATATTAAGTATTGAACAAACATTTCTCTCTATATGCATGAGTCATGTATTGTGATTTTGGTTTATCTCTTTACATGTTGATATGATGATTTTCTGTTATAAAATATTTGAGCTTGTTTTTCACTTTTCTTTGTGGTTTGATATTGATTTGGTCTAATTGGTTCAACTTTTTAAGGAACTGTTCATTTTGGAATCCATATCATTTAACCCTTGTAGTTACCATTTTTGGCTCGTTAAATTGAATTGAATGTCTACTTCTATTATAGTATGAGCATTTGAAAAGTGGAGAAACATGAGTAATAGTTTCTTGTAACATAATAAAGACCGTTTTTAGTAGGTTCTTTATTTTTATTTTTGCATCCCAATCTTTCATAATTAAATCCACACCTTCGTTGATGAAGTATAGAATCTAAGTTTTCTTTTTCTTTCATGAATTTAATCGCAATTGATTTTAAATTTTCGATTTCCATAATTAAAATTTCCAGCTATTCTTTTAGAGATGAAGTAGATTTTTGTTCTTTTATTTTTGATATGTCATCTTTTAATTCATTTTTTTCTGTTAGCATATTTATGTTTAAGCCCTGTTGAATTTAATGATGATTATTTTAATGATGAAATTGTTGGTAACTAAAATCAAGTCTACTAAGAACCAATACAGGAAAGTGATTCACTAAGAATCACACGGGTCACTAAGACTTGATAAGTCACTAAAACACTTAACCTTACACAAAAATTGATTCACTTAGAATAAAGCAAGTCACTAAGACTTGTCTTATCAATAGACACTAAGATCTAAAAGGGGTTATTAGAATGTTGTTTGGGTTGCTGCTAAGTGACTTTTAGCCCTTCTCTGAATAACTTAGCAGCTTGATCGATTTTCTTTAAATCGTAGAGTGGAGTTTTAGATCATAGAATGGAATAGTTTATATACTTGAGCTTTATCATTTAGATCAATCATTTTCTATTTGAGACAACAATCCTTTTATATTATCTCTTTGAGATTTCCCATTGAAAAGTTATTGTTGCTCCACTCAGTTTAGGATACTTGTTATCTTGTACTTGATTTGCCTTTTGCATTGTTGTCTACTAGACCATTCAAAGTATTTTTCAACAGTACGCTATTTAGTGCAGTAACATACATGTGTCCTTTGACTATGCTTTTATATCGATTTGGATAAAGGTGATTTGACGAGTCCTTGTACATATCTAAGGATCACCACAGAGCAGTTGTGTGATGAGGATTCCTATTCTTGTCATCACTAGCCATTGACATGTCAGGAGTTAATACTCTACGATTTTGTTAGTGTAAAATCGTAGAGTTAATCCTTACTTAACATTGTAATTTTAACTCTACTCTTTACACTGTCTACTGTAGTGGCTCTGCTATTATACTCTAAGTATAGTATCACTCTACGTTCTTAGACTGCCTTCACCTTTTTCTCCATGATCTATCAGACTTCCTTAGTTCACTCTGCGATTTCAGAGTGATTGTCTCATACTCGACGATCTTGAATAGTTTGGCTATTTTACATAACTTAACTCTACGAATTGGATCAACCTAATAAATTTGATCCCTAAGTTCTTTTATATATAATCTTTTATATGGATTGTACAATCCTTACTTGTTCATTCAAATATACATTCATTTATTTGTCGTCATTAAATCATATAATATATAAACATAAATGCAAGTTCTAAACACTAACTAGGAAGTATATAACAAATAAAAATAAGAATTTTAATGTATAAGAACCTTGTGTTTATGAGAAAATATTAGTGTGAGTAAAGTATGTAAATCAATGACCTCTTCTTTGCACTTTTGCTTACTAACTTCCTTAACCCACTTAAAATCTAGCTTATAATATTTAGGAGAATAGAGAGAATTTGTGAGAGTATTTTGCTTAGAGTTAGATTAAAAAAATAAGTGTGAAATAGATAGGTTATTTATAGGCAAAGCTTTAGGAAATGGATGTTTAGGAGCAAGTATACTCTTATTTTTCTCCTTTTTGGCCAAAAATAAGAAAAACGAATTTTGTCCTTTAATATTTAAGTTTTCAATTACCTATATATATATATATATATATATATATATATATGTATGTATGTATGTATGTACATATGTATGTACAATCATGTAATGCCACTATAAAATGCATGACGGCTATTTTGGAACTACATACATTTCTTTGTTTAAGCTTTGTCAGTTAGTTTTTTTTAAAAATAAAAATAAAAATAGATCTATATATAAAAGGGTATTTTTTTTTCTTTCTCAATAGTGTAATTAGGTTAAAAGACAGGAGAACATGAAGAAAAGATGGGTGTTGGGCTGAGTATTTACTAACGCAATTGGGCTATCCATATTAGGCCTTACCTTTACAGCCCATTAGGCTTAATGCACGTACCAGAGGATTCCTAAGTCTGATAGGCTTGGGATTACTTTTCTTATTAATTCGGATACTAACTAGTTATCATATCCAATACTAATTGGTATGTGAGTTACTTATCCAATATTGATTAGCATAACAGTTACCTTCTCCAATAGAATTTTTACTACACAATTCTTATTAGGAAATGGAGTCTTGTTGAGTAATATGAGTACTATAAATACATGGTGAACAATAAAGGTACACACGTCTTTTTCAAACCTACTAAATACTTCACACCTCCATTGTTAAAATATCTTGAAACTTGTATTTACTCTCACACTGGAGGTATCTCCCGATGGCCCAAGCCATCAAATGTTTTCTGGTGATTCTTTCTGTGTAGGTTCACTTTCAAGTCGGTGGTTGAACGTGTGGACAAACTCAAGCGTTAACATTGGCATTATAATGAGGGTTTTCTAGTATTTAGTAGCGATCTTTTCTCAACCAAAAAGAACTAACATGGCAACCTCGACACCTTTAAAAAGCTAGAATAACTCTTAGGGAGCGGCACAATCATAAACACATCACACAACAAATGCCCATGGATAGTGTTGCCTCTAGGAGATGCTTGACAGAAAGAAAACTCTAGACCTTCAACAAGAAAATCCAGACAGACAGTATACAAATCTGGCGAAGGTTGAAAACAGCCTAATGAGCAATAGAAGAGCGACCACCCACTCGGGTCATCAAGACCCACACCAAAACTGACACCGTGAACGCTATTATGGCTGAATAACAATAAATTCCTAATTGATGTATTCTGAAGACTTAAGGAAATGGTCGAAATCACCCCCACGATGTAACATGGATGATCGAGATAGTAAATATCGGGAAGGTAGTCACACTAGAGAGTCATCCCCGAAGAGAACTTTTAAAAGGCGTCCCAGATCTAAACCAAAGAAATTTCACTTATCATACTTCGTAAAAGAACTTGATAAATCCAGTAGGTTGATTGAAGAAACTATCTCTAGAGCTCCTCAAACTCTAGTGGATGCCTATGAAAAGGTCAATAAATTTATGGAGTTGGAAGAGGCCCTCGCCAACCTTCGGGGTTTTTCAAGATTCTATGATGATTATCATCAGAGAAGAGACCCTCGAGGCGATGGAGCCGACAAAAGAGATGATGACAGAAGAGACTCCATAGGTGATCGATGACAAGAAGATGATAACTCCACTGAAAGTGATGTTGAACCAATAGCTACGCCAACCGAAAAGACCACTGATCATTCCTCGGATTCCCAAAGTCTACTGTTCCTATACCTACCTGAGAAGATCTCCATATGACTGTTGAAGAACTTCAGACCAATAACATGAAGCGTATTTCTTATATGTGGCATGCGGTTTGACTTTGGCAATATTATCAGTAATCAGTTCTATACTTCATGTTTTTTGGAGGTTATTTTAACCAATCATATTACTTCTTCGATATTTATGAAATAAAAGTTCTATTAAGATTATCTTATTTCTGTTTGATCTGAGACACCACTTATTTCTTTCTAGCATTCCCTTCAGTTTTATTTGGCTAAGGCTAAGAGGGACACTTAAGTATTAATGTTAACACGTTATCAAATAGAATAAAAAGAAGAGCATACATAACTCTTTTCATGAGAGGATTTTTTTTTATTAATGATTGTAAATTTATATAAGTGTTCACTATTTATAAGAAAAAATGCAAGCCACCTGGGAAGCTGTCATTACGCTACCAAAATTTAAACCTTACTTATACTTTATGAACATAAAATTTAGTATAGTGAAAAGAAAGGATCGATCCCACATAGAGCACTATTATTTTCTATTTATCCTAATATTTCTAACAATAAATGAAAGCAAATAATAAAGAGGGGTTTTTTAAGCAATTATGATTAACAAAATAAGAAAAAGTAAATTAATAAGATTAATCAATAAAGTAAAAACTTCAGTTCAATCTTACCCTTACAATTAATAGATCAATTAATCAGAATATATTTATATTCTTCTATGAAACTAATAACCTTAGGTAATAACAAGCTCAGCTACCCAAAATTTCCCTTAATTGCAATCTAACAAAATAAACTCTTCATTAGATTCTAACCATTATACAGCCTAGAATAAACTTTCTAAATTTAATATAATGGAAGCATTAATATCAAGAAAATTAAATTATTCTAAGCAACAATCTCATAAGCTTGGACTGTTTAACTTATATCATTTGATAATCATAGCAATAAAAAAAAGCTTGACCACAATCATCTATCACTATTCACTACCAATTATTAGAAAAAATATCAATTACACATAATATAATTCCTAAATATAACAATTGATAATAATTCGATCAATCTAATGCACTTTAATCAAACCAATCAAATTTAATATCAAATAAGCAATTAGAATAAATTATCATAAATAATTCCATATAAGGAAGAATAAATAATATTATTAAATTGGTTTTACCATTAACTATAATTGGGTTTGAAATTCCCTAAAACTAAGTTGAAGAATTTAGCGTGACATGCTTTTAATAGTAATCTCTATGAATGAATGAAATAATGTGTATCTCAATTACAAAGCTCTAATGTTTATTTATATTAATCTATAAAATCCTACTCCTACAATTGAGAGGAAACTTGATTACAAATGAAATTCTCATCAACTATGGAAATAAAGTCCTAATTTAAATCAAAATTGCGTGGTCAAATCTCGCGTTGACTTTTTTGGAATCGGCTCACTGCACCGGGTCGCAGTATTTTACACTGAACATCTCGTCGGGGCGCAATCACTCAGCCGGAGCGTTGTCTGAACTCACCGTCCGCGAATACCTCCCAGTCCAATCTTGCCGGGGCGTAGTGTTCTTTCACAAACACTTCGCCGGGGCGTAATTACTGTTCCTTAATTGACTTTTGTTGACTTTTTCCTATTTTGCTTATTTCTCCATTTTTTTCCTACAAAATCAATTTAGAATAATTAATAAGTTTTATTAGACACAAAAGAATTGTAAAAACTAAGAATTAAGGGATAAAAACATAATAAAATTCATTCATATCACTATCCATCAGGTACAAAAAGGCCTAGCTCTTCGAGGAAATGCCCCTTCTCCCGAACCAATTGCTTGGCGTACCCAAAAGCCTACTTTCTTTGGTCTCCCGAAAGCCTACTTTCTTCGATTTTCCAAAAACAGTATTTCTTCGGTCTCCCGAAAGCATACTTTTTAAAATTTTTCTAAAGCAGTATTCTTTGGTTTCCCAAAAGCAGTATTGCTTCAGTCTCCTGAAAGCATAATTTCTTCCATTTTTTGAAAGCAGTATTTCTTCGATTTCCTAAAACCATACTTTCGTTGATTATCCGAAAGAAGTATTTATTCGGTCTCCCAAAAGCAATCTTTCTTCGATTTTTTGAAAGTTGTATTTCTTTGGTTTCCCTTTGGTCTGAAGTTCTTGAAATCCCGAAGTTTTTTGTCTTAAGTTTGAAGTTCTTGGAATCTCGAATGAGCTTTCCCTTTTACTTAACACCTCTGAGCTCCCAAATGAGCTTTTTATTCGGTCTGACACCTTTGGGCTCTTGAATGAGCGCTTTCTCTTAGGTCTGATGCCTCTGGGCTCTCTAAAGCATGCCCTATTCGTTCGTTGTAGTCTTTGGACTCCTGGAGCCTCCTATTTACTTCTCTAACCCATTCCATAGGTTGAAGGAGTGGAGCAAAATGTTGAGCTGCGTAATGGCCTGCCCATTTGGGTCTTACCCTTACAACCTATTAGGCCTAGTGCGCGATTAAGAGGACTCTTAAGTCTGATAGGCTTGGGATCATTTTCCTTAATAATTCGGATGCTAACTAGGTACCATATTCAATAATAATTGGTATGGAGTTATTTATCCAGCATTGATTAGCGTGATAGTTGTCTTCTTCAACAGAGTTTCTACTACATAATTTTTATTAGGAATTGGAGCCCTGTTAAGTAATATGAATGCTATAAATACATGGTGAACAATAGATGTACATACATCTTATTCTAACCTAATAAATACTTCTCACCTCCATTATTAACATATCTTGAAGCCTATATTTACTCTCACACCGGAGATATCTCCCTGCGTCCTAAGCTGTTAAGTGTTTTTTGGTGATTCTTTCTGTGTAGGTTCACATCTAAGCCGGTAGTTGAATGTACGGACAAATTCAAACGTTAACAATGAAAAAGAAATAGTTGGGCAATTGTCTCCTCAATCGAGACCTAGTTTGTGATTGATATTGACCACATTATGCCAAAATTAACTTTTGCCTTTCAAAAAATAAATAAATATAAAACATATAAAAATAAAATCTATCACATTATGTCATTTTCTAAGATCTTGGTCTTGAAAACAGAATCGCTCAATTATTCACACATACTAAAAGAGTATATAACTCTACCTTTTTTTTTTATATATATAAAAGATTTTTTATGTGTTTTAATTATTGATTCTCAAATAAATAGATTAACACATTTTTAACACAAATATATTAGTTTACAAGATGTATGATAATAACAATTAAAGTTTAGATCTTGCTAGTATGATATATAACAAATAAACCATGTTCACAATAAATATAGTAGTTTATATATTAGGATCAGTTTGGTTTGGTGCTTACCACTCTAAAAGAGAAAACTATATACTAATCCTTGTTTTATGCACAAAAGTCAATTTTTCTTGCAAGAGTGACAAAGATAAAAGTCGTCTGCACTAAGGATAGACGGATTATCCAATCCCAAGGATTAACTGTTTTGTATCACTTTTCTTCAAATGATTACAGTATATAAATTTTTAAGGTGATATAGCTCAGATTTCTAAGTATAAATGGGCACATATTAGATGTTGAAAATTGATCACTAGTTTCTCACATTCATTGAAAGGATAATGTATAAAAACTTTGGTTAATATATTTAGGCAATATTAATATATTCAAGTTGATATGGATATACAATGTAAAAAGTAACTTGAATAAGCACAAATATAAATGAATGATAGTGATAATACATTGTACTATAAGTGTTTAATATGAATATATAAGAAAATATAATCACACGTATTAAACACTAACTAAGAAGTATAAAACAAATACAAATATAAAATTTAATATGTGTGAGAACCTCTATGTTTGTGAGCAAATATTAGTGCAAGTATGAAAATCAATGACCTCTTTTTTGCACTTTTGCTTACTAACTTCCTTAACCCACTTAAAATCTAGCTTAA